>JAWHQI010000173.1:2402500-3602500 GCA_033032865.1 Dactylorhiza incarnata
AGAGTGTCGAGGAATGGATCTCCCGCCGAAGGGGAGACTAGGTCTAAGTGAGCTGTAGAGGATGGATATACCATCCAGTGTCACTGGGTCGCTCATCCTCACTCTCGTGACCATACTCACTAGTCATACAAATGTCGCTCTTCACCTGTAACATACAGTCATGATCGGACTCGGTTTCAAAATCAAGTGGGCACTAAGTCTCGTCAAGATGAGCTATATCAAAATCAGGTGTCGGGTCTCTCATGTCAATGAGAGCACTACTAGACGCATCGGTGGTTGATTTAAACCCCTAGACTTTATCGTATTGATTCCTCTTAAGGCAGTCCTCAGACAATCAAAATGAGCATTCATGCAATCACATCGATCAAGAACTAATCGTTGAAATTCGGCTTCCGACATCTCCGTTTTCAGAACACTAGGATGGTCTCTACACGAGATGTTATCCTGATGATTACGACATCTATAAGGCTCTTGATACTCATTTAAATGGTTGTTCCTGACAGGATCAAATTATGTCAGAGGGTAGACGTGATCTTTACGAACGTGCGGCGGCGGGCAAGGATGATCAACAAAATAGGATGAGGAACTCTCCGGAGGAACTCTATGGGGTCGAGCATATACGAACTCTAGTTCCTCAAATAGCCGCGAGGTGTAATGATGATGACCCGAGCGATACTCAACCCTATTACTATAAAACTGTGTCGAACGATCACTATGATTAGCCATGGACGACCTATCAACTTTATGCGACCTACCACCACGTATATAAATGTGGCCCAAACTTTGGGCTCTGATACCACTGATGTAGGGTAGACAACGGGTGTGTGAATACTAGAATGCAACCATAGGTGCAGTGTCAAGGAAAACAACTCAACCACCCTATGTTACTACATGCAACGCACAAGATCCAACGGAGAAACCAACAATAAGTAATAAAAGATGAAATCTCAAGCAATAATTTAAGCAATGCAATTTATTTCTTTTAGGTAAAGCAAGCTTCGGCCTTCCTCCGTGTGCAGGGCCAAAACAAGAGTGTGCGACAAATAACTCCTGCAAATCACAAGAATATCTCAAAGAAAACAACTGTCAATCGAGAGATCCAAGCAAGCATGAAGATCATATATCAATAATCGAATTAAAGATCCATACAATGTTAAGACACTCACCGAGTAAGGAGATGTTTCCGTAGCGCAGAGATTTGATGTTCCCGGAGGTAGAAAATGTTGTTCGGTGGTATGGAGGGGGATGGAGGGTGGAAATGTTGCTGGAATCTGAGGGCAAAGGGTGTGTGAGGGGATGATATTGTGACTGCTAGTTGAATAGGGTTTGGAACAAGTAAAGAGATGCAAGGATCGATTTCTGGGTACAGAGGATCACATGATTCTGAAAAAAAAGGGAGGGGATGGAACCAATAATATTATTGGGAAGGCTTACAGGAAAAACAGAGGGAGGAGGGGTTGGCTTTGACAGTTGGGCTGATTTACGGGAAAACGGGAGGAGGGATTGGTTTTGACTTGAAAGTGCACAGTATGCCTCTGAGAATCCTCTAGAGGGGAGGTGAATAGAGATTTAAAAAATTATTTCTTATTCTAACAGTGCAGACAATAAAACTAACTAAGGTATTATGCACACAAACAACACCACGGGCAGAATAATTATTGCAGGAAATAAAGTGCAGAAAAGATAAGTAAGACAGCACAGAAAAGCACAACACAAACACAAAGGATTTTATAGAGATTCCCCAAAATGTGGGTACTCCTCTCTTCTACCACCTGGTGGGAATGCACCACCTGTGCCTGAGTCTTTTGATAAGGAGACTCTGAACCAAAGATCTTTTGATAAGGAGATCTTGAACCACATATCTTTTGATAAGGAGATCTTGAACCACAGATCTTTTGATAAGGAGATCTTGAACCACTGAATCCTTTGGAAGAGA
The DNA here is from genome assembly GCA_033032865.1 of Dactylorhiza incarnata. NCBI lineage: Eukaryota > Viridiplantae > Streptophyta > Magnoliopsida > Asparagales > Orchidaceae > Dactylorhiza > Dactylorhiza incarnata. Next base: position 2,404,437 of record JAWHQI010000173.1, read on the forward strand.
GATTCTAAAAACTCTTTTACAGTTGAGAAAAAAGTGAAGAAGAGGAGGAAGTAGTGAGAAGAATTCTGCTATCAAAATTCTGATGAAGCATTCTGCTTCAGTTTTCTCTTTTCTGGATCTGTAAATGATGAACCCCTGCTTTCGATAGAGATGATTTGCAGGGATTATGAGCTTCAGATCCTATCTGCTTTCTTCTAATGAAATCTGGCTGTTATATGATATTTGATGATGAACAGCCTTTTGATTATCTGATCTTATCTGAAAGAGAGAGAAAGCAGTTCTTGTTTTTCTGTCTTTTAGGGTTCCAGGAGGAAGAAGAAGAATAAGGAAGCCCTAATCGACAAAGCAGGTTATTGTGTTGAATGCCCTACTGATTTTCTCTCTAATCTTCTTATTTATTGTTCAACCTTTAATTTGAATTCCTTTCCTCTTTTAGAGTGTGCTGAAAAGGTATTGGTCTGGACAATTTCTCTTCCTTTCCTCATTTGTTTACGACCAGACTGCAACTGTCTTGATCCTTTCCAAGAAAGCTTTTGTTGTCTTCTTTCTTGCTCCTTTCTATTCTAGGCAATAAATGAGCCGTTGTAGAACGGTCTTCAGTACTGTGGGCCTTGAGAGAGAGTACCAAAATGACAGCTGAAAAGGTTTCCTTTTCAGACGGTATTCGACGTTGCGACGATTTCTCTTTCTCTCTAATCGACGCACATTCGAGTTCTTGTAGAAGCAGCTTCGAATTCCTTCAAGCTCTGGTTAAACTCGGTATCGACGTTACGTCGAATACCTATCGATGTAGTCGTCGAGTTGAAGACTTCATTCTGAACTTCACCTTCTGCGTTGAGTTGAAGTCGAAGCTGCGTCGACTTCTGATGATACTTCGACATGTTCATTTCATCTACGTCGATATACTTTCGACGTAGCGTCGATATCCTTTCGACGTAGCGTCGACTTGATCTACTTTGACAGAGAGGTTGAGTTGCTTGGACTTCCAGTCTAAGTAACGTCAACATGAAGTCGAAGTTGCGTCGAATACCATTCGACGCAATTAATAACTCAACCCAATATGCTTGTCTTGCTCTGGTCTTTACACTCCAAGATGAGAGAGATATCCTAAGACATTTAATGACTAAATTACCCTCATTATACAATGGGTAATTAAAACCTAAGAGAAAAAAAACACTTTTAGATAATTTGTTAAGTTAAATCCAAGGAGTTTTTCCCAACAATCTCCCCCTATTTAGCTTAACAAATTTTACAGATTGTTTAAAGTGATTTTACACATTCCTTTTATGTAAGCAAAAATACAAACAAGACAATATAGACACTAGAATATGACAGACTGAAGTCACAAGCTATTTCATTAATTTGTCAAGATATTATATTGATCTCCACAGCTGTTTGTTTCCAGGAAGTATAATGGTTACAGAATACCTGAGCTTCATTTCTCCTTCTCAGGAGTTTTTCTTTTTCTTGAGAAAACTTTTGAAGTCTTATTTGGGGCAATCTGCAGAGGCTCATCATCTTCAGGGGACATTGTTGCTTCTTCGGCAACATTGTCTTTGGGAAGCTCCCCCTGAATTTGTGCATTCAGCTCAGCAATATCAACAGCTTCCTTGGCAATCTTTGTCACCTCATCCAGCAGATTTTCATCCTGATGTTCCCCCTGACCCACTGCTGTACCTACAGCAGTCATTTCTTCTACCAGCTTCCTTTGAACATCTGGGACAGGCTCCCCCTGAGTAGCTGGGAGCTCCCCCTGAATATCTGCAGCAGTTTCCACTTGATTCTCTGGCTCTGTTTCTTTTCCTTGCTCCTCTTGATGCTCTGAAGCTGGCTCCCCCTGGATATTTGGACCTTGGAAGATGGTCACTTTATCAGGAGCTGCATCATCATTCTCTTTATTGATACCACTCAACTCTAGGACTGGCCCTTCCTCCCCTTGAATATTCTCCCCCTTCTTAACCTTGTTGGCAAGAGAGATTAAGAACTCATTTGTTACTAGGGAGGAGGAAATGAAGACTTTGAGCTCCTATAGATATCTTTTAGAATCTAGCAGTTCAGCCTCCATTTATGAGTATTTTCTGTCAAACTTTCTGGCTTGTGTGGCTAATTGATCAGCAAATGTAGTGGAGGCCAAGCCAACAGCCTTAGAGATGACCTGCTCAAGGTCAATTGGAGGGATAGGTGTGGTAGATATAGGAGGTGATGGTGGGAAGTCTTCTTGTATGGGAGAGAGTGCATGATAGACTTCTGGAGAAATATGGAATGATGGTGGTGGAGGAGCAGACTAAATGTCTGAAGGTAGTGGTTGTTGATGTGGATGATGTTGTTGTTGAGGAATGTGAGGTGTTGGCTCTGGGAGTGTAGTGGATGGGATGGAGTAGAGGTTTTGATATTGTTGTTGTTGTTGTTGTTGAGGAGAGGGTTGTGCTGGAATATCATCCTGTGGTAGATCTGGGACTGTGTCCTGTGGAGTTGGAGAGGGAGGAGGTGAAGCTGGAGCTTGACCAGGCTTCAACATTTGTCTGGTCCATTTTGAGAATATTCCTATATTGATTCTCTTTCCAGGTGGAATAGACACTCCTTTTGACTTACACACACTAGGATAGTGGTGAAGCAGCACCTGACTCATCATCCTCATGAAGGCATTTTCCTTATTAGAGCAATCAGCTTTAGGATACACCTTCCCCAATTTATCTTCTTTTGTAGAACTAAGATTCCCATGATCTGCAGTTGTTGTCTTGGGATTGCATCGTGTGCAGATATTTTGCATAGCAGCACCTTGCCTACTATGTCAGCTAAGAACCTGTACTCTTCTGCCACATCAATTTTCTTGATATTAATTGGCTTCTCCTTCCTGAACTGCATGATCTCCAAGACATTCTTTATCTCTTCTCCAGTCAATTCATTTGGGTCACTCTCAGTGGGTAGATCAAATGTTTGAGAGAGTATTTCCTCAGATATACTGATATCCTGTCCAGAAATTGTCCCTTGAAGAGACTCATCATCTGCTGCAGAAACACTATCCTTGAATTCTGTAAGTTCTACATCGAGAATCTTACACCTGGTAGAGATATGCTTTGTTAAACCAGAAGACTGAAAAAGGCCTAGAATAGCTTTGAAACTTTCGGCAGCAGCATTGAACGAATCCACATCCACGTTAAATCCAGAATTGATCTTGGGTGGAGCCATTAGATTGTAGGTACCTGCAATGAACAAAGAAAACAAGAGGGGAAAAAGGGAAAGAGAAACGCGAGAAAGCTTGGGAAGAGGAGAGCAAGAGAGCAAGGAGAGGAAAATTCGAAAGCGTAATGAATTCGATGCTGAAATCGCTTAAAAGAAGGTGAATCGCCGCACCTTATGGTTTAAGTCGAAGCACCGTTGATATATAATTAATATTTGGCGCGCAAAAATATGTTGAGGTTGCTTCTAGAAGCAGTTTTGCGCGCGGTGCAGTTTAACTACGAGATTGCCCAGCAATTCTTAAGTCGACGCAGAGATGTCGACGTTGCGTCGATTTGTAATCGACGCGACCACAAAATTGATCAGCGGCTATTAAGTCGACGCATGCGTCGATATGAACTTGATGATGCGTCGAATAGCATTCGAATTATTCACTCTGAGTGATTCTTGACGCTAGCGTCGAGTAGAAGTCGATGGTACGTCGACTTCTATTCGACGCAACTCTGAATGAATAGATCTATTTTCTTAGAAAATTCTTGCTGTTTTTACCAGCAATCATGTTTATTTAAAATAGAGTTTATGATATTAATTTAATGAACTATAAGGAGAACAAGGGAATTAAGAGAAGTAATCACTCCCTTGATTGAGTTTAGTTCTTCCTTCCTTTTCTCACTATCTCCTAGATAGTCCCCTACCTTACCCTGCACAAGTAATTCAAATATTAGAAGGAACCCAAGTTACTTTGGGCCCTTTGCTTCTACCATTGTAGGGTTCAATGAAAGAATAGAAGGTTCTTTCATGATACCCTTTTGGATGATAAGAAATGGGTTTCTCAAACCTATGCTTATTATTTTGATATTTAAAATGAGTATAGAATGTATCTAAATATACAAGATCAGCAGAGTGTCTTATTATTCTATTTTTAGATTTGGCTTTAGCCTTTTGATTGTTTAGATTCTCTGCAATATTCTTCTCTTAAGATGTCTTTTCTTTGTTAAGATTTGTTTTATTACTTCTAGTACTTTTCTTTGGTTTATTAGCTTCCTGATCCTTAGATTTTGCACTATCCTCACAGGGTTCATAGTCACTAGGTCTAATGAAGCTAACTGGATTTTTCCAGGAAGGGTTCCTAGGGATTTCTATGCTAGTGGATGGCTCTGCTCCTAACCCTAGGTGATTAAATCTCATGGAGAGATTTTATGTGATGTTTCTGAGCTTTTGACTCCTCTCATTGAGTGAGTCCTCAAAGGCTTTTGTCTTTGTTAGCTCTTCCTTTAACTTTAGATTTTCTTTTCTAGTTTCAATTAATTCTGATTCTGCATTATCCACTTCTTCTACTATACCTTGATTTCTTACATATAGATCATCCTTCTTCAAGTTTTCTAACTCTTCTCTATCTGCTTCTGATTCTTGTTGAATTTTAATAAAGTCATTACAGAAATCTTTGAAGCAGGTTTTAAAATCATCAGAACTAAAATCAAAATCATCAAACAGAGATACTTGTTCTTCTTCATCATCTGATGATATCCCCAGTGTCATCATGCAAGCTGCTTCAGCTTCATCATCACTTTCAGATGATGATGAGCATAACTCTGCTTCAGAGTCACTCCAGGTTTCAGCAATGAAACTCTTGGCTTTCTTCTTGTCCTTCCCTTTGAAAGACCTCTTCTTCTTCTTTTCATCCTTGTTGTTGCTCCTGTCCCTTTGTTCTTGTGGGCACTCAGGAGCAATGTGCTCTGGTTTGTTGCAGGTGAAGCAGATAATCTCCTTCTTTGGAGTTTTATCATATCTGGGCCTTGAGCCCCTTTCTCTTCTCCTTGAGTCTTCTGTCTTGACCCATTTTTTGAATCTCCTAGCCAGGAGACTGAACAACTCATCTTCAGGAGTGGATGGCTCTCCTTCAGAGGCTTTCAGAGCAAAGCTCCTTTGAATAAGAGCTGGAGTTGTCTCCCTTTCCTCTGATTCAGCCCTGTTCTTCAGAAGCATCTCATATGACTTAAGCTTTCCTAGCAAAGCCTCAGTAGAGATTTCTCTATGACATCTGGACTCTCTGATTGCCCAGATCCTTGAATCTCATGAGTTAGGGAAGCACATGAGGATTTTATCATTAATTTCAGTCAAGGATATCTCCTTGTCCAAGCCTCTGAGCTCATTAATGATAATATTGAATCTGTCATACATATCAGCAACTATTTCTTCAGCTTTCTTCTGAAAATTCTCATACTAGGATATGAGAAGGGACATCTTGTCCTTTCTTTCATCAGCACTTCCTTCCACCATTCTGGTGAGAGAATCCCAGATTTCTTTTGCTGATTGGCAGTCAGCAACTTTCTGGAAAATGTCATCGGACATTGTTGAAACCAGAATGTTCATAGCCTTGCCATCACAAGCCTTCTGCTTTTTCTCTGTTTCAGTCTACTTAGCCCTGGGCACAGGTTCCTGTGTTGAAGTTCCACTGGCATCTTTCTTGTATGGATTTGGTGGACCTGAAAGAATAACATCATAAATGTCTTCATCAATAGAGTTCATGTATAACTTTATTCTAGCCTTCCAGAGTGTGAACTTATTTAAGTTACACACTGGAGGTCTCGTTGAGGCATAATCCTTAGAACTCATTTTCTTTAAAATATTTTTGTAGAAAAGAAATAAGAGTAGAAGGTTTTTTTGATCAAGGTGTTAACCTTTTAATGATCAACCTCCCTCTGATACCAATTGAAAGTGCACAATGTGCCTCTGAGAATCCTCTAGAGGGGGTGAATAGAGATTTAAAAAATTATTTCTATTCTAACAGTACAGACAATAAAACTAAGGTATTATGCACACAAACAACACTACAGGCAGAATAATTATTGCAGGAAATAAAGTGTAGAAAAGATAAGTGAGACAACACAGAAAAGCACAACACAAACACAAAGGATTTTATAGAGATTCCCCAAAATGTGGGTACTCCTCTCTTCTACCACCTGGTAGGAATGCACCACCTGTGTCTGAGTCTTTTGATAATGAGACTCTGAATCAAAGATCTTTTGATAAGGAGATCTTGAGTCACAGATCTTTTGATAAAGAGATCTTGAACCACAGATCTTTTGATAAAGAGATCTTGAACCACTGAATCCTTTGGAAGAGGGATTCTAAAAACTCTTTTACAGTTGAGAAAAAGGTGAAGGAGAGGGGGAAGAAGAAGTGAGAAGAATTCTGCTATCAGAATTCTGATGAAGCCTTCTGCTTCAGTTTTCTCTTTTCTGGATCTGTAAATAATGAACCCCTGTTTTTGATAGAGATGATTTGCAGGGATTATGGGCTTCAGATCCTATCTACTTTCTTCTAATGAAATCTGGCTGCTATATGATATTTGATGATGAGCAGCCTTTTGATTATCCGATCTTATCTGAGAGAGCAGTTTTTATTTTTCTATCTTTTAGGGTTCCAGGAGGAAGAAGAAGAAGGAAGCCCTAATCGACAAAGCAGGTTATTGTGTTGAATGCCCTACTGATTTTCTCTCTAATCTTCTTATTTATTGTGCATCCTTTAATTTGAATTCCTTTCCTCTTTTAGAGTGTGCTGAAAAGGTATTGGCCTGAACAATTTCTCTTCCTTTCCTCATTTGTTCACGACCCGACTGCCAACTGTCTTAATCCTTTCCAAGAAAGATTTTGTTGTCTTCTTTCTTGCCCATTTCTATTATAGGCAATAAATGAGTCGTTGTAGAACGGTCTTCAGTACTGTGGGCCTTGAGAGAGAGTACCAAAATGACAGCTGAAAAGGTTTCCTTTTCAGACAGTATTCGACGTTGCGTCGATTTCTCTTTCTCTCTAATCGACGCACCTTCGAGTTCTTGTAGAAGCAGCTTCGAATTCCTTCAAGCTCTGGCTGAACTCGATATCGACGTTACGTCGAATACCTATCGACGTAGCCGTCGAGTTGAAGACTTCATTCTGAACTTCACCTTCTGCGTTGAGTTGAAGTCGAAGCTGCGTCGATTTCTGATGATGCTTCGACATGCTCATTTCATCTACGTCGATATCCTTTCGACGTAGCGTCGACTTGATCTACTTCGACAGAGAGGTTGAGTTGCTTGGACTTCCAGTCTAAGTAACGTCGACATGAAGTCGAAGTTGCATCGAATATCATTCGACGCAATTAATAACTCAACCCAATATGTTTGTCTTGCTCTGGTCTTTACACTCCAAGATGAGAGAGATATCCTAAGACATCTAATGACCAAATTACCCTCACTATACAATGAGTAATTAAAACCTAAGAGATAAAATCACTTTTAGATAATTTGTTAAGTTAAATTGAAGGAGTTTTTCCCAACATGATTGTCGGGCTGCTTACGGGAAAATAGAAGACGGGAATCGGGAGGAGCCTGCTGGGAAGTCTTACGGGAGTAGCAGAGGTGGGGTAGCGCCTCTTTCTCATAGTGGGATTCACGACAATGAAAGTAGGGGGTACGGGCGTGCTTGCTATTGGGGGTTTTACGGGAGGACCTGGACAAGGAGTTACGGGAGGGATTTTAGATGGGGGAACGAGTGATGGTGGAAGGGGATGCAAGGGAAAATGAGATACAAACCTAAGGAGTCGCACCTTAGGGCTTCGCGGCGTCGCACCACGAGAGATCTCCGGATTCCAGGAATTCGTTTTCTCCAAAATCAATAATGAAGAAGATGGATGCCCCTTACTCCTATTTATAATAATACAACATTGGGGCTCTGACATCAACGACTATGATTGGCTGAGAGTGTCAAATTTCTGATCACTAAATAATGACTGAAATAAAAAAAGTAATATATGAAAAAGCATTTAAACAAAAATCTGGACGCATCTGCGAAGTCGGATCATCGATTCGGAGATGCTAAATTTGGAATATGGGCAATCGGCCCCGAACGGGTCCAAAACTCGTGCTTCAGCGCGGGTTCGTACCGTCGATCCCCATCAAACTTGCTCTAGGTTATTGATGTATTTGTGTTCTCACAAGAACATTCTGGCAACTTTCTAGCTTCATCTCGCCCCACCATCGCAAAATGTCTTTCGTCAACCATCAGATTTGAAGATCGCGTGTTCGTTTTGTTTGGGCTAAAAGTGCTCAAACCCTGATACTCTAAAGAGGGTAGGGAGACCGTCAGGATCAGTGAGGTCAGGATTCGTACAATGCAAATCTTTAGTCATGCATGATTTTATTGATTAAAATTTAGGTTACATCAGACTGCATTGACCAAGGGTTCTTCCGATGGTATAAGACAGGAGCTCGCGAGCACAGTTTAGAAGAGGTGCTAGTGCTCGGCGGTTTCTAGGCCTAACTCGTTTGTCTCATCATTATACTATTTACCCATATTTATACTATTAGTGGTCCTGCCCAGTGGGCGCGCTACACAAAGATGTTGCGCGGCTATGGAGAAAATGGGAAGGTAATAGAAAAAAGCTATAACAGGACAAAAGAGAAGAAGTCGCCAATAGGGCGTCGACATAAAGAGGTATGAAACTCGTGAACACTGCTGAGTCCTTGCAAGTTCTGGTGAGCACCATGATAGAGGGTGCAAGCACTCGCAGTACTCTAGAATCCTGGCTAGACTTGGGAATGCTAGGCAAAATGGTCTGGTGAGCTCCCGCAAGTACCAATCAAGTGCACGCGAGTACTTGCCCATGCTTGTCTAGGCCGATTTTTTTCTGAGAAAACGGAGGTCGCATAATTTGGGTAGACAATGTGTACCTATCCTACACACCAAAAACATATTTCAAAAAATTAATTCACAAAATACTTTGACTAATGTATGATAATAAGGCATAAAAGATTTTAATAAAGCACCAAAATATTGTAAAATCAAACTTCTTCATCAATACAAAGACTCTAATATTGGAATAATTTAATAGTCTCTCACACTAATAAGTCCTAAAATGAAGTAAAAATATGTGTGTTTAATCTGAATATAACTAATTCTTAAGTTAAGAGAAAGGTAATTTACTACATTTTGCATCTGTGAGGAAATTCCAAAAAAAAAAAAGATTTTGAGGAATTTAAATACATGATTATAATTATGAAAATTGTGTATTTTTCTTATTTTCATTAAAAAATTTGCCCAGGGGAAAAAATAATAAATTTGAATTATTTGGCCCAGACTTTTTAAAACGTTAATCGTAACTTAAAAATAATGGTTTTTACTCATAAGCCATGAAATGAGAAATGTGTTTTTGCTATAAAAATGCCCAATTGTGTTTTCGCTATAAAAATAATAGTTTTTACTCATAAGTCATGAAATGAGAATCGTGTTTTTGTTATAAAGATGCCCAATTGGCCGAGAGCAAAACTAACCACCGAAATTCATTTGGAGCATATCCATGTGGATCTCTAACATTCACAGCTTGGAAGGAGATCGCCTGATCTGAAAATGGTTGGATAGATAAAACAACATGCATGATTTAACAAAAGTAAACGTTGAAGAAGTGAGACATAATAAGCATTCAACTAGAATAATGTCTTAAAGGTAGAAGTTAAAATTAGAAGCATGAAACTAGAATTGAAAATTCATCATATCTTGCTAGTTTGAAAAATATTTAAGTTCTCTGCACAGAGACATTTGACCCTCAACTTTCTCTATTCATGTCAACGAAATCATATATCAGTTTTTTATTCAAAAATGGTTTTCTACATGTACTTCAACATAATGACAAAAAACCGTCAAGGCATCAGTCTAACCTTTGGCATCTTTGATTAATAACAAACATTGGTGTGCATTTAATGTTTTGGATGGAAGTTATATTTATACAGAAAATAAGTTGATGGACTGGGAATTGGAATGGGTGATACTAAGTATCGACACCGTCATAGAAGTTAGTGGATGTCGGGTAGTGTGAAAGATTCTTTCCGGCCATGCAATTTCACCTAGGGCATCGGAAATCGGAATGGGCGATACAGGGTATTACCACCAGAAGAAGTCAGTGAGAACCAGTTTAGGCGAGAGAGACTATCGGACGGTTGAATCACTCCATGTCATGAACCTTAGAACCCGAGAATCACTAGATGATTCAAGGCGAAGGGAAACGGCCTAGGCGATTCAGTATATCGGGGTGGCGGTTCAGTCAACATCCAGATTCAGAACCTGTCAGTATTGGACCGAGTGATACATTATTGGTAATACCAGTAGCCAGCAATTACTGAAACTCCAAATTGGAGCTATCGTTGGATGGGCTAATTCACCAGGGTCAATAAATAGCTCACATCTACGAGAGAGAATAAGAGTCAGGCATCTTTCAAACTTTTGAGGGGAAATTTGAGGCAGGAAATAGTAGGTTAAACTCATTCCACCTCAAATTTCAACTCATTGATTACAATCCTCCACCTCTGATTTCCATTAAAGCAAGAATGATAGGATTCTTTGTGTTCTTGGATGTTCTCATTGCCAAATCCATTCATGGAGGGAACAAGGGGATTAAGGAAACATGTAATACTTAATCGTAAGCCCTACCACGGGTTCTCCGAATGTCACAACATCCATCTCAAGGGTTGAGGAGACGTCATTGAAGGGAGTTTCCTATAGATTTCACCATTCACAAATCCCACTTCTATTCTCTTATGTTTCAGTTTTAATCTTGTGTAAACTATTTCGTCTTTGGTATAAGATAACTACATATATAATATAAAGGAATGTGTGAACACGTCTGTATATTGAAGAACTAAGTTGTGTTAACCTAGGGCACACTGTATTTGAGCAAGACTATAGACAACTCTATGTTTGTGGAACTGTAGAGCGAATGAGGCAGAGCCTACTGGATTTGGCCGTGTAATCCAGGGACAAAATAATTGGTATATCATCATTGTCCACCACGTGGGTGGAAATTCTTATTGCTTTATCTATTGGGCATTATTATGGTCAGGTAATTTGTGTTGTATTTTCAATACCTAGTTGCATATTGTTAGTGCTTCTATGTGAATCTGTTAGTTTAATTCCCTTTGGTTATTTTTAATACTTCATAAACAACGTGAAAACTTATCCCCCCTGCAAGAATTTTCCCAAACCAATCGAGTCAATTCGGTCGAATTCTAGTATTGATACAAGTTTATTTGGATCTCTCACGAATGTTGACGCAGGACAAATCTATAGGATGTGGACTTACAATGCCCTAACCCTAAATGCAACACATGTGAACATGCGATGAATGTAATTGATCGACGACGAACTCTAAAATGAAGATGCAAATGAATACAAGTACACAATCCAATGAACTAACGAAGGATAACCCTAATGTGATGCACATGCGATGACTCAATCATGCAAGTATTTTCCGACGCACAATTAATTAAACAAATTAATTTTAAAATCTCGCGCAAGCATAGTCATAGATTACAAATATTGCAATGAAAGTAAACAGACAACAATTACAAGTTAATTGAGAGTGCACAGGAATTAAAATGCGAGCGAATAAATCTTTTACACGTCAATAAAGTTATGCGGCAATCAAATTAATCTACACCAAGTATTACTAGTAATACGAGATATCCGAACAATGTGAATAAATGAGTACTAGAAGTAAAAGCTCACCAAGTAATCGATGTCGGTGGTGTTGGGAAGCTCCAATGGTGTCGGTGACTGTCCGGGAGTGACGATACTACTGGGGGGTCGGAGAGTGGAGGTGTCTATTTGGTGGGCTGGGAGGGCTGTTGGAGGCAGGAATAAGGCAGGAATAAGGCTGGAGGGGGCTGAAAAGGACTGGATGCTGTTTGGAGTGGGGGATTTGGTTCCTGGATGGGAGGTGACTCACGGTTGCAGCAGATATGGGCGGAACAGCCCTAGTTGGGTGGCTGTTTGAGCAGGGGACAAGTTGGGATGAATGGGAGGGGCGGAGTGGCGGTTTCAGGTGATGGGAGAGAAGCGTCCGTGGGGAAAAAGGTGGGCGGCAGTGCAACAGAGGAAACTGGACGGCGGTTGTTAGAGGCGTTGAAGACGGGCTGTGGAGGATCCCAAATCCAGTGACTGGAAGACTCACCGGCGACGGGAAGGACGGCGGGTGGTGGGGGAAAGGGGCGTTGCACCCCCAGGAGGCGGAACCGGGGGCGTCGCACCGCAGGAGGACCGAGCAGTTTCTCTTTCAAAACCGTAACTCTCGATGTCATTTCATGCGACTGCTAGGAGATATAAAGGGGAGTGAATTAGGTTGAAATTATTCGATGGTCATGATCGCCTGACGGATAAATCAACCTAACTCACAAAATACAAGTAAAAAAAAAAAAAATACATAAAAAATGTGAAAAAACGTGACGAACGCGATGGAGGTCTCCGATCATCCATCTGATGATCCAAAAGTCATCGATCTCAATTATTCTCTCCATCTCAGAAATATATGCTCCCAAGGCAAGCCAGGTAAGACTCTCTGTCGCTCCAGATAGGAAGTGTCTCCGCATAAGGTCATCATACCGCTGAAGTAGTCGTGGATCCCATGTAGTAGGCAAGCCGCAACAATGGTGAAGAGTAGGGATATAATGGTAATGGGTAGAGTTGTAGTGGAGGTCGGGGGGTATAGGAGAGGCTATAGTGATGGTGGAAACTAAAGCTAGGAGGGAAGGCTAAAGGCCCAAAATTAGGTGGCTCCACGTCTAGAGTCAAATCCTCAGCATTGAGAATCGGATGAACACCCGTATTCCTAGTAATATTAAGCTTGAAAATTTTGACTCAGACTCCCTCATGACAGTGTATGGACCTATTCGTCTAGCATTTAAATTCATAGATGTCTCCAATGGGAACCTCTCAAATAATATACAAATCACCCAACCACCTTTTTTGAATATTCGTTTTCTCATGTGCTTACCGACGCAAGTTTTAAAATGTTCATTATTTAATATAACTTTACGTCGGAATATGACATGCAAACCATGCAACAGATGCAAATGCAAAATGACAAACTCAGCAGACTTACTAAATGTAGATTTTACGTAGCAGTGGGAGTTCATAAAAATGGGTGGTTTATCTGGCAGTTCCTTGGGTGGGGTCTAGAAACAATCGTCGAGTGTACGGTGAACACCCAGATACCTAACGAAGACATCAGCAGTGAGATATAATATCATGGCATGACAAATATCTCTCAAGAGGCGTGAATCATAATCATCAGGGGGCTCACCGGGTGGTCGATAGAAAATTTCAGTATGGAAGGAATCTCCCAAAGGAGTTTCAAAGATAGCGACATAAGGACGTAAATCAGGAGGTTCACCTGGTGATACGTATATAAATTCATCGTGAATGTGATGATCTAAAAAGACGTGTGAGACAAGGACGCAAGGATGTAACATCGGGGTCCGTTGAACGTCACCTAAAAGAAAGAACTCCTCAAGTGGCTCTCCAAAAGTCTCAATGGTGGCTCAAAGAGTTTATTTATACAAGGATGATTCTTGAGATACTTTTCATCGAACCTAGTAGTGTCCTTGTCCTCGAGAGGGGAAGAGATAACTACTACAAAGTCGATGCTAAGATCTCGACCCTCACTCTGGATATGAGTCGTCACGACAATATGGGGAAGCTCAGGCTCGCTCTCAGTCGGGATCATAGGAAATGAGTCAGAATCAAAGGGTGGATCACTCTTCGGACTCAGTACCTCACTCGGGTGAGAGAAATCAGTCTCAATTACAACTTTTATCGTGTCTGACGGGTCAAGAGGAGCCAAAGTGGTGGCCTCATAATGGAAGGGACTCATACTGGTGAGGGCAAGGTGATCATCCACTCGACTACCTCTGGTGGATCTCAAGGACTATTCATAATGAAGCGCGAGCTGGAATGTCTGCTCAAGAGACTCAGAGTAGCGATAGGTCAACTGAGCACGTATCTCAGATCGAAGTCCAAACCGAAATCAGGAAGCGGTCATAGCTGGATCCTCTCGGATGTCGCTACTCATTTCTAACTCATCAAAATGATCCCTATACTCAGTGACGAAAGCGGATCCTTGCTGAAGGGAGAATAAATGCTTGAGTAGGCAACTCCGATAGAAAGCAGGTAAATACCTCTGACATAAAATATGCTTCATCACCACCCAACTAGTGATGCGGTGAAGACGTTCTCGCTCATGAGTCCTCTCAATGCTAAGTCAATATGCGCTCGCATGATCTAACAATCTAAGTTTCGCAAATTTTACACGACGCTTACCAAATAACTCAAAATGATCGAGGTAATATTTCATGCTCACGAGCCAATAACTAAAGGACTCGGGACCAGATGAGTCGTCAAAAGATGGGGCAACAATACGAAACTGACACTCAAGATCTCTCTTAAAACGACGATCCTCATAATAATCATCCCTACGATTATCGAGACGCGTTGAAGGATCGACACGATCCGCTCGCGTGCTAGGATACAGACGGCGGTAATCATCATACTGATCGTCTCTAGCATAGTGGGATCGCGTCGATGGATCAACACGATCTCTGGAAGTGATGTACTGTGATCGAGAGTAATCATCGTAGTAACGTAAGGATCTCCCTGAAGGGACTCTATGGGAGCGGGTGTAAATGGACTCGGGATCCTCAAATAGAGGAATACTTACGATACTTAGCCATGAAGGAACCTATAGACTATACTACTGTGTATTAAACTAAAGCCCGGACCTGGGCTCTGATACCAATTTGACGCGGGACGAATCTATAGGATGTGGACTTAGAACGTCCTAACCTTAAATGCAACACATGTGAGCATGCGATGAATTTAATTGACCGACGACGAACCATAAAATGAAGGTGCAAATGAATACAAGCACACAATCCAGTGAACTAACGATAGATAACCATAATGTGATGCACATGTGATGACTCAATCAGGCGAGTATTTTTAGACGCACAATTAATTAAACAAATTAAATTTAAAATCTCGTGCAAGCGTAGCAATAGATTACAAGTATTGCAATGAAAGTAAGCAGACAACAATTACAAGTTCATTGAGAGTGCATAAAAATTAAAATGTGAAGCGAATAAATCTTTTGCACGTCAATAAAGATATGCAACAATCAAACTAATCTACACCAAGTATTACTAGCAATACGAGATATCTGAATAATGTGAATAAATGAGTACTAGAAGTAAAAGCCCACCAAGTAATCGATGTCGGTGATGTTGGGAAGCTCCAATGGTGTCGGTGACTGTCCGGGAGTGACAATACTACTGTGTGGGAGTTTTCGGAGAGGAGAGGTGTCTGTTTGGTGGGCTGGGTGGGCTGTTTGAGGCAGGAATAAGGCTGGAGGGGGCTGAAAAGGACTGGATGATGTTTGGAGTGGGGTATTTGGTTCCTGGATGGAAGGTGACTCACGGTTGCAGCAGATAGGGGCAGAACAGCCCTAGTTGGGTGGCTGTTTGAGCAGGGGACAAGTTGGGATAAATGGGAGGGGCGGAGTGGCGGTTTCAGGTGATGACGGAGAGGCGGCGGTGGGGAAAAAGGTGGGCGGCGGTGCAGCAGAGGAAAATTGGACGGTGGTTGTTGGAGGCATTGAAGACGGGTTGTTGAGGATCCCAAATCCAGCGACTGGAAGACTCACCGGCGGCGGGAAGGACGGAGGGTGGGGCGGAAAGGGATGTCGCACCCCCAGGAGGCGGAACCGGCGGAGGCGCGCCGCGCGAGAGCCTTTGGCGTCGCACCGAAGGAGGACCGAGTGGTTTCTCTTTCAAAATTGTAACTCTCGATGTCTTGTTTCATGCCGCTACTGGGAGATATAAAGGGTGGTGAATTAGGTTGAAATTATTCGATGGTCACGATCGTCCGACGGATAAATCAACCTAACTCTCAAAATACAAGTAAAAAATAAATAAAACAAAATACATAAAAAATGTGAAAATCGCGACGAACGCGATGGCGGTCTCCGATCATCCATCTGATGATCCAAAAGTCGTCGATCGTCATCAAATGTGAGTCGTTTTGGGTTTTCGTGAATTGTTGAAATACATGATAGGTGGGTTTGACTAAATCGGAATATTGCACTGACTCGGTCTCACACTTAGCACTTGAAATCAATAGGGATCAAATTTGTCCTTTATCATATTCAAGGAGATTAAAGGATCCAATTGATTAATTTGAGTTTTTGTGGTGAACAAGTCGTGTGTTGTGTGCTCGCCGGAGGAGTGACCGGAGGCGGAGTGGATACTTTGGAGTCGGAATCGCAGTTGCCTAGACGGGGCTTGCTCGGGAGAAGAAAACTGCCAAAATTTCACACAAGACAAAAGAGAGACTAGAATATTTCTTTTGATACCTTCATACAAATCCTACTTGCCTTTAAATAGGCTACTAGCCTATTTTAAAAAGCAAACCTTAATCATCTAACAACTAAGCCCAACTAATAATAATAAAAGACACTAAAGATACAATAACTAGACCCGTCACCCGTGGCCTGTCACCCATGGCCCATGACCCATAACACCTCACCCGACCTTTAAATTGAGCTTGTCCCCAAGCTCGAACGAAGATCGACCAAATTGATCATCGGGCTCCTTTATTTCGCGCCAAAATAGATTATTGTAGTGCGTCATTGTAGCGGTGGCTGCAGAGAGCGACAAGCCTTTGTTGTACTCATCGGCGTCAAGAATGATGGTAATGGTGTAGGCAGGTCGTAACTGTTAGAGATATTGTACATGGTAGACGTTGCTTAGACTCACCACGGGTGTTACGATCACCTTCTCTTGTATATATATGTACACACTATTGTTTATTGTATCATTGATTCATTTTCCTATCATGGTATCAGAGCCAACCTTAAACCCCCTTCGCCTCTAGCCGCATTTGTTTACGTTCTCCCGATCCAGACGAGCGGCTCCTGTTCTCCGGTCGACTTCTTCCATCGACGAGACGCGTCCGTCTTCGACGGAGGTTCCCGCCGGGATTCTTCCATCGACGCGTCCGACTTCTTCAATCGATGTTCCCGTCGGCTTCTCCGTCCCGTCGACGTTCCCGTCGCCTGCTTCTGATCGTTCCCGGCGACGGTGATAGTTCTCTGCCCGAGGGTCCTAATTTGGTAGAAGAGCAGCGTGTCACGGACTTAGCACTTTGACACTAAGTACGTGCGGCACTTGGCTAGAATTCCAACAAACTTAGGTTAACCAAGTAAGCCTTCCTCAAACAAAGCAGTGGAATAAAGAGAACAACTCTTATTATAACTCTCAACAAAGTTACAAGACACTTAGGTAGACAGTTGCGCGAGACATATAAAAGGAACAAGACATACAACAATGCTCAACACTCCAAGCTCACAAGCACTCACAAGAGGAGTCTCACTATCACAACACACTCCAAAACCTTGGATGATCCAAATGGGGAGAGGTCCTCCCCTTATATAAGCCTCCTCCCCCTTTTCCCTCCAAACTCAAGAAGAATCTAGATTTCTCCACACATGGAAGAGACTAGATTCTTCCACATTCTTCCATACTCTTCCATATCTCCCAAGTGTGATCTTTCTCCAATATTCTAGAATATTCTTAACATATCTAGAGTAATCTTGAACAATGGTCACGAGACGTGTTAGCTAACCTTGATATCGTGACATTCTCCCCCACTGAAACCATGCGTCGTCCTCGACGCATCCTTCCTTCACCATCTTTGTGCAGACCTTATCACGGAGAGGGTCTTCGCTTCTCGTTCATGTACTCTCCTTATCGGCACCGGGTAGGAAGTCGGATCAATCAATGAGGTGCATCTCAGATGTTGGGAAGATGAGAAACCCTTCAAACTGATCAAGAAAATTCATTCCAATGATAATGTCATAATCGTCAAAGGGGATAATTTCAATGGGCACCTTTCCCTTCCAATCTCCAAGACGAACGCTCACATCTGGAGCAAGACCGATAGTTCGCACTTCCTGAGAGTTCGCGAATTTGAGCCGAGTTGGTCCAAATTTGATCGGTAGTCCATTACTTACTATCCTCCCCCTAGTTTGGGTTTGGTTTGCCCTTCCTGTCTTGTAGTTGCTCCTTCTCCCCACTTGATCTACAGTGAATCGTATCGTCTCCAAAGTCGGACAAGCATTCACTTTATGTGGTCCTTTACAGAAGAAACACTGCAAAGGTTGGCGTCTTATGTAGGATCCTTGGGTGGTCATGGCATTAAGGCGTTGCATGATACTTAGCCTTGCCATTCCTTGTGACTCTTCTACATCCCCACTTATTGACTCTTCTTTCTTCATTATTGCTGTTAAGGCCCCAAGCTTCGGGCATTCCTTCATGTGATGGGGTCCCTTGCATACAAAGCAGGTGGGTGGCCTTCTTCTTTCCTCGAATCTTCTTTGGCGGTGTGTGTAGTTCTTGGGTTCTATTTCAGCATCCTCAACATCCTCAGGATGACCCGTCTCTTCTTCTTGGTGGAACTCGCTGAGTGATTCGGCTGCTGCAATAGCTTCATCGACAGTACGAGGCCCACGCCTCTGCACTTCTTGTTTTGCCCATAGTTGTAGCCCGTCCACGAAATAGAATTGTCGATCATCCTCCGACATGTCAGGGATTTGCAACATAAGTGTTGTGAACTCGCTCACATATTCTGCTATTGTTCTCTTTTGTTTCAACTCTCTTAACCTCTTTCGTGCAAGATATGCCACATTCTCTGGGTAGAAGTGGCGTTTAAGCTCCCTCTTGAAATCATCCCATGTGTTCAATCGACATAATCCTTTTGCGACATCCGTCTGCCTCCTTCGCCACCATAGTGCAGCATTGTCATCAAGAAATTGTGAAGCAGTGCGTACCTTGGTCGCATCATCGCGTAGATGACATCCTTCAAAGTAGTTCTCCATCTTCCATAGGAAGTTCTCAACTTCTTTGGCATCCCGCTTGCCCAAGAATGAATCTGGTCTTGGGATGTCCACCCTAGGGATGGCGGAGGTGGTGCTTACACTTCCATTGGAGATAGCCTTCTTGCAAATGGCCAGTTCCTCCTCCAACTCGTCGATGCGTGTATGTAATGTGGCATTGTCATCAAATGCATATTTGAGTCTCTTCTCTAGCTCCACACGAGTGGCTTCCCACTCCTTACGCATCGCATGGTTGTTGATTTCCATAACTTCCATGCGTTTCTCCCAGTCCTCCATAGCTAGCAGCAAGTGACTCTCTTCTCGAACCCGGCTTTGGTCACGCTTCTTCTTGCTGCTTGTAGGGTAGCATCTCTACCCCGTTCCTCCTCCGTAATGTAATCTTCTCCTGCCATATTTGGTCTTGTTGCAGCACGACGTGCACAACCTGCCTCTGATACCAACTGTCACGGACTTAGCACTTTGACACTAAGTACGTGCGGCACTTGGCTAGAATTCCAACAAACTTAGGTTAACCAAGTAAGCCTTCCTCAAACAAAGCAGTGGAATAAAGAGAACAACTCTTATTATAACTCTCAACAAAGTTACAAGACACTTAGGTAGACAGTTGCGCGAGACATACAAAAGGAACAAGACATACAACAATGCTCAACACTCCAAGCTCACAAGCACTCACAAGAGGAGTCTCACTATCACAACACACTCCAAAACCTTGGATGATCCAAATGGGGAGAGGTCCTCCCCTTATATAAGCCTCCTCCCCCTTTTCCCTCCAAACTCAAGAAGAATCTAGATTTCTCCACACATGGAAGAGACTAGATTCTTCCACATTCTTCCATACTCTTCCATATCTCCCAAGTGTGATCTTTCTCCAATATTCTAGAATATTCTTAACATATCTAGAGTAATCTTGAACAATGGTCACGAGACGTGTTAGCTAACCTTGATATCGTGACAAGCGGCTCCTGTTCTCCCGTCGGCTTCTCCGTTCCTGTCGACGTTCCCGTCGCCTGCTTGACGGTGATCGTTCTCTGCTTCTGATCAACGAGACGAGACGGGAACGTCTTCGACATCGTTCTCTGCTTCTGATCATTCTCGTTCGCTTTGATCCAGCGTCTCCTCTGATCCCGTCGATCCCGCAGCACCGATCTTCTCCGGTTGATCTAGCAGCCCCGCTCTTCTCCGACTGATCCCACAGCCGTGATCTTCATCACCGGCCACCTCTGTCCTCCATTGGTTTGATGACATCATCTTCATCTGCCATCCTCCAGAAGGTTGATGTCATTCTCGACGGGCGGAACTACAAGGCTTAGTCCGCCGACGTCGGCGAGTTCCTTCGTGGCCTCGAACTATGGGGCCACATTAACGGCACCGAGCCTGCTCCGCCCTCACCGATTGTCAGTGTTGCGGACTCCTCCTCTTTCCACTGACAGCACGGCCACTTCCTCCCAGCGTTCCGACTGGGCGAGGTGGCGCTCGGACTACTATCGCGCGATTGTCGTCATCTCACATCTGTCAATCCTGCGTGTTGGACATGTGTGTCACATCCCTTTGTTTGAGAATAACAAATCTCATATTGTATTTGATCTTGCTTGTCGTGTGTTTATAGTGTGCAGGAACTATAGGTGCAATACTCCACAGGTAGAAAGCAGCTTGGAATCAAATTCTCTGAATGGAGCACTACCGTCAGCGCTAGTCGATACTGCAGGCGTTAGCGCTACCGCAGGCGCTAGCGCTACCGCCTGGCGCTAGCTCCAGCTCGTGCCACAACGCCATGCCGCGACGGTTTCGTAACTGCCTTTACACGACCGCTATCGCAGGCGCTGGGAGCTACCGCAGGCGCTAACTCCAAGTTCTATAAAATGAAGATTTCTCTCTCGTTTTGGCACCTCATCCCAGAGAGAATTATTGTGCTCAATTTCAAGAGTTGTTACTCTGCCGAAAAGTCATCTCCCACTCAAAGCTAAAGAAGATTTTTGGAGAAGGAAGTCATCACGGTGCATCCGAAGAACGATCGTATCAACCTCGCTTATGCTACAACGATCCTTCACCGCCAACTTCAGATAATCTCATAGAGGGAGTTTTTCATTTGTGTTGTTTCGTTATTTTGAATCTTTGTAGTTAAATCGTCTTGTATTGGCGACTAGGTCCTTGCGCGGCTTAGGGGGAATTCGCTGCGTGTGTTGGCGACTAGGTCTAGGTGATTAGATCTAGGGGGTGCTCGAGGTCATATCCGGGGTAGGATTGGCTAGAGCGGCTTGAGGTCATATCCGGGGCAGGATAGGCTAAAGTCACCGGTTCGTGGGGATACGAGTCGGTATAGAAAAAGAAAAAGTAATTGTATTTGTACGCCTCCGATTTCTAGCGATATTGAAATCAAATGTATGTAAACACATTTTTATCTAATACAATCTTATCTCAATTTGTGTTTACTTGATTTTCTTCATTTTGCTAAATTCTAAAATTGCAAATTACATTATTTTCTTCTTTTACCTAAATTGTTATTTCGCTCTCGTTTGCTTTAAAACAATTTAGTGAAATGCTTAATTTTACAAAAAAAAAATTATTCCCTTATTCACCCCCCCCCCTCTAAGGGCGTCTATCGATCCAACACTGCGAGCTCCCCATTCGCATGACCATCTACGAACTACCTTCGGCCAAGGCGATGTGGGATCATTTGCGTCGTCTCTACCTGCCATCTAGGCAGGCCCTGCGCTACTCCCTATTCCAGACCCTTGGTGTCTGTTAACAGCGTGCTCGGTCTGTACAGGCCTTCTTTGCTGAGCTGCTGGACCTCTGGCGTCAGTGTGATGAGATGGCACATTCCCCCTGCGCTACTTGCACTCAGTGTGTTGTTACATCCCAGGATAGCGACTTCCAGCGCATGTATGAGTTTCTTATGCGCCTACGCCCCGAGTTCGAACCCGTTCGTGCCCGGCTTCTGCACCGAGATCCTTCGTCGTCTCTCAGCGATATCTTGGCCTTGGTGATCACCGAGGAGACTCGTCTCCACTCCTTGGACACTGCTACTCCTCCTGGTGTGATGCCTCATGTTGTTCTGGTTGCTCCTCATCTTCCACTGTAGACTTCTCTTGTGAGTGTTCCAGTGCTTCCTTCGCCTGGTTATAGTGCTTCGGTGCGCCTAATTCCTCGTCCTTCGGCGCCCTCTGCTGCACGTCGCTCGTCTGTCCGCTGTCACTACTGTCAGTGTCTTGGTCATGTCAAATCTGAGTGTCGCAAGCTTCATAGGGCTCAGCAGTCTGGTCAGCAGCTTGCTCCTTGTGATCCTTCAGCTCACTTCTCTGCTATAGCGCAGTCACTCTCTATTTTTGAGCTTGCCCAGCAGATTGCTCAGCAGCTCTCCCGCTCGCTCCTTTGCCTTTGTGCTCTCCCCGGATGCTTTTGATGTCTCTGCCTGTCAGTCGGCTGCCTCCGCCCCTGCAGGTATCTCTCCTTCTGACTGGATGCTCGACTCTTGGGCCTCTTTTCACATGACATATGATGTCACCCACCTCTTG
The DNA here is from genome assembly GCA_033032865.1 of Dactylorhiza incarnata. NCBI lineage: Eukaryota > Viridiplantae > Streptophyta > Magnoliopsida > Asparagales > Orchidaceae > Dactylorhiza > Dactylorhiza incarnata. The sequence goes on from JAWHQI010000173.1 coordinate 2,426,885, forward strand.
TCCTGTCAGCCCGTCTCTTCTGACCTTAGAATCATGGTAGCATATGACACTATTCTCCCCATCACCAGCTGTGGCCTCCTTCATACCAATCATTTCCATATTCCCAATATTGCCTACATACCCAAGTTATCCATGAACCTTATATCCGTCAGTCAACTCACATCTCACGGTTGTCATGTTATTTTTTATGAGTTTGGGTGTCGTGTGCAGGATCGTCTGACAGGGACACTCCTTGGAGCTGGTCGTCGTCGTAGCGGGGTGTACGTCCTTGATCGTCTCCATCTTCCATCCACCCCATCGTCACTGGAGGCTTCTACCTTTTGTCTTCCTTCGGTGGGCTTCTCTCAGTGGCATCACCGTCTTGGTCATCCCAGTAGATCGCGTCTTGCGTCTCTCATCAGTCATGGTTTCCTTGGTCGTGTTTCTGTTGATCGGTCTCACTCTTGTACGGGTTGTAAGCTTGGTAAACAGCTACAACTCCCCTATCAGTCTAGTGAGTCTAGGTCTCAGCATCCTTTTGATTTAGTTTATTCAAATGTATTGGGTCTCGTACCTTTTGTATCAAAGGGCAGACATCGGTACTATGTTATCTTTATTTATGATTATTCTCGTTATTGTTGGGTTTACTTTATGCATTCGTTCTGAATTCTTTCAGATTTATGTTACTTTTTCTGTTATGGTGCGCACCCAGTTTTCTGCTTCCATACGTATTTTCCATTCTGACTCAGGGGGGTACCTCTCTCATGCTTTCAGCGACCTGCTGGCTACCCACGACACTCTCCCTCCGCTTGCCTGTCCCGGTGCCCACGCTCAGAATGGCACCGCTGAAAGGAAGCATCGCCACATTATTGAGACAGCTGGCACTCTTCTCATCTCCTCCCACGTTCCTCCTCCTTTTAGGTTGAGGTTGTTTCCACTGTTGTCTACCTTATTAACATATAGTCCTCCACTTTCCTTCAGGGACAGAGTCCTGGTGAGTGTATGTACTCTCAACTCCCGCGTTATACTCATCTTCGTGTTTTTGGCACCGGTGTTATCACGTGTTCCCCTCCTCTCCCCTTGTCGCAGTCTACACCATCTTCGACCTCTCCAGTCTCACCTTCTCACTTCTCCCCTTCGTCACCCACTTCTCCCTCTGATGCTCTTGTCGCCCCCCTTCCATATCACTACACTCGTCGTCCCCCTTATGTTCCCTCGCCTCCAGTGCCCCCAGACTCAGTGTCTGTCTCCTCCAGCGAGTGTTTTGTGGATGATCTTCCTGCGCGTCGCAACCCACCTCGAGACGTCCTCCCGACCGCCTTAGCCTTGCTACACTACCGCTGGACCTGCCTGCTCTTCTTGCTACTGTCTATGGTCCTCCAGAGCCGACTTCCTACCGTGAGGCTGCCCAGATACCTGGGTGGCAGGTTGTCATGTCTGCTGAGTTGGAGGCACTTGAGCATACTCGTACCTAGGAGTTTGTTCCTCTTCCACCCGTTGTTGTTCCTATTACTTGCTAGTGGGTCTTCAAGGTCAAGACTCGCTCTAATACTTCTATGGAGAGGTACAAGGCTCGACTTGTGGCTTGTGGTTTTCAACAGGAGCAGGGACGAGACTATGACGAGACCTTTGCTGAACCAGTTGTATGTTGTGTCTGCTAAACCAATCATGTGTCACATCTAATGGGGCAGTTGTAGGTTGTGTTCGCTAAACCAGTCCTCTGACACCTCTAATGGGGCAGTTGTCGGTTGTGTCCGCTAAATCAGTCCTCTATCACCTCTAATGGGGCAGTTTTAGGTTGTATTCCCCAAACCAGTCCTGTCACCACTAATGGGGCAGTTGTAGGTAGTATTCGCTAAATCAGTCCTCAGTCACCTCTACTGGGGCAGTTGTAGGTTATGATTTTACATTGTCGCTATGTTTGAGGGTGTGGGGCACAACAGTCATATGTCACCTCTATTGGGCAGTTGTAGGTTATGAGCCCCCCCCCCCCCCCCCCCCCTTTGTCGCTACGATTTATAGCGAAAGGTGATCTCACGCCTTGCGTCGCGGTTACTGATTCGCCTAGCTATAAAGCTTAGATCGTGCGATTTCTAGGTGTTCATGACACCTACATGGTGGTTTGGAATGTTACATTAGGTTCTTCATACAGAACAAATCTCCAATATAAAGTACCAACATAAACCGCCGCATTCAATGAAAGGAGGCAGCAGCAAACCTAATATCGTTTAGTATACCTTGATGATGATAAGATTCTTGGGAGGAAACGAGAGCCCCGTTGATGGAAGGGTAGATGGAGCCCGAGAAGATAGAGGCTGACCTGATCTCATCAACACTCACCCCCTCCTCCCCCTCCCATTTAGCAGAAGACGGAAAGTGCACAGCGGCGCTCCTGAGACTCGAGAGTTCATCTTTTTCTCCAGAAGCCTCTCCTGCCAGCCGGACGTTCGATTAAATGCAATCATTCAGACTTTGAAACCAGAATTTAGATGGAAACGGAGCAGTGGAGATGCGATGGCTACCTGAGAGCAAGGGCTGCTCCATCCGTCGGTGGGCGAGAAATTTAGGAAGACGACGGTTCTTTGATTTGCTTCGGCGAGTAAACGTGCTCGCTTAAGAACAATGGCCGTTGATATTAGGAGAAATGTTTTGATTAATTTTGGAGACCCAATCAACAACGAGGAGCATCAAACCAATCAACAATGATTAATTTTGGGTGTTTATATTGGCAGACCAACAAAATAATAATGGCAGTCCAAAATAAAAATAAAATTTAAGCCAAATAAATCTTTTTTAGAGAAAAAGTCCATCTATTTTCTCGCTAAATGGTAAAGTAAATGAAAAATATTATTTAGGAGATACAAAAAATCAAAAGTAGGAGAAAATATACAAGATTTTAGAAGGGTTCATCGGTGTCACCAAAAATATACAGAGGAGTTCGGCGGTGTCGAATGGTTCTTCTCCGGGGTTGTGGGCGACCGGCACCGAGAAATCAGAAGTTTTTTTGGGATTTCGAAGAGAACGGGGGGAAACGGGCGGAAATGAATAGTCTTTAAGTGTGGCTGCTATTAGAGAAGAGTCAAATTAGATTTTATGTAATTTTTAATTTATTGGGACTTTCAATAGTCATTTATTTGCGGGCTGTCAATATCAACCCTCTTAATTTTGTGTTGTCCTACTTCCGCTTCCCGAACCACCCCCCCCCCCCCCCCCCCCCCCCCCCCCCTACGATGTGAAATTATGATTTTACCCCTAAGTTTATTGAAAATGAATGTGGTCATATGGCAAGATTTTTAATATCACAAATATTGTCAACAATGAGAATTAAACTCAAGTTTTCACTATAACAAATAAAGGACGTAATCATCACACCATCTATTGTTTATTGAAAATATAGAAATATGATTTATATATACGTATATAAATAATTAAATAAAATAAATATATCTTTACAATATTAAAAGGGAAAAGTTGTTTTTGGTGAAACATTCAAAATTGTCAAATATAGTTTTATTGTGACTTAAAATATATTATAATTTATTTTTAAAAAACTAAAGTAGAATGCCCATTTAAATAATTACACTATATTTCTAAATTAAAAGTAATGATGAAAATTCATAAAATTAAAAAGGTTTTTAATAGATTTCCTATACATATTACCTACTATGGTAGGCTCTCATTAGACATGTCAACTTTAATAAAGTTAATTGGGAAAGTAATGATGAAAATCAATCAATCTAATTTGGAAATCAATGACCGGAAAAATAATGATGAGAAATTAATGATTTTAACAAAAATAAAAAAATGGATAATTAGTTTCGCATTAATTAATTAATAGTGTGTTTATTTTAGACTGTATTAATTAATTGATAAGGGCGGAGCCCCATGCCTGTCACGGTCAGAATACTGTCGCGATTGAGAGAAAGAAAGAGGGAGAGAGAGCGGGAGGAGGGACAGTGGGGAGAGAGAGAGAGAAAGAAAGAGAGAGGGAGAACGTGGGCCTCTTAATGAAGAAAGAAAGGGGGAGAGAGAGCGGGAGGGAGAGAGAGAGAAAGAGGGAGAGAGAGGGAGAAAATTTATTTATTTATTACGTCAAAGTGTATTTTTTTTAAAAAATTGTAATCTTGATTTATATTTTTACGATCGTTTTGAGTACTCACACGTATATGTTTCTGGAGTTGAGGGAAGGAGCTTAGCCGCAGCAGCGACCTGTGAGGATTGAAGAAGTGCTACCCGGAGAGGGGGAGGATAGATGCAAGGACATGACCGACGTGGGAACCAGGGGAGGGATCGGGGTGATCCATGGTGGGGTGGGGATAGAGGCAACTCGCAAGAGAAGCTTCCAGGCGATGTTCAGGAGGAGCGTCGCGTCGACCTCCCACACCGCCACACCCCTCGGAGAAGCTCACCTTCTCCTCGAAGGATATGCCAGACTTCGAAGACCCATTCTGTGACGCCTTGGTGATCCAAACGGCGATTGAAAACTTCACAGTCTCCCGAATCTTGGTCGACAACGGGAGTTTAGTGAATGTTATCTTCAAGAAGGCCTTTGACACGCTGGAAGTGGAAGAGAAGAGGGTGCAAGCCTCAAACGGACCCTTGTTTGGGTTTTCAGGGGAGAGGAAGGAGGTCGAGGGAGGAGTCGGCCTCCAGGTAACGTTGGGGGGTCCCCGGGAACTGTCGGTTTGTCACCGTCGATGCTCCGAGCAGCTACAATGTCATATTCGGACGCCCTCTCATCAGCACCTTTCGGTGCGTTCCCTTGTCCTTTCATCAGTGCTTGAAGTTCCGCAGTGGAGGAGTCCAGGTCCGGATCCAGGGGGATACAAAGGTGGTGAGGGAGTGCTATGTGACTATCGTCGACACCATCTCCTGGATGGCGGAGGCTGAAAGGGTGGATAGAGAGACGAAGAGGCCGGAGGGGCCAGGAGGAGAGGAGAAGGAGGGAGAAGGAGAGAGAGAGCAGCACCCGAGGAGATGAGATGGAAGTGGTTCAGGAGGAGCGTGCCGAGCCAATGGAGGAGGAGGCTGTGGTAGAAGGGGAGACCCTGGCCGAAGGAAGGGAGACAAGGGGCAGATGGGAATAGTCGGCCCGGCTGGAGGCGGCAGAAGAAGCGGTCGAAATGGAGGTCACCACCCAGGAAGGGAGAGTGGAGAAGGTGCGGATTAGCGGGGGCCTTGGCCCAGAGGACAGGATAAGGATGCTGGAGTGCATCCAGAGGAGCGTGGACATCTTCGCATGGAGCGCTGCAGACATGCTGGGCATCGATGCAGACGTGGCATGCCACTAACTCAACCTGGAGCCAGGGGCCCGCCCCATCCGATAGAAGAGGAGGGTCATCGCTGACAAGCTAGAGGGGCCGATCCACGAGGAGGTGGAGAAGCTCCTCAAAGCCGGTTTTGTATCGAAAATCCAGTATCCAGGCTGGGTCTCCAATGTCGTCATGGTGAAAAAAGGCGATGGTCGCTGGCGTATGTGTATCGATTTTTCTCTGTTAAACAAAGTCTGCCCTAAGGATTGTTATCATTTGCCTCGAATCGACGCGCTGGTTGACTCAGACGTCGATTTTTCTGTAATGTCTTTCTTAGATGCTTTTTCAGGTTATCATCAGATTAGGATGCATCCTCCGGACGTCAAAGACGTCTCCTTCATCACAAGAGAGGGATGATATAACTATAAGATGATGTCGTTCGGACTAAAGAATGCAGGGGCGACATACCAAAGAATGATGGACCGGGTCTTCCGGGAGCAAAGAGGAAGAAACTTGGAGGTTTACGTAGATGACCTCATGGTGAAGAGTAAGAGCATGAGCTCTTACCTCCGGGACCTCGAGGAGACCTTCGCCACTCTGCGCAAATACAAGATGCGGCTGAACCCCCTAAAGTGCGTATTTGGGGCCAGCAAGGGGAAGTTTCTGGGGTCACCTTCTTACCCCCGCAGGGGTGGAACCTAACCCGGATAAAGTTAAAGCCATAATGGAGTTGGGATCGCCTCGAAATGCTAAGGAGGTTCAGCGCCTGACCGGTAAGCTCACGAGGTTGAGTAGGTTTATCTCCCAGGCTGGAGAAAAATGTTCCCCCTTCTTCAGGGTGTTGCGAGGCAATCAGAAGTTCGAATGGACGATAGAGTGCGAGGAGGCCTTCTAGGCCCCGAAGAGCCAACTCACTAAGGCTCCGCTGCTCCAAGGTCCTAAGGAGGGAGAGGACCTAGCCCTGTATCTCGGAGTCGGGGCTGAGGTCGTGAGCTCCGTCTTGGTCCGGGAAGAGGGCAAGAAGCAGTTGCTCATCTATTACGGAAGCAGGGTTTTGAAGAAGGCAGAGCTCTGATACCCGATTTTGGAAAAGCTGGCTTTCGCCCTGGTCATCTCGGCCAGGAAGCTCGGGCCTTACTTCCAGGCCCATTCGATCCAAGTGGTGACTGACCATCCCCTTCGCAAAATCTTCGAGGGGGTAGAGCACTCGGGGAGGCTCGCGAAGTGGTCGGTAGAGTTAAGTGAATTTGACATCACCTTCGTCCCTCGGTTGTCGATGAAGGCTCAAGCGGTCGCGGATTGCATGGCGGACTACGTGGTAGAAATGGAGGAGGACCAAGTCCTTCGTCACGTCCCTTGGAAACTGTTGGTTGACGGGGCATCAGGCAAGAATTCTCTAGGAGGAGGGGTGGTATTGGAGAGCCCTCGCAGAGTGAAAATTGAACAAGCACTAATGATACATTTCCCCATCACCAATAACCAGGCGGAGTATGAAGCGGTGATTGCTGGCCTACGTCTGGCCCAGGAGTTGGGACTTGGGAGTTCATGACGTGGAAGTCTTCACCGATTCAATGGTAATAGCCTCACAAATCAAGGGTGAGTTTGAGGTAGGGGTGTAAACGAGTCGAGCTCGAGTCGAGCTTGGCAAAAATCCCAAACTCGAGCTCGAGCTCGAGCTAAATATTTCGAGCTCGAGCTCGTCGAGCTCACCCTGCTTGGCTCGAGCTCGAGCTCGAGACCAGTATATTGAGCTCGAGCTCGAGCTTTCGAGCTCGCGAGCTCGAGTCGAGCTCGAGCTGCTCGCGAGCTTTTTGCTCATGAACCCATTTTTATTTTTATTTATTTATATTTTAAAAAAAAATACCCAAAAAAAAGCTCGCGAGCCGGCTCGCGAGCTCAAGAACAAGAGTAATCGAGCTCGAGCTCGGCTCGAAATCGAGCTCGAGCTCGTCGAGCTCGAGCTCGAGCTCAACTGGTTCGAGCTCGAGTCGAGCTTTTTTCGAGCCGGCTCATCGAGCTCACGAGCCGGCTCGACTCAACTTGCAGGGCTAGTTTGAGGCAAGGGAGCCCACACTCATGAGGTATCTGGCCAAAGTAAGGGATCTCATCGGAGCATTCAAGACCTTCTCCATCAGACACATACTAAGGGAAGAGAGTGTTCCAGCAGATCGGCTGGCCAAATCCGGCCCTCGGGTTGGAGGGACCTTGACAGATCTTTTCTGCCCTTCGATTGAGGAGGGGGAGCTCATGGACATAGAGCAGCGACCCTCATGGAAGGACCCTTTCGTGACCTTCTTGGCAACGGGTAAATTCCCTAAAGAGGTTCCGGATCAAAGGCGCTTTCGATACAAGTCCGCCTACTACGTGCTCCAGGAAGGGGACTTGTATCGGAAGACCCTCTCGGGACTCTTGGCGTGATGCATTTTTGAGGAAGAGGTCCCAAGGATCCTAGAGGAGATTCATTCCGGCGAATGCGGCAGTCATTTGGGGAGCAGGACGTTGGAAGCAAGGGTAATGAGGCAGGGGGTATTTTTGGCCGACCCTGAGCAAAGACGCAGCAGAGTTCTCCAATAAATGTTGGAAGTGCTAGCTGTTTGCTCCACTTCAACTTTTGCCGGCCCAGAGGCTAAGGAGCACCACGGCACCATGGCCCTTCACCATATGGGGAATGGATCTGGTAGGGCCTTTCCCTCAAGCCAGTGGGCAAAGGAGATTCCTCTTGGTCATGATCGACTACTTTTTGAAGTGGTTGGAGGTCAAGGCTCTAGCCAAGGTCACCTCCCAAGTAATCTGCAACTTTGTATGGGGGGAGATCATCTGTCGACATGGACTTCCTCAAGCCATAGTCACAGATAATGGTCCGCAATTCGCCAGCGAGAAATTCATCAGCTTCTACGTCCAGTTGGGGATAGACCTCAGGTTCGCGTCCGTCCATCACCCCATAAGAAACGGGCAGGTGGAGGCAACAAATAAGATTATAGTGAACCTACTCAAGAAGAAGGTGGAGAACTTGAAGGGCAATTGGGTGGAGCAACTCCCCTCGGTCCTATGGGCTCTAAGGACTACCCCCAACGCCGCCACTGGCGAGACCCCCTTCAAGCTCTCTCACGGCAGCGAGGCCATCGTCCCCATAGAATTCAACGTCAAGACGCCACGGGTAAGGGCCGCCTCAGATGGTGATGAGGAATGGAGAGCAGGGAACGAGGAGGAGCTGCAGCTCTCCCTGGATCTGATCGAGGAGGTTCGGGATCTAGCTGTCATTCGCCAGGAATAAGTCAAGCGGCGGATGGCCAAGTACGTTGACAAGCACGTCAGGGTCAGGCAATTCGAGAAGGGGGGCCTCGTATTAAAAAAAGGTCGACGCGGCCGGAAGGTCTGCCGCGGAATGGAAACTCAATCCCAATTAGGAGGGCCCCTATGCCGTGGAAGAATCATTGAAGTCAGGAGGGTACCGCCTCCAAAATGTGGAGGGCGAGTCCCTCAGTCACACGTAGAGTGGTGACGATTTACAGTGTTTCTATCCCTAAGACCATGAAATAGTTCGCGAGATGCAGCAGGTCTCGTCTTGGTCCAGTGCGAGAAAGAACAAGGAAAGAAAAAGAAATAGCGGGGGTACAGGAGAACACGGGGAGCGAGAGCCAGTTGGCTTAGTATTGATCCCACCGCCTTCGTCCCCGGCCTCGCCTCCCTGTCCTTGGAGGCACCCGCGGGTAGTGGAACGCGCTAACCGCCGTCAGCTCTTGGTTAATCAAGCACATTTGATCCCTAGCCCGCGCAATGTGCCTCCTAGGCGAGGTCTCCTCGCACCCGAGGAGATGAGATGGAAGTGGTTCAGGAGGAGCGTGCCGAGCCAATGGAGGAGGAGGCTGTGGTAGAAGGGGAGACCCTGGCCGAAGGAAGGGAGACAAGGGGCAGATGGGAATAGTCGGCCCGGCTGGAGGCGGCAGAAGAAGCGGTCGAAATGGAGGTCACCACCCAGGAAGGGAGAGTGGAGAAGGTGCGGATTAGCGGGGGCCTTGGCCCAGAGGACAGGATAAGGATGCTGGAGTGCATCCAGAGGAGCGTGGACATCTTCGCATGGAGCGCTGCAGACATGCTGGGCATCGATGCAGACGTGGCATGCCACTAACTCAACCTGGAGCCAGGGGCCCGCCCCATCCGATAGAAGAGGAGGGTCATCGCTGACAAGCTAGAGGGGCCGATCCACGAGGAGGTGGAGAAGCTCCTCAAAGCCGGTTTTGTATCGAAAATCCAGTATCCAGGCTGGGTCTCCAATGTCGTCATGGTGAAAAAAGGCGATGGTCGCTGGCGTATGTGTATCGATTTTTCTCTGTTAAACAAAGTCTGCCCTAAGGATTGTTATCATTTGCCTCGAATCGACGCGCTGGTTGACTCAGACGTCGATTTTTCTGTAATGTCTTTCTTAGATGCTTTTTCAGGTTATCATCAGATTAGGATGCATCCTCCGGACGTCAAAGACGTCTCCTTCATCACAAGAGAGGGATGATATAACTATAAGATGATGTCGTTCGGACTAAAGAATGCAGGGGCGACATACCAAAGAATGATGGACCGGGTCTTCCGGGAGCAAAGAGGAAGAAACTTGGAGGTTTACGTAGATGACCTCATGGTGAAGAGTAAGAGCATGAGCTCTTACCTCCGGGACCTCGAGGAGACCTTCGCCACTCTGCGCAAATACAAGATGCGGCTGAACCCCCTAAAGTGCGTATTTGGGGCCAGCAAGGGGAAGTTTCTGGGGTCACCTTCTTACCCCCGCAGGGGTGGAACCTAACCCGGATAAAGTTAAAGCCATAATGGAGTTGGGATCGCCTCGAAATGCTAAGGAGGTTCAGCGCCTGACCGGTAAGCTCACGAGGTTGAGTAGGTTTATCTCCCAGGCTGGAGAAAAATGTTCCCCCTTCTTCAGGGTGTTGCGAGGCAATCAGAAGTTCGAATGGACGATAGAGTGCGAGGAGGCCTTCTAGGCCCCGAAGAGCCAACTCACTAAGGCTCCGCTGCTCCAAGGTCCTAAGGAGGGAGAGGACCTAGCCCTGTATCTCGGAGTCGGGGCTGAGGTCGTGAGCTCCGTCTTGGTCCGGGAAGAGGGCAAGAAGCAGTTGCTCATCTATTACGGAAGCAGGGTTTTGAAGAAGGCAGAGCTCTGATACCCGATTTTGGAAAAGCTGGCTTTCGCCCTGGTCATCTCGGCCAGGAAGCTCGGGCCTTACTTCCAGGCCCATTCGATCCAAGTGGTGACTGACCATCCCCTTCGCAAAATCTTCGAGGGGGTAGAGCACTCGGGGAGGCTCGCGAAGTGGTCGGTAGAGTTAAGTGAATTTGACATCACCTTCGTCCCTCGGTTGTCGATGAAGGCTCAAGCGGTCGCGGATTGCATGGCGGACTACGTGGTAGAAATGGAGGAGGACCAAGTCCTTCGTCACGTCCCTTGGAAACTGTTGGTTGACGGGGCATCAGGCAAGAATTCTCTAGGAGGAGGGGTGGTATTGGAGAGCCCTCGCAGAGTGAAAATTGAACAAGCACTAATGATACATTTCCCCATCACCAATAACCAGGCGGAGTATGAAGCGGTGATTGCTGGCCTACGTCTGGCCCAGGAGTTGGGACTTGGGAGTTCATGACGTGGAAGTCTTCACCGATTCAATGGTAATAGCCTCACAAATCAAGGGTGAGTTTGAGGTAGGGGTGTAAACGAGTCGAGCTCGAGTCGAGCTTGGCAAAAATCCCAAACTCGAGCTCGAGCTCGAGCTAAATATTTCGAGCTCGAGCTCGTCGAGCTCACCCTGCTTGGCTCGAGCTCGAGCTCGAGACCAGTATATTGAGCTCGAGCTCGAGCTTTCGAGCTCGCGAGCTCGAGTCGAGCTCGAGCTGCTCGCGAGCTTTTTGCTCATGAACCCATTTTTATTTTTATTTATTTATATTTTAAAAAAAAATACCCAAAAAAAAGCTCGCGAGCCGGCTCGCGAGCTCAAGAACAAGAGTAATCGAGCTCGAGCTCGGCTCGAAATCGAGCTCGAGCTCGTCGAGCTCGAGCTCGAGCTCAACTGGTTCGAGCTCGAGTCGAGCTTTTTTCGAGCCGGCTCATCGAGCTCACGAGCCGGCTCGACTCAACTTGCAGGGCTAGTTTGAGGCAAGGGAGCCCACACTCATGAGGTATCTGGCCAAAGTAAGGGATCTCATCGGAGCATTCAAGACCTTCTCCATCAGACACATACTAAGGGAAGAGAGTGTTCCAGCAGATCGGCTGGCCAAATCCGGCCCTCGGGTTGGAGGGACCTTGACAGATCTTTTCTGCCCTTCGATTGAGGAGGGGGAGCTCATGGACATAGAGCAGCGACCCTCATGGAAGGACCCTTTCGTGACCTTCTTGGCAACGGGTAAATTCCCTAAAGAGGTTCCGGATCAAAGGCGCTTTCGATACAAGTCCGCCTACTACGTGCTCCAGGAAGGGGACTTGTATCGGAAGACCCTCTCGGGACTCTTGGCGTGATGCATTTTTGAGGAAGAGGTCCCAAGGATCCTAGAGGAGATTCATTCCGGCGAATGCGGCAGTCATTTGGGGAGCAGGACGTTGGAAGCAAGGGTAATGAGGCAGGGGGTATTTTTGGCCGACCCTGAGCAAAGACGCAGCAGAGTTCTCCAATAAATGTTGGAAGTGCTAGCTGTTTGCTCCACTTCAACTTTTGCCGGCCCAGAGGCTAAGGAGCACCACGGCACCATGGCCCTTCACCATATGGGGAATGGATCTGGTAGGGCCTTTCCCTCAAGCCAGTGGGCAAAGGAGATTCCTCTTGGTCATGATCGACTACTTTTTGAAGTGGTTGGAGGTCAAGGCTCTAGCCAAGGTCACCTCCCAAGTAATCTGCAACTTTGTATGGGGGGAGATCATCTGTCGACATGGACTTCCTCAAGCCATAGTCACAGATAATGGTCCGCAATTCGCCAGCGAGAAATTCATCAGCTTCTACGTCCAGTTGGGGATAGACCTCAGGTTCGCGTCCGTCCATCACCCCATAAGAAACGGGCAGGTGGAGGCAACAAATAAGATTATAGTGAACCTACTCAAGAAGAAGGTGGAGAACTTGAAGGGCAATTGGGTGGAGCAACTCCCCTCGGTCCTATGGGCTCTAAGGACTACCCCCAACGCCGCCACTGGCGAGACCCCCTTCAAGCTCTCTCACGGCAGCGAGGCCATCGTCCCCATAGAATTCAACGTCAAGACGCCACGGGTAAGGGCCGCCTCAGATGGTGATGAGGAATGGAGAGCAGGGAACGAGGAGGAGCTGCAGCTCTCCCTGGATCTGATCGAGGAGGTTCGGGATCTAGCTGTCATTCGCCAGGAATAAGTCAAGCGGCGGATGGCCAAGTACGTTGACAAGCACGTCAGGGTCAGGCAATTCGAGAAGGGGGGCCTCGTATTAAAAAAAGGTCGACGCGGCCGGAAGGTCTGCCGCGGAATGGAAACTCAATCCCAATTAGGAGGGCCCCTATGCCGTGGAAGAATCATTGAAGTCAGGAGGGTACCGCCTCCAAAATGTGGAGGGCGAGTCCCTCAGTCACACGTAGAGTGGTGACGATTTACAGTGTTTCTATCCCTAAGACCATGAAATAGTTCGCGAGATGCAGCAGGTCTCGTCTTGGTCCAGTGCGAGAAAGAACAAGGAAAGAAAAAGAAATAGCGGGGGTACAGGAGAACACGGGGAGCGAGAGCCAGTTGGCTTAGTATTGATCCCACCGCCTTCGTCCCCGGCCTCGCCTCCCTGTCCTTGGAGGCACCCGCGGGTAGTGGAACGCGCTAACCGCCGTCAGCTCTTGGTTAATCAAGCACATTTGATCCCTAGCCCGCGCAATGTGCCTCCTAGGCGAGGTCTCCTCGCACCCGCCCCCCCTGGCGCTCCATCTCCTCGATCAGGTGCCTGTAGTCCCGCTCGAGGATGCTTATCCGGCGTTCGAAGGCCTCTCAGTGCTCCTCCGTCAGGTTGGATTGGTCGTGCTGCATCCAGATCAGCTTGTCGAAAAGCTCGGTCATCCGTTCCTTCATAGTCCTGACATCATCGTGGTCGTCGAGAAAGTCCGAGACGTCGTAGGGGGAGGGGGCGGCGAGATCAACCCCTTGTAATACCCTAGGCTTCGCTCAAGCTACTTCTCGAGAAACAGCTAGCTCTTGAGAAAGGCAGGGTCAAGCTACTTCTCGAGAAACAGCTATTTCTCGAGAAGTGAAGGCTCAAGCTACTTCTCGAGAAACAGCTATTTCTCGGGAAGTGAAGGCTAAAGCTACTTCTCGAGAAATAGCTATTTCTAGAGAAGCGAAGGCAGGGAGTTCGTCGAACGGAGTTCGACGAAGTGAGTTCAGAACCGCTGGGACGCTGAGTTGGTTTCATTTGTCGAACGGAGTTCGACGAAGGCGGTTCGACGAAGGGAGTTCGTCGAACGGAGTTCAGAACCACAGGGACGTTGAGCTAGTTTCGTTCGTCGAACGGAGTTCGACGAAGTTCGTTCGTCGAACAGAGTTCGACGAAGGGAGTTCATCGAACGGAGTTCGACGAAGGGAGTTCGTCGAACGGAGTTCGAAGGGAGTTCAACGAATGCGGGCGTTAGCTAGCGGAACCTGTTCTGTAAGTAGCTTTTCCTGGACGTCCAATCTGTTTGGATCTTGATCTTACGGTCTAGATAACTGCGTCTTAAGGTCTTATTTAGGGCAGAGAAGTTCTTTTCTCTTTTCGGGAAATCCTTTGTGCTTTTGGAGGCGTAGAAGAGAGGAAGGGTTTGGAGGAAGAAGAAGCCTAAATCCGCCATTGTTGGAGCACCGGTGCTCCGTTCGCCGATCCGAGACCAGATCCGTGGAGAGGACTAGAAGGCGTTTCTTTCTATCCGTGCCTTTCAACCAATCCATGGTGAGGAAGAGAACTCTTAGGGTAACTACTTCTCTCCTCCCGGTTTTAGGATGCGTGCATGCCATCTATGCTTTTACTTTCCTTTTTCTGAAATTTATGGCACCAGATCTCTCAAATGAGAGTGGTTTGGGTCGCCTTGGTTCAAGAAGAACCATCGGGTTGATTGAGTCCGTCCCCGACATGATTTTGTACTAGAGATCCGCTCCGTTAATGGATTAGGCATTTTGTGTGAAGCCGAAATCGTGACCGGTGGTCCGATTCGGTGATGTTGTTTAACGTGCATTTTAGGGATTTTGCTAGAAATCTGATGACGGCGAAAACGACGTATGTGCTGCCCTTATGTTCGTATGAGAATGAACATTGGTTTGAAAAGGATAATTGTGATGTGTATGCGAAGGCGTGGTTTGTCTTTGTGGTCGGCCGGCTAGCCCGTGAATGCTTGGATTCATGTGGGGAGAGTGTCCCGGCAAGACAAGTCCCCTTCTGGGCTAACTAACAGGAACAAGTATGCTGGTGCGCCCATTGGCAAGATGAGCCATGTAAGGGGTGAGGTCCCAGTGGAGTTCTTGGCTTTTGGTTTTGTGATTGTGGCGAGAACAAGTATGCTGGTGCGCCCGTTGGCAAGATGAGCCATGTAAGTGGTGAGGTCCCAGTGGAGTTCTTGGCCTTGGACTTGTACGCCCGTGGGGGAATTGATGAGTACCCTTGGTTTGTTATGAAATGTTGATGTGTGATGTTATGTTAGAAGCATACACGCCATTGGATGCCTTGGGTGAAACCCAGGTTTGCATACACACTGCATTGTTAAATTCCTTTACTTCTATTGCTCAACATAGAAACGTGGATGATGCTTGTGACACTCATGCCTGCCATGTTTATGTTAATACTGTTTATTACATTTGCATACGAAGTACTGAATTGCAGGGTGATGTAGTTCATCGGGGTCCGCTAGGACGGCCGGGAGGAGGGGTGTTGTTACACCGTTGTTGGTCAGCCAAAGTTGGCCCTTGTTATACCGCTCTTTGTGATTTGGATGCAGGGCAAGGATCGCAGGCTGGACCTAGCTCGCCGGCCAGAAAGGCCTAAACTTCATGAAGTGCTCTTTTCATGCTTTGTTGTTTGATTATTATGTCTTTACCTGTTCCGGCTTGCATGCCGAGGTAGATTATGATTGTGATGATCTGTTGGACATTTATATGCCCTGTTTTGACTTGAGTATAAGTTTTGTAAGGCCTTAGGGCCGTAGTACTCTTATGTAGATGTGGACAACTTCTGTGACTTATTTTTATTGTTTCCGCTGTGTTGGTTCTGAGTTTTGAGATGGTTAGATCTGTATCACTTTTTAATACTAAAGTTGTGGCGATTATATGTTGTGGGGTCCCAACCGGACCTATATTATATAGTCATTACAAGGGAGGTGTTACAATTTGGTATCAGAGCTAGGTTAGCGTTCTTGTTGAGGTTTAGCAAGTTCGGATCGCGTTAAGAGGTTGTCCACATAGAAGTACTTTGAGGGACCATGAGTGTCCTTGCGTTCGATTCTTGCGAATAGAGTTTGATTTGTTTTTCCTTGCTTATGCTAGGATGGTGGCGACGATGCAGGGACGTCGAGGCTTCAAGAGGAGCCGTCGGCAAGCAGTGCAACGACCCTAGCCCTTGTGAATATGGGTGTGTCCCTGGCAGTCTTTTGTCGTATGCTAGCAGAGGCCATGGTGGCGGCTCAAGCTGCGGCAATGCCACAGATTGCGACGCCTGTTGTGCAGGCTGCGACTCCGATCACTGTGACACCGGAGGTGGGAGTAAGGTAGGTAGAGCTATTGGGTTTTCTACAACCATACATCATATGTAGGCGCAGCGGAGATAAAGAGAACAACCCAATAGAGTTTGGATCGGGCCATGAACATTGAATCAAGAAGCTAATCAAAACTACTAGGTATGAAAATTACCTTTGCGGGATTGGATCAAATCCAACCTAGATGCTCCAAGATGAAATCTAAATTTCTGCCTTGAGTTCTTCAAGGATCGAAATAGATCGATCCCTCTACAGAAGTCCACACAAGCGACGAAGAACCCTAGCTTCTTGTCGTACAAGAACTAGGTCGGAGAAGGAAGCTCTCAACGTCCTCACGGACTGCTAGGTCCGATCCAGAGGAGGAGGCGACCGGCGGCGACGTCTATCGGCGGCGGAACGACGATCGGCGGACGGAATGAGAACAGCCGGAACGCTTCCGTCGTTTCTCTCTCGTGAAAAAGGCTCGATCTGAAAAACCGTCGTTACCGAAGCCCTAATCACGTCCTTTTATACGCAAGGCATAAAATCGACTATCCGCAGACCAGAGGGAAAAACAGAAAATCTGTCCAGATTCACATTCGCCTAATTCGACTAATGATATTCGCCGAATTCGACTAATGACATTCGCCGAATTCGACTAATGACATTCGCCGAATTCGACTAATCATTCGGCTATATAAATTCCGCGAAACCATTTCGTCGAACTGACCGGATTCGGCTAAACCCTTTAGTCGAATCTGTAATAAATTCGGTTAATCATATTAGCCGAATTTCATTAGTCGAATCAACATAGTTCGGTTAATCACATTAGCCGAATTTGACATAATTCGGTTAAACCCTTTAGCCGAATTTGTCATGAATAAATCCATTCGTTTAAACCCTTTAAATGATTTCCCGTTGAGACATTCTCAACATAATTCCAAGCAGTCACAGGATTGGTCCTCCACTCATATCCAATATGAGTAAGGCCAACACAATCCTTTCTCCAATTTCTCCAAACGCTTTTATGTGCGACCCTATAGGCTCATATTGCGTTGGCAGTGAGACTACATGTTTGACCACTTCTAGATCACAATGGTAACTCCAACAGTCTCCCACTTGATCTTGAAAGTATCAAACAAAAACCTCACAAACAATGAGCGGCATCTAGCAATGCATCATTGCTCCCCAAGCAATAAGAGTTCATAACTCATAAGCCTTTATGACCAATGTTCCAGCGTTGTCTTTGTCCCTTTGTCCCTTACATCCGGAAAGAACTAGAGGCATGGACCGTGTCACCCTCATAATAGCTCAATCCAAGTTTCTTGATCTAGAATGGACTTCCAGAGAATGGCGAGCTCAATATCACATATTGACTCAACCAAGCATGGCCATGCATTTCTCAGTCCAATTCCATCAAGGGGCCCATGGATGCAACTCCTGTTATATAGGAGGACAAATCCCATATCTACTCACACCCAAACACCCAAATGATTCGTAACGTACCCAATGACCACCCTTATCATCAACCTTCTTCAAGGAAGACTTTAGATGACATCAAAGCACGCTCTTCCTCACTCGATGAATGCTGTGACTTCAGGTCAAAGGACCACAACACCATAGTCAAATGAGACCTACTTGTGACAAATTTAAGTAACAATCCACAAAGTAGTCTCAGGTTGGGTATGTCCAGTACAACTTGTTCACTAACAAGTACCCACGTGATGACTTGATATCACAATATCATGACCTGTGAGAACCGGTCATCAGTCAACACACATGTTAGTCTTAATGTATCATCATCACCCTTAGTTTCTACGATGATACCTCGACCAGGGACCTTTTAAGAATGAAGCTTCGAAATCATAGGCTCTCACATTCAAGTCACGTACTTGATGTCCTATGGAAGTGAACATTCTAAGGGTATTTATCACGAATTTTATTCTATCATATAGAAACAGTATATCATAATAAAAGAACTTGCCATTAATTGTAAAAAGAAATAATTGGTACACAATTCATCATATGAATAAATAATAAACAGCCAATAGAATATATGTTTTACATGCAACCCACAAGACTCCCACAAGAGTTGATCATTCAGGTATCGTATACCCATTGATCTAGTATGACCATCATGCTTTCTCTGCGCGAGAGGCTTTGTTAGTGGATCTGCAATGTTCACATCTCCTCGTTCGACAATCTCACGAATAAGATGGAACCGCCGAAGTATGTACTTGGAGCGCTGATGGGATCTAGGTTCCTTAGATTGTGCAATTGCACCATTGTTTTCACAGTAGAGAACTACGGGACCAACAATGCTAGGAACTATATCTAGCTCGCCGATGAATTTCCTAATCCATACAGCCTCCTTCGTTGCATTTGCCGCAGTGATATACTCGGCCTCAGTTGTAGAATCAACAACTGTCTCTTGCTTGGAACTCTTCCAGCTTACAGCTCCTCCATTCAGGCAAAACACAAACCCTGACTGAGACTTTGAATCATCCCTATCAGTTTGGAAGCTGGCATCTGTGTAACCACTTACAACGAGCTCTTCCTCTCCACCATACACCAAGAATACATCCTTAGTCCTTCTCAAGTACTTCAGGATATTCTTCACGGCTATCCAGTGACATTCACCGGGATCAGACTGATACCTGCTAGTCATGCTCAAAGCAAAAGAGACATCGAGCCGAGTACATAACATTGCATACATGATTGACCCAATTGCCGAAGCATATGGAATCAACTTCATGCGGTCCTTATCTTCACAAGATTTTGGACACTGGTCCTTAGAGAGATTCACACCATGAGACATGGGCAAAAATCCTTTCTTGGACTCAAGCATGTTGAACCGCTTCAACACCTTCTCAATGTACGTACTCTGGGTCAAACCCAGCAACTTCTTCGATCTATCTCTATAGATCTTAATACCGAGTATGTAAGTCGCTTCACCCAAGTCCTGCATAGAAAAGCAGTTTCCTAGGTTGTTCTTAACAACTTTCAGGGTAGGTATGTCATTCCGGATCAGCAGTATATCATCTACATACAATATCAGGAAGAACAATGCTCCCACTGATTCGCTTGTAAACACACGGTTCATCTTCATTCTTGACAAAACCAAACTCTTTGATCTTCTCATCAAAACGAAGATTCCAACTTCTAGAGGCTTGTTTCAATCCATAGATGGACTTATTCAGCTTGCATATTTTAGTGGCTTCATTTGGGGATACAAAACCCTCGGGTTGTGTCATGTACACTTCCTCAAGGAGGTTTCCATTTAGGAAAGCCATTTTGACATCCATCTGCCAGATCTCGTAGTCATAATACGCAGCAATAGCAAGTAATATCCTAATGGACTTTACCATGGCAACAGGGGAAAAGGTCTCATCATAGTCAACACCATGAATTTGCTTGAAACCCTTAGCCACCAGTCGCCCTTTGAATGTCTGTACATTCTCATCCATGTCGGTCTTCTTCTTGAAGACCCACTTGCACCCTATGGGTCGTACCCCTTCAGGTGGTTCCACCAAGTTCCAAACTTGGTTTGTATACATGGAGTCCATTTCGGATTTCATAGCCTCAAGCCATTTGTCGGAGTCCGGTCCATTCATAGCCTCTTGGTAGGTCGCTGGTTCATAATTATGATCCATAAGCAACACATTACCTATTTGAGACACGAGAAATCCATATCTCTCAGGCTCAAATCTTGGTCTACCAGATCTACGTAGGACTTGTGTCTCTTGAGCAGGTTCTCTAGCTACAACATCTTGTAGTCCTTGCTCAGAATCCAATTCTGGTTCATTCACTACTTGTGGTTCTTGAACTTCTTCAAGTTCTACCTTTTGCGTCTTTCTTGATAAGAACTCTTTCTCCAAGAAGACACCCGTCCTTGCGACAAACACTTTGCCCTCAGACGGTAGGTAAAAGTAATATCCTTTCGTTTCCTTAGGATATCCCACCAGATAACACTTATCTGATTTGGGTTCCAGCTTGTCAGGCATTTGACGTCGTACGTATGCCTCACAGCCCCAAATTTTAATGAATGACATACTAGGACACTTCCCAGTCCATATCTCATATGGTGTCTTTAGAACCGTTTTCGTCGGAGCGCGATTCAGTGTCATTGCAGCAGTCTCTAAAGCAAAACCCCAAAAGGAAACAGGCAAGTCTGCATGACTCATCATCAACCGTACCATGTCTAACAGAGTACGATTTCTCCTCTCAGACACACCGTTATGCTGCGGTGTCCTAGGTGGAGTGAGCTGTGATACAATACCACACTCTTTCAGATGATCACGGAACTCATGACTCAGGTATTCGCCACCTCGATCAGATCGGAGTGCTTTAACCCTTTTACCCAATTGGTTCTCCACTTCATTCTTAAACTCTTTGAACTTTTCAAAAGTTTCGGATTTGCACTTCATAAGATACACATATCCGTATCTACTGAAATCATCAGTAAATGTAACGAAGTAGAAATACCCACCCCTTGCCATAGAACTCATGGGTCCGCATACATCATTATGTACTATACCCAAAAGATCCTCAGCCCTCTCAGTATAACAAGTGAAAGGGGCTTTAGTCATCTTGCCTAATAAACAAGACTCGCATCGCTCAAATGATTCATAATCAAATGAGTCCAATAGTCCATCTTTATGGAGCTTGGATATGCGCTTCTCGTTTATATGGCCCAAACGACAATGCCAGAGATATGTAGGATTTGAGTCATTTGTTCTTAGTCTTTTATTATTATCTACATTATAAATCGGATGGTCCAGGTTCAAAACATAAAGACCATTAAACAATTGAGCTACAACATAACAAACATCATTCTTAAATATAGAACAACAATTGTTCATAATTATAAAAGAAAATCCAATCATGTCTAAGCATGAAATGGATATAATGTTTCTAGTTATGGCTGGAACAAAATAATAATTATTAAGTTCTATTACAAGCCCACTGGGCAAAGAAAGACGGTAAACCCCTACGGCTACAGCAGCAACTCTTGCTCCATTGCCGACGCGCAGGTCCACCTCTCCTTTACTCAGCAATCTCCTCCTTCCCAGTTCTTGCACATTTGTACAAATGTGAGAACCACATCCGGTATCCAATACCCAAGATGAAGGAGCAGAAAGGTTTATCTCTATAACGTAAATATTCGAAGCGGAAGTCATACCTCCCTTCATTTTCCGCAGACCCTCAATGTACGAAGGACAATTCCTCCTCCAATGACCAGCCTTGCCACAGTGGTGGCATTTCCCTTCCTTTACAGTGCTCTTCTTTTTCAGTGCAGAAGATTTGGGCTCAAGATGTGACTTAGGTCCCACCTTCGTCTTCTTGAAGCCCTTGGCCTTACCCTTGCCTTTATGTACCATCAATATGGGACTAGCAGGCTTGACCTTCTTCATGTTTATCTCGGCAGTTCGCAACATGCCTAAGAGCTCGGGCAATGTCTTGTCTATTTCATTCATGTTGTAGTTCAAGACGAACTGCTCATAATTATCCGGCAACGATTGCAGGATAAGATATGTGGCCAACTCTTGACCCAGAGGAAAACCCAGTCTTTCCAGGTTCTCAATATACCCAATCATCTTGAGTACGTGAGTACCAACCGAGTCTCGAGCTCCCATTTTGCACTGAAATAATGCCTTCGTGACATCGAACCTCTCTTGACGAGCTTGCCCTTGAAACATTTTCTTTAGGTGCTCGTCAATCTCCTTGCACCCCATGTTCTCGTGTTGCTTCTGAAGCTCAGAGTTCATGGTGGCAAGCATAAGGCACTCAACGTCTAAGACGTCATCGGTATACTTCTTATAAGCATGCTTATCAACACGGGACGAGTTCCCGGTCGGCACCTCGGGGGCTTCTTCTTCCAAGACGTAGAGCTTTTGCTCTTGCCTGAGAACAATTCTCAGGTTCCTGTACCAGTCCATGTAGTTCGTCCCATTTAGCTTGTCCTTCTCAAGGATAGCTCTCAGGGACAAGGTGGAATGTGAACCATTTGTCATGGAATTCTACAAGAATTCATGCAGAATTTAATTAGTACCAAAATTTCAAAATACAAGTTATTTTAATTTGGACTTCAATTAAATACTCCCACTATTTTATTCAAATTGATAGCCCTCACCATCAATTCGGAGAATCCATGCGAGCTACTCTCTTAGTGGACAAGACCCGTATTTCACCAACACAATGAGTCAGCTTTGGCTTTTCTCTCACTATGCAGTTATTTAGGTAGGCAACGCTTGCCAATTGCATCCTCATGCAACTCTTGTATGGTTGGTGAATAACTCCTTATTCGCATCCATCATATGGTGCAAGCCAACCCTATGCCTCTAGGCACTCAACCTTTGAGGTCACCTAGTTAAGTTAGACCCGATGTCGACAGTGGGATATCACAATTATCCGCTCGCACCCTTACCAAGATAGATTAATGCACCTTGCTTTGGCAAGCCCACATTTCATCGATCGAGGCAGGAAGAGTGTCATCCATCGGAAGGCATCCGAACACTTAATATTTGATGAAGGCATTTTTAATAATAGGTTAACACTTAACCATGATCAACATTTGATCAGTGTGCACACCCACAGAAAAACAGGCTTTCTAAAAATCCACATGCATCTCTTATGTGCACAACATAAGACTATCAACCTTTGATAGACTAAAGGGCTAAATCTGGACATTTAGAACTCTTCCAAATCTTCAGATTTACATGCATTGGACAAAGGCAAAGACAACTCGACTTAAAGCAGTAGACAAGCTCATCTTTCATTGTTGGATTCAAAATCCAAAACAATACAAGGGTTCATTAACCACTTGAGGGACGGTTACTGCTAAGGAGACAACAATTTCTAACAATTAGAAATTACCACGAAATCCCAAACGTTTCTGGTTGGGTTCCAAGGGGCCGCGCCCCTGGCGGGGTCTTAGGGGCAGAGCCCCTAACGGGGTCCAAGGGGCAGCGCCCCTGGCGGTGGTCAAGGGGCAGAGCCCCGTCCAAATTTTTCAAAATCACCACCGAATTCCCTTGGAAAAATCATCAACTTTTGATGTTCCAGGAAGAAATCTTGACATTTAGAACGCTTCCAAATACCTAGATTTGCACGTACTGGAATAACCTAACTTCTGAAACAACGTCCCGGGATCGTAACCTCCCTCTGATACCACTGTTGGGTTTTCTACAACCATACATCATATGTAGGCGCAGCGGAGATAAAGAGAACAACCCAAAAGAGTTTGGATCGGGCCATGAACATTGAATCAAGAAGCTAATCAAAACTACTAGGTATGAAAATTACCTTTGCGGGATTGGATCAAATCCAACCTAGATGTTCCAAGATGAAATCCGAATTTCTGCCTTGAGTTCTTCAAGGATCGAAATAGATCGATCCCTCTACAGAAGTCCACACAAGCGATGAAGAACCTTAGCTTCTTGTCGTACAAGAACTGGGTCGGAGAAGGAAGCTCTCAATGTCCTCACGGACTGCTAGGTCCGATCCAGAGGAGGCGGCGACCGGCGGCGACGTCTATCGGCGGCGGAACGACGATCGGCGGACGAAATGAGAACAGCCGGAAAGCTTCCGTCGTTTCTCTCTCGCGAAAAAGGCTCGATCTGAAAAACCGTCGTTACCGAAGCCCTAATCACGTCCTTTTATACGCAAGACATAAAATCGACTATCCGCAGACCAGAGGGAAAAACAGAAAATCTGTCCAGATTCACATTCGCCTAATTCGACTAATGATATTCGCCGAATTCGACTAATGACATTCGCCGAATTCGACTAATGACATTCGCCGAATTCGACTAATCATTCGGCTATATAAATTCCGCGAAACCATTTCGTCGAACTGACCGGATTCGGCTAAACCCTTTAGTCGAATCTGTAATAAATTCGGTTAATCATATTAGCCGAATTTCATTAGTCGAATCAACATAGTTCGGTTAATCACATTAGCCGAATTTGACATAATTCGGTTAAACCCTGTAGCCGAATTTGTCATGAATAAATCCATTCGTTTAAACCCTTTAAACGATTTCCCGTTGAGGCATTCTCAACTTAATTCCAAGCAGTCACAGGATTGGTCCTCCACTCATATCCAATATGAGTAAGGCCAACACAATCCTTTCTCCAATTTCTCCAAACGCTTTTATGTGCGACCCTATAGGCTCATATTGCGTTGGCAGTGAGACTACATGTTTGACCACTTCTAGATCACAATGGTAACTCCAACAAGAGCCGTTAGCGGAGAGAGCGGTTGGGCAAGGAGATCGTCAGATGAAGTACTATCTGAGTTTCCATCCTCCGACGTTCAAAGGAGTTGGCACTCCGACGGACGCCGAGGATTGGTTGGAGAGAATTCAGGAACTCCCGAAAGCGGCAGAGACCCCAGAGGACAAGCAGTCCCAGTTCACAACATTTATGTTAGAAGGCGACGCCAAGCTGTGGTGGGTGAATCATAGCGGTCGTCATTTCCCTGGACGTTCCCCGTCCATGGAAGAGTTCGGGAATGCCTTCCTGAAGCGCTATATCCCCTCTTCGACGAGGTTTGCCCTTCAGCGGCAGTTCTTGCACTTGGTGCGGCGCGAGAAGACGGTAGACGAGTGCTTGCAGGAGTTTACTCGGTTGGGTCGTTAAGCGGGAATGACCATGGTAGGCGATGAGGAGAGGGATAATCTCTTCTATCAGGGTCTGAGAGAGAATTTAAGGCAACCTCTGATAGCCTTAAAGAATGCGGGGTTCAATGAGTTAGTTGAAGCTGCTCGAACTTTGGAGAACGATATTGAGTGAACCCAGCACCGCAAGTGCTTGGCGGCAAAGCAGGGAGAAAGTAAGCCATCTCAGTCGCAGGGGAAGTCTGAGAAAAGTTGGTGGAAGAAAAAGCCTCGTCCTTTTAGGACTAGCGAGAGGAGCGGTGCGGCTTCTGAAGAGTTCCGTTCCAAGGGGCCATTGACATGCTACAAGTGTGGCAAAGTGGGCAACATAGCTCGGGTCTATTTCGAGAATGGAGTTGAGCCAGAGCAGAGGCAGGAGCAGTCGGTGCATTCCGGTCCTAGTGTTTGGGAGAAAGGGAAGGCAGCGGAGTCCAGTGCTTCTCGTTTCCCTCCTGTGCAGCCTAGAGCGTACAACCTCGGGCAGCAGGAAGCGATTCGTCAACCTGACGTGGTGATAGGTACGAAAGTTCAGAGTTTCGTTTAATAGTTTTAACCTATTTGCGACCTTAAATATTTGTTATATGCGTGTTAGGCTTCGTGCTAGTTTCTGGCTATCCCTCTAGAGTGTTGTTCGGCACGGGAGCGTCACACTCTTTCCTTGCGGAAGGCTTTACCCGGAGGATCGGTGTTGAGACTGTCGAGGCAGAGGTGGAGCTTAGTGTGCGCATGCCGAATGGGTCTTTCATGACCACTGGAAGGAAAGGACGCATTGTGCTGAGGATTTGCGAGTGTGATTTCGATTTGGTAGCAACAATTCTACCACTAGCAGAATTTGACATCATCCTGGGGATGGACTGGCTTGCAGAGCAACGAGATAGTATTGACAGCCTGTTGAAGATGGTGACCTTAAGGAGTGAAGGAAGAGCGGAGGTCAAGTTCGAGGGCCTATGCGGAGTGGCCTGCTCCCTGATTTCTGACGTGCAAATGGTGCGTGCGGTGAATCAAGGAGGTGAGGCATTTATCGCTTTGTTGGAGACTCACTCCACAAAGTTGGCGATCGGAAAGTGCCAGTGGTGGAGAAATTTGAGGATGTGTTCCCTGAGGAGCTTCCGGGAGCGCCTCCTCAGCGTGAAATCGACTTTTCTATTGAGTTGGTGTCGGATGCGAGGTCGGTGTCACGTCCTCCGTTTAGGATGGCACCGAAGGAACTGACCGAGTTAAATGTGCAGTTGCAAGAGTTGCTCGAGCAGGGGTACATTAGGCCCAACTCCTCACCTTGGAGTGCGCCGATGTTGTTCGTTAAGAAGAAGGATGGTAGTATGCGGCTGTGCATAGACTATCGTGAGTTGAATAAGTTGACCATCAAGAATAAATACCCGATTTCGCAAATCAATGATTTGTTCGACCAGTTGGTGGGGTCGACGGTGTACTCCGAGTTGGACTTGAAGTCGGGTTACTATCAGTTGAGGATTCGAGAAGAGAATATTCCCATGACGGCGTTTGGGACGAGATATGGTCATTTTGAGTTCTCGATGATGCCGTTCGGTCTGACGAACGTGCCATCAGTGTTCATGGATTTAATGAACCGAGTGTTTCGACAATACATGGAGTCATTCGTGGTGGTGTTCATTGATGACATCTTAGTGTATTCGAAGTCGAAGGCGGAGCATGAGTCTCATCTGAGAATAATGTTGCAGACATTGAGGGAGAACCAGCTTTACGCGAAGTTCTCAAAGTGCGAGTTCTGGATCGGGAAAGTGGCATTCTTGGGCCACGTGATTAGTGGAGATGGGGTGGCGGTGGATCCTGCAAAGATTGAAGCCATTAGAGATTGGCCTGTACTGAGAACCGTGGCGGATGTCGGGAGTTTCCTTGGACTAGTCGGTTATTACAGAAGGTTCGTTGAGAACTTTTCGCGGATGGTTTTGCCCCTCACCACTCTTACCTGAAAGGACCAGAAGTTTGTGTGGACGCCGGAGTGTGTCCGTGCGTTCGAGACCTTGAAGGAAAGACTGATGTCTGCTCCAATCCTAAGTCTTCCTAGTGGGACTGAGGGTTTCCAAATTTTCAACGACGTGTCAGGATGCGATTTGGGTTGCGTGCTTGTGCAGCATGGCCACGTGATAGCTTATGGGTCGAGGCAGCTAAAGCCTCATGAGAGAAATTACCCCGTCTACGACTTGGAGTTGGCGGCGGTAATTTTTGCGTTGAAGTTGTGGCGGCACTACGTGTATGGTGCGAAGTTTGAAATCTTCACGGACCACAAAAGCTTGAGGTATCTGTTAGATCAGAAGGATCTTAATATGAGGCAGCGTAGGTGGGTCGGGTTCCTTGGGGACTACGACGTTGCGATTCAGTATACACCAGACAAGGCCAAAGTGGTGGCTGACGCCTTGAGTAGGAAGTACTCTGGGCAAGGAAATTGGATTGAAGCGCATGACGAGCGTTTGGTGCGAGAGTTCGACTCTCTTGGCATTGTGTGTGTGGCTAGGGGTGAGTCCAGCGCAGCTCGGCTGAACTGGATCGAGATGCAGTGTGATCTAGTAGATAGAATTCGAGAGGCAACCAATGTAGACGAAGAGTGTCAGCAATTGGCATTGGAGGCTCAGCAAAGCGAAGGCAGTGCGTTGGAGATGGTCAGTGGACTTTTAAAGAGAAATGGAAGGGTGGTTGTCCCTCGTTTTGGCAAGCTCTGTGAGGATTTGATGTTTGAGGCTCACTTCACGAAGTACTCCATTCATCTAGGAAGTACGAAGATGTACTTGGATTTGAAGAGATCCTTTTGGTGGCCTGGGATGAAGCGGGATGTAGCTTTGTATGTAAGCCGGTGTCAGACGTGCGCCTTAGTGAAGGCGGAATGCCAAAGGCAGGGTGGATTCTTGAAACCTCTTCCTGTCCCTGAGTGGAAGTTCGACGACATCTCCAAGGATTTTGTGCATGGTTTACCTCGATCGCGGCAAAGTAACGATGCAATTTGGGTGATTGTGGATCGCCTGGCCAAGGTAGCCCACTTCATTCCAAATCGGAAGGACGATAACGTGGAGAAGCTCGTGGAGCTTTATGTTCGAAACATTGTGCGGTTGCACGGAATTCCAAAGAGAATCATTAGTGATCGCGATGGACGTTTCACGTCCAAAAACTGGAGGTTAGTGCAACGAAGTTTGGGCACAAAATTGAAGTTTAGTACCGCGTTCCATCCGCAGACCGATGGCCAAAAGGAGAGAACGAATCGTACGATGGAGGACATGTTGAGAATGTGTGCTCTCGATTTCAGTAAAAGTTGGGAAGACCACCTCTTCATGGTGGAGTTTGCCTACAACAATAATTTTTAGGCGAGTATCAAAATCACGCCATACGAGGCTTTGTATGGAAGGCGGTGTCGAACGCCGATATCTTGGATAGGGGCGGGAGACACCCGATTGTTAGGAAAAGAAGTGGTGGCAGATGCTTGTGAGTTGGTGCGAACGATCCAGGAGCGCATGATGGTTGTTCAGGGTCGACAGACAAAGTATTTTAATGCGCGCCACAGAAATGTGGAGTTTGCGGTGGGCGACATGGTCTACTTGAAGATTAAGCCGTTCAAAGGCATTTCGCGAATTTGACGACTCAAGAAATTGAGTCCAAGATATTTGGGTCCGTTTAAGGTTACAGAGCGCATAGGCGAAGCGGCCTATCGGTTGGCGTTGTCCGTAGATCAAAGCGGATTACATGATGTATTTCATGTTTCGGTGCTGAGGAAAGCATTGGTGGAGCCGGAGGATGTGGTTGAGTTTTCCACAGTTCCTGTAACCGAAGATCTAAGGACGATAGTTCGTCCGGTTTGCATGGAGGATTCTGAAGTTCGGCGGTTGCGGAACAAAGAGGTCAAGCTGGTGAAAGTGCGTTGGGATAATTACAGACGATACGAGTTCTCGTGGGAGCGAGAGCAAACAATGCGGGATGACTTTCCGGAACTGTTCGTTTCATGTATTTGTGTTAGTTATGCTTTCGTTAACGTTTTAAATTTCGAGGACGAAATTCTTTTAAGGGGGGTGGATTTATAACACCCCAGGCTTCGCTCAAGCTACTTCTCGAGAAACAGCTAGTTCTCGAGAAAGGCAGGGTCAAGCTACTTCTCGAGAAACAGCTATTTCTCGAGAAGTGAAGGCTCAAGCTACTTCTCGAGAAACAGCTATTTCTCGGGAAGTGAAGGCTAAAGCTACTTCTCGAGAAACAACTATTTCTCGAGAAGCGAAGGCAGGGAGTTCGTCGAACGGAGTTCGACGAAGAGTTTGACGAAGGGAATTCGTCGAACAGAGTTCGACGAAGAGTTCGACGAAGTGAGTTCGGAACCGCTGGCACGCTGAGTTGGTTTCGTTCGTCGAACGGAGTTCGACGAAGGGGGTTCGACGAAGGGAGTTCATCGAACGGAGTTCAGAACCGCTAGGACATTGAGCTGGTTTCGTTCGTCGAACGGAGTTCGACGAAGTTCGTTCGTCGAATAGAGTTCGACGAAGGGAATTCGTCGAACGGAGTTCGACGAAGGGAGTTCGTCGAACGGAGTTCGAAGGGAGTTCGACGAACGTGGGCGTTAGCTGGTGGAACCTGTTCCGTAAGTAGCTTTTCTTGGACGTCCGATCTGTTTGGATCTTGATCTTACGGTCTAGATAAGTGCGTCCTAAGGTCTTATTTAGGGCAGAGAAGTTCTTTTCTCTTTTCGGGAAATCCTTTGTGCTTTTGGAGGCGTAGAAGAGAGAAAGGGTTTGGAGGAAGAAGAAGGCTATATCCACTATTGTTGGAGCACCGGAGCTCCGTTCGCCGATCCGAGACCAGATCCGTGGAGAGGACTAGAAGGCGTTTCTTTCTATCCATGCCTTTCAACCGATCCATGGGGAGGAAGAGAACTATTAGGGTAACGACATCTCTCCTCTCGGTTTTAGCATGCGTGCATGGCATCTATGCTTTTACTTTCCTTTTTCTGAAATTTATGGCACCAGTTCTCTCAAATGAGAGTGGTTTGGGTCGCCTTGGTTCAAGAAGAACCATTGGGTTGTTTGAGTCCGTCCCCGATATGATTTTGCACTAGAGATCCGCTCTGTTAGTGGATTAGGCATTTTGTGTGAAGCTGAAATCGTGACTGGTGGTCCGATTCGCTGATGTTGCTTAACGTGCATTTTAGGGATTTTGCTAGAAATCCGATGACGGTGAAAACGTCGTACGTGCTGCCCTTATGTTCGTATGAGAATGAACGTTGGTTTGAAAAGGGTAATTGTGATTTGTATGTGAAGGCGTGGTTTGTCTTTGTGGTCGGCTGGCTAGCCCGTGAATGCTTGGATTTATGTGGGGAGAGTGTCCCGGCAAGACAAGTCCCCTTCTGGGCTAACTGACAGGAACAAGTATGCTGGTGCGCCCGTTGGCAAGATGAGCCATGTAAGGGGTGATGTCCCAGTGGAGTTCTTGGCTTTTGGTTTTGTGATTGTGGCGAGAACAAGTATGTTGGTGCGCCCGTTGGCAAGATGAGCCATGTAAGTGTTGAGGTCCCAGTGGAGTTCTTAGCCTCGGGCTTGTACGCCCGTGGGGGAATTGATGAGTACCCTTGGTTTGTTATGAAATGTTGATGTGTGTTGTTATGTTAGAAGCATACACGACATAGGGTGCCTTGAGTGTAACCCAGGTTTGCATACATGCTGCATTGCTAGATCCCCTTACTTTTATTGATCAACATAGAAACGTGGATGATGCTTGTGACACTCATGCCTGTCATATTTATGTTAATACTGTTTATTACATTTGCATACGAAGTGCTGACTTGCAAGGTGATGTAGTTCCCCGGGGTCCGCTAGGACGGCCGGGAGGAGGGGTGTTGTTACACCGTTGTTGGTCAGACAAAGCTGACCCTCGTTATACCGCTCTTTGTGATTTGGATGCAGGGCAAGGATCACAGACTGGACCTAGCTCGCCGGCCAGAAAGGCCTAAGCTTCATGAAGTGTCTTTTCATGCTTTGTTGTTTGATTATTATGTCTTTACCTGTTCCGGCTTGCATGCCGAGGTAGCTTAGGATTGTGATGATCTATTGGACATTTATATGCCCTATTTTGACTTGAGTATGAGTTTTGTAAGGCCTTAGGGTCGTAGTACTCTTATGTAGATGTGGACAGCTTCTGTGGTTTATTTTTATTGTTTCCGCTGTGTTGGTTCTGAGTTTTGAGATGGTTAGATCTATATAACTTTTTAATACTAAAGCTGTGACGATTATATGCCGTGGGGTCCCGGCCGGACTCATATTATATTGTCATTGCAGGGGAGGTGTTACACCCCTCCTCCTCTGGAGGGTCAGTTAGCGAAATCTGGCGGTAACCTGCAAGAACAGAGGCTAGTCCTTATTCAGGTACAAATCACGAGTTCGGCGAGGGAAGGCAACTAACCAGGTACATATTCGTCGACGGGAGACCGGTGAGAGGCGGTGGGCTGCCCTGCGAATGGTCGGATGGGGGAGTGGAGAGATTTTCCCTTCCCGGGGCTGTGCACCTGGTCGGGCGTGGCGGAAGTAGCGGCCAGATCCGCGGCAGGAGAGTTGGGCCCCGGGCTCCTTCTCGCCGAGCATTCCTACTCCGGAGCAGGGGCCTTTTGGTGGCATTTGGGGCAGGAGAATTACGCGAGGGAGGGGGCAACCCCGTGGTCCCGATGGTAAGAGCTGCTGAGACCCGAGTCAGAAGAATTACGAAAGACGAAAGGCAAGCGAGAGGGCAATGAAAGGCTTACCAAGCACGGACAGGTCTTCGCCAGAAGTGCCGGGAGGGGCAGACTCCTAGACCGTCGGGGCGTTCTCGAGAGCAGGTGGAGGAATGGCAGCACTCGTCTGGACGAGCCCAGGGCCACCCTCGGTCGTCGGCAGATTCTGCGAGTGGTCAAAAAGGCGGAGGTCAATGGCGTCACCATGATTGACTTCAAAAGCGAGATGAATCGCGTTACCTTATTGGTGTTGACAGTGGGATGTTGGAAAGGGGGGAGTCTCTAACGCAGACTCCCTCTCCACCCGGTCCTGCCAGACCGTCTTGGCCTTCTTCAGCCTGTAAGGCTTGGAAGGGTCTCTCATTGACGAGAGCCAATGGGCGTATCGAGTGGTCTTGGGAGTGATCCCTCCCTGTGTGGCGGCGTCATCATCCCTTCCGAAATAGGCCGTGGCGTCGGCTTCATGAACGTCATGGCGAGTGCTCCGAAGGGGAAAATGAGGAACCGTGATTAGAGGATGGGCGCTCTGAGGGCAGCGGCCTGGGACATATTTATAGCAAAGTGGAGGGCCCCACCAGAAAGATTATCTCCAGGTCAGCAAAGCACTCGCCGAATATTGGGGGTTGGACTTTTCTTTCCGAGCGTAGGATTCGCTCGCAAAGAACGGGGATTGTGTACAACCCCGTATTCGCCGAGTGGGTCCCAAGGGCCCAGGGGCCAGGTGGCAAGACATTAGCCCAAGTGTTCTCGGGAGAGTGAGGCCCCATTCGTGGGGCACTCGCATGGTGACAATGTGTGTATCAGTGGTCGGGCGAGTGAGGGGAGGCAAGGCCTCACCCACCGAGCGTGCCGAGTACCTGGCGAGTGATGCCCTCGTGAATCACTCGCCCGGTCGAATACAACGAGAAGGGAGCCTGGCGAGTGGTGCCTTCACGGACCACTCGCCCAGAAGGTTTAGGGGGAAATGACCTAGATACCCTTGGTGGGCTGCCAATAGCCCTTCAGAACAACGGAGTTAGGCTGTTAGCAGACCATTTTGGGGTGCGATTAGTAAAACCAAAAGGCGGATTCATGCTATTTGCAGACCAGCCTAGGAGAATCTATAAATAGACCCTTAAGGGCACCTTGGAGGAGACCGGATCTTTGTGAGATCTCTCCTCTAGGCTAGTTTTGGATTTGGCTGCTAGTGCCCTCCAAGGTGCCCGTCTGAGCTTTGGTTTGGGAGGGGAAGCTCTCTAGGATCTTCCGGGTGTGTGGCGGGACCTCCTCGCTACAGCCTTGGGTCAATTCTAGATTTTCCATCCTTAGTCAGAAGAGTTTAGTGAGGGAGAAGTAAGCACAGGCTACACCCCCCAAGGGGTCCGAACTCAAGAGACCGGTTGACGGTTTCAACACTATCACTCGTATCTTTACAATTTAAAATCTTTAATAGGTAATTATTGATCTGGTTAGGTAATTAAAATTTAAAACTTAAAATCTTTACTAATCTGGTTAGAGAATCTCAGATCTCTTTAGCTGATTTACTATTCGCAATCATTTGAATATATCACCAGACATTGTGGACACCAATATGTTCATGGCTTTTGCATCACATACCCTTGCTTTCCTTTGATCTTCTTTAGATCATTTTTTGTAAGTTGAACAGTTTTGTCTTCTTCATCAATCTTTGTAAGATTAACAGAACTTGTAATGATAGAATCAAAAATATCAACATCAATGAATTCATATACAATCTTACTCTAGATTTTCATAATGCAAATCTATCTAAATTAAAAACAGGAGATTTTATGGTTACATAATCTCTGATCTATGTAGAGCTCATGATTAAGGTTATAAATTTCACAAGTAAATCTTAATACTCTTCGATCTTGATCATGGTGTTACCCCTTTTATGATCAACCTCACTCTGATACCAATTGAAAGAGAATGCTAAGAATTACTCTCAAGGGGTGAATAGAATATTAAAAAAAACTATCTTTTAATCATTCATAGCACATACCACAGATAAATTTATTTGTTTTTGCAACAAAATTAATATAGTAAGGAAATAAACAAACAAAGCAATAGAGATCCATGCAATCTAGGATACACAAAGAGTTTTATAGAGGTTTCCCAAATTTGGGTGTCCCCTCTTCTACCCCATGGTAGGATATTGTTGGAACTACCCTATTACTAATTTGTGCTAGGATCACTATCTGTGGTTAGGACTCAAGTTGACCACAATGTATAGTCTTAGGGTCAATGTTTAAGCTTGTCTGAGTTAGCTACAACTTAGGAAATTTTAAGTTTTTTGTGTTCGACGAACTCCTTCCTGAGTTCGACGAACGTCGTTTATCAGTTCGACAAACTTGATCTCCAGCTCGACCAAATCAGTCTTCCAAGCCAGTTCTACAGATTCTATCTCTCAATTCGACGAACTCCTGATTGAGATCGACGAACTCAGTGTTCTGTTCGATGAATGAGTAACTCAGTTTCAGTTCGACGAACTTTTGATTGAGTTCGACGAACTCAGCTTTCGGTTCGACGAAATTCCTTTTGAGCTTGACAAATCCTGAAGAATCAGTTATCTCTTTCTCTGAACTCAGGTCGACTATTCAGCAACGGATCTATTCATATATTTGGATTTATTCATTATCAGATAAGTCAAGATTTCTTCTTCCCTTTTATATATTCATTCTATTCTCTTCTTTCGAGAATCTAGCCGTTGACATATATTGGAAAAGGAAACTTTCATAGAAAAGGAATTAAAGTATTCTTGCAGAATCAGAAAGTTGCTATTACAGTCCCAAGAAAGATTTATTTCAGTCTATTCAATTCCTTATCAGAAGATTTGAATTTTCAAATCAGAATATATATCTAAGGAAAAAGGATGAATCAACAGATAAGAGAGATAAGAGATATACAAGAAGATATACAGAAAAAGATGATATGCATGTGAAATACTCAGACAGACCAGAGGCATACAGAAATCTTCATCTACAACAGCATCTTCATTCTCTGAGAAAAACTGAAATCTTCTCTCAGAAGCATCTGTTGATTCTTAGTCTTCTACACCCAAGAGAAAGCTTTACCAACTGTCAACAAATTCTATCAGACAGGGGGAGCTTTACAACAACAGCAATCCACTAGTATTCTCTTAGATCTTATTGAGAGAGAAGAACTTCATAAACTCTTTTTATTTATCCTTTTACCCCATCTTGTACAGGGTTTTAACTCCCTTCAAAAGTTAATCTTTGGTGGCAGGGCACCTGATCAAAAGCCTGTGGTTTGGTTTGAGCACCTGATCAAAAGCTCAGTGGTGATAGGGCACCTGATCAAAAACCTAAGTGGACTCCTACCAAGGGTGGTAGAAGAGTGGATTACCCAGGTTGATTGGGGAACCACTATAGATCCGTGTGTCCTTGCTGTCTGTGTGTTTCTTTCTGTACTATGTTATGTTTATTATTTTGCTTTTATACTCATTCAACTACGCATACATATATCATTATTTTAATTCCGCTATAAAATAAGTTAAAACTTTTAATACTCTATTCACCCCCCTATAGAGTAAATCTAAGATCTAATACCTCACTTTCAATTTGTATCAGAGGGAGGTTGATTGATTACACAGGCTAACACCTGAATCCAAAGATCAATTAGATCTTAACTTCTTCTAGGGTTTTCTTTTTCTAAAAACTCATGGCATAGAACAAAGATTACTCAAGCACAAAACCTCCTATGTGCAATCTTAACAAGTTTGCATTATGGAAGGCAAGGATCAAACTATATATGAACTCTATTGATGAAGATATTTTTAACTCTATTCTGACAGGACCTCCTACTCCATCAGCAACAACAAGCAATGAAACAGCAACCAACACTAATGCTGTTCCACCTCCTGAGTGGACAGATGCTCAGAAGAAACAAAGGAATATATCCTGATGCCAAAGCTATGAACATCTTGGCACAGACCATGTCTGATGACATATTCCAGAAGGTTGTGGACTGCACCTCAGCCAGGGATATCTGGGGCTCTCTCAACAACATGGTTGATGGATCTGCAGATGAGAGAAAGGACAGGAGATCCCATCTCATCTCCCAATATGAGAACTTCAAGAAGGGAGATACTGAAATGGTTGCAGATATGTACAACAGACTCAGCCTCATCATTAATGAGCTGAAATCTTTGGATAAAGTGATCACAATCACTGACGTAAATGATAAGATCCTAATGTGCTTCCCCAGCACATGGGACTCAAGGATCTGGCCAATCAAGGAAGCTAGAAGCCTAAATGAGATCTCTACTGAGACCTTATTAGGCAAACTGAAACCCTATGAGCAGCTTATCAAGTCAAGAGAAGCTGAACAGTCTACCTCCTCACCAGCCACCAAAAAGGAAAGAAGCATTGTTTTTCAGGCAATAGAAGAGGAAGACAAAGCTCCATGAGAAATGGAGTTCATGAGCCTCCTAGCCAAAAGATTCTACAAAATGGCAAGAAAGGACCTCAGAAAGAAGGACTTCAGATCCAAGGAGAAACCAAGGTATGACAAAACATATTCTAAGGAAATTATCTGTTTTGGCTGCAGGAAGCCTAGACACATCCTACCTGAGTGTCCAGAAAATCAAAAGAGGGACAGAAGAAAAGAAAAGGAAGAAAAGAAACACTCCAGCAGGCCATCCTCCCACAAACATAAACACAAGGGAAAGGGCTTGTGGCTGAGACATGGAGTGAGACTGAATCAGAGTCATCATCCAGCTCCTCTGAAGATGAAGATGATTCAAATAAAAAGGATTTATGCATGATGTCTATCCATGTCTCAAGCAGTGATTTAGAACATGCATCGTCACCCAGCTCAAGTGATGATGAAGATGATGCAGATGAAAGAAGTTTTTGCATGATGGCTATCAATGCCTCAACAAATAATTCGGATGAATCAGAATCTGACACTGATAGTGATCAGGTAATTTCTACTTTTGATTTTACCTCAAATGATTTTAAAAATGAATTTAAGACTCTTTGTTTAGATTTGATTAAATCTGAGAAGGAGATAATTTCCCTTAGAAGTAAGTTGGTTGAAATGAACCAACTGACTGTAGATAATGCCAATCTTAATTAAGAACTGGCTGCCTCCAAAGAACATAGTGTTCTTATTGAGAACAAATTATCTGAGGCCAAAAAGTTTGAAGAATCCCTCAATGGGAGAAACATCAAACTGATGGACATCACAAGCACTGTAAATGCCAGACTCAATGGCAAACTGGGCTTGGGTGCATCATTAAGTCAGCCATAACTTCTTAAGAAAGACACTCTATCTACTCCAGTGAAATTCATTTCTGCCAAAGGCAAAGAGGTAGTAGAAGTAGGTAAGAACATCTCAAGTAAGGTTGTTAAGAACAAAGGAATTCAAAAGCATTCGTCGAATGACGTTCGACGAAATCACATGAATTCGTCAAATGGTGGTCGACGAACGCTGAATACAGATTTTCAGTATAGCTATCCTTCGAGCGTCGCTCGACGAAATAACTTCAATTCGTCGAACGACGATCGACGAACTCAGCCAAGTTCGTCGAACGAAAAATGTACTACATCTCTAAAGAATTCTCATTCTCAACATACTAAGAATCCCTTTACTGAGTGGACTATTCCTCCTAGGAGATATCATCCACAAGGCTATAAGGATCAACCTGAGATCTCTTACATTTCAAAATTTTGTGGTAAGACAAAAGGACCCAAGATAGTCTGGGTTAAGAACAACTAGGCTATTTTCTGTTTTGCAGGTACAAAGCTATCCAAACATAGAGGAACATTGGTATTTGGATAGTGGCTGCTCTAAGCACATGACAGGAAATAAGGCCAATCTAAGCAATTACAAGGCAAAGCTTGGACCCAAAGTAATTTTTGGAAACTCCAACTATTGACAGACTAAAGGATATGGAAAAATCAGAGTTGGAGCAGTTACCTTCAAAGAGGTAGCATATGTCAAGGGTCTCAAGCATAACCTCATCAGCATAAGCCAGCTATGTGATGAAGGTTATCAGGTAACTTTTGATCATTCCTTATGTCTTATTACCAATAATAAGAACATCAATGTGTTATCTGGTATTAGACAAGGAAATATTTATTTAGTCAATTTTGATTCTGCCAATTCAGACATTTGTTTATTTAATTCAATAAGTAAAACAAATGAGTTATGACATAAAAGGCTAGGATATATTAACCTTAGAACTATCTCTAAGCTCTCCAAGGACAATCTGGTAAGAGGACTGCCTTCTGGTTCATACAAGAAGGAAGGACTCTGCAGGGCTTGTCAACTAGGAAAGCAGAACAATAGTAGTTTCAAATCTTTATCCAAGAGTGATTCACCTAGGATTCTGTATTTGCTGCATTTGGATCTCTTTGGACCCACTGTAATACAGAGTTTAGGAGGGAAACATTACACTTTAGTTATTGTAGATGACTTCTCTAGATTCACTTGGATGCTCTTTCTCAGGAACAAGTCTGACACCTTCAGTGTTCTGACAGACTTCCTCAGGTTCATCAAGATTGATTACTCTACTCTAGTTGCATTGATCAAAAGTGACCATGGCACTGAGTTTGAATCTCTTCTGATGAGAGAATTCTGTGGAAAAGAAGGGATCAGGCAATGTTTCTCTGCTCCTAGAACTCCTCAACAAAATGGGGTAACTGGGAGGAAAAATAGAACATTACTTGAATCAACAACTACATTGCTTGCTGATGCTCACTTGCCACTCTCTTTTTGGGCAGAGGCAGTGAACACAGCAAATTATGTGTTAAACAGGAGTCTGATACACAAACTTAAGGGTAAAACACCCCATGAATTGCTTAAGAATAAAAAGCCTAAGGTTAACTATTTTAAGATTTTTGGTTGTAAATGCTATGTGCATAACAATGATCAGAAATATCTAAGGAAATTTGAAGCAAAGGCTGCTGAAGGTATATTCCTTGGATACTCTCTTTCTAGTAAAACATATAGAATCTATAACAAATCAACTCTTAAAATAGAAGAGTCCATGCATGTTTCTTTTGAGGAAACTAACATATTGAATGAGGAGAGGAATACCACCTCTACCAAAGATACTTTGCAGGTACCAGATCTATGTGAAGAGCTTAATGGATTGGATCTACAGAATAAAAACTCTCTACTCTCATCAACTCAAATTATTGTAGACAGTGAAGAAGAAGATAATCCAGAAGATCTTGCTGATAATTCTAATCAAGTGACAACTGATCAAATCCCTCAAGAGGATACTCTTGCTGAACCCATTCCATTGGTGATCACATCATAGTTAGAGATCCAATATCCCAAGTTATTGGAGACATCTCAGCAGGTGTTCAAACAAGGCATCAACTCAACCAAAATCAGATGCATACTTGTTTCCTATCACAAATTGAACCTCAATCCATAAAAGATGCAGAACAAGATCCAAACTAGATTCTTGCAATGCAAGAGGAACTCGATCAATTTAAAAGGAACAAAGTCTAGGATTTGGTTCCAAGACCAAAGGGCCATCCAGTTATTGACACTAAATGGGTATTTAGGAACAAGCTAGATGATCAAGGCTTGATAATCAGAAATAAAGCCAGATTGGTAGCTCAGGGATACTCTCAGGAAGAAGGAATTGATTATGATCAAACCTTTGCTCCTGTTGCAAGACTTGAAGCTATCAGGATATTTCTTGCATTTGCTGCTTTCAAGAAGCTTAAAGTCTATCAGATGGATGTGAAGAGTGCATTTCTAAATGGAGATATCAAAGAAGAAGTATATGTGGAACAACCACCAGGTTTTATCTCTCCAACTCACTCTTCCTATGTTTTTAAACTTAATAAAGCTCTCTATGGTCTCAAGCAAGCTCCCAGAGCATGGTATGAGACCCAAGCTAATTTTCTTTAAGAGAACAAATTCTGTAGAGACAATGTTGATAAAACTTTATTTTTCAGGATACATAAAAATCAAACCTTACTAGTTCAAATCTATGTAGATGATATCATATTTGGCTCTACTAATTCAAATTTATACAAAATGTTTTCTGACCTAATGCAATCCAAATTTGAAATGAGTAGTATATGAGTGAGTTATCTTACTTCCTTGGCCTTCAAGTGAAGCAAACTCCTAATGGGATATTCATATCACAATCCAAGTATGCTAAGGAATTAGTGAAAAGATTTGGTATGTCTGATGCCTCTTCTATGAAAACACTCATGCCCTCCAATGTTGTTGTAGACAATGATGAATCAGGGAAACCTGTTGATCAAAAAGTGTATAGAGCAATTGTTGGATCTTTACTTTACTTAACAGCTAGTAGACCAGACATAATGTTTGTTACATGCATTTGTGCTAGGTTCCAAGTTAACCCCAAAGAATCTCACCTTATTTTATTAAAAAGAATTTTGAGATATATAAAGGGTTGTCCAAATCTAGGACTTTGGTATCCAACTGCATCAGAATTTGAATTAACTGGATTCTCAGATTCTGATTATGCTGGATGCAGAGTAGACAGGAAAAGCACATCAGGAACTTGCTAGTTCCTTGGTGATAAGCTTGTGTCTTGGTTTTGTAAGAAACAAACATCTGTGTCTACATCAACAGCTGAAGCAGAATATATTGCTGCTGGCAGTTGCTGCTCACAGATTCTGTGGATACAAAATCAACTCTTAGATTATGGTATCAACTTAAATAAATCAATTATATTTTGTGACAATACTAGTCTAATATCTATAACACAAAATCCAGTACTCCATAGTAGGACTAAACACATAGAAATTAGGCACCACTTTATCAGAGATAATGTGGATAAAAATAAAATTTGCCTACAATTTATTCCTACTGACTTACAAAGGGCTGATATTTTCACCAAACCTCTGGATGAAAATAAGCACATCTTCTTTATAAATCAGCTAGGAATGATAGATGGAGATTCAATAAATTAAAAATATTATATTTTTACTTATCCCCTCTTTTCGTCGAACGGAGATCGACGAAAATTAGTCGTTCGTCGAACGGTGATC
This sequence comes from Dactylorhiza incarnata, assembly GCA_033032865.1. NCBI lineage: Eukaryota > Viridiplantae > Streptophyta > Magnoliopsida > Asparagales > Orchidaceae > Dactylorhiza > Dactylorhiza incarnata. The sequence goes on from JAWHQI010000173.1 coordinate 2,467,179, forward strand.
GACGAAACCTATTAGCTCCAGAGATCGACGAAGCCAGCTCGTCGAACAGAGATCGACGAAATTTATTTTTCGTCGAACGCAGTCTAACGAAGCCCAGGCTCTTCGACTTCTATTTTTATTAGGTTTAGCCGAACCCCGTTCAACGAAAGCTTGCGCCTTCTCCGAACTCTTTCTTTATAATCAAATTTTGATTCCATTTCATCTTTGCGCCTACAGAACTTGCTCTTGCCTCCCTCCAGTTCCTTTGCACTTGATCTTTTTCTCTTGCAGGTACTCATGGTAATCTCTCAGTCAGTGATCTCTTCAATGAAGTTCGACGCAGGATTTGATATAGACATGGAATCTTTTGCTCATTCTGACCAAATTTTCCAGGACATTCTTCAACTCTTTGAAGAACAACAGTTGAAGAAGTTTATGACAACAAGGATAAAGCTTCCAGTTACAGAGATTAAGGAATGAGTACACACTATTCAGTCACTGAACGCAACATCCATCTCAGGAACTATTTTAGGAAATCGGTTCCTTTTTTCCCAGAAATTTTAACAGAGATTTTCGGATTGACAAATGGTGAAGATGATTTGGACATCACTTCTGATGAATTTAATGTTGAATTGGATAAAATGGGTCACTCCAGTGAAAACCCTAACCATCATCTGAAGAAGAATTTGTCTATTGAATACAAATTCTTAGCTGATGTTGTTGGCAAGGTTTTACTGGGAAAAACCACTGCTCATGATTATATTACAAGACACAAATTTCTGTTGATGGTGGCCTTAGTGGAAAAGAAGCAGGTCAACTGGGGATTGATTCTTTTTGAATCTATCAAGAAGAAGCAAAGCAAAATGAGTGTTTGCTTTGGCAGGTTCTTAGGCATTGTTCTTCAAGCAAAATGCCCAGAGTTGTTGGTGTCACCAACAGTTTTTTATCAATGCAAGCAAGAGGCTGACTTCAACACTCTTTGGCAAATGGGAGAGAGTGATTCCCAAAAGGACTTTAAGGGCAGAAACTTCCAAGCAAGCTTCTGAGAGCACAAGGACTGATACAGTCACTCCCTCAACCCTCCAAGAAGTTCCTCTCTCTGAATCTTCAACTCCTATCCCTTCTCAACCTCTTCAGAACACTACTACTGAAGAAGTTCTTCCCTCCAATTCTCCCATAGACACACCTTCCTCATTGCCTTCTCCTCCTCCTCTACAGACAAATTAGTCTGCAGAGTTTCCATCCTCATCTATTCCAGATGAAGATTCTCTTCCCCCCTTCATCCCACCTCCTTCATTTGACCTCTTGTCTCCTCAACATACTCCACCTCAATCACCCATCTATGTGGATAATCTTCCACCCATCTCAGATGCTACAAACATCTTCCTACCCTCCTCAGGCTGTACCAACCAGACTCACACCTCTATTCCCTCTTCTTCCCTTCCAGCATCCACATCTTCTCAGCATACAGCTGACTATGTGTATGTTGATTTTTCCTCCATTGCGGATCAAATTTTCAATCATATCTCTCCCAAACTGACAGCTCTTCTAGATGAGAAGCTAGCTCCAGTTCTCAAAGCTATCTCAGAACTCATTTCCAAGCTTGCTTCCCTCCCTACCTCCTCATCATTTTTCCCTTCTTCTAGGGGCCTAGATTCAGGTCTCCCTGAACCTAGGCACGGGGAGATGCTCAATGAAGAAACTCCAGTTGATACAGATTCAGATATGGTTATTGATATAGTTAATATAGATTCAGTTGCAGCTTCAGAAATAACTATTCCAGTTATAGATTCAGTGAATAATATCTCTATTAATCCTTCAATAGATATTTTCTCTTTATTATCAAAATTCAATTTGGTTTTTAGTTGTCTGCCTAAGCCTCAAGCTAGTTCACAGGCTATAGTTCCTTATTCAGCTCCAATAGATTTAGTTTTGTTGAAGCAAATCATCAAAAGTATTCCAGTTCCAGTTGCAGTTACAAAGGAAGTTGGATTGGTGAATTCACCTCCAACATTTGTTTATGATGATTCCCCTCTACCAGAGGATATTGAGCAAGATGTTGATAATGTTCTTCAAGAACTTGATGACTTGTATAATGATCCTGCACAGTCTTCTGATGATGATAATGATGATGATGATGATTCTGATGATTCATCCTCAAAGAAAAGGAAATCCAGAAGCAAAGCTAAGGCTGCTCCCAAACCTCAATCTTCTACTAATGACATCCCCTACTACATTTTGAGAAGCATCACTCTTACCAAATATTCTCCAGCCTGGATAAGATTCTCAAGGAATGAGAATAATAGGAGAAAGAAAATGAAGAAAACAGGATTCTATTCTGATAAGCCAGACAAGTTTAATCCTCCTCCTCCTCCTCCTCCTCCTCCTCTAGCAGCTGGATCAGCAGGCATGTCCTATTCATCTCAGAAACCTTCCCCTCAGCACTCAAGAAGATCAGGGGAGAGTCATAGAAGTTCCAGTGGCTCTTACAGTTCAAGATCAGCTAGAGCTCCTCCCTTAGGATCTGCTAGAGCTCCATCTTCAGTTTACAAATATCATGTCTCTAATGGATCCTTGCACAGGAAAAAAAATTCTCAAGATCAACAATCTTCATATCAGTCTAGTGATCATGATGAAAGACCTCTGTCTCCCAATAATCCAGATTCAGAAAAGAATGCTTACATGGCTAGATATAGAGAAACAATTGCTACTGCTCAAATTAATAAAGCCAAAGCTGAAGGAGAAGATTATTCTCAGTTTACAACTATGTCAGAATTCAGAAGACAAGAGTTTAAAAGTACAGTTCAAGACATCTCTTCAATGCTGAAGACTACCTAAAGTTGCACTCAGCTGCAATGGTTCCTCATGCTTCATCTCAAACCCTGCTGGGAGCTAATGACCTTTATATGAGCAAGAGATAAACTGAAAATCCCAACAGAGAAATCATATTCAAACCTTCTTCAAAGAAAGAGAAAAGCTCCTGATTGTTTGGTTTTGCTAAATTCTGCTTACAGTGTAAAACATTCTAAACTCAGAGTATTATATTTTCTATCTGCTGAAATGAAATTTAATTTCTGTCAGATATATATGCTCTATGTTTATTGTTTTTTTTGTCAAATAGTATCCTAACCCAAATAGAGGGAGATTGTTGGAACAACCCTATTACTAATTTGGGCTAGGATCACTATCTGTGGTTAGGACTCAAGTTGACCCCAATGTATAGTCTTAGGGTCAATGTTTAAGCTTGTTTGAGTTAGCTAAAACTTAGGAAATTCTAAGTTTTCTGTGTTCGACGAACTCCTTCCTAAGTTCGACGAACGTCGTTTATCAGTTCGACGAACTTGATCTCTAGCTCGACGAAATCAGTCTTCCAAGCCAGTTCTACAGATTCTATCTCTCAGTTCGACGAACTCCTGATTGAGATCGACGAACTCAGTGTTATGTTCGACGAATGAGTAACTCAGTTTCAGTTCGACGAACTCCTGATTGAGTTCGACGAACTCAACTTTCTGTTCGACGAAATTCCTTTTGAGCTTGACAAATCCTGAAGAATCAGTTATCTCTTTCTCTGAACTCAGGTCGAATATTCGGCAACGAATCTATTCATATATTTGGATTTATTCATTACCAGATAAGTCAAGATTTCTTCTTCCCTTTTATATATTCATTCTATTCTCTTCTTTCGAGAATCTAATCGTTGACATATATTGGAAAAGGAAACTTTCACAGAAAAAGAATTAAAGTATTCTTGCAGAATCAGAAAGTTATTATTACAGTCCCAAGAAAGATTTATTTCAGTCTATTCTATTCCTTATCAGAAGATTTGAATTTTCAAATCAGAATATATATATCTAAAGAAAAAGGATGAATCGGCAGATAAGAGAGATACGAGATATACAAGAAGATATACAGTAAAAGATGATATACATGTGAAATACTCAGACAGACCAGAGGCGTACAGAAATCTTCATCTACAGCAGCATCTTCATTCTCTGAGAAAAACTAAAATCTTATCTCAGAAGCATCTGCTGATTCTTAGGCCTCATTTGTTTGGGCGTTTTGGCTCCATCCCGTTTTTCCCAAACGCAACCGGCGGCGTAATTCCATTTGTTTTTGCGCCTCCTTTTCGAACCTCCAGCAAAAAGCCGCGTGCCGAAAAACAATCGCGTCCCGCTGGAGCTCATTCTGTCCAGTTTATCGCGTTTTGGCCGATCTCTCCGCGCGCTAGGGCATCAAGACGGGCAATCGTCTTCTCCAACGGCAGGATCGACTCCAGTCGTGCATCTTCTCTGCACATGTAGCAAAAGCCGCGTGTTCTCGGAGGACCTCCAAGCTCGACAACCCTTTCTCTTCTCCGACGACATCGCAAGATCTTCTCCGCAACATCCATGTAGATCTGCTCTTCTTCTCCCATCGACATCCAAGAAGATCTGCTCCTCTTCTCCGACGGCTTCCGCGACCTCCTTCCGGTATACTTTTTTACAGAAATCTCAGATCTGCTCCTCTTCTCCGACGGCTTCCCCGGCCTCCTTCCGGTATACTTTTTTACAGAGATCTCAGATCTCAGATTCCTCCAATGCTTTTCTTCTCTATTTTTTACAATGTTTTGCTTCTCTATTTTTTACAGAGATCCCTCCCTACAGTCCTCTCATCCCCAATTTTACAGAGAGCCAAAAAACACACCTCCTTCATCTCTGATCTGCAGCAGCAACAGTCATTAGAGGTATATTTTCTTCCCCTCTCAAAGGTATTATTGAGATTTGCATTGTGTGAATATGTGAGTGAGGAATGCGTGGATGTGGATGTGTTGATTTTTTTTGTATATGTTTGTGTACATTTGTGCAGGCTCATGGGTATATGATTGTGTGTGTAGTTGAGTGTGGGTGTGTGTGTGTATGTGATTATTTATGTGTTTGTGTAATTATTTGTGTATGTGCTTTTATTTGTGTGTGATTGTATATATTTGTGTGTGTATGTGTGATTGTATGTATTTGTGTGTGTATGTGTGATTGTATGTATTTGTGTGTGTAGTTGAGTGGTGTGTGTGTGTGTGTGTGATTATTTATGTGTATGAGTGTGTGTGTGTGTGTAGTTGAGTGTGTGTGTGTGTGTGTGTGTTGATGTGTATGTGATTAAAAATAATTATGTTTATGTGTAGTTGAGTGGTGTGTGTGTGTGTGTGACTATTTATGTGTATGAGAGAGAGAGAGAGAGAGTGTGTGTGTGTGTGTGTGTAGTTGAGTGTGAGTGAGTGTGTGTGTTGATGTGTATATGAGTGTGTGTTTGTGTATGTGTGTGTAGTTGAGTGTATGTGTGTGTATGTGATTATTTATGTGTATGTGTACATGAGTGAGTGTGTGTGTGTGTGTGTTGATGTGTATGTCATTATGTTTGGTTGTATGTGAATGTGTGTGAGTATGTGAATGTGTGTGAGAATGTGTGTGTGAATGTGTTAATTCAAGTTAGGTTTTTTGTGTGTATGTGATTGTGTATGTGAATGTGTGTGAGTGTGTTGTGTGTGAGTATGGTGTGTGTTAAGTGTGTGAGTGTGTTGTGTGTTAAGTGTATGTGTGTGTATGTATGTGTGTGTGTATGTGTTGTGTGTATGTGTGTGTGTGTGAGTATGTGTTGTTTATGTATTAAGTGTGTGTATGTGTGTGTGTACTTTAGTGCATATTTGTGTATGTGATTGTGTATGTGAGTGTGTGTGTGAGTATGTTGTGTGTGTGTGTTAAGTGTTGATGTCATTGTGTGTGTATGTGAATGTGTGTTTGTGTTTGTGCGTGTGTGTAGTTTAGTGCATATGTGTGTATGTGATTGTGTATGTGAATGTATGTGAGTATATGTTTGAGTGTTATGATTGTTTTATTGTGTATGTGTTTAGTGTTGTTTTCTTGTGTGTTAAGTTTGTGCGTGTGTGTGTGTTTAGTATTGGATTATTGTGTGTTAAGTGTGTTTGTGTTAGAAATATTGCGTGTGTTTGTGTTAGAAGTATTGGCTTATGAGCATATGCTTTGTGAGTGAGTGTACGTGTATGTTGATGTGTATTTGATTATTTACATTTTGTTTTATGTTTATTTACATACAGTTTATATATTATGGGTAAACATAAAGAAGGTGGTGTTAGCGCAAATTGGGAGGCCAACGATGTTTTGATTTTTTGTGACTTGTGCCTGAAAGAAATAGAGTTGGGTAATCGCCCAACCACACACTTTAGCAGGGATGGGTGGGTCAACCTAACAACAAATTTCTTTGCGCGCACGGGAAAGATGTATGATCGAAATCAAATGAAGAACAAGTGGGATCAACTTAAGAAAGATTGGAAGTTATGGCGAGAGCTTAAGGGCCGTGAAACGGGTTTGGGCTGGGATCCAATTCGCAAAACAATTGCTGCCTCAGAAGATTGGTGGAAAGAACGCCTAAATGTATGTATTTTTTTTCTAAAGATTGGTCTTTTTACTTTACTATACTATTGTGCTAATACATGTTCATTTCAATGTCAGGTTCATCCGAGTGCAAAAAAGTTTCAGTTTTCTGGAATATCACCTGAGTTAAAAGAGAAGCTGGATATGATGTTTAGCCAGGTTGTAGCTACTGGAAATCTTGCATGGCCTCCAAATTCTAGAAATTTTGAGCATGAATCTATTGACGAACATGACTTGTCTGCTGGAGAAGAGACGCAAAACATGAACGAGTTACCAAATTCTGTTGAGGCAAAGAGAAAACCGATGAGAAAAGGTAAGATGGCAAACAAGAGGGCCCGAAGTTCGACAATGGATGAGATAGCGGAGACATCGCGCATTATTGGGCGTTGCATGGCGGAGCCGCCTCGTATTCAGATTTCTTCTTCCTTGTACAGTATTCCTGATGCAATTGCAGAACTCGAATCTATGACAGAGGTCATGTCTGATTCGAACTATGACTTCTATGACTACTGCACCATGTTTCTGAGAGAGAAACATAATCGAGAAACCTTTATGAGCATTCAAAAGGATTTACGACTCAGATGGTTGCAGGCTCGTTATGAAAAGCGATCGGAGTAGTTGTTATGTGATTGAGTAGTTATTATGTGATTCTCAGATGGACTTTATTTGTTATGTGATCGCACTTTATGGTTTATGTGCTTGTTATGTTGTGAACATGAAACTTGAGTAGTTATTATATGTTATGTGATTGAGTTTGTGTTTTATTAATTTTTATTGTTAATATATTGTTTAAATTTAAAATGCCCGCAGATTTACAATGTCTATCTCGGATGGAACTGACAGTTCTAACGAGGAGACTCAGGAACAAGTAGCTGGCTGGTTTTACCATAATAGAGCACTCATGGGGCAACAATTTTTGGCATAAGTGGGTTTTCAGTTATCCGGTGCCAGTGGATCTACAAATATACCTTGCATGACATCAAGTCAAACAGGGTCTAGATGGGTGGGTGAACTTCTCGACGGACACCCTCATAGATTTTTCAGTTCTTTTAGAATGTCGAAGCTTATATTTGTAGATTTGTTAACACTCCCCACACAACAGTATGGATTGCAAGGAACCAGGAGAACTCTACCACGAGAAATACTTGCAGTAACATTGCATATTTTAGGTCATAATATACCAATGCAAATTGCAGGCGAACGATTCCAACACTCCACAGAAACTATAAGTAGATTTTTTGCAAAGGGTATCACTGTTATTAAGAGGTTATCTGCTGATGTCATCACCCCTGTAGATCACCTATTCAATGATATCCCCCCCCAAATACTCAATGATACTCGATACATGCCGTTCTTTAAAGACTGTATTGGAGCTATTGATGGAACACATGTGGATGCTCGAGTTCCTGCTGATCATCAGGCTTTCTACATTGGTCGGCATGGCACAACAACACAGAATGTTATGGCAGTTTGTGATTTCAACATGTGTTTCACTTTTGCATTAGCAGGTTGGGAGGGTTCTACTCATGATAGTCATATATTTCAGCATGCTCTTATGGACCCCAGTTACAACTTCCCGTATCCGCCACCAGGTGAGCCTTTTACCTCTTGAGACCCCTTTTATAAAGAAATTTGTAAGATTATTAGTTATGATCGCTATTACTCACACGTAGATTGCAATGTATAATTTGACAGGCAAATATTACGTTGTATATGCCGGATATCCACTACAACGTGGTTTTCTAAAACCGTATTCAGGTACACGGTATCATTTACCAGATTTTAGAAGGGGCAATAGACCTATACAAGGGCGCCGATAAATATTCAACCAGGCTCACTCGTCCTTACGCAGCGTCATAGAACGTTCATTCGGAGTATGGAAGAAGAAGTGGAAAATACTCAGAGATATGCCGCCATACAGTTTGACAAAGCAACGAGACATTGTGATAGCAACAATGACTTTGCATAATTATATTCGCAGACACCCATCCCGCTCAGACACTCATTTTCGTGCTTGTGATGAAGACGAACATTTCATTTACCCGGCGGGCCTTCAGAGAAGAACATGACAAAGTAATGAAAGCTCAAGTGGAGACCATGTTAGAGGGATTCGAGTAGGGGTGGATGAGATGGTGGCATTGCGTGACTCCATTGCCGATCAACTACACCGAGATTGACCGTGTTGGCAGTATCTGCATAGTCGCTCGCCGCGAGATTTCAATTTTTCAATATTTTAAGTTTTACTAGTATTTTCGAGTTTTTTTAGTTCATGTATGTGTTTGAGCCACCACCGACAGTAAATTATAAAAAAAATATTCAGTTAAATTATTTCCAAAAAATTATCTACAAATAGTCTTCAAATATAATTTAAAAAAATCTTTAATAAAATAAATTAAAGATAAAAAATTATTTACGAAACGCCACCGTAGTTTTGCCAAACGAATCTCCGTTTTGAACAGCTCTGCAAACACAGAATAATCAAACAGAGCTCCATTTCCAGCAACAAGTTTCCAACAACTCCATTTACAAATCTGCATTTACAACAGCTCCTTTTACAACCGCAACCGCTAAACCAAATGAAGCCTTAGTCTTCTACACCCAAGAGAAAGCTTGACCAACTGTCAACAAATTCTATCAGACGGGGGGAGCTTTACAACAACAGCAATCCACTAGTCTTCTCTCAGATCTTATTGAGAGAGAAGAACTTCATAAACTCTTTTTGTTTATCCTTTTATCCCATCTTGTACAAAGTTTTAACTCCCTTCAAAAGTTAATCTTTTGTGGCAGGGCACCTGATCAAAAAACCTGTAGTTTGGTTTGAGCACCTGATCAAAAGCTCAGTGGTGATAGGGCACCTGATAAAAAACCTAAGTGGATTCCTACCAAGGGTGGTAGAAGAGTGGATTATCCAGGTTGATTGGGGAACCACTATAGATCCTTGTGTATTTGCTGTCTTTGTGTTTTCTTTCTGTACTGTGCTTTGTTTATTGTTTTGCTTTTATACTCATTCAACTACACATACATATATCATTATTTTAATTCCGCTATAAAATAAGTTAAAACTTTTAATACTCTATTCACCCCCTCTAGAGTAAATCTAAGATCTAATACCTCACTTTCAGATATCTACTAAACAATGCTGAGTCTTTTGATAAGAAGATTCTTGGAACAGATTACATCTGAATTTTTTGATGAGGAGAATTCTTAGAACCATATAGAAATTTTGATAGGGACTTTCTAAAACCACTGAATCTCTTGATGCGGAAGATTCACAAAACTTATTAGCATATAATAAGGAGACTAAACCACTGAATCTCTTAATAAGGCAGATTCATAGAACCAAGAGCATTTTGATAAGGAGACTCAAAAACCATGAATCTTTGGAAGGGAGATTCTCAGAACTTGTCAGTGGATAATGGATGAAATCATGTTTCCACAATGTAATCCTCCAACAATCTCTGAGAATTTTATTCTTTGAATGCACTGTATGGATACTTTTTTGTAGAAGATAGAAGCAGTAGTAGATTTCTCTTGTAAGATCAGATTCAATGGAGTGATATGAATCTGTTTGAGAGAAGAATATCTATTGAAGAACTCTTTTATCCTTTAGAGATCAAGCATTTAGATCGAGAGAAGATGATCTTGTTGATTGTAGTATATCTCTAAGGACTTCTTGATGGAGAAGGAGGAGAGATGAAAGATACGAGGAGAGCTGCTCAGATTGCTTCTGTATTATTTCTCTTATATTTAGTCAGAATAAGAATGTTTATCTATACGACTTATAAAGAAATATGAATGGCTTTTAAATTCTATGCATTTAAAATCCATCAAATAAATCATGTCCGTTCGATGTGAAGATCTAATCATAATTCCGGACTGCGAATAATAATTCAAGCCAAAACCTTTTCCACCTCTCTCACTAAAATCGCGAGCCCTCTACAATCGAAGAGAGAGAGAGAGAGAGAGAGAGAGAGAGAAATAAAGAAAGAAAGGAGAGAGGGGGAGAGAGAGTGTGGTGGAAAGGGAGAGAGAGTGGGAGGGAGAGAGGGAGAGAGAGAGGAAGAGAGGGAGAGAAAAAAATAAAAGTTTTAAGTATATTCGTATATTTTTTTACAAAATAAATATTGTAATATTAATGTATATTTTTACGGTCATTTCGAGTACTCATATGTATATGTTGTGGGCGCAGCCCGTAGACGTATTGAGCACTGACGAAGCCTGTGCAGAGGAGGGCTAATTTCGCCTGGATGCGCCCGAAGGCTGCCCGACAGCATCACGCCGAGGGCGGGCGCAGCCCACCGTCGCCGGCTGGGTACTGTCGCGCTTGGCCATATGGGTGGAGCCCCGTGTCGTGCACTCATATATATATATACATATACATATATATATATATACACATATATATACACATATATATATACACATATATATACACACATATATATAGACATATATATACACATATATATATACACATATATATACATATATATACATATATAGAGGAATTATAGGGAGAGAACCGGTTCTCTCCCCCTTAGGGAGAGAACCGGGAGAAATCTGTCAAAATATATATTATTTCAAAAAGTGATCAACATGAAAGTTGTAGATCTCGATGAGATCTACAACTTTCATGTTGATTACTTTTTGATTTGAAGTCGTTTAGGCCCCCGATTTGGGATCCGAAAAAAGTCCAAATATATTATTTCGGCGTGACTTTTTTCAAAAAGTGTCCAAGTATATATTCGGCGTGACTTTTTTCGGGTCCCAAATCGGGGGCCTAAACGACTTTAAATCAAAAGGTGATCAACATGAAAGTTGTAGATCTCATCGAGATCTACAACTTTCATGTTGATCACTTTTTGAAATAATATATATTTTGACAAATTTCTCCCGGTTCTCTCCCTATAATTCCTCTACATATATATATACATATGTATACATGTATATATATACATATATATATATATATATTTATATATATGTGTGTGTGTGTGTGTGTGTGTGTGTGTGTGTGTGTGTGTGTGTTGCTAAATAAATCTCTTGTCAGATGTGAATCAATCAGAATGAAGACCTTCCTTAATTTGATCATCAACGATCACAATTAGATCTGAATAATTGTCTTAATCTGCTCAATCTTTATTCGAAATTATTTTGTATAGAAGTTGACTCAAGGCTTCTTGAACATTGACAACTTGTCGACGTACATTGAGATATAGTAGAGAACAGGAGATCTCAATGTATGCCGACATACTTATGCTCTGACTTCTTTATAATAGATCTTGACGCAAGAAAGTATAACTGCTAATCATCATGTATTTATTATTATTCTAAGAACAGAGTAATCTTATTGTTGTACGTCGACATCTCCTTGTCTACTTCTCATCGTACATCGACATCTCCTCATAACACAGATTTTTACTTAGTCTTACTCTGTAAGACCCCTTTTTTTGCTTCGCTACTGGGTCTTATGCCCAGAACAACCACTTTGTGGTAACACCATCACTCGGGAAGGTTGCCACTACAAAACCCCGATTCTGCCGGCCATATCGGACACAGAAAGAGAAGTACAACTGAAGACAAGTCCACAAATCACATGCTATATAGATATCATGAAATAATAACGTCCATATACAGTAATTGAATAAAAGATAGTAAATAAAAGGGCTCCTGCCCGGTACATCATATCCTCACTACAAGGTCACTCGCGGAAGCAAAACTACTGAAGACACTCACGGATCCTGTGACTGGCGCTCCCGTGCTAGACTGGCCCGCCTCCATTGGCACCTGCCTCTAGTGGTGCTGCATGTCCTCGATCCCCTAAAATAATATGGTCCACCGACCGTTAGTCAAAAAGACTAAGCCTCATTTCCCCCCATCCATCCCCCAGTGGCCCTAGGCACCGAGCGGGAGGACGAAGTGGAGGACAGCAAGGGGTATAAAACAAAGCAGATGGCGTGGCCTAACTACAAAAATAACTACCACTACACAGGTGTATATATATAATTGAAGCAATTAATAAAGCATAATAAAGAGCATGTAAAGAACAGTAAGTAAAATAGAAAAGTAACCTTTGATTTATAGGAATGCCCATACAAACCTATAGACCAAGGGGTCGTTTAGCAGGGCCTATCGCATAAAAAGTTCCATACTGATTTATACAATAAGGGTAGGGGTTGAAATGCAATGTTTATGCCATGACATGCAGAGTTATGCAGTTTAATGCTATGTTCATACAATTACAACTCACACACCTCGACTCTATGCACACAGACCTTTAGGTCCCCCTTTTTGGAGCAAGCAAAACTCCCAGGATACTCCCGTAGTGGCAAACGGAAGTGGTGGGTTGGGCCTCGCCCACCTCTAGGTTGGTATCTGCACTAACTAACCTAGACCTATCGTACGCCTCAACGCTAAGAACACAACAACGGAGCTCCTGCGTACTCTTGCTGGCCAATCCTAGTGACTTTTCTTAGTAAAGTGCAATCCACACTCACCGAGCCAAAGTATCGACGTCGGTGCAATGACCGTCAACACTAAAGACCCACCACCTTATGCACATACATTCATGAATCCTATTTATATCTCCGAGCCACATGCTCCCTGGACTAACCCATCCGTCACCATAACCTTCCGAGCCATTGGCTCACCGGGCTAACCCGTTTGTACCTGCAAACACCGAGCCTACTGCTCGGATGACCAAACTAAGAAGCCACCCATAACCATGGGTGTGTGAGGTGAGTGTATTAGTAAATTAGTCTTGCATAACAGTTTTACTCCTACGATTTAGGGTTAATCTTGGTCTTCCTGAGGTCTACCCTGTGAGGGGCTCGCAGCGGTACTAGGAGGTGCGATGGGATGATAGCCCAAACCGCCTTTTCTAAGACACTTAATATTACTGGTAACTACCCATAAGAATACCCCTCTTATCATTACACATGGATTAACCCTAAGCAACTTATGACTCTCTAAGGAAAAGACGATCTTTCGTCGATCCTGAGCATAACCTTGCCCTTTAATCTATCAGGTACACTCAATATATAGGATCCTATTGGTGACCTCAAACCTTCTCAACCAGATTAGGTACTTTATCTACCTTCCATTCCCACCTGATGGTCTACCAATTACTCAAGTTTACAGTTTTACTATACGCAGACCAAAAGAGCTATATGAGTTGCATGAGAGGAGGTACTCTAAATATTCATCCGAGTGACCCAAGATAATTACTATGAGTCTATAATGATATTATAAGACTAAATACAGAAGGTCATAATTGTCCTTATTTAATTGGCATTTATTATATTTTCTCAATAATTGGCCAAATATGAAAATGAACATGAAGTGTAAGACCTTCTTATGATATTGCCAACACAAATTTATGAAAAAATATATGATACCAAATTAACAGCAAATACAGAGTATCACAATTTTACAGTAAGGTATTGGCCTCTAATTGTAATATTGAATAATTATCTAAAATTGGAGGCTAATGAAGAAACCACCAGAAATACTTATCCAAAAATTATGGTAAAATTACCAAACCTCTATAATGATCAGAAAAGTTTACTGACTGATTTTTATAATTTGTCAAAATAATTTAGTCACATGAATAAATACTTCAAGGAAATCCCAACTAGAACATATTGTGAAGTAACCTACTAATAAATACTTTCAAATTTTATACAAAAATTCACAGAGCTTTTTAATGCCATAAAATGTCATATCACTAAGTTTCACAATTTTTCAGAGAATATTTGACGCTTATTTATTTATCATATTCTTAAGGCAAAATAGTTAACTTGTGAATAAAGTACTAAATCAATCAATTCAAAAATTACACAAAAATTACCAAAGGTTTATATCATGATTATATGAGCACTACCAAATTTTTATCAATATTCAAGGTAAAATGAGCATGTAGATTCCTCTTATAAGAAAGTGCCCTAATTGGTTATATCCTAATTCAGAGGGGGCAAAGTGTTCCTAAAATTCTCATAAAATTACCTAGGGCATATTTACACCCTAAGAACTTATCTACCAAGTTCCATGAGCATTCAAGGACATATGACCATATGTCCTTCACAAGGCTCAAAGTGCAACCCTAGGGTTAGAACTAGGGTTCTAGGGCATATCCACCCCAAACCACTCATGGGGGTGATTTATGTGATTCTAAACCAGTGACCAGAGTTTCATCACTTTTGGATGAGGGTTGACCCCTCAATTCCATCATGTGCCGTCTTGTCCTAAATTGACCTAGTTTGACCAAATTTGGGTTAATTAATTACTCAACCAAATCAATCCCAAATGGGATGAAATTTTTACCAGGGTCATATCATGACCCTAAGGACCACCCACCAAAATTTGAAAGGTTTTGGGGGTAATTGGACCCTATAATTAATTATTACATGGATTATTAATTTTTTGTAAAAAACTTAGAAAACTGTCCTCCAAAAATTCTCATTTTTAGATACACTAAGGGTGTGGGTGCAAACGGCCTATGTTTCAATTTTCAAGACATTTGGATGACTGGATTGATGTGGGCACACAAATCAAGCTCTGGTCAACCTTATGTATAGGTGGCACCATTTTGAGTGCTGCAGGCAAACCAGTGGGCCAAATCGGCTCAAGTAAAATTTAAATTAAAGTAGACATCATGGGCTACAAGTTTGGTGTAGATCACTTTTCCAGTAGAGGGCTCTAAGTATTTTCTATAATTATTTCTAACTAGTGCCAGCATAGGGACAAAAATAGGAATATCAAATGTATCGTTACATAAACTTGCACAGATCTTAAAGCACAAACGAAGGGCATCCTTTCATCTTCTCTAATCAGCCAACAATCACGATTGGCCCATCATGTAGCAACTTGGGAGGTGATTTCCCAGCCACCTAGATGCTCTCCCATTTAGTCAATGCCCCCACCACCTCCGTTGAGGTGGCGGCCAGCGATGTACGGTGGTTGGTCGGCCGGAGGCGGCCGGAATCAGGACTTTAAACAAGGGAAGCAAGCTTGAACACAAGCTTCCGGCCATGCCGATCCAAGACCAATTGGCTCCAAATCTAGTGTCCAAAAATGATGAGATCTACCCACTAAGAAACAGGTGAGAGGGGAGGACCTGAATTGCGGCTTGTAGTCGTGTCGAACGCCGGTCCGCCATGGTTGGTAGA
Source organism: Dactylorhiza incarnata (assembly GCA_033032865.1). Classification (NCBI taxonomy): domain Eukaryota; kingdom Viridiplantae; phylum Streptophyta; class Magnoliopsida; order Asparagales; family Orchidaceae; genus Dactylorhiza; species Dactylorhiza incarnata. Next base: position 2,482,750 of record JAWHQI010000173.1, read on the forward strand.
GAGCTCTTAGGTGCCATGCCGGTAGGTGCTTAGGTAGAGAAAATCTTCTAGAAAAAATGGGGGAAACTAATTCCCTCTACCCCTTGAGCCCTTTTATAGAACCAAATCCTGGTGTGGAGGAGATGAAGCTTGGGATTCCTCCATTAACACCAGTCATGGTGAAAATTTCGGCCATCCCCAAAGGTCACCACATTCACCCTCCTTAAAAGTTAGAAAACCTCTTAATATTCTTCTAATTGATAGGGGGAATGAATCCCCATCAATTGGGAGTACTTTTGGACTCCCTTGGACATGAATTTGGCCAGCAAAATGAACTCCATCCGCTTCCCGTCGATTTAGCTACCGTCGACGCTAGTATTAGCGTCAGCGCTAACATCTCGGCGGTGTAACGCTCGCCGATTCGGTAACTGCAAGGCCCTACCGCTACCGCTTGCGCTAGCGTTTCGACGGTATTTGGTTCGTCTCAGCGGTTTAGTGTTTGTCTCAGCGGTTCAGTGTTCGTCTCAGCGGTTTAGTGTTCGTCTCAGCGGTTCAGTGTTCGTCTCAGTGATTCAGTGTTTGTCTCAACGGTTCACCTAAACCACCACTACCGCCAGCACTAGCCGCTAGTGTCGGCGCTAGCGCTGCATTCAATACACCTCCTTCTTTCTACGGTTGGATAATTGGGGTATTACGAGGGGACCCCCTTACTGGGTTAGACACATCATGGTGGGGTCATGGATCACGGTGATGCCCTAAGGCCAACCTTAGGCATGGTAACTGGAAATCACTATCCGCAGACCATGGTGATTTTCACCTCGAGCCTAAGCTCATATGTTCTCTTTGTGCATCCTAGGGTTTTGCCATGACCTAGTAATGACAAAACCATTCTAGGGGTCCAATCGTTTGGGGGATGTTACATACTCTGACTTCCTGAATGCACTAAATCTTTTCCTGACCACTGAATAACATTGGACTTACACTAAACAAGATGTCATCAATACACACATGCATTTTAACCTATATCACTTTAATAACCTGATACGTCAAATCATAAATGGATTCTTCCCAACAAAGTTGACAGAAGGGTCTAATTCAACTTTGATGCAAATGAGCTTTATGAGTTGGTATTTTGGAGCAATTGTGCTAAAAAGTAAAAGTAAAAGCCCTTGTACATGTCGTGTAATCAGTGTGTGCCAGTCAGATCACGCTTCCAACAATTCCAGCATTGTGTTCTATGGATAGCTGAAGTTTAATTTGATATGCATAGGTACACGCTGTGTACCCTGGGCGTGTACCACAAAATATAAATCATGCCTTTCAATAGCCCGTGTTGACCAGATCCGAGTTATACGCCCAATTACACACCATGTACCCAAGGTATGTCCCACTCATTATTGTTCCAGTTCGACGTTAGGTCGTGAAGACCCAGCCAGCTCAACTTTAAGTTGACACACCTAGGTACATGTCGTATACCCAGAGCGTGTTGCCTTTAGGTAAAGTGCATGCACTCAGTAGTCAAGTTATGGAGGGTAATGCAGCCGTTTGCACTGGATACGTCCTTGGTACACGTCGTATACCTAGGGCGTGTCATATCATTTTATGAAAAAAAAAGGTTTTTTCAGAACGCTTGTCGGGCTTTTATGTTGGCGGTTTTTCCATCGGTCATGTCGTGACCCATGTGCATGTACTCCAAAAATATCCACCTATAAATTCAGAAGCATTCCAACAGATTGCATCTTCTTAGATCATCTTATATTCCAAATTTTACTTTATTTTTTCTGTATTTTTCTTGTACTTCTAGTTTAGTTCATTTTCAAGGGAGTAAAGAGGGAAGACTCTTCAAGTAAGATAGGTTTGAGAATTTGTAAATTTTCTTTCATTTTCTTGTATCAACCATTCATTATGATGAACAATGAAATGAATTAATAATAAATATCTTTTTTTCATAAGCCCTTAAGTAGGAATCTAAGATTTATCTTTGATTTTTATTATGTTGATTTTATAGTCAACTTAGATCCATATTCTGGTCTGTCGAGAGATCCATGAATACGAGTTGATCACTCATTGATAAAAAGAGTTGAATGCACCCCTCGAGAGAGGAAGACAAAAAGCTTTCGGATGGGAGTCAAATCCAATAGAGTTGCTCACCTCGTAAAGCAATTCTTAGGGGTGTCAATTATAGAAAGGAATTTTGGTCGACCAGCCTAAGGTTAGGTGGTAGTATTCCTCTAACGATGTGCTATCATAATTTATGAATCTCCATGGTCAAGATTATCTATGATGCTCATGAATCAATTTGATTTTTATTAATTCTTTTATCAGGATTCTAGATCAAGTACTTCATTTTTTCTTATTTCTCTGTTATCATTTAGCACGATCTTTTCTTTAATTATAAAAATATAAAATCATAATTCGTAGATAAAATAATCGTAATTTGAGTAGGAGTAATCAACAGACCCAGAAAAATACGACACTTCATATTTAATCTTTAACTATCATATACTATAAAATGATAGGTATACTTGCCTTATCAGATAATAATTTTGGATACACTTTTAGTGTATCACCTACATCTCCGTGGAACTGGTAGTATAGGTTAAGATTTCTATTTTTGTATCCCCTGAGAGGAGAGGCCTTTTATACCCAGGTTTTTGTGGAGGATCTTAACAACATATCTTTTGGAAGAATTAGATCCGTATATTCTTCCTGGGTATCATCATATCGCACTGGATGAACCCGTGACGATGACGAATCAACATGAGGGGATGTATGTCGCCTATTCCTTGGAGGGGAAAGAGGACGTTGTGACCTCATTTGTTGGAATTGATGTGGATGAGGAAGTAGTCGTGGATGATGCAACTTCTTCCCTCATTATAGTAGAGGCTGAAAGAACTCTTAGCGGCATTTTGGAGCATGGTGCGGAGCGATATGGGGTCGAGTGGAGAAATTCTCCCCTCGTCATTGGAAGATCAGTTGGGTGAGGGAGTAGATGAGGTCAGGATTAGTCATCTCCCCCTCGATGAAGTTATTTGCCATGTCGATGAGCTCTCTGTAAGAAGTTGTAGGCTTCTTACTCACCTTGAATTTGAACATGCCTTACTATAGGCGACAAGTCAACATGACTCAATACATCGCCAGATCCACGTCATGGATCCCAAGGATCTCTTCCTGAAACCTATCGACATAATGCACATAGGTTTCGATAGGTCCTTTCCTTATCCGGAAGAGGGCAAAAGGGACAATCTTTCTTTTCCTCGAGGTGGCAAACCTTAGGAGAAGTACCCTCCGCAAATCTCTGAAGGAACTCAGATACTTGGAGAATAGCTTGTAGAACCACTCTCTTTCCTTGCCATCAAAAAATGTGGCAAGTAGCTTGCAGCGAACCCCATCAGTTAGAGTCTGCATAAACGGTGCAGACTCAAAAGCTTACAAGTAGCAGAAAGGATCCTCCCTCCCGGTGAAATAAGGGAGGTGCAGCTCTCTAAATACATTTGGGACAGGTTCTTATCTGATATAACCGGAGAAAGGAGAGGGCTCCTCTTCTTTCGGGGGGGGGGGGGGGGGGCGAAGTATAAGACCCCCTCCCCCAGAACTGAACCCAGGCCGGGAGAGGAGGGTCTTACTGCCCAAGACGGCCACTCAGTTCTTCCCGAGTAACAATGACCCGCCCTCTCAAGCACTGGGTGGTCGCCTTGTCAGGCAAGAGAATCAACACATCACATCAGATCACAGTGCAGAAATATTCATAAGGGAAAACTAACCAGACATACACATATATATAAGCAAAAGACCATAGCCAACTGTTTACATGGGTGGCCATGTGGGCTAAGGATAACTACTACAACCTGATATTCCTTACATAGTCTTATACCCTAGGACTCACATCACGGAAGACGAAAGGTGAGGTCGGTGTATCTGATCGGAAAATCTCAAAAGCTAGAATGCTGTCATGCGGTATGGTGGCTTCACGCTGTCCCATCTCCTGTGAATGGTTATATAAACAACTGTTAGTCACAGAGCTAAGTGGAAAACACATCTCCTCCCCGGATCCATATTCTGGGGACGAGCTTAAGCACCCAAACAGTAAAATAGATAGACGAAGCAAAAAGAGGTTAGGAGCATGTAAATAACCGGAAGTCATAATAATATCATCAGTTATTTACAAGAATAGCTCAACTAATAACCGTAATAACACTAGTAACCGTAATTTGCAAACACGCCGCAGGTGTTCAAATCCCGCTTACACAACCCTATGTTGACACAATTTGGACCGCTTCTTTTCTAGCAGGGTAGCGAACCCCGCGGGCCTCACCGATATGGCCGTCGGTGATAGTGGACAGTCCTGCCACTTTTGGGTGTGGACGTACCGCACCACCCAGGCCCTACTGTACAACTCAGTGTACTCCTTGGATGTGAGCGATATCCGGCGATTACGAAATTTAGGCCGACCAATGGAGGAAAATCAATGGGTATAGAATGGTGATCACGCGCGGTACACATCTCCCTGTCGCCATGAGTCGTCAACTCTCATGCACCGGTACGAACGGTCTACGGGCGTGACTAACCCGCCACTTTTACCGCAAGTATTTCACAAATAGTTAGTTAAATAGAAAAGATATACTTCGGGTCTGCCATGACCTTCTTAAATCGATCGGGTGCTCAACTTTTGGTCGGGAGGCGCAACGGGCGTGAGAGCACATTATTTGGGGCTAACCCTAGAGGAGATACTCAACTCGCGGTTATCCCCAACTAATGCTCTACTAAAAAGAATGGGCTGCTCGTCAGAGCAGGACCCGGGCTGGAACTATAGATATGATAATTGTCGTAATTGAGTGCGGTAGAAAGTGTTACAAAATGAGTGTTGTTTATGGGGTGTCTACTTTATCACCTAAAGGGGGGGGGGGGTGAATAGGTTTTCAAATTTATTTCTTCCCCTTTCTGATGTTGTTGGTTTCTGATTAATGGATCTATAAAATAAAGAGCAAAACACAGAAAGCACACAACGATCTATAGAGGTTCCTCAAGACCGGGTGTCTTGAGTAGTCCACTCTCCCACTACGCCTACCCAGCAGTGTGCTAGGCTCGGCAAACTCCGCCAAAAGCTTCAGGCCCTCAAGCCTTACAACACGGACCCGCAAGTCCCAACAGCCTAGGCCCGCAAGCCCCTACTACCCCCGAGCCCGCAAGCTTGACACTCAGGCCATCAAGCCCTACAACATGGACCCGCAAGTCCCAACAGCCTAGGCCCGCAAGCCCCTACTGCCCCCGAGACCGCAAGCTCGACACTCAAGCCCTCAAGCCCTACAACACGGACCCGCAAGTCCCAACAGCCTAGGCCCGCAAGCCCCTACTGCCCCCGAGCCCTCAAGCTCGATGAATCGCACCCGCAAGTGCACCGCCCTGGCCCTCAAGTCTCACAGCTCTCCAGCCCTCAAGCTAGACAAGTTGGCCCGCAAGCCTTACAAGAAAGTTACAGTAATACAACCGTTCTTCTGCCGGATGAAGATCGACAACTTAGCCTGATGACGATTGGCCTCTTATGATTGAAGAAGATTCTTCTGATTCAGATCTTTGACAGCGCAGTTCTTCTTCAATCTCTACTTTTTGCCTGATGTTGAACGACGACTTCTCAGTCAATGAAGATGACTGATTCTTTTGAGAACGCTTGAATCTTGTTCTCTTTCTTCTCCGCTGAATATACTGTTCTATTGAAGAGCGGCGGGATTCTTTTTCTAATTCTTTTTCTTGCACAACAAGCTTCTTTCTTTTTGATCGATTTCTCCTTGTATTAGGGCAACCTCTTATCTCTTTTATAAGATTGCGAGGTCCCCAACGGTCTTCTTAAAAAGTGCTTAAGTGTCAGACGCTCCTTTCCTTAAGAGCACGCGCTGATTAGAAAATCAGGCGGCGGCATTAATTGCTGACAGCACGTCCGCAAGATTTGAATTCTGTCTTGAAGATATTTGCATAATTACAACGACAAGCTATCTCTGACTATGTCATCGCGATCTTCCTTCTTGCATCATGTCATAGTGATCATATTGTTCTCTCGATGACATGAATTCTTTACGACGATGTTTGTCCTTTCTCGACGACACGACCACTTTGGTGAAGTCAACGATACTGCATCTTCTCTGCGTTCGACGAACGGCATTCTGCGATCGACGAGCTTGCCGAGTCTTCGTTCGACGATCTGCATTCTTTGTTCGACGATCTTGCCGAGTCTCAGCAGTCGACGATCTTGCTTCTGCGCTCGACGAACATGCCAAATCTTAGTGGTCGTCGATCTTCCTTCTGAGCTCGCCTATCTTCCTTCTGTGTTCGCTTTACTCAATATTATGACGACAAGCATACTTTGTCGACGACATCTCCTATCCTTCTCGATGATATAGTACTTCATGAAGTCATTAAAGTACATGACATATTGTCGATCTCTGCAAGCATAAACTAGATGGAGTGTTAAATACAACTTGCATTTATCATTGAGCTGAGCACTTCTTCAAATCAGGAACATTGCAGGGCACTGTTCCAAACAATCTCCCTCTATTTGAAGAAGTCATAACCCACTCAATGATAAATGCCGATCACATAATAGACTTTAACATTTGAGCAGATAAACATGTAAGGATGACATTTCAGCAAAATTGAGTAATCAAAAGTTTTGACATTTCTACATTTAGCCCCTATAAGGTTTTAGCCATCTATTTCTCTGGTGCTCTTATATCAGCATCGCCCTTTGCTTTCTTGCTACTGACTTCCTGCTTCTTATCAGCTTGCTCTTCAGTAGGCTCATCATAGTATAGAGGAGGAAGATTCATCGCTTCTCGGATAGTGTTTAAGGTCTAAATGGCATGATTACTGCTGGCCTGTATCACTGATTTCTCCCCCTTTATGACTTCTTCAGATATCCCCCTTTGGAGATTCTTCTCAGAGGCCAAAATCTTATTTTTGAGCATGTGAATTCCTCCTTCCAAGTGATTTTTGGTTTCAAGAAGGTGACTGTCTAGATCTTTACTATGCTGATCTATGCTTTCTGCGATCTCAGTCTTGTGTTCAGTCATCCTTTTGGTGGACGCAATGTAGGCCTTTTCTATGCTTTTGATAATTAATGATTGATTAGTCCCTAGGTTGGATAAACCTTTGTGAGAACAGGCAGTGAGTTCCTGTAGACTTTTCACATCATTTCTTAGGGTTGTTGTTTCAACAGACAGTTCCCTTCTTAGATTACTGATAGCCGAAGTGACATAGTTTTCCAGTTTTAATCTTTGCTTTTCCAGGAGCATCTTTATTTGAGATAAGAGTAAGGGCTCCTCTTGTCTATTCTCTGGAGATGAGTTCTCGTGTTCCTCTCCTTCATTCCCTTCCATTATTGGAGATAGAGATTTGCCTATTGGTGAGTAGCTTGGCTCACCCTCCTTCTCAGGACCTTGCTAATCATTGCCAGTTTCTTGGTTGTCCTCTTGCATTGCTGATTCAGAATAATCAGCATCCTCAGCCCCTATGATCTTATTGATCACTGCTTCTATTTGAGCAGGGAGCTCACTGTTCTTCTCCCCCTCAGTTTCATCACTTCTTGGATCCATTTTTGCAGATATCCTGGATCCTTGACTTAGATCAGAGGTATGGAGGGCAACATTCGTTGTTTCTGTAGCTGCCTCTGATCCCGATGGAGGTGAGTTGTTTCCAGACTCACTTCCTTTAGACAAGCTCTCTCTCTTTCTCTTCGCGTCTTCTGCAGTTTTCAACTCCGTGGGGGGTTTAGTTAGAGTTTTCTCCCACCTTTCAAAGATTTTGATGTCCATTCTTTTCATGTGATGTATTTTTACTCCATAGCTTTTGTTGAAGCTTTCAGGGTAGGTTTGCTGAAGGTATAATGATAGAATTCTTCCAAGATTTGGAGCTTGAAATCTTTCTTGTATACTCTTAAAGATGTGCTGACCCCAGTTGATCCTTTTACTAAGGATCATCCTTGCCATTAACTCGAACATAGGCTTAGATATTCTATCATGCGACCCAACCTTGCAGAGGAGAGCTTTACCTACTATATCGGCCACCAGTTTTCCTTGTTGATTCAGGTTCTTCCTTTCTATGGACCATAGGTCTTGCTCGAATGCCCGCACCATGCCAGAGCCTTGTCAATGTCTTCCTGGGTGACCTCTTCATTGGCTTCCCCCTTTGCGAAAGTCGGCAACTGAAGTGCCTTAGCCAATCTCTTAGGATTTACTTTGACCTTTGTCCCGTTGATTAAGCTATTCACGGACGTTCCTTTTTAGTTACCTTTGGCATTTGAGTAGAACTCCACCACTTCTCTTTTGAGAATCACTGTTGGTTCGGAGAGGACAAATTCTAGGTCGACGATGTCCAGTAGCTTAATGGCATATTGAACTTCTTCTGGTCCTTCCTTGAAGCCATTCCTTACCACCTCACTTCCTTCAAAGAAGAATGCTTCCTTCCTTGGAGCCATCTTTTGTTTGATCCAGGAGAGCTTCAATGTCGTCGACTTGTTTACTCTTGGAAAGGCGGGGAGAACACGACGGCTTTTTAGGGCTAATGTAGAAAGTGTTTTAACCTTAATACATTTAATCTTATTTATAGTGTCCGAGTTGGAAGTTGAAGTGTCATTTGTTAAATGTCTGACTAATTCGGGTTTAGCTGTAATGATTTAGCTTAGACCTAAATAATAGACCGCTGATGATTAGATATCGTCGTGATGCAGATCATGGTTACCTTCACCTTAGCCTCTAAGTCTCCTTGAGCTAGTGGCTCCCCCTCGATGGAATGTCCACTTATCTTTACTTCTAGCTCCCCCTAGATTAGTGCATCTTGGTATGTGGTAAGCTTTACTTAGTCCAGAGCTGAGCCTGGAGCACTTACTGTCCATTAGCCTTGTTTGCTTTTTAATGGCTAAATGGACTACCCTGCAAGACAGATTTAATATCCCTTAGGAACCCAAGGTGACTTGGGTCCTAGGTTCTTGTTAGTATAATAGGAAATCCCTCTACTCACCACAGCCCTTCCAGGAGGTCTCTCCTTTGCATTAAGCACACTAGGGTTGTGCCAACAGTCGATGGCAAAGTGTCCCACTTTGCCACAACACCAACATTCATGGATGTTGTACATTCTTTTCTGAACAATTTTTGAAGTATATTCAGTAGAGAAGGCATCAACATTCTTCCTATCTCTCTCAGCCAAAAGCTGACAAGCTGCTCTAGTATCATTGTTTCTTCTTGATTTTATCTGTTTGTCAGCAACAGATGTCATCTTGGTAGCTGACAGGGTGTTGATGGCATCTGATATGTTCAAGTGAGAATTGATCATGCTGGGGCTACTAGTCTGCTTCTTATCTGAAAGAGATTGAGAAAATATTGCACCTTTATCCTTGAGAGTGGGGGCTGGGACACCAAATACAAATGGGCCATGATGGGCCATTTGAATTTCCTCATGGGGAGCCTTTAATGCACTCGTCCCCATGCCCTTTCTCTTTCCATAGTCAGGAGCATTTTCATGACTAGTGGAGCTTCCATTCATCCAGTGACCATGGACATTGTCCTGATCATACCTATTTGAGGGAAGCACTACCTTCTGAAAGGTGGTATGAGGCTCTGCTTTAGTTTTTCCCCTTTCTCCATTCCCAGCATCTATTGCCCCTTCATTGTAACCCAATCCCCTCCTATTTCCATAGGAGGAGAAGGTGTCAATGATGGGCAGTACAGTTTTGGGCTTAGAGAATTGAGCCACCAAGCATCTTTCCTTAAGAAGGTCATTCTTAAGTTTCTGGATAAGTTCTTCCGTTCGGCTTCTTTCATCATAAAGCTTGTCTATGATTTTGTTGAGCTCATTTGGATCGGTGTACTTGCTGTAGGACATACCCAGTTTCCTATCTGATTCAACCTTCAAAGGTCTGAGAGATTTTAGCTCCCTAGCATGTTCCTTAACAAGCCTTTTGCTCTTTCTCAGAGCCTCCAAGAGATCACCAAACTGCTCTAATAGATCAGTATGATTCTTATTGTTGCAAGATGAGCAGTCTTCTGCATCATCTTCAGATGATGAACAATCACCTGATGCACTCTTGGTCTTCTTAAATGAAAATGAAGCAGGTAGTAAAGGTGTGTGAGTGGTGCATACCTGATCATGATGTGGTTCATCATGATTTTCTTCAACTGATAGAGCCATCAACCCACAGACTTCCTCATCCTCGGAGTCACAGTTTGTGAGAGTCAAGGGTGCTCTTATTCTTTCTCCTGCTCTCGAGCATTCTTCATCTTCTGATTCACTGTCTGAAGTGGTCAGTGGTGCTCTGATACATACCTCTTCATGAGAGGTCTCTTCTTCAAAATCTTCCTCTAACCCTTCCATGAGGACTTCTAAGGAATCCCACATGTCCTTTACTGTAGTGCAATGACTTAGCTTCTGGAGTGTTGGCAGATCTACTGCACCAGCTAGAATGTTTCTGGCTTCCTTGTCCATGTTGCTTAGAAGAACCTCATCTTTTATCATAGTTATCGAGGTACATGGTTCTTCTTGAACAATTAGAAACATTCTGGGATCCATTGCCTCCATGTAAATTCTTGCTCTAACTTTCCAAATAGCAAAGTTTTCTCTACAATACATAGCTATTCTTGACTCCATACAAATGATCCTTAGACACCCGCTGACAGATCTGTTCAAGCTGTTAAGCTTTTCTTTGAACAACCTAGCTTTGATACCACTTGTTGTTTATGGGGTGTCTACTTTATCACCTAGAGGGGGGGGGGGGGTGAATAGGTTTTTCAAATTTATTTCTTCCCCTTTCTGATGTTGTTGGTTTCTAATTAATGGATCTATAAAATAAAGAGCAAAACACATAAAGCACACAACGATCTATATAGGTCCCTCAAGACCGGGTGTCTTGAGTAGTCCTCTCTCCCTCTACGCCTACCCAGCAGTGTGATAGGCTCGGCAAACTCCGCCAAAAGCTTCAGGCCCTCAAGCCTTACAACACGGACCCGCAAGTCCCAACAGCCTAGGCCCGCAAGCCCCTACTGCCCTCGAGCCCGCAAGCTCGACACTCAGGCCCTCAAGCCCTACTACATGGACCCGCAAGTCCCAACAGCCTAGGCCCGCAAGCCCCTACTGCCCCCGAGCCCGCAAGCTCGACACTCAGGCCCTCAAGCCCTACAGCACGGACCCGCAAGTCCCAACAGCCTAGGCCCGCAAGCCTCTACTGCCCCCGAGCCCTCAAGCTCGATGAATCGCACCCGCAAGTGCACTGCCCTGGCCCTCAAGCCTCACAGCTCTCCAGCCCTCAAGCTAGACAAGTTGGCCCGCAAGCCTTACAAGAAAGTTACAGTAATACAACCGTTCTTCTGCCGGATGAAGATTGGCAACTTAGCCTGATGACGATTGGCCTTTTATGATTGAAGAAAATTCTTCTGATTCAGATCTTTGACAGTGCAGTTCTTCTTCAATCTCTACTTTTTCCTGATGTTGAACGGCGACTTCTCAGTCAATGAAGATGACTGATTCTTTTGAGAACGCTTGAATCTTGTTCTCTTTCTTCTCCGCTGAATATACTGTTCTATTGAAGAGCGGCGGGATTCTTTTTCTCGTTCTTTTTCTTGCACAACAAGCTTCTTTCTTTCTGATCGATTTCTCCTTGTATTAGGGCAACTTCTTATCTCTTTTATAAGACTGCGAGGTCCCCAACGGTCTTCTAAAAAAGTGCCTTAAGTGTCAGACGCTTCTTTCCTTAAGAGCACGCGCTGATTAGACAATCAGGCGGCGGCATTAATTGCTGACAGCACGTCCGCAAGATTTGAATTCTGTCTTGAAGATATTTGCATCATTACAACGACAAGCTATCTCTGACTATGTCGTCGCGATCTTCCTTCTTGCATCATGTCGTCGTGATCATATTGTTCTCTCGACGACATGTGTTCTTTACGACGATGTTTGTTCTTTCTTGACGACACGGCCACTTTGGTGAAGTCGACGATACTGCATCTTCTCTGCGTTCGAAGAACAGCATTCTGCGATCGACGAACTTGCCGAGTCTTCGTTCGACGATCTGCATTCTTCGTTCGATGATCTTGCCGAGTCTCAGCGGTCGACGATCTTGCTTCTGCGCTCGACGAACACGCCAAATCTCAGCGGTCGTCGATCTTCCTTCTGAGCTCGCCGATCTTCCTTCTGCGTTCGCTTTACTCAATATTATGACGACAAGCATACTTTGTCGACGACATCTCCTATCCTTCTCGACGATATAGTAATTCGTGAAGTCATTAAAGTACATGACATATTGTCGATCTCTGCAAGCATAAACTAGATGGAGTGTTAAATACAACTTGCATTTATCATTGAGCTGATCACTTCTTCAAATCAGGAACATTGCAGGGCACTGTTCCCAACAATGAGTTGCAGAAGTGAAATGTTGAACTGTAAAAGCACTGAATGAAAGAACAGAAGTAAAGAGCTGAAATAATCGGACCAGTACGAGACTGGAGTAGTACTGAAAAGAAAGATAAGTAAAGAGCTGAAATAACCGGACCAGTACGAGACTGGAGCAAAAGAAATTACAATAGAATAAAAAGTTAGTAGTCATTCACTACATATTTAGGAGGCTTCGGTTCCATCTCCGTTCATAGGAGGGAAGTTCCGTTCTATCTCCGTTCATAGGAGTCTCTTCCAAATTCTGCCATTTATTACAGTCCGGCGTAAATTACAAAGGAGGGGTACATATGAATTCAAACCCAACGTTTTTCAATAACTTGATAGTTCATATTTATAGCTTGATCATTTGCACATACGCATGACATTTAAGTTCTTATACTTCAAATTCTTAAATTGTGCATAGAACCCACTGACCCCAGCCAGAGATCACGCCAGCCCTAGTTTCTTGTACTTAGAATTTTTTCAGCCTTGTAAGCGGGCAACCCGTATTTCCGGAGTTTGCTTGCGGGCAGAGCTCCTACGTCTATAAATAGATGTGAACAGTAACTAGAATGACACATTGAAATCCAAGCCAAAAGGCCCCTAGACTCGCGCAGCCTAGGAACACTCTACGAGTACTCTTTGCAGGGTCTTCGAGCCCCCTCGAGCTATCTTATTGCCAGTTGTAATCGTCTCTCTAAATCAATAAAATCATCTGCAACAATGAGTTGCAGTTGCGGGAAGTCTGGTCTCTCAACGAGCCGCACTCCTTCTCCCTTCGCTCGAAGGTCTCGGTGGCCCGGGATCCACCTTTTGGATATCGTGATCCAGCTCCAGTCCACTACAACAGAATTAATATACAACGACATTTTTTCTGCGGTGTTGTTAAAAACGGCGTCGTAAATTTTATAATCCACGGCGCTTTTTGTATAAAACTTGGCCAATGCTTTATTATAGTTCGTGGCGTTTTATTTATATAATCGCCGCCGAAAATAATTACACATGCGATGCTCTCTTTGTTAAGCGTCGGTAAAGAGAAGCTCTCCGCTCTCGATTTTAGGTCTTCTATACATTTCTTTTTCACGCTCTCGATTTTATTTCGTGCTCTCAATTTTAGGTCTTCTATACATCATTTGTATTTCGCGTGAACTCTGGAGGCTGCCAAAGGAGTATCTGGAAGGAGCATCCCCGTTCTCTGCACCGACCCGATCTGCACGCGATCTAACCGCCTCTCCGGCCGCCTGTCAAAGAAGCATCCTCGTTCTCTACACCGACCCAAACCCGGCGATATAACGGCGCTTGGAGAAGCACCACGGAAACTACAACGACGTTTGGAGAAGCATGACGGAAACTACAACGGTGTTTTAAAAGTGCCGCTAAAGGCATTAAAAAATGCCACAAAAATAAAGCCCTTAAAACGCCGCGGAAGGTCTAATTTGTTGTAGTGGTCAGACATACCACGACATCTCTCTGGAGGTACCACGGTTCCTTGCTCATCCCCGATCTAGCGATAACTCATCCAAGAGTCTTGGGAGACCATTTGCTGCATAAGTAATCGATCACTTGCAGCCTCCACGCCCCTTCTTTGATTTTGCTGTTGTGGGAATTGGGGAGACAATTTTCACCCAAACAAAATGATACGCGGTCTTCAGTTCTATGTGATCGAAGAAAGTTGTTGTGATGGTTAGGTGAGATCCTGCCGAGGTATCTTCTCAGGGTTCTCATAACCCTAATGAGATGGTCACACTAGTCGAATTGACCAGATGATGGGCACACTCGCCCGGATTATGGAAAAGGTCAAAGGACCAACCACATGAGCGGCAACTCCTAGCAATCGCCTTCCAGATCTCGAAACCTCCCCACATCTGCGAATCGAGGATTGTAGATCTCACTAATGAGAGGTAAGGAAGATTTAGGGTTCTTGCGAAGAGAAGCACGTGAGTACTTTCCTTTGGTGTGCTTCGTGTAACATCCCGATTTTTATTGGGTCACTAGACCCTAGTAGACCCAATAAAAGTAACCTAATCTCTCAACCCAAAACGTAGAAGATAGGAAATAACCAGATTTTAAAATATTGTGTTAGGGATTTCTGATTTGGGTTCTGTCAGTTCCTATAACTTCGTATAATCAATACGAGTGCAATGGAACTCGCTCTATTCCACTCCGAGGTCGTTTAGAGAAAACGACCATTTTGAGTATCGTAGAGCGTCATGTCGCCGCCATTTTGGTATATTGATCATACGTACTCCGAATTAACTTCCTTCAGTTGCATTAGACTCGTATAATCAATACGAGTGCAACAGAACTCGTTGCATTCCAATCTGAGTCCGTTTAGAGAAAACGATCATTTTGAGTATCGTAGCGCGTCACGACGATGCCGTTTTGGTATAGTGACCATACGACTCCGAATTGACTTCCGTTAGTTGCGTTAATCTCGTATAATCAATACGAGTGCAACGGAACTCGTTCCATTCCAATCCGAGGTCATTTAGAGAAAACGACCATTTTGAGTATTGTAGCGCGTCACGACGACGACGTTTTGGTATAGTGACCATACGCACTCCGAATTGACTTCCGTTAGTTGCTTTAGACTCATACAGTCAATACAAGTGCAACATGACTTGTTTCATTGCAATCAGAGGTCATATGAGAAATATGACCGTTTTAGATTTCGTAGACCGCCACGATGCACTTTTAAAATATTAAACGAAGAAACTCAGAATCAGTCACGGTCAGTTTCATTGGACTCCTAAAGTCAAAACAAGAACATTCGTTATAACTAATTTCGACGTCGGAAAGTTAAACTACGGTCAAATCAAGCTTTATAGCACACCAAAAAGCATGCACGCACATATGTTAATTTAATACCCCAACATTGACCAGTCACCCGACGATTGGGAACCACTTGAACTTTGGCCGACATGAGGGACCCACCCTAGGGTTGACTTTAGTCAAACCCTCAAAAATTTTTAGTTTGGAATTATTTTCCAAAAGGAGGCTTCACCTCCCCAACACCAAGTCACTTGGGCCCCACCTCCCATACCCCATATAGACTCCAATGGGGCCTTGATTCAAGCCCAAAAAGCTAGGGACCCTCCCCCTCCTTCCAAAAGAAAATCCAAACCCACCCCCAAGATAGACCTTGGGTGGGCTGGGTTTTCATTTCGGCACCTAGGAGGGTGTGCCACCACCCCTTCATAAGGTGGCCAGCTGTCCAAGACACCTGGAGGAGGAGAAAAATATCCTCCTCACACCTTCTTACCACATCGGGGAGAAGGAAGGGAGTCCCCCCTCCCTCCCTATAAAGTCAGCCCCACCCCTCTGCATGGATCACCTCTCCGAGCCAACCCCCCCTGCCCACACCTTGCCTCGCCGGAAAAATCCCGCCACCCTCACACCACCTCCGCCACCTCTCATGGCAACCCAACCCAGCACCACCCGAACTCTCCTTCGTCAAGTGAAAGCTCTTTCCTCCTCCTTCCTCATCCCCCCAACTTACTGCATACGCCCCTCGGCCGCCAAAGCGGCGCCAGCACCACCCGAGCCAACCCTAGGCTCGAGTGGTGGCCACGCGAAGCACACCACTCCCAGCGCCTATTGTGGCGCTGGGAGGTTGGTAACCCACCTGGGGACCCCTCCCTGGCGATGGAAGGTGGCGGTGTCATCTGAGAACGCGTCTCCGGCGGCACCCGCATGCACCTATGTTTTTATTATCCTCTCTGTTAAGCATTTCTGCTGGCGGCCGGCGGCGCCAGGCTGCCGGACCACCACCGGAGGCAAGCTCGACCCCCGATGAGCTGGCTGGGGGCAGTGGATGTGGCCACCAGCGTGGGAGGGGCGGCGCGACATCAACGATAATGGTGCAGGCCGCGCCACCCGCCCTCGGGTTACAGTTTTTCGGCGGTGGTCGGCGGCGGAAGATCGTCAAACCACCGCAAAATGGCTCGCCGGCCCCCGGGGAGTCGACCGGGGGTGGCGCCGGCTCCTGGCGGCCGTTGCCCGGCGGTGGCAGTGGCTTCCACTTCCTATATCACCGATGAATAACAAGGGTCGTTCGATCTCCACGATGTGATCGGACGGCCCAGGATTCCTTAATCCTGTCGTTGCCTCAGCATACGCGCCCCCCAGAGCGGATCGGCTCCAGATCCGCTGTGGGGACCGAAAAACCACGCGCGGCCCGGTGCCTTGTCATTCTTCAGAACTTCTAACCGCAGACCACCCTTCACTAATAAGTTGTTGAATTTTCTGAGAAGGATCTAGGCCTCTAAGCAAAATTGTTTGAACATAAGAAATGTTCCCTATCATGAGGGTTATCTCTAGTATTTTTTTGTGATTCTTCTAAAGTGATCTGCTATTATTAAAGGCCTAACAAAGATTTGCTTAGACAAAACAAATGCCTTAAACATCTTGGAAAATCTTGGAAAACTTTCTAGACTCATAATAGGGCCTCTTGGGGGTACTATCAATTTTTTAGATTTTTATAAATTGCATTGGTATTTTTGAAGACCTAAAAAAGACTTGTTTGGACAAAATAAACCCCCTAAAATGGTTGAAATTTTTTGGGAAAATTTATCGGCTCTTAATTAACTATCTTGAATGTACTATCAAAATATGTGGTCATTTGGAGGAAAATTGTGTAATCACCGAACTTTCGGAGTAAAACGGTCAAGTTTTAAAATTATTAAATTTTCTAAAGGTTGGGAGAAGAGATCGTAGCATGCAATCGCATTATAATCATTGAATGATATTACGAATAAATGATGACCCGATGAATAAAAATGAAAACTCAAGCTCGAAGCAATGTGGGGTTTATACAAATCATCGAGCTGCGTTTAGAATAATTCTCGAACATTGGAAGTGTAACATCCTCAATCCTTCTAGACCCCTAGATGGTGTTAGGGCATGAGTGGTGTGCAGAGTGGCCACTAAGGCCCTTGGGCCAAGTGGAGTGTGCTAAGTGCACACCAAGGGCACAAAATCAACATAGCCCAATACCACTCCCTTAGGCCAATTGACCCTCAATTGTCCAAGTTGACCTCACTTATGATGCCCTAACCACCAAGGGAGACCTATAGGATGGGAAGTGCACTTGGGTGGGACCCAATTGCATGAAATTGACCAAAGTCAACAATAGGTCAACTTTAACCAAACTAAGTCAATTAGGGTTCAATTGACCCTCAAATGTTCAAATTGACCTTACCATCACACTCTAAACATTTTGAGGAACTCATTGGACCCAAAAGCCCCATCACTTGGTCAACCAATTGACCAATTGGACCAAAGTCAACTCTAGCTCAATTTAGGTCAAGATCACACCTTAAGGCTAAATTGGACCAATTGGAGCCCCAACATGGACCAACCAATGTTGGGTGAGGTTAAGGTACCCATGACCCCCAAGTGGGTAGCCTATTAAAGGGAATTTCAAGCCTAAATTGAAATGAACCCTAACACCAATCAATTAACCTTAATCATGGACCTTAGGCCTTGCCATCAGCCCTAGACTGAGCCCTCACATTAAGCATGATTAAATCAATGGAGGGGGACCAAAAGTTGATCAAAAAGCCAAAAACAAAAGGCATAAAGCAAAAGCAATCACCTCCTCCTCCACACTCTTCCTCCAATCAGCCTAGGGGCCTCCCCTGATTACTGTGGACCTGGGCTTGACCCAGATGGAAGCAAGAAGGCCGGCAGCTGCAGGAGGATAGCAGCAATGGGACAACCGAGGTGGCTCAAATTCGAATCAGCCTATAGAGGCCTCCTCATCCCAATACAACCTCACCATTAGCTTCAGGAGGTCGAGAGCAGACGGGAACAAGCCTTGGAACAGAGCTGTAGCTGGAGAATAGGGATCGGGAGCAGGATCTCCGGAGCTGAGCTTTTCCATGGCAAACCGCCGCCGGAGCCGCCGCCACGCGCCAGTAGTGGTTCGTTTCTCCTCCCCTCCCCCCATGCTAGATTCTCATCACAAAACATTGAAGGATCGGGCTCAATTGAGCCCGAATCCACTCATCGATTTTATGAAAATTGGCTCAAATCAAGCCACCCAGGCTCGCCGGAATACGCCTCCTCCGGCCGCCATGTCGTCGGGAGTTGTAGCCCCGACCACCACGAAGGTGGTGGCGGTGGTGGCCGGCCGTGGTGGCCACCAGGTGGCCGGGAAAAGGAGGAGTAAATCGGCCCACGACGGGAGAATCCTGGCCGTCGGCTCAAGGAGGAAGACGATCTGAATGCCCTTGGATCTGCTTTAAGATCTGTGCAGATCTCATTTATCCTTTATTTAATTAATGTTATAGTATGAATTTCAGCCTTATTTATTCAGTCCACTTCAAATATATATTAGGGCCTCCTAATGGCTGAACCAGAAAAAGTGCCCAACATGAAAGTTGTAGGCCTTGGTCTTAACTTTCATTTAGCTTTGAGTTTAGGTCATTTGGTGACCCACAGCTCCCTAGGGAGCTGTTTTACTCGGACTGGTCCTACACTAGGTCAGTCCATTAGAATAATTACCTAGGTCAAACCCTTCATGCTTTGGAGCTGTGCTTTTAACCATGTGTTGGTATACCCTAGGGGCACCCCCTGCCAAAGGGACAGCCCTTGGTGGACACTTTTACCTAGGGTTTTTGTGGTAGTTGGAATATTTAAATTAAGTTGATTTTTGGAGCATATGATGTCCAAATGACACCAAACTTTGGTGGCATACTCTTTTGTACATGAATAGTGCCTACCTTAAATTTCACTCCATTTGGAGTTGATTTGATATGGAAAATGGGAAACCCTAATGAGGACCTTTAAGGGTCATATTAGGGTTTGGGTCATTTTGAGGAGTTGAGTGTGTTAGCCTCCTTCCATCATGATGGTTATGTAGGTATGGATATACAAATGCATGTGACACACCCTAATGATCCATTTGGAGCCATTAGGGTGGTGTGACCTAAAACTCTAAGGGTAGACCCTTAAGGGTGCAAAGTGAGATTTGTGAAGGACATAGGGCCAAATATTCTTGCCTTGGCTCAGAACATTGTGGTTATGTTGGTAGGAGCATAAAATGACTTAGTTACTTTAATGAGGATTTTTAGGGGTATTTAAGTAATTTTCTTCCTAATAAATGAAATTGCCACCTTTTCCTTAATAAAATAAAATGCAAAGTCTTATGACCTTGTATGACTTTGATATACTATCAGTGGCTGTATTAGGGTGAAATAAGTCTATGGTAATTTTGTTATGAGTTATGGAAGCATTATTCCTTGTGTAGGAAGTCTTAAGTACTTGCTAGCTTATGAGTATTTAATCTTTTAAAAATATCAAATCATGGGGCAACGATGTGATACTTGGTTATCTGTAGTTTTAGGTTAATATATGCCCATGATAATTGTTTGGAAGCTTGTTGAATTATATTTCTTGTACCTCATGTAGAAATTGGAATTTACACCACTTGAGTATTTAATCTTTTTAAAATATCAAATCATGGGGCAATGATGTGATACTTGGTTATCTGTAGTTTGAGGTTAATATATGCACATGACAACAGTTTGGAAGCTTGTAGAGTTATATTTCATGTACCTCATGTAGAAATTGATAATTGTCACCTTTGGATGTTTAATCATTTTAAAATGTCAAATCACATGGTAGTGACACAATAATTTGGCAGAGGACTCTAGGTCCCCATATGGACACTTGGTAATTTTTGTAGAATTTTCAGAAGTGAAATACTATTTTTCCTAATTATAGTGGCATTTTGGTAATTATACAATTATGATGATATAGTAGGCCAAATGGCATCCTAGGGTCATGATACTCAGTGAACCACCATGATATGGAATATTGTCTTACTGATAATTATCATGTAGCATGAAGAATCATTTTGAGGGTAGTTCATGTGTAATGTGACTTAAGGCTTTAACTACTTAAAATTATATTAAATACCAATTTAGTATGGAAAATTATGAAAATTGTATCATACCTTACTAAGGTCAGTGGTATCCTAGGATAATTATTAGATACTTTGGTGAGGAGTTTTTAGAAGATTTCCCTTATGGGGCTGATGGATAGTCAACTTAGTGGTCTGCGTTTAGTAAAAACAGAATTTTGAGTTTTAGACAATTCAGACCCCTATGTAATGGATAGGAGTTATACCCAATCAGTAAATGAGTTATCGCACACCATGATTCAAGGAGGGTCAATCCTAGGGTTAGTTGTGAGGTTGTGCTAGAGTTAATGTAGAAGGAATGGAGGTACGTCCAACCCGATTGGGTGAGACGGGAGATGAGCTAAGTCACTTTAACTATATGAAATGATGAAGGGTGAACCAAACATTAATCACCAACTAAAGTAATTGTCTTGAAGAGGATGGTGGGGTTGAGCCCATTGATCCGTAGTACCGTTAGGGGCCCCTTACGGAGTACACCGCGGGAAGTCCAAGATTCAACCTAAATATAACACTAACTAAATCGTAGGCAAGAGTAGCCTAAGTAGGTCTGCAAACTGGTATGGATCTCCTCCAGGAAGGAGATGGGTTGGATCAGCTTGTGTGTTAGTCCCTGAGCCGGAAGCTCGGGTGGAGATGTTAACACCTGTTACTTATTCAAATAGTGGCGAGTCTTCGGTACTAGGCTAGTCGTGTCACCGACGACAATACGTTGACTCAGGTGAAGGTGAGGTTTAGAGGGCCGGTAAGTTTGAGTACCGCGGTCTGGAAGACAATCCCTAATAACCCACCCGACCTTAAAGTCTGGTGGATTCCAGCAAGAGTGCGCAGGAGCTCCGCTGTTGTGTTCAAAGCGTTGAGGCGTACGTGAGGTCTAGGCTTGGTAGTGACCATACCCGCCTAGGATGTGGAGTGCCCGATCCACTACCACCGTGAGCCACGACGGTCGGTACCCGAAAGGTTGGCTTCCTTTCTAACAAAATGGGAACTATAAAGGTCTGTGCGCATAGAGTCGTGTGGGTGAGTCACATTGCATAAATTCATTAAAACATCATAACCATAGCATAGCATAACATTCACATTAGCATACCCCCATCATATAAATTAGTATGGGCTCTTTTATATGATAGGTTACCTGGACATCTTAACTTATATGTCGTATGGGCGTTCATATAAGTTAAGGTACGAATCTGTGATGGTAGTTTAGATTTACTTACTGCCCTGCATTTTCTTTCTATTTACTGCTTACTTCATTGCTCTACTTTACTGTCTTATACTTGCACTATACTGCTAGCTAGATTTTACTGCTTTACTTATACCTGCTAGAGTAGTGCCATGTCACCACCTTCTTGTTTACCCCTTGTTTGTCCTCCGCTTCTTCCTCCCGCTTGGTACCTAGGAGTCGTGGAGGGAGGCGAGGACAAAACGACTTCGTCTTTATGACTAACGGTCGGTGTGACCGCAGGAGTCCGAGGAGACGGAGTTGTCCCGCGCGCAGCAGGACGAGATGGCAGGACCTGAGCAGCAGATGCAGCACACTACCACGACGCCACAGGTTGATGACTAGATAGTTAGACTTCCACATTTTGAGAGTTTTGTTGTAGACTTCCGCATGTTGTAGAGAGAGAGAGAGTACATTATTTTGGATATGTATCGGGCATGAGCCCCTTTTTACTTGTACTTCTCTTTTGGACTTTCTGTTTTCATTATATATATATATATATGATGCGGTGATTGTGGACATGCCTTCAATTATGTACTTACTTCTGTTGGCATATTTTACTTATGATCGTAGCCAGCAGGGTTAGTGCTGAGCGGTGTTAGCCAACCCGTGTGTTGGTGACACCGCAAGGCAGCGATTCTGGGCGAAGATCCACCTCAATCGTGCGATGCGGGAGAGGTTCGAGTTTTCAAGTACCCGAACGGATTTTGGAAAAAGAGATCTTACAGGAAGTCGCCTCTTTTTGGAGAAATTAAGAAACACATAATAACGTTCATCAAATCCGCTTAAGCCATGTGTAAAAGACGCAATTAAAACCTATGTACAATTAAAATGAAATACTATATCAAATCAATTAAAAAGTTAGGGTTCAAGTTATCAATTTTTATTCCATTTTTAATTGTGATCGGCCTAAAAATGAGTGCCCGGGCTAAAAATTCGCTTGCAGTCCAAAAACGTGTGATCTGGTGAACAACGCGCCATGAAAAAAATATCATAATGCGGACGAATAACAAAATTGAATTTAAACTCAATGTTCATTCCTACATGTATTGGAATTTGATTGAAAGACAATTCTTTAAGGTCAATATCTTCCAAACGAACGGACCCTAATACACAGAAAGATCTCTGGATAACATTGACGAATAATGTGTTTTACTTTGTCATTTAATTTTTTTTATCATTTCATTGCATTATATAATCTCAATTTTGGTAGACATGATATAATGAGATGAAGGTATCCTCACAACTTGACTTTATATATTGATTCCACTATATGTGATTTTATTATTATGCGCATCAGCACATGAAGATTTTGCGTGTCATATCCGCAATTCGTACAAATATTTTGATCGAAATTCTTAAAGATGTCTACTATCGAGTTCTTTACACTAAAGATAGATTGAATGTTAAGAGCTTTGTAATGATTTGAGTTTCTAAAACCCAAGTCGTTATACGCAGAGAAACTATTCTCTCCAGAGCAATTTTTACGTGGACTGAGCGTATATTTGATCGGTGCGGGATCCGGCTCGAAAATCTGGGGCTCTGTTAAAATCCGGCCAATTTTTTTTAATCTTATCGGCTGATCGAACGGCTCAGATCTCACCCGCAGTGATCAAATATACGCTCAGCCTACCTAAAAATAAATCCTGCAATTGCCCTCCGTATTTTTCCTGGCTATCACCAACTTCCTTTTAAGGTCCATTTTTCAACTATATGTCAATCTTAGCTGAGGCAACCAGAGAAATATTATTATTGAAATCAGAACCCATTTTTGGCACAATTATCATCCGAGCCAAAAATATGCGCACGGGCGGAAAAATGCGCTCATGGGCTAAAAAAGCGCGCCCAGAGAGAAAATGCGCGCCCTGGCGAAAGAATGCGCGCTAGGGCGGAAAAATGCGCTCTTGGGGGAAAAATGCGCGCACGGGTGGAAAAAATTTCGCACCGCCCGAGCAATTAATGAGCGCCCGGGCCAAAAAAATTCCGCCCGGGCCAAAAAAGCGCACCCAGGCTGAAAGTACGCGGCTGGGCCGGAAAATGTGCGCTCGGGCCGGAAAATGTGCGCTCGGGCCGAAAAATGCGCCCCGGGCCGAAAAATATGCCCGAGCCAAACATATGCATTGTTGGGAGAAAGGCTTAGTTTTTCTGGATCGTTGGGAGAAAGACTGGGGTTTCTGCAGTATTGTCGAACTGGATCAGGAGGTGAAAAACATTTTCACAGCGTCAACTATGTATCAAAATGAGAGAATGCTTTCCGAAATGGTTGAAAAGTACGATACCCATGACTTTTCAAAAAGACAAAAAATTTTGGACGATAGCTTCCAACCGATAAACTTTCTAAACAGTTTGTAAAGTGCAGTATCATTTTTCTAGAAAATGAAATAAAGCTAAAAAAAACTCTCCCAAACATACCATAAACCTAACAATCTTGACATTGACTCTCAATTTAAACCGTTTACACCTCATTGAACGTAAAAATATATCAATGCACAGACAGACTGTGCTGATATACAAGTACAATCATTCAAATGATACAATCATCAATGATTATGAAGAAGTCAATTCTTTTTCTAAGACTCTTTAAGGATGCTTCATTTGTCGGTGTCTGGATTATACACGCTTGATTGATTCAACACCCGATGAGTAGAAATACAACACCGGTGCTGTCCACCTGCGGTAAAGTGCAGGTGGAATGCCCGCACACATCTCAAAGCGCTTTGAGATGTGTCCGTTTTGAGATATGTGAGAGCACCCACACGGACCGTTGGATGCCCGCACTTTACCGTAAAGTGCACTTTACTCCTCCGTGTGCTGTCCACCAGCTGGTCCCCGCTGGAAGCAACCCGGTGGGTTGTGGGCCCACCTGTTCGTAATAAGCCAGTGAAGCTGATAAAATTTCACAGGCTCCACATGCTTCCCCCTACTTAATTATTCACTTCTTCGTCTCTTCTTCCACCACCAACAACTGAACAACCTAACAATCCAAAAATCCAATCACGCCATCACTTTCATTATTTTTGTACTCTTATGGCTGTTTCTCGGCGAGATTAGATCAATCAATACGTCAAATCCGCCCACAAGATGCTTCAGAAATCGTTCGTGAGCAGGCGGTCCTAAACGCATGGGTTAAACCGTCGTTCGTTAACGACCACCTAAATAACTTCATCCATTTGAACATAAAAGTGGATGAAGTTCCTTAGGTGGGCGTCAACGAATGACATTTTAACCCCCGTGTTCACGACCGCCACCACCGTGCCAAATGGAGTCGCAGTCGACCATCAACTACTAAACAACTACTGTACAAATGTTCTGCCATTATTTATATGTGAGAAAGCTTGGAAGCTTTAATAGAGGCATACAAATTTAATTGCTGCAACCCAACAGAGACCTCAGAACTCCATCAACAATCTGGTTTCTAGCTCTTCTACTGGAGAGAGGGAACTCCTGCCTCTCATCCAGCAAAAATCTGTACACCTCCCACTGTCTCTCCGAAAAACTGTGCTTTCCGATCTCCGCCTGGGCAAAAAATGGATCGGAATCAGCGAAAAGTGTAGATCAAGCATTGGTTAAAATTAAACGTTTCTTACCGAGAATATGCAGATGCCGAGCAATTTGAGAGCGGAGGTGACATCATAGAATACGCGTGGTCTTCCCTTACCGCAGAGCTCGACGGAGTTGGCAACAAGGAGTTCCGTGTCAGGACCGCGGCTGACGACAATCACCCTTAATGGGTGGAGCATTTCCAGCTTCAGTTTGGAGCACAGCGCGTCCTGCTTCTCTGGATCAACGATCTTCTTGCCGTCTGTTTGCTGGATAAAGAGGTCTATTTCGCGATAACCGTTCGTGTCAGACATAAATCTCCCATAAGATATCTGAGTCATGAAAGATTAATCATTCTTACCAGAAACTAACACTAGCAAATCAAGTTATAAATAATTCAATGAGCCAAATATGTTAACTATTGTGCACTATAGAGTTGTGATTTGTATTCATCAAATTTGAGTGATGTGATCAATCGGTTAACAAGGTTTAATATTGCATAGAAAGTTCACATTATCTTAAAGTGTGGATTAGGGCTCCTGGGCTCCGTTTGGCGCGGCTTTTTTGCTCTGGTGAGTTTGGACAAAAAAGCCGCCATCATAGAATGCATGTTTGGCAAGACAATGGTTATGACCGCCACCAAGAAAAGAAACTATTTTTGGGCATAAAGTGGATGGAGTTCCTTAGGTGAGGTCGGGCGTTTACGAACAACAATTCATAACCACCGCGTTCACGACCGCCACCACCGTGCCAAACGGAGCCATTTAAGCAATCTGCTTTTATAATATAGTATAGATACGGCTTGGACGGAGAATGCAAGCAGCTGTCTTCTTATTCTTTATAGCCCCAGATACTCGAAAGATCAGAAACGGCATCGTCTCTTTCCATTGATTTAGGTATGGTTCCATCTTTGGCGCGTTCTCGATGTTTTGACTAGATGACTTCGTGTATTCATGAATCCTCCAACAGATCATTGAATCATAAGTCATACTCTATAGTGAAAATAGAATCCCAGCACTTATAACATCAACATCAGTCTAATTAAATCAAAGATTTCCAGACATTACAACATAAACCTGAAACTACAGTTTCATTAATCTAACAAGATTCAGAAATATCTAAGATGGCAGGCCTCCAAAGACATCAAAATTAATATGAAATTCATCACTTGCTAATTTTAACAGTAGCCATGGTCCATATTTAACATGAAGAGGTCAACAAATCATTAACATTCAGAGCAAATGATGAAGCAACATGGATTTATCAATATTATCATGTAAGTTTGAAACCATAAACTCAGGAAAAGTGCAGCTAATCAATACCTGAATGTTGTAGTCCTTCAGAGTCCTCAAAATGTCGTAGAGAAGTCCCTTCTGATCAACACATTTAATTTGCAGTAAAGTGTGACAGGGGCTCAAGGAGTTGTCGATGGTTACATTGACCTTCTTCATCTTGGCCGAGTCAGATCTAGGTGTCGGGGAACTCACTTGACTGTTAGATAGCTCGGCACTGAAAAGTTCTTCGGCAACAGCAGGAGGAAGAGAAGAGAATCCCTGCTGAAAACATTCAACCTCCTCGATCTCACAGCTAATGCATGAATCTCCAAGAACATAACTTAATTTTTGACGTGTCTCATCTTGCCGTTTTCGAGTATGAAGCAGTTCCCTACAACAAAATTACGCAAATACATTCAGCCACTATTCAAAAAGAGAGTTGATATTAGCAGTCCAATTCTCACTATTCGCACCCCAAAAATTGTAAAAATCCTAATTATATTCGCAGTCCAATTCTCGCTAATTGCACCCCATTGAATAACCTCCTCTCCATCTCTCCCCGTTGCCTAAACCCTAACCGTAGTTCTATCGGTCGCGTCGTCTTTCCCCCTCTTAGATTCACCTTCAAAAAATAAAGAAATTATCCAGTGAAAATCCCCAAAAAGTAGTCAGTTTTCTGGTTAGAGGAAGGTTTGCATGCCATTTAACTTGGTTTAGAGTTAGTTCCTCTATGCATGCCATTTAACTTGTTTTCCTGCTAGGTTTTTAAATTGTTTGAGTCTTTAAGATGTTTTTCTAGGCTTCTAGTACTTAATAAATCAGCAAAGTATTTCGCTTAATTGGGATGAGAGTGGGGTGCAAAAATAATTTTGGACTACAAATAAAATTTATGGACTACGAATAGCGTGGACTGCGAATAGCCAGTTCCGGACTGCTAATATCAACTCTCTTAAAAAAAGGTGCTGGTGGTGCTATTATGACAAGATGAGAATTCATACAACAAGCAAAATATTATGGCCCAGATATTTAAAAAAAAGGTGGACACCTTTATAATTTCAGAGACTAACTACATCTACTCACAAGAAAACAGCTAAAGTGATATACAAATAAAGTATATCATACAGTTGGTGATTCTACACTCACATGCCATCAGTTATAAAAAAGAGATCCATGACTCTTCCATCTGGTGTCGTTGAGACCTTTACTGTATGGATACAGAGTTCAAGCTCAGAAAGAACATGAGTTACATCTGCATCAACTCAAACAAACACATAATAAACAAACAAGTTTGAGATCTTTTAGAAAGGCCAATAAACCGGGGATAAAATAAACTTATTTACCATGTAGAAGGCCCTTTCGATCGACAGAGAACAGCTTCAAGAGGTACATCTGAGCTGTCTTGGGCAAGCTGCCGAGATCCAAATAGAAAGGAATGCAAAAAGATGGGCAAGCGGATAACAACCGGTTCTTCAAATTTGTCCACTGAATATCGATTTTTGGAGAGCACGGAACAACCCAGAGCACGACAAAACACCAATGACCATCTGTTGATACATCTGCACGAGTATGGTAGAGAAGAAGATTTCAGAGTGAGGGAGAGAAAGAGATTAAGTTTCCTTGCAAGATTGATCATATTCAGTGAAATCAAAGGCAATTTGCTCGTCCCTGTAAAAATTTCAACACCAGGAGGGCGCTCAAACAAACCAGAGAGAACACCGAATTAAAGAACGAAAAATGCAGGCTTCAGCTAGAGTTTGGATTGTTCACTACAACAATCCAAAATATACGCATAGACATGCATAATAGCATACAAGAAGTGAACCAAACAAGATGATTCCAAATGCTCCAGACAAAAAAATAAATCACCAACCGAAGAAACAAAACAGTTGAACCTTCTGGAGAACTTTGACGGCTTCTACGGCCTCGTGGGAGCGAGAGTCCTAGACGAAAAACATACAACGACGTACTCCTTGGATGCGGATACGACATGGGAGCAACAATCGCAAAAAACGGAGGTCGGAGACGACGGCGGTTCTAGAGAGAAGTTAGAGAGAGAAATCCCTCTTCTATGTTGATTCTTCAGGGAGGTTTTGCGGCTCCCGGCTCTGGATTTGTTTAGGTCACAACTTAGATCTCCGCTTATATCCAAACCAGAAATAGGTCGAATGAGCAGAGGAGTCGGCGTATGCTTATGCGTCGAGAAGAGAGTAGAAGTGGATGAATGGAAGTGGAGAGATCAGATCAGAGCGGTGTGTTGAGATGTATGGCCATGAGCGTTGATAGTTGATGAGAAGAGGGAAGTCGACGTATACAAGCATATGCGTCGATTTCATCAGGCGCCGAACATGGAGAGGAGGTTGTGGCAGTTCATGAGCATATCTATGTACAGATGTTGATTTTGCACTTTACAAACTCAACACTCCCCCTTAAAGTGCAAATGGGAACGAAGCCCGAGCAACCCACGAAGACGCTCAAACAGTCCCTTAGAAAGAGATTTCGTGAAAATGTCGGCGACGTTGTCTTGACTCCGAACATACTCCACGGCAAGAGATCCATCAAATATTTTTTCTCTGATAAAGTGATACTCGATCTCAATATGATTCGTCCTTGCGTGACACGCCGGATTTGTAACCAGTTTTAAAGCACTTTCATTGTCACCAAGGATAATGTTAGCATTGTTAACAGGAACATGAATATCCTCTACCAACCGACGTAGCCACACGCACTCTTGAGCCGCCAAGGACACCCAGACGCAGTGAAGGGCTGGGGTGGTTGGGAAGGGGGCGGCGACCAGCGAAGTGTTGTCTGGAAGGGGCGGCGGTAGGCTGGGGTGGCTGGAGGGCGGCAGCAGGGAGGAAAGGTGGCTGGAGGGCGGCAGCAGGGAGGAAAGGTGGCTGGAAGGGAGGCAGCAGACAGTGGCGGCAGTTTTCTGGACAGCAGGGAGGAGGCTGCGGCTGGGTGTTTAGAGGACTGTAGAGGAGGCGGTGGAGGGTTTTGAAGATGGAGGAAGGTGGCTATGGATAGGGGATATCTTTGAGGAGCGGGAGAAGGCCTAGGAGTCGTCACCTAGGTTTCCACGGAGTCGGCACCGTAGATGGATCACTGTATTTTGGGAGATTACTTCAAGTCATAGAGTGCTTTCTTCAATCTGCACACATGGTCTGGATGAAGACTTGAAACATAGCCTGGTGATTGAACCATTAAGATATATTTATCAATCTCTCCATAAAGAAAAGCATTTTTCACATCAAGTTGTCAAAGCTTCCACCTTTGACATGCCGCCAAAGCAATATCATCATGCGAACTGACGCCATTTTAGCCATGGGGCTAAACGTTCATAATATTCTCCATGCTTTTGCGAAAAATCACGAGCAACAAGGCGAGCCTTGTACCGCTCCACACTTCCATCTGCTTTCTTCTTCGCCTTATAGACCCACTTTCAAGTAACAGGAGTAATTCCATCAACTTTGGGCAAAAGATCACAAGTCTCATTCTTGATAAGAGCACTCATCTATTCATTCATGGCATCCTGCCACTCTTTCTTGCCCATGACGTCTTCAAAACAAGAAGGCTCCCACTCATCAATAGTTCCTGCAAAGAAATAAGAAATCATGCTTACCAAATTTCCGTCTCGGTGCCGAGATGACGGCACGATTGTCCTCTTGGATCTTCTTAGTGAGGGACCACTATCCATGGCCTCATTGTTAACGTCATGTTCTTCCACTCAATCAACATGAATGGAGGTGTTGCTCCACCTTTCCCCTTCCCCCCCCCCCCCCATCAAGGATGATGAACTTGGAGAAAATGGAGCACCGGGAAAAACTGGCATCATTACCACTTGATCTTCAACATCATTTACATGACTCTTCCCGCCACTGCTCTCCTCCAAAGATACATTGGGAATGTCATGATATGATGTCAATTCATCAAACACTACATCCCTTGACACAGTGAAGCGATGCGTATGAGGGTCCATGCATTTCCACCATTTCTTCCGCTCATCGTAGACAATGAAGATGCACTTCCTCGTCTTTGCATCAAGCTTTATCCTCTTTCAGTCTGGAATATGAACAAAGCAGGGAGATCCAAACACCTTCAAATGTTTAACAATTGGCACCTCTCCGAACATCATTTCATGAGGAGACTTCATATTGTTTGGACTTAGCGGAAGTCGATTGATTACATATGCGGCACAGGTCATGCCCTCCGCCCATAAGGCTTTGGGAATTCCTTTTGCAAGTAGCCAACATTTGCACATCTCTGCAAGATGCCGAATCTTCCTCTCCGCCACTCCATTTTGTTGTGGAGTGTGAGCACAAGAAAACTCTCTCTTGATACCGAGCTTCCTACAAAAAGACAAAAACTCATTAGAGGTAAACTCTCCTCCATTGTCCGTTCCAGATGTTGATCTTCCAGTTGAGCACGCCTTCAACAATCTCCTTGAACTCTTGAAATTTCACAAACACCCCCGACTTCTCCTTCACAAAATACACTCACGTGTATCTAGAAAAGTCATCAACGAATAAAAGCATATAGCGATTTTCCGAGTGTGTTAGAGTAGCACATGACCTCATCGCATCGCTATGGATGCACTCCAATGATTCATTGCTTCTAGTAAGAGACTTGTCAAATGAGAGACGATGTGACTTCCCAAATTGACAATCTTCACACACATGTCCTTCTCCAAACGATGATAGGCTAGGTAAACTCTTCACCAACTTCTTGGCCACCATAGCCTTCAGCTTCTCCATGCCAATATGCCCAAGCCTCTTATGTCAAATAACAACCCCATCATTCGCCCTCATTTTGTCTACATATGAAAAAGAAGTAGACAAAACAAACAGATCTCGAACCCTTCATCCCGTATGCGTGACATCCGCCTTCAAGGAGGAAACATTAGGAAGGAACTTCACCTCTTTCGGCCCAAACAACACATGAAAATCCGCATCCACCGCATTGGTAACTGAGAAGAGATTCTTCTTCATAACGGGCACATGATAAACACTCTTTAAAGTAAGAGCTTCACCTTCATTATTCAAGATCACACTACCTTCCTTCTCCACCACATGCACAGTATTGTCCGCCGTCACTATAACATTGTAGCCTTCATACTTTCGAAGAGGGAGAACTTTGAGTCATCTCATGTTAGATGGTGTCCACACGCAGAATCAACTATCCAATCATTTTGGAAATTGATGGAAGCCAAGGCATCTATCGGCATAGCCGTAGACTCCGCCATATAACAATTTCCCCACTCATCTTCTTCATTAGATCCCCCCTCCTTTCTCCGCCACGTGACTTGGCTTCAGATTAACACGACAATCCCGTCTGATATGACCAAACTTATGCAACCTAAAAAATTTAGGCCCTCTTTGGGTTCCTTCATTCTTAGAGTAGGAGGAACCGCTCTCAGCCTTCAATGAAGTAGAAGGTCCTGCACCAGAATCCTTCTTCTTATCATATGACTTCTTCTTCCCCAAAAAGAGCGTCTCACTTTCTCCGCCAGAAATAGAACACCCTATCATTTGTTGTGTCAAACTCTCCTGCAATGACATCAGATTTTTCAACTCCATCAAGGGGGGTTGCTTATCCCATCCTTGAACTGATGTGATAAAAGAAATATATTCTCTCTGAAGCCCACGAATAATGTGTCTCTTCAACCTTGCCTCTGAAATCAACTAATCTGGATCCAACGCAGAAATTTCCGCACACAAGTTCATCAACTTTAAGAAAAATGCCGAGATGGAAAGCTCCCCTTAGTTTACTTTCACCAACTCATTTTCAAGAAATTGCAACCTTGCCACGTTCTTCTTGTTGAATAGCCCATCGAGTGATGTCCAAATCTCAAATGCTGATTTGCATCCCAAGATATAATCGAACAAATCCGGTGATATGGATCTCTTCAAGACAAACTCCGCTTTCGCATTGGTAGTCCTCCACTTTCTCACATCTGCCGCATTTTGTTCGTTAGGCACCGGTTGAATCCTCTCTTCGCTTGAAACAACCACCCATATATGAACTTCTCCAAGCAAATAAGACTCCATACAACTCTTTCATTTCTTGTAGTTTGTATGCGTGAGTGGTTCAATCCCAAGCCCTCTAACAAAGTCACCTCCGTCCATATCCGGTATACCGTTCTTCTCCCCAATGAAACTTAGCAATATCCGCTAAAACCCTTGTAGCTTTGATACCATGTTAAAATTCCAACACCCCGAGGATGCCCAAACAAACCAGAGAGAACACCGAATGAAAGAACGAAAAATGTAGGCTTCAACTAGAGCTTCGATTGTTCACTACAACACTTCAAAATATACGCATAGACATGCATAATAACATACAAGAAGTGAACCAAACAAGATGAGTCCAAAAGCTCCGGACAAGAAAATAAATCACCAACCGAAGAAACAAAACAGTTGAACCTTCTGGGGTTACTTCGACGACTTCTACGGCCTCGTGGGAGCGAGAGTCCGAGACAAAAAAATATACGCCGTACTCCTTGGATGCGGCTAGCACATGGAAGCAACAATCACCAAAAACGGAGGTCGGAGAGGACTGCGGTTCTAGAGAGAAATTAGAGAGGGAAATCCCTTTTCTATGCCGATTCTTCATGGAAGTTTTGCGGCTCCAGGCTCTGGATTAGTTTAGATCACGGCTTAGATCGCCGCTTATATCCAAACCAGAAAAACGTCGAATGAGCAGAGGAGTCGGCGTATGCTTATGCGTCGAGAAGAGAGGAGAAGTGGATGAATGGATGTTGCGAGATCAGAACAGAGCCGCGCGTCGAGATGTAAGGCCATGAGCGTCGATAGCTGGTGAGAAGAGGGAGAGGAGGTTGCGGCAGTTCATGGACATATATATATGTACAGATGTTGATTTTGCACTTTACAAACTCAGCAATCCCTTTCTCCTAAACGAAAAAAAAATAATGAAAACGTTTGAAGATTCCAATCAGAGACACAGGTAGAAGTTGGAGCTACATAAATAGCAAGAACGCATTAGAACCCGACATTAACAAGCTCTTAAAAGGCTAAATCTCAAGTGCTAAACCGCAATTCTGTAAAATAATCCCAAACGGGAACATCAAACTCATACGGAATATGGGAAATCTAAACAGAACTTTCCGTACAAAAGAACCCTAACCCAAAATAAAAGAAAAGATGCGGAAGATGCGCAGAATAAAAAGCCCTCTTCTTACCTCCCCTCGTAATGCAGAGGCCAAACTCCAGAATAATTCGGCAAAGATCACACCCGAGGCCCGTCTGATCGGGACAGTTGACGGTAACGATGCTCGGCTCGCCGGCCTTCTTCCCCAACTGAATCTCCACCACCTCGTCGCTGGCGAGCCCCATCCTGGCACCTTCAGATCCCGATCGCACAGCCCACGACGCCACCGCAGCAACCTTCGCATATGCCGTCTAACTGTATATTCCCTCTAGATTCCCCGCCGGCCACCACGTTGTGGCGGTGATTCCGCCTCGCTTTGTCTCCTCTCTGTTTTTTTATTTTGCAATAAAGCTTTCTCCCCTCTCTCCTCCCCGCTGCGTCTGATTAATATATAGCACGGGATTGAGCCGCCGCCCTCAATAGTTGTCTTACGTGGCAGCCAGAGCTTCTCCGATTTTCTCCGGATATGAGCGGCGGAGAATAGCCGTCGTATTGACGGCCGGCGGCTAATATGATCGGTTTCACGTGCCGATTATAAAGCTTACTCAGTTGTTCAATCATTAGAAATTATTCATTAACTAATACACGTGTTATTTGTGTATCTAACTCATCATGGTGTGCGTGGTGCGGTTTTGACCCAAATCGCAACCGCACCGCAAGGGCGCAGTTTTGGCCCGAGCAAAATCGCACCGCACCAAAATTATGCGGTATTGTTTCGGTTTGGTGCGGTTTCTGCGGTTTCGGTACGGTTTTTTGACGCCACATATTATCTGATATTCTTTGTTAACATTAGGTGTGGGACCGGATTGCTCCAGGTCTAGCTTCACGCTTTGATTCCCCGGACTCAATTCCTGATATTGCTCCACGCCCTCAGCTCATTTTACATGGTATTCACAATGCTCCAGGTTTAAAGATTTTGTTCAAATAATATTGAATAACTTTTATCAATATTATTTTACACTATTTAGTCTTAAATTTCTGATCCTTCGATACTAACTTTACCCATCTAATAGGTTGGTTTTTCACTTTTAATTGTACATGTTCAAACTTCTTAAATTTATTTTATATTATTCTATCATCAAAATATGATATCTTCACTGTCCCTCTAGTATAACTACTCCTCAATTTATCGCCCCCTAAGGTAGTCAGAAACGGAAAGCTATCGCCGATCGTCGAAGAGCGGAATAGGAAGCCCTAAAGCACTCGCGCTGGAAACAGGAAAGTTTTTTTGCAAATCGCCGTCGGCCGATAACTTTTGGCCCTTTTCAGCGCCCGTGATTCTTGACTAGGTGAACCAGTGATATCAATGTAAATAGGTGCGGTGCATAGGTGATATGAGAGATATATAAGAAAATGTAAATAGAATAATAGATGATATGACTGATATATAAGAAAATGTAAATAAAATAATAGATGATATGAATCTGATAAATAAGAAAATATAAATAGGTGAATAAGTGATATGAGGGTTGTGCACAGTGGCGGAACTAGAATTTTGAAGTCGCACGGGCACAATGTAAGTATTGTTGATCGGGGGGTTCGGGGGGCAGGGCCCCTTGAGGGGGGGTTCGGGGTCAGCGCCTTCGAAAAAAATTTTTGCAGGGATATTCATCTAAGGAAAATATTCAACACAATATTACATGAAAATTCAAAACAAAACATTATAAAAACTTATAGATCAACGTGATGCTTTACGTTGACACATACTCTGAAAACGTGAAATATTTTCTTCATTTGCAATTATATCTACAACGTCTTTTTCAATATACGTCACCAAATAATCATTCATCCATTCATCTCTCATTCTGTTGCCCGGCGATGCAGATCGCATGTCAAAAATATACATGTCAAGTTGTCCTTCAAGTAACTGCAACTCTATTGAAGTAAAATCACAAACATCACAGGGACGGACTAAATCAAGAGGAACATTCCAGTTAACGTTGAAATCATAAAACTCTTTTGAAAATTCAAAACAAAACATTGAAATCATAAAACTCTTTTGAAAATAGTTGAATACGTGTTTAAAAATAGGTGTTAAATTATATCCTACCTAAATCTATACCAAACTGTATTAAATCACAAACCTAAATCTATATTTATCTCTATATAATTTATATCCTACCTAGATCTAAGTGAGGAAGAAGAATGGACCCTGCGTTCTTGCCGTAAGCTTGAATTTCCTTGCAATCAGATGGAAAAAGTGTTCGAATGTCCTGTCAAATTTGAAGAAGATTGCAAAATTAATAACTCTGGTAACAAATCTATTGAAAGAACTCCAACTAACTGAAAATCACATTTCTGAAGCCTGAAGGTAACAAGCACGGTCTGAAGACTGAAGGTAACAAAATAGAAATCTAAATAGAAATCAAACTCCTACGGTCATTGCGATACAGGGACGACTAAAAAAAGTATATGTATTATGCCTAAAAAATGTATATGTATAAGTTCATTAAACAAATGCATCACTAAATGTATATTTTGAAAGAATTAAACAGTACTTTATAAGTACAGGAAGAACTAAAATGAATCAGAAAGAGCTAAATGAATCTTGGCATTTAATTTTTTGTTTAAACTTGACAATTGATACTTACCTCAAAGCAACTGACCCAGGAGGAGCTAGCATGGGAACCTGTGTCATGAAATACACGATCTGATCATAATCAGGATTCAGGAATCAGGAAAAGAACATAAGAAGAAGAAGAAGAAGAAGAAGAAGAAGGAGGAAAACAGGAAGAACATAAGAAAAAGAAGAACATAAGAAGAAGAAGGAGGAGGAGGACTGGAGCAGTCTGGAGGAGCAGTGGCGGAAGGGGGAAAACCGAAAACAGGAAGAATAGAAGAAGAAGAAGAAGAAGAAGAAGAAGAGGAGGAGGAGGAAGAGGACTTTGAGGAGCATACGTGGGCGGAGCCTGGAGGAGCAGTGGCGGAAGGGGGAAAACAGGAAGAACCGTAAAAACAGGAAAAAGAAGAAAAAGAAGAAGAAGAAGAAGAAGAGGAGGAGGAGGAGGATAGGAGCATACGTGGGCGGAGGATCCAGGCGAGGGGAGCGAGCGCCGTCGTGGAAATCGCGAACATGGGAGGAGGATCTAGGCGAGGCGAGCACCGTCGAACAGTAGAAATCGCGAATCGCCTCTTGCCCTGGCGGGATATCGCGAAAAACACGGTCGGGCACGTGCCCGACCGTGGCTTAACATAGGTCCGCCTGTGGTTGTGCACGAATAAAATGTGAGTATTTTACTTAATATATTAAAATGTGATGTCACCAAATCATAAAAATTAAAAGTACCCAAATAATCGGTGTGGTGCGGTGTTTGTGGTTTTTAAGATTTGAAAACAGCACCGCACTGCACCGCATGCGGTTTATAAAATTTCAAAACCGCACCGCACCTACACTACGCGGTGTGGTTTAAAATTCGGTGCGGTTTTTGTGGTGCGGTCGATTTTTGCGGTTTACGATTTTTTGTGCTCACACCTAAGTCCTTACCCTTTTTTCCCCTCAAGTCATTATTTTGATTCGTAGATTTTTACAAAATAAAATTAAGGAATATATTAATTGTGATATTTTTAGAGCACCCCGAAAATCGCTAATAGACGCAATGTGATAATAACACCCCATAAGATTATATTTTCACACCACGCGGCTATTAGCACACCATCAAAAAAAATTATTATTTTTTCAAATATTTCGAACCACATACTTGTTAATCTAAACCATAATAATACATCAAGAGAGTTCATAATATATGTAATATTACAAATTATTGAAAACAAAATACGAGACCACCCAAAATTTCATCAATCTTCTCGATTTAGCAACCTAAAAGCACCAAAAAATAATATTAGTCTCTTCCAATATTGTAAATAAATTGAAGTATTGATTGAATCATACATTAATATTCCATGGCTTTTTGTTACCTAGCTATATACTATAGTAGTTAGAAACTCCAAAACATATCATTGTAACTAGTATGACATAAAAGTGTTTAGAAAATGATAGTAAAAAATATATTAATAGTAAATTAAGTTTAAGACATTGAATTACCTAATGTCATGGTTACAACAAATTGACAATCTCAAAATTTGTATTCTTGGATCCGGATTTTAATTATTTTAGGGCTGCTAATTGTTAGAAATTATGTAAATAAAACATTTATTTTATAATGTTTTATTGGAGCCTTTAAGGTGTTTGGTGTATGACTATTCATACTTGATGAAAAGCTCCAAAACTAAATTGGAGGGAATCCAAATTATTGGAGGGAACCTTTCATATATGAAAGGTTGAACCCATTAGTCCCACCATGCTCCTATGTTTTCTAGTTTGCAAGTATATATATGTATTCACTTTTTCTTACTAATTCAAAAGAACATAAGGAGAAACTATGAACCACACGCGCGCGCGCGCACCGCACCGGACCGGATCCGGATTTGGGGAATAATTGAATTGTATTTTTTGTTCAAAATAGTTTCAAAGCTTTTATTCGGCGTTGCGTCGAATAGATGTCGGAGTTGCGTCGATAAGAATTCGAAGCAACTTTCTTGCGTCGATAAGTTGTCGACGCATGCGTCGACAAGTTCTCTGTCGTTTCAGTCTGCGTCGATAAGTTGTCGACGCATGTTCTCCGTCATTTCAGTCTGCGTCGATAAGAACTCGACGTTGCGTCGAGTTCCTCCGTTCGATTTCGACGTTACGTCGATATGTACTCGACGTAACCTTTACCGTTCGCGTTTTATCTTGCAATTATTACGCGTGTTTACTAACCGCTCATATATGCGTGTTTCTTGCATTTATTTACGTTGGAAATATGCATCGTTTCTCTTCCCGATTATGTGTTTTCCAATTATAACCGTTAATATTTATTACGGTTTTAATATTGCCGTTTTGAGATCCTTTTTTCCGGCGATTTTACTGCCTTCATTTTATATATACTCGTTCTTCTCAGAAGGACAAACACACTGCTGCTCTCTCTCTTTTGTGACGTTCTTCTACGTGCTTTCTTTTCTTTATATTTGCTTCATCAAGTGCGAGTTCGGGTGCTCTGTGCTTCTTCGGTGTCCGTGCACATCAGAGCTTTCGGAATCTAGCCGGGTGTTGTACCTTGGAGGATTGAGCATCGGTGAAAGCCCTGCCGGAGGGTGGTGCAACTTTTTTAGGGCAGTGATCACACGCCTTACCCAGGCTCGATTCTAAACTATAGATTACTCTCTTATTTATTTCTCACCCCTTCATGCAATCTTATTAATATTGCAATATTGCTGCTCTGAAAAAGTTTTTTATACCGAAAAATTATATTATTTTGAATATTAATATAGGAATATAAAATTATACTTCAACAATCTAAAGAAGTTTGTAATTCCACATCAACAGAATAAATAAAATCAAAATAATCAAAATGTTTCTGTCTGCTTTCGTTTTCATATGTACAGCAATTTATTGTTTATATTTTAAATTTCAGAAATCACTAATGGCTTCTAGATCTGAGGATTATGTCGGGATAAAACCCGAGAAATTTAACGGTAGCAGTTTTTGTCGTTGCCAAGCACAGGTCGAATATTGGTTAAATACCCTAGGTCTTTTGTCTGCCATCTTCGATGCCCCTCCTACAGAAACTGAAATCCCTAGCGCTGCAAATGTAGTTGCTTCGACTCTACCATCGTCCTCATCTTCAACTGCAAACACCACCAGAACCTACGTAAGACGTCTCCCTTATAGAGATCCGGTAGATGTTGAATATCATTGTCGTAACTGAAACCTAAGTGCTTTGTCTGATAGCCTTTACGATGTCTTTCTTCAATATCGTACGGCTAAGGAATTGTGGTATGCACTTGAAGCGCACTATAACCTTGACAATGCGGGTATAGAACGCTACAATGTTTCCAACCTCCATAAATTCAAGATTGATGCTTCCAAGCCCATCAATCCTCAACTCCATCAACTAGATGAGATGTTGTCCAAGATCCGAGCCGATGGCTCAATTCTCTCCGAAAATTATTTAGTGGCTTGTCTGATTGATTCCCTTCCTGACTCTTGGTCCGGCTTTAGCACTAGACTAAGGCATGACCAATCAAATCTTACTTATGTTCAAATCCAAAATGCAATCCGCATAGAGGAGGAACATAAGAGTAAAAATTCTAAAACCCCCAAAGACCTTGCTCCTAAAGTGAATCTCACTGAATCGCAAGGCAATCAGTCTTCCCACCATCACTTCAAAGCCAAAGGTAAGAATCACAAGAAACCTTTCCGTCAAAATTCCCGTCATCTAAAATCCAATCAATCCAAACCTAGTTCCTCAAACCAAAATCTAGGTAAAGGGAAATGGTGCTTTATTTGCGGCCGCACCAACCACTTGTCAACCAACTGCTTCTACAAGAAGACTGAACCAGTGGTCGGCAAATCTCATGGCTCCAAGCCACAGACAAATATGATTCAAGCACCGAATCAACCTATCTTCAGGTTAGATTATTCTCCTAGTCTTCATCTCACTTGTTCATCAGATTGGTGGCTTGATTCCGGAGCAAATGTTCATACTTGTTTTGATCATTCTTGCTTTGCCACCTTTCAGGACATCAGTGGAGGAAGCGTGGTTTTAGGAGATGCCTCTTCGGCACAAATTCTTGGACGTGGGCGAGTTGATCATAGGTTGACATCCGGGAAGACACTAGCCTTGCATGATGTGCTCTATGTGCCGAGAGTTGGGAATAATCTTGTTAGCGGCTCTCTGTTAGTGAAGAAAGACTACAAGATTGTTTTAGAATCTAATAAAGTTGTAATAACAATGAATGATTTATTTATTGGCAAATGCTATGTTTGTGATGAGTTATTTAAATTAAATATTGCTGATTTAGAAGTTAATCAAATTTCCTCTTCTTTAGTTCAAAGTTCTTCTCCTGATTTTTGGCATGCTAGATTAGGACATGTGAATTCTGATTGTATGAAAAGAATGATGTCCTTGAATTTAATTCCTAAAATTAATATTGGACCAAGTGCCAAGTGTGAAATTTGCGTGCAAACCAAATTTTCTAGGAAGCCATTTAAATCAGTCGATAGAACTTCTAAACCTTTAGAATTAATTCATTCGGATGTATGTGATTCAAACCGCCAACCTACTAGAGGTGGAAATAAATATTTTGTAACATTCATAGATGATTTCACCAAATTTTGTTACGTATATTTATTAAAAACTAAAGATGAAGTGTTCTCGTATTTTAAGATTTTTAAAGCTGAGGTAGAAAATCAATTAGGAACCTCCATCAAAATTCTAAGATCCGACCGAGGTGGAGAATACACTTCGAATGAACTAACCCAATTTTGCCAAGAACATGGGATAATTCATCAAGTGACTGCTCCATATTCACCTCAATCTAATGGAGTAGCTGAACGTAAAAATCGGACTTTGATGAATATGGTCAATGCCATGTTAGCCGAGTCCGGTGCCCCAGAAAATCTTTGGGGAGAAGCGTTGCTCACCTCCTCCTTTGTCCTTAATAGGATTCCTTCAAAACATAATGAAAAAAACACCTTTCGAACTATTTAAATTAAGGAAGCCTAACCTCCAAATTCTTCGAGTGTGGGGGTGTTTAGCTAAGATAGCAATCCCTGAACCAAAGAGAAAGAAAATAGGACCTAAAACTTTAGACTCTATCTTTATAGGTTATGCGTCAGATAGTAGTGCTAATAGATTTCTAATTACTAATTCCCAAATTAGTGAAATCTCTAATAACTCTATTATAGAAGCTAGAGATGCAGCCTACTTTGACGTTAAATTTCCTTTCAAATTTAACTTCGCATCTCAACCTTCAACAAGCTCATA
Organism: Dactylorhiza incarnata; assembly: GCA_033032865.1. Classification (NCBI taxonomy): domain Eukaryota; kingdom Viridiplantae; phylum Streptophyta; class Magnoliopsida; order Asparagales; family Orchidaceae; genus Dactylorhiza; species Dactylorhiza incarnata. The sequence continues at coordinate 2,524,072 of JAWHQI010000173.1, forward strand.
TCAACCTTCATCTTCTTCTTTAGAACCATTAGAAAATGATGAACCTAGAAGAAGCAAAAGAGTTAGAACCGAAAGAACCTTTGGGGAGGACTACTTCACCTATCTAGTTGAAGGAAATCCTAATACTTTTGAGGATGCTATGACCTCATCCGATTATCCCTTTTGGAAAGAAGCCATAAATATAGAAATTAATTCTATCCTGGAAAATAAAACATGGATTCTAACTGATTTACCTCCTGGTGCTAAAGCCATAGGTTGTAAATGGATTTTTAAGAAGAAATTAAAACCAGATGGCTCCATAGATAAATATAAGGCTCGCCTTATAGCTAAAGGCTATGCTCAAAAACAAGGAATAGACTTTTTAGATACATACGCTCCAGTAGCTAGAATAACCTCTCTTCGTATTCTAGTCGCCTTAATATCGATCTTTAAGTTGCTTATCCATCAAATGGACGTCAAGACCGCCTTCTTACATGGATACTTAGAAGAAGAAGTTTACATGTCTCAACCCGAAGGTTTTGTAGTCAAAGGTCAAGAATCTAAAGTATGCAAATTAATTAAATCTCTTTATGGATTAAAGCAAGCTCCTAAGCAATGGTATCAAAAATTTGACTCCGTAATCTCTCATTTTGGTTTCAAATCAAATGAATTTGACAAATGCATATATGCTAAACAAGACGAAAATGGAATTATCTTGTTATGCCTTTATGTACATGATATATTAATTTTTGGAAATAAAATTGAATTAATAAATGAAACTAAAAATAATCTATCTTCTAAATTTGATATGAAAGATTTAGGAGTGGCAAATATAATATTAGGAATGAAACTAGTTAAAACTGATTCTAGTGTTTCATTATCCCTCTCTCATTCGATTGAGAAAATGTTAAATAAATTTAATTTATTTGACTCCGCTCCCGCCTCTACCCCTTTTGACGCTAGCTCAAAACTCTATAAAAATATGGGTGAACCGGTTGATCAACATAGGTATACACAAATGATAGGATCACTCTTATACATAGCTAACCGCACTAGGCCCGATATTTCTTATGCCATAGGCCGACTTAGTAGATATGCTAGTAATCCTAGTAATGATCATTGGATAACATTAAATAGAATATTTAAATACCTTCGTGGAACTATAGATTATAGTTTAGTGTACACGAGATTTCCCGAAGTACTAGAAGGATATTCAGATGCCAATTGAGTAACTGATTCGTTAGACGTTAAGTCAACGACTGGATATGTATTCCTCCTTGGAGGAGCCGCCATTTTATTGGCTTCTACAAAACAAACAGTCATGTTGAAACCAGTTTCCCGGCTTCAGCGTTCGAAAATAGGGGTAGGCAGCTTACCCTTACTTATCTCAGGTAAAGTCGGACGGCTAGTCACTTAGAGCCTAAGAACCTTTCTGCTGGTGGATTCAGGTGAAAACAGACCCCGCGAGCTGCAGCGAGGAGGTCCCGCCACTAACCCGAAAGACCCGAAGATCTTCCCCTCCCAAGCCAATGTTGAGCCTGGGCACCTCGGAGAGCACTCGCAACACCTGACCGTTGGCCTGAAAGACTTGGCGAACGGAAGGCAGGGTCACTAGCTAACCGAACACACTAAGGGGGGTGGGGGTAAGGAGATCCCTCTCCCCAAGGTGCCCATGGGGGTCTATTTATAGATTTCCTGAAAATGGGCTGCGTATAACGTAAAAGGTCTGTCAATAGCCAGGTTCCGCTGTTTGAAAATACCATCCGCACCCCACCTGGAACTTGACCGCGCACCGGATGGACGAACCAGGGCCGACTCGCCCCAAGACGTCGGACACGAGGTCCGACCGGGTGAAGGGACCGCGCTCACCCTTCTCGGGCGAGCAGGCCCCTTGCCCCTCCTGGGCGAGTGGGCCATTCGCCCTTCGGGCGAGTGGACTCCACTCGCCCCTCGGGCGAGTGGGCCACTCGCCCCTCGGGCGAGTGGGCCCCTCGGGCGAGTGGGCCACTCGGGCGAGTGGGCCACTCGCCCCTCGGGCGAGTGGACTCCACTCGCCCCTTCTTGGGCGAGTGGAGCCCCATTTGTCCTCCCTTTCCCCTTGGGTGTCGGGCGGGTGAACTCGTCCATTTGTTTCGGGCATCGCTTCTCCGCTTTCGTTGGTCTCGGTCGCCTTTACTTACAATTTGGACTTGACGAAATATGGGTAATGCACACCCCTCCACTCGCCCGCGAAGGGCCGAGTGGGTGTTCCCCTACTGATCCTGCCACTCTGTTTTACTCTCGTCCGGAGTTATTTCTGCCTTGACTGATTTCGGGCGCTCCCGAGCTGCCACTTTCCTCGTTTACCTTGGGTCGGCCTGAGTCCGGGCTGATCAGACCAGCTCGGCGAATATGGGGGTTGTACACAATCCCCGCTCTTTTCGAGCTTGCCTCAAGCTCGGAAAGAAAGTCCAACCCGCGTATTTGACGAGCAGGTGAACCTTCCCGAGAGTCTCCGAGGGGCTTTACAAGAGAACTTGGAAACAAAGAACCCCCTAAAGGGGGGAGGGGGCACCTTCTTTGAGAGCTTTTCCCCTTCTTACCTCTTGAACAAAACGACCCCTCCTTAGGGTTTCTAGATCTGCTTTAAGTCTCTCTTTGGGAGGAGTCGGGGTGACCTGGCGGAGCCCCTTGCTCTGGCCAGGAAACATCCCCCCCTTTCTCGCGTGTGTCGCGTGACTATTGTAAACGATACATTGCCTTAAGTTATACACAAGAATGAAAACTCTTTTTCGCTCAACGTCTCTCTTGGGTCGAAGGCGGACCCCTTGGCAACACCGCGTGCGACCTTACCTTCGGCTCATATGACCGTAAGGATCTGACTTCCTTTTAAGAGGACTGCCACGCACGATCATGCCTGCATAAGTTCGCATGCTTTGCTCCTGCGCAACCAACCTCTCACATATGGCTGCTCATCGAGGTCTTAGTCTCTCGAATACACTTGAGCGAGTCGATGTGGTGAGATAGGTTGCGGGGCCGAGGACTGCTGATCTTGCTGCGCGCTCGGGAAGTGATGTGAGTAGTCGGAGCATGGGGTGGAGGAACTCAACACTTTCCAAGGAGCCGAGCTCAACTGGATGTGGAAACAACCTAACACCTTCTAGGGAGTCGAGCTCACCTGGAAGTGGAAATAACTTAACACCTTCCAGGGAGCCGAGCTCAGCTGGAGGTGGATACAAATCAACACCTTCCAGGGAGCCGAGCTCAGCTGGAGGTGGATACAGATCAACACCTTCCAGGGAGCCGAGCTCGGCTGGAGGTGGATACCGATCAACACCTTCCAGGGAGCCGAGCTCACCAGGAAGTGGATACAAATCAACACCTTCCAGGGAGCCCAGCTCAGCTGGAGGTGGAAACAAATCAACACCTTCCAGGGAGCCGAGCTCACCTGGAAGTGGAAATAACTTAACATCTTCTAGGGAGCCGAGCTCAGCTGGAGGTGGATACAAATCAACACCTTCCAGGGAGCCGAGCTCAGCTGGAGGTGGATACAAATCAACACCTTCCAGGGAGTCGAGCTCAGCTGGAGGTGGATACAAATCAACACCCTCCAGGGAGTCGAGCTCAGCTGGAGGTGGATACAAATCAACACCTTCCAGGGAGTCGAGCTCAGCTGGAGGTGGATACAAATCAACACCTTCCAGGGAGCCGAGCTCAGCTGGAGGTGGATACAAATCAACACCTTCCAGGGAGCCGAGCTCAGCTGGAGGTGGATATAGATCAACACCTTCCAGGGAGCCGAGCTCAGCTGGAGGTGGATACAGATCAACACCTTCCAGGGAGCCGAGCTCACCAGGAAGTGGATACAAATCAACACCTTCCAAGGAGCCAAGCTCAGCTGGAGGTGGAAACAAATCAACACCTTCCAGGGAGCCGAGCTCACCTGGAAGTGGAAATAACTTAACATCTTCTAGGGAGCCGAGCTCAGCTGGAGGTGGATACAAATCAACACCTTCTAGGGAGCCGAGCTCAGCTGGAGGTGGATACAAATCAACACCTTCCAGGGAGTCGAGCTCAGCTGGAGGTGGATACAAATCAACACCCTCCAGGGCGTCGAGCTCAGCTGGAGGTGGATACAAATCAACACCTTCCAGGGAGTCGAGCTCGGCTGGAGGTGGATACAAATCAACACCCTCCAAGGAGTCGAGCTCAGCTGGAGGTGGATACAAATCAACACCTTCCAGGGAGTCGAGCTCAGCTGGAGGTGGATACAAATCAACACCTTCCAGGGAGCCGAGCTCAGCTGGAGGTGGATACAAATCAACACCTTCCAGGGAGCCGAGCTCAGCTGGAGGTGGAGGCAAATCAACACCTTCCAGGGAGTCGAGCTCAGCTGGAGGTGGAGGCCTTAACAGTCTTTCCGACTTTTCGACTTTTCGACTTTATGCCTCTCCGAGTGAATTCTCCTGCCCTGCCGGCATCAACTAGCTCGGTCAGCGGTCTCTTCTCGGGGCCTTAACCGAAATTCTATCTGCCTCTCCGAGTGAGTTCTCCTGTCCTGCCAGCTTCAACTAGCCTGGTCAGCGGTCTCTTCTCGGGGCCTTAACCAAATTTCCATCCGCCTCTCCGAGTGAGTTCTCCTGCTCTGCCAGCTTCAACTAGCCTGGTCAGCGGTCTCTTCTCGGAGCCTTAACTGAAATTCCATCTGCCTCTCCGAGTGAGTTCTCCTGTCCTGCCAGCTTCAACTAGCCTGGTCAGCGGTCTCTTCTCGGGGCCTTAACCAACATGAATCATTTCGCCTCGCCGAGTGAGTTCTCCTGCCCTGCCGACATGAACAAGCCCGGTCAGCGGTCTCTTCTCGGGGCCTTAACCAATATGAATCACCTGCCTCTCCGAGTGAGTTCTCCTGCCCTGCCGGCATCAACAAGCCCGGTCAGCGGTCTCTTCTCGGGGCCTTAACCGAAATTCCATCTGCCTCTCCGAGTGAGTTCTCCTGTCCTGCCAGCTTCAACTAACCTGGTCAGCGGTCTCTTCTCGGGGCCTTAACCAATATGAACATCTCGCCTCGCCGAGTGAGTTCTCCTGCCCTGCCGGCATGAACAAGCCCGGTCAGCGGTCTCTTCTCGGGGCAAAACTTACTTAGCCTCTCCGAGAGGTCAACCTGTCCTGCCAGCTAGTGAGAGCCTAGTCAGCGGAACCATCCCGGGGCAAAACTTACTTGGCCTCTCCGAGAGGTCAACCTGTCCTGCCAGCTAGTGAGAGCCTGGTCAGCGGAACCATCCTGGGGCAAAACTTACTTGGCCTCTCCGAGAGGTCAACCTGTCCTGCCAGCTAGTGAGAGCCTGGTCAGCGGAACCATCCCGGGGCAAAACTTACTTGGCCTCTCCGAGAGGTCAACCTGTCCTGCCAGCTAGTGAGAGCCTGGTCAGCGGAACCATCCCGGGGCAAAACTTACTTGGCCTCTCCGAGAGGTCAACCTGTCCTGCCAGCTAGTGAGAGCCTGGTCAGCGGAACCATCCCGGGGCAAAACTTACTTGGCCTCTCCGAGAGATCAACCTGTCCTGCCAGCTAGTGAGAGTCTGGTCAGCGGAACCATCCCGGGGCAAAACTTACTTGGCCTCTCCGAGAGGTCAACCTGTCCTGCCAGCTAGTGAGAGTCTGGTCAGCGGAACCATCCCAGGGCAAAACTTACTTGGCCTCTCCGAGAGGTCAACCTGTCCTGCCAGCTAGTGAGAGCCTGGTCAGCGGAACCATCCCGGGGAAAAATTTACTTGGCCTCTCCGAGAGGTCAACCTGTCCTGCCAGCTAGTGAGAGCCTGGTCAGCGGAACCATCCCGGGGCAAAACTTACTTGGCCTCTCCGAGAGGTTAACCTGTCCTGCCAGCTAGTGAGAGCCTGGTCAGCGAAACCATCCCGGGGCAAAACTTACTTGGCCTCTCCGAGAGGTCAACCTGTCCTGCCAGCTAGTGAGAGCCTGGTCAGCGGAACCATCCCGGGGCAAAACTTACTTGGCCTCTCCGAGAGGTCAACCTGTCCTGCCAGCTAGTGAGAGTCTGGTCAGCGGAACCATCCCGGGGCAAAACTTACTTGGCCTCTCCGAGAGGTCAACCTGTCCTGCCAGCTAGTGAGAGCCTGGTCAGCGGAACCATCCCGAGACAAAACTTACTTGGCCTCTCCGAGAGGTCAACCTGTCCTGCCAGCTAGTGAGAGTCTGGTCAGCGGAACCATCCCGGGGCAAAACTTACTTGGCCTCTCCGAGAGGTCAACCTGTCCTGCCAGCTAGTGAGAGCCTGGTCAGCGGAACCATCCCGAGGCAAAACTTATTTGGCCTCCCCGAGAGGTCAACCTGTCCTGCCAGCTGGTGAGAGCCCGGTCAGCGGAACCATCTCGGGGCCCTGCAAAATATTTTTACTGTACTTAGTAGAAACAAAATTCATTGAGATAAGACGCTCACTGTTCATTACAGACAAGCAAGCAGACATTCATGCTCTGCCAGATACACTCTCGGACCTTCTTTGGGTCCTACTTGCTCAGCCTTTAGTTGTCCTGCATTTTCTTCGGCCTCCTACCCTCGTTGCCGATGTCTTATTTTTTCTTCACCTCCTCTCCTCTTTCTTCTCTTCCGTCTCCCAGCAGCAATAACTCTCCCCCTGCAGGGGCTCTTCTCCCTTCCCTGACTTCCAAGAACTCGGGGCAAGTGGCTGTCGCGTGACCTTCCGCTTGATGGAAGTCACAAAAGGGCAACTCCGCTCGGATACCCTCTCTTCCTCCCGCGCGATTCCTTCTTCTTCTTTTGCTGATCCCCATAGCTTGTTGAGGTGGGGGGAGGGGTGGCCTCGGACCCTGCCTGTTATTTTGCTCTGGGTACCTCCACCCTAGTTGTTGCTGTGGTTCCTTCTCCTTTCCTCTTCCTTCCGCCCACTTGGCCATCTTGGCCGCGAACTCCGGGTTTGTTGCCTCCACTTCGATCTCCCGTCCTGCTCGCTCCATCAACTCCTCGTAAGACAGAGGAGGGTCCCGGGACAAGCCCATGCGAAACAACCCCTGCCGCAACCCGAGGGTAAGCGCAAGTTGCAAAGTGTGTCCAGGGACCTCATTCACGAGAAGGACCTCTTCTTGGAACCGATCCACGTAGCTTCTTAGCGACTCTTCCGACTTCTGCTTGATCAGGAATAGGGCCTCCGCCCCCTTCCTCCTCTTCTTGGACGTCGAGAACCTTAACAGGAAATTCCGTTTCAAGTCCTCGAAACTATAGATGGATCCGGGAGGGAGTTGATGGAACCAATCTCTAGCTTTCTCCTGAAAGGAGGTAGCGAACAACCTACACTTGAAGGCGTCGGTCACCTGCCTGATGGACATTGCATCCTCAAACCACTGGAGGTGCTCCTGAGGGTCATCTTTGCCGGCGTAGTGGGACATGACCGGTTCCCTAAACACTTCCGGAACCGGGGCGGTTAGGATCAACTCGCAGAAAGGGCTTCCCTTTCCCACCTGGCGGATGGGCATCACTTGCCGTGCCTCCTCCCCTAGGTGCAGAACACTCGCCGGGCTAGGAAACAACACCCTCGCCTGAAGAGTTCTATCCTCCTCTACCCGCGCTTCCTTATCAAGTCGCCCTGCTGGTGCCGTCTCACCTAGAGTAGGTGAGGTGAGGATAGGTACCGGCGGGGTCGAGCACTCGCCTGTGGGGGTGAGTGCAGAGCGCAAGGTCTCCATGATCGCCTTCTTGAACTCATCGAAGTCGCTTTTCCTCACGTAGTTGCCGGGAGGGGGTGGGTTCTCTAGCTCCTCACTTCCAGCCATCCGACCTACCTGGGGTTTTTCCGAACAAGCTGCGTTCCACGCTCACCGCACCAGAATGTTGAAACCAGTTTCCCGGCTTCAGCGTTCGAAAATAGGGGTAGGCAGCTTACCCTTACTTATCTCAGGTAAAGTCGGACGGCTAGTCACTTAGAGCCTAAGAACCTTTCTGCTGGTGGATTCAGGTGAAAACAGACCCCGCGAGCTGCAGCGAGGAGGTCCCGCCACTAACCCGAAAGACCCGAAGATCTTCCCATCCCAAGCCAATGCTGAGCCTGGGCACCTCGGAGAGCACTCGCAACACCTGACCGTTGGCCTGAAAGACTTGGCGAACGGAAGGCAAGGTCACTAGCTAACCGAACACACTAAGGGGGGTGGGGGTAAGGAGATCCCTCTCCCCAAGGTGCCCATGGGGGTCTATTTATAGATTTCCTGAAAATGGGCTGCGTATAACGTAAAAGGTCTGTCAATAGCCAGGTTCCGCTGTTTGAAAATACCATCCGCACCCCACCTGGAACTTGACCGCGCACCGGATGGACGAACCAGGGCCGACTCGCCCCAAGACGTCGGACGCGAGGTCCGACCGGGCGAAGGGACCGCGCTCACCCTTCTCGGGCGAGCAGGCCCCTTGCCCCTCCTGGGCGAGTGGGCCATTCGCCCTTCGGGCGAGTGGACTCCACTCGCCCCTCGGGCGAGTGGGGGCCACTCGCCCCTCGGGCGAGGGGCGAGGGGCGAGGGGCGAGTGGGGGCCACTCGCCCCTCGGGCGAGTGGGGGCCACTCGCCCCTTCTTGGGCGAGTGGAGCCCCATTTGTCCTCCCTTTCCCCTTGGGTGCCGGGCGGGTGAACTCGTCCATTTGGTTCGGGCATCGCTTCTCCGCTTTCGTTGGTCTCGGTCGCCTTTACTTACAATTTGGACTTGACGAAATATGGGTAATGCACACCCCTCCACTCGCCCGCGAAGGGCCGAGTGGGTGTTCCCCTACTGATCCTGCCACTCTCTTTTACTCTCGTCCGGAGTTATTTCTGCCTTGACTGATTTCGGGCGCTCCCGAGCGGGCACTTTCCTCGTTCACCTTGGGTCGGCCTGAGTCCGGGCTGATCAGACCAGCTCGGCGAATATGGGGATTGTACAAGTCATTTTTAGAAGCACTATGAAATCAGAGCTTATAGCTTTAGACACAACATGTGTCGAAGCAGAATGGATTAAAAATTTACTTTCAGAAATTTCTTTACTTGCAAAACCTATACCTGTTATTTCTTTGCATTGTGATAATAAATCTGTTATTGATCTAACTGCTTCTAATAGCACTAATTCCAAAATGAATAAGTTTATGAGAATCAGGTACAAATCAGTGAAGCAAAGAAGAAAAGAAGTGATATCACTCAATTATGTAAAGTTAGAATTGAATTTGGCTGATAATCTTACCAAGGGATTGTCCCGAAGGGAGATTTTATTGTCATCGAGGGTAATGAGGCTTAAGCCCACATGATTTGCTACCAACGGTGGACACCCAACCCATGTGATTGGAGATCCCATGAATTGGGTTCAATGCGGTAGAAACGAAACCGATGTAGCGTAGTTGGGAGCACAAATTTTAAGGTTGAGAAAACCTTCTCCCCATTCCTATGATGTTGTGCTCTACGTAACAAGATAGGATGAACGTAAAGTTCTTAATGGTTGCCAAAGGTATATACCTTTGTGAGATATGGTTACAAATATCTCTTGAGGCACCACCTATGTGGGGGTTGTTGTGAGGCCGCAACTTTGGGATCCTGGCTGAACCCAAAATAACTCTCATGAAAAATCAAGGAATGTGCATGGCCATTAACGCGCCCACCGCCATAACCCAAGAACAACCAATCTTTTGTGTATTTATCTAAATTTATCGGTCAAAGTTTATAATTCAAAGCCTCTGACATATTATATTCTTCGGTAGAGGAAATAAGTACTAAGTATAGGTTCAAGGTAACCACTCCACTTATACCCATTACATTAGATACAACTTGATGAATCAAATTTGTATTTGATTTTATTTATTATTACTAAAATCATAACTTATGAAGTTCGCTTTTGTGGGGGATTGTTAGAAATTATGTAAATAAAACATTTATTTTATAATGTTTTATTGGAGCCTTTAAGGTATTTGGTGTATGGCTATTCATACTTGATGAAAAGCTCCAAAACCAAATTGGAGGGAATCCAAATTATTGGAGGGAACCTTTCATATATGAAAGGATGAACCCATTAGTCCCACCATGCTCCTATATTTTCTAGTTTGCAAGTATATATATGTATTCACTTTTTCTTACTTGTTCAAAAGAACATAAGGAGAAACTATGAACCACATGCGCGCGCGCGCACCGCACCGGACCGGATCCGGATCCGGATCCGGATCCGGATCCGGATCCGGATCCGGATCCGGATCTGGATTTGGGGAATAATTGAATTGTATTTTTTGTTCAAAATAGTATCAAAGCTTTTATTCGGCGTTGCGTCGAATAGATGTCGGAGTTGCGTCGATAAGAATTCGAAGCAACTTTCTTGCGTCGATAAGTTGTCGACGCACACGTCGACAAGTTCTCCGTCGTTTCAGTCTGCGTCGATAAGTTATCGACGCATGTTCTCCGTCGTTTCAGTCTGCGTCGATAAGAACTCGACGTTGCGTCGAGTTCCTCCGTTCGATTTCGACGTTACGTCGATATGTACTCGACGTAACCTTTACCGTTCGCGTTTTATCTTGCAATTATTACGCGTGTTTACTAACCGCTCATATATGCGTGTTTCTTGCCTTTATTTACGTTGGAAATATGCATCGTTTCTCTTCCCGATTATGTGTCTTCCAATTATAACCGTTAATATTTATTACGGTTTTTTAATATTGCCGTTTTGAGATCCTTTTTCCGGCGATTTTACTGCCTTCGTTTTATATATACTCGTTCTTCTCAGAAGGACAAACACACTGCTGCTCTCTCTCTCTTTTGTGACGTTCTTCTACGCGCTTTCTTTTCTTTACATTTGCTTCATCAAGTGGGAGTTCGGGTGCTCTGTGCTTCTTCGGTGTCCGCGCACATCGGAGCTTTCAGAATCTAGCCGGGTGTTGTACCTTGGAGGAGTGAGCATCGGTGAAAGCCCTGCCGGAGGGTGGTGCAACTTCTTTAGGGCAGTGATCACACGCCTTACCCAGGCTCGATTCTAAATTATAGATTACTCTCTTATTTATTTCTCACTCATTCATGCAATCTTATTAATATTGCAATATTGCTGCTCTGAAAAAGTTTTTTATACCGAAAAATTATATTATTTTGAATATTAATATAGGAATATAAAATTATACTCCAACACTAATATCCAAATTCGGGATGCTATTAACAACGGTCTATTTTATAATTATTTTAAGCAACTGTGTTTGTTCGCTTTATGAAGTGATGTAGTCTACAGTTCTCAGATTTGAATTCACAAAACAGTGTAGATGTTAATTGTTATGATTATATTTATCTCACTTCTATCTCAAATTGCGTTGTTATAATTATATTTATCAGCTGTGTGGATTTAGTCTAAAGTTCTCAGAACCTATTTTAATTTTTAACAATTATAACAAAACATAAGAAAAAAAACCCCGAAACCGTACCGCAAAAACCGACTCCAAACCGCACCAATGTCACACCGCACCACACGGTTTGGTTGCAGTGCGGTTTTGTAAAGTCAAAAACCGACCCTCTTTGGTGCGGTTGCGGTTTGGGCTCAAACCGCACCAAACCACACCAGTTTCAGGCCTACATACTATAGTAGTTAGAAACTCCAAAACATATCATTGTACCTAGTATGACATAAAAGTGATTAGAAAATGATTGTAAAAAATATATTAAGGGTCTGTTCGGATGGACGGAAATGGCTGCTGGTTTTGGTTTTGGGAATAAATAAATCAATTTAGGTGTTCGGTTCGGCGGAATTGGCGCAGGTTTTGGTTTTCACCAAAACCACGGGTTTTAATATTATGAAGGATCGAAAAACCATCTCAAAACATAATTTTTCGCCAGTTTTTCTTCTCCGCCCGCGCCGTAGAAGGCTTGCGACCTTTTCGAGCCTTCTCCGCCAGTTCGCCAAATTCCAGGGTTGATCTGAAGCACTCCTCCGCCTCTTCTTCCTTCGCCATTTCTTCTTCCTCGACCTCTTCTTCTTCTTCGTCTAGGTTTTCATCTTCTTCATCTCCTCTGGTTTTGTTCTTCTTTGAGCAGGAATAGGGCTCGAGCCGGAGCGGCGTACTCCTCTCGGCACGCCGATCACGCGGGGAGACTTCGCCGCCGGTGAGTTTTCTAGCTTCTTTATTCCGCCCCGTCTTCCTCTTCATCTCCCTCCTCTTCATCCTCTTTATTTCTGCAGAGATTTTGTCGCATCATCTTCATCGATCCCGCCTCGTCAAAACCCTAAACCCTAATTCCAAATCCTACAGATCAAAACCTTCCTGCAACCGAACAGTTTTTTTGGAATTCAGGCAAAACCAAAACCTTCTGGTTTTTGGTTTTACTGAATTCCAATTCTTTAAAACCAAAACCCGCGATCCGAACGGACCATAATAGTAAATTTAGTTTAAGACAGTGGATTACCTAATGTCATGGTTCCAACAAATTGACAACCTCCAGATTTATATTCTTGAATCCAGATTTTAATTATTTTAGGGTTACTAATATCCAAATTCGGGCTGCTATTAATAACGCTCTATTTTTATAATTATTTTAAGCACTGATTTGGTGGTCAAATATTTTCATATGTGAACAAAATACGATCAAATTAATACTTAAAATAATTGTAAAAATATTTCCATTATTTATTTTTTTGTGAAAATTAATTTTTTTGCACCAAAAAATTTTAAGGATTTGAGCTTTTTTATGTAAACCAACCCGGTCAGCAAAAAATGCACACTTCTTCATTGTCTTATCCTCCCACGCGTCAAATAAGAAAAATAAAAATTGGAGTCTAATTAAAATGATTATCTACTTATCTCACTCATACGACGACTTAGGGTCTGTTTGGGAGAGCTGCTGCGGATTGAAAAGCTGCTGATTCAACAGAGCTCTTTAGACAGAGCTCTTTGAGGAGCTGTTTTGAAAAGCTACAGGCTGTTTGGATGATCTATGTATAAGCGCTGATTGAACAGAGCTTTTTCAAATAGACTGTTTGGTAGAACAGCTTTTTGAGAGCTGTTTTTTTCTAAACGAAAATATTAATCACATCCACACACACAAACACATATATACATACACACACACACACACACACACACACACAAACGCATATATACATACAAACATACACAAACAAATCACACATCCACACACACAAACACATATATACATACACACAAATCACACATCCACGCAATGGTCTATGAATCACTTGGACCCAGGTAATGTGGAGCATCTAAAAATTAATCAATTTCATCCAATCTCATTAGAAAATTGGCATTGATAGACCTTCTGATCCAAGCCAACTTCGATATTTTTTTTCCAGTTTGTATTGGTAGGTTCTCATTTGGGAATGAAGGCTATAAATTTATAAGTGCAAGTAAGGCTGAAGGGAATAAGTAAGTATACTAGCAAGTAATTGTTGGAGAGAATAATGGGGAAGAACCTTTATGCCTTAAGAATTAGCACACAGCAGTCCTTTGCATAATCATGAACAACCAATGCTATTAAACAGAAAAAAAATGCAAGGCATCCAAGAAGGGCGTCGCCTGTATTGTGTATAATCATGAACAACCAAGTTGGATTGCCTGTATTGTGTACAAATCGCAGAGGAAATAGAAATTGATGAGAAGTTCGCACCTACAGTGGAAAACGAAATGGCATCCAAGAAGGGCGCCACATGGACTGCGGTGAGAAAAGTGAAATCCGCTAACCTGCGATTCTGCGAGGGAGAAGGAAATGAAGATCGAAATGGGCGAGAAGTTGGAGCCTGCGATGGAGAAGGGCCGTCGATACTCGTCGGAGGAGAGGCACCGTCCGTCGCTATTCGCCGGAGGAGAGGCGCCATCACCGGAGGAGGCGGATCGAGCGGAGACGGGGGATCGGGATTCCTATCGCGGGGCAGGATCGGGGAAGAAGCAGAAAGTGAGGGAGCGATTCCTGAACCGCAACAGCAGCGCCGAACCAGATTCCCCATCAGCCCTAGAAATAAGGTATTTAAAATAAGTGCTTCCCAAAGAGCATTTTAGAAGAGCTCTTCCAAACACCTAAATAACAGCTCTGGCGGTTGAAAAATCACTTCTCAATCCGCCAGAGCTGTCCCAAACAGACCCTTAAATCAAAGGAGAGAACAGGGACCACCAACATAACTTTTGAAGCTAGGTATTTTGTTGAAGCTTTTGTTTCGTAGATAATTGTTGCCGTCACTCGGTTTTCCTCCGGTCCAGAGAAGAGAATCGGACCGCCTTAGCTCGAGTGTTAGCCGAGCGCGCAAACAGTCAAAAGACAGTCAATAACAATCGAGACGTTTTAGCGTGGAAAACCTGAAAATGGTGAAAAACCACGTTTTCGTATCTGTGTTGGGCCAAAATCCATTAGATTCCTTGATATTACAAGAGTTTAGGGCTCCTAGGATGGTGACAGACCACATATCCGTTTACAAGCTTTGAATGCAGAGAAAAGAGGAAAAAAGTCTAAGTCTTAGGAGCTTACGCGAAAGCATCCGCGAGATCGATATTCTATGTCTTCTCTTGTGCTTGCTGAAGCGTCCACGTGAACAGACTTGAGAGCGAGCCGAGTGAATTCAGAGCGAAAGAACAATCTAAGTCCCACGCCCTCTCCGAAAAATCTCAGAGTTCTCTTTTGTCTCTCTGGTTGTTTGTCTTCAAATGAAGGCATGCAAGCCTTTTTATAGCTTTTTCTGAAGGGACATGTTGGTAGTTGTGTCTGGCTGGATCTTGAGTTGATGAATGACGATGCTCCGTTTTGGTCACATGGATCACCACTTTTCTGAAAATGATGAACATGCCCACCAGGAAGTCCGGGCGGCCCGGGCAAGTTGCCTGACGACGATGGCGGCCGAAGGTGGCGTCGGCGTTCGGAGACGGCAATGGCAGCCGGGGGAGGTGGGGCGCCGGCGGTGCGCGCGCACGGGGAGAGGCCGCATGCGCGTGGCCTTACGGGCGCGTGCGGGGAGGCGACTGCACGTGCGCGGCCTTGCGAGCGCGCAGGGAGGTCGTGAGCGCTGCTAGGTGCGCAGTCTCGAGGCTCCGTGTGTGCGCTCTGTCCGAGCCCTCCTTTGGACGGCTTTGCAACTCTTCGAGCGAGCGTGGTTTTACCGCGCGACTCACTTGGTCGGGTTGACTCGCTTGAGTGCTTCGGTCTGCTTTGACTCGGATAATTTTAGGGGAAACCCCATCAATAAAATAAATGACATTGGTGCACAAAAGTAATGAAAGTTAAATTATAAGCAGCGAGCATTGTTGGCCCAACAATCATCAATCATAAATATGCCTGCTTCATGCTAGTCACTAATGGAAAACAAACACTTGAGACTAGATGAAAGTTGCGCAATTTCCGAAAAAAATTTAGGTGAGTTTCTCTCACCTAAGATCATGGTGCTCGCGCTCATCAAGCCGTTGGTTCTCCGCGATTGATCGAAATACTGCCGTATTTCTCAATTAAAAATACTGTCAATATTCCGCAGAAACAAATCCACCGTAGGTTGTCATATCATACGGCTGTATTTAATCTCCCACCTAAAACTAGGTGGGAGAACGCACCTAAGTATTTCTCTTACATTAATGAGGTGGAGAATATTACCTAAGTGGGAGAACGCACCTAATCTACCAGAAGTATAAATGAACTCACAACAAGTCTATTTTAGAGGGCAAAGGGCTTGGAACAAAGGCAACTTTCCCTCTCTCATTCTGTCTTATTTATGGGATTTGAGTTTCTGCCAGACAAGCACCCTATATAGACTCTCGGGGTAGCTCGAAATAGGTTGTGTACCATTCTATGATCCTCCTCAGAAATACTCCTTAACACTAGTGTCTTCGTGTGCTAGATGACCACCATATTGACATGGCACGCGTAGAGCACTTAATTATGAAGAACAGGTTGCGAACCTTCGAGGGAATCCTATGTCGATGGTCTAGAAGAGGGAGACTTAAGGAAAACAACCTTCTTAACCCGCCTAACTATCCATATCTAGTTCATGAGGGAAAAGTGTTGTAAGACAATAATCATAATTTCGCATTGAGTATCATGTTACGGTACAAAACCCAATAGATAATAAAGACAGCCACACAGGGTCATTGTAATTGTACGTCTGAATAGTAATGACATTGAGTCTGTAAAATCTGGGGGCTCACATACATTGCCAAAATAAACGATAAGCTATAACAAATATAATCTTATATGTGAACAATGAATGGGTCATCCCTTATACCAACACATCTTTAATCTCTTCAGGCGGCTTCTCATGCTGGGGGGGGGGGATCTCCTTGAGGATGAACAATGAATGGGTAGGTCTAAGAAAGACTAAATTGTTTCCCTTCTACACCTGAGCATCTTATATGTTCAAGGGAGAGCGATTATAAATGGCTATGAAGAACAGTAGTATAAGAATCAATAGTAGTTATAGTAATACGAGACTAAGAAGAAAGCAAAACCATTTTCTTGACCTTAGTGGTGTTATACATGCACCCAACATCATGAAGAATGAGTTGTATCAAGGGAATCATATGTCCAATACCTTACTCCCGTGTCGTCGGTCTAAAAAAGGGCGGCTTATGAAAATAAATCATCTTAATCTGCTCAACTATCCATATCTAGTCCACGAGAGAAAAGTGTTGTAATAAAATAATCATAATTCACATTTTGAAATCAACCAGTATGAAATACATCATATAACAAAAGTATAAAAAGTATACAACAAGCACTATATCACAAAGTATCATACTGCGATACAGTACCCAACAGATAGTACAGACAATCACACAAAGGATCATGATGAAGCTTACTCATATCTACTTTATTCTTCACTTCAACAAAAGAAATGAGCTAAAATTTTGATTGATATGCATGTTTTATATGATTGTTTGTTTAATAATACATGTTTGAGCTATGAAAGAGCAAACACAAGTGATTATGATAAATTTTGGCATTTTCGAGAGGATTTGTAGATTCTATCCCATGTGATACATGACCAAATTGACCAAGCAGTATCATATGATCGTGTCCTGCCCCATACTCCACATCCTCCCTATACAACCATCACATACCTCATTTGACCCCTCCATCATCTTCAGAAGGCCCTTAGGAGTCGAGCCAGCCACTGAGAAGAGTGACATTGGTGGAGAATCGGTGGATCGGGCAAGCTCGTCGGAGAAGGAGAAAACCATGGTCAGCCGCCAGAACTCTTGTCGCCGAGCTCCAATAGAGGTCCATTTCTCCTCCTCTCCCTCTATGCTGGTTGTCTAGCTCCTTAGGCAGAGAAATAAGGCTCTATTGAGCCGCGATCCATGTGAGAAAGGAGATAAATTTCCAAGCTTTTCACCCCGCTCGAGCTCGCTGGAGAGGCGGCCTCCGGCCGGCGTCTCGCCGCCAATCGATAGCCACCACCTCAAGAAAGGTGGTGGTGGTGGCCGACTGTAACATCCATATTCCTTCTAGACCCCCTTGTGTTAAGGTTAAGACTTTGGTAGTGACTAGGGGTCATGAGATAACCCTAGGCTAGGTTGAACCTATGCAAATTGCTATGAGCACCCTGAAAGTGCATATGTCAATTCAACCCTAATTGGCTCAATTAGGCTGCTCATGGTCAAATTGACTCTACCTTTGGTCTTATGATGTCATAAGGGACCCAATAGACCCAAAAGCCTCATCATGGGGCCACCAATTTGACCAAAGTCAAACCTATGCCAATTTAGGTCAAACCCACACCTTTTGGATAAATTGGCCTAATTGGGGCACCACCATGACCCAACCAACTTTCGGTGGTGTTAAGGGACCCAAGACACACCCCTTGGACCAGTCAACCCATCAGTTGACCAAGTCAACACCTCAAGTCAACCTCGGTCAAACCTAGCCTAAAGAAGGAGAATTAAGCCCAAGTTGATTTCAATGGGCTAAGGCTTGGACCAAGGCCCATCCTACAACTCACTAAGCTTATTAATTTAATCATCATGATTAGGGAAATTAAGGGTTTAATTGTTTAAGAAAAATAATAATTTAATAATTTAATTAATGGTGGAATTAATGATTTTTCCCCTTAATGGAGAGAGAGAGAGAAGGGAGTAATGGAGGGAGGTCATGGGGCACACTCTTCCTCTTCCCCAAGCCATCCATTCATCTCCCTTGATGCTTGGGAGGAGATTCCCCATCAATTCTAGCCCATAACCATCAAGGAGGAGCCATTAATGACATGGCCTAATCCCCCCCCCCCTCAAATCCCCACTAAACAACCCCTCATTCTCAAATCTAACTCCACCATTAGCTTCAAAAGGTGGATGACAGTCAAAATCATATATTGGATCGAAGGTTTTGGTGGAGAATTGAGAGATCGGGAAGGAGCACAAGGAGGGTGGTCGGTCATGGCAAATCCGAAAATCACTCAACCTCAAGCCCAAACAAGGTCCGGTTTCTCCTCCTCTCCCCTTGTACTAGTATCCTAGATCGATTAGGAGAGACATCGGGCTCAATTGAGCCTGATCAAAGGAGAGAAATTTTAGAAATTTTCATGAAAAAATGGAGTTGCGGGTTCGCTGGAAACGACCTCTCCGGCGATCGTGCCGCCGCCCGGCGATGGCCACCACCTCAATGGAGGTGGTGGTGGTGGTGGCCGGCCATGGAGGGGGCCGAATGGCCGGTAAATTGGGTTTGAAGAAGCTCCAGGACGGGCTGATCTCAGCCATTGGCTGGAGGAAGAAGAAATTCAGGATCCGTCGGATCTGCTTCAAAATGTGTGTTGGGTCCTTTTCTTTATCAAATACGAATTTCTGTGATTTATTATACAGCTACTAGAATTAATTATAGTAATTATTTATAGGTGTCTACTGGAAAAATGTTCAACATCCAAGTTGTAGCCCCTGGAGTCTACTTTAATTCAAAATTGATTTCATACCATTTGGTTTAGTGGTCTGACCACATCACTCAAAATGGTGCAACCTATACAAAGGGTTGACCAGAGTTTAATTTGAGTGCCCCCATCAACCCAGCCATCCAAATGCTCTGAAATTTGGAGCATAGACTAGTAATACCAACACCATCATTATATCCAAAAATGGGAATTTTTGGAGATGATATTCCTATAGTTTTTGTAAAGATTTAATAATTCATTTATGAATTAATTATGGCGTCTATGGACCTCAAAACCCTCCAAAACTTTGGTGGCTGATTCTAGGGGTCATCATATGACCCTGGTAAAAATTACAGCTTATTTGGAGTTGATTTGATTAGGCGACCTAGTGATTTAAATTTGACCACATAAAGGGAAAATTGTGTCAATATACCAAAAATGCTCTTGATGGATTTGAGGGGCCAACCCTCATCAAAATATGGTGAAACTTGGGCCACTGCCTTGTTATCACATATTATTCCCTCAAAAGTGTTTTTGGGTGGTTTGGGGTTGTTAAGCCCTAAAATCCGAGTTCAACCCCTAGGGTTGCTCTTTTGAGCATTGTGAAGGACATAGGGTCAGATGTCCTTGGAAAGACTTGAAACTTGGTAATTTATCTGGAATATTTATAGACATTTAGTCTCTCTGAATTAATTAAGAGTCATTTAGGGCACTTCCATACTAGAAGGATTTACATGCTCATATAACCTATGATGATTATGAAACTTTGTCAGTGAGTTTATATTGATGATATTATTTTCTGATATTGTTGCTATGAATTTTGGATTGATAGGTATAGTACTTCATTTACACACCCCAATAATAATCTTGGGTCATTTGGATGAGCATTTGAAGTCTTTCTCTTTTTATCCATCGCATTGTTCAAGTGGTCTGCGTATAGTGAAAAGGCTGAATAAGGATAAATATGTAGATTTTACTTGGGGAGTAAGATGTCTGGTTGACTAGGATGCAAGAGTGTACTTGAGATTGTTAAAAGATCGTCATTCCCTTGGAGTGAGGTAAAACTTACTTAGCGTTAGTAAATGTAACATTAATAGTGGTCGGGTCAAGGGTAGACACCAATACGAATAAGTGTCTTGGAAATGGCGGTTTGGGCTATCATCCAATCGTACCTCCTAGTACCGTTGCGAGCCCCTCACATAGTAGACCTCGAGAATTCAAAGATTAACCCCAAAACTTATAAGTTCAACTAAACAATACACAATGATAGTTAAGTAGGAGAACTTGATAAGATAATCCTCGTCCCAAACATGGGACGGATTGGTACAAGGCTGAATTAGTCTAGCGAGCGGTAGGCTCAGTGTTATCTAAGGAGGACTGGATAGTCCGGCGAGCTAGAGGCTTGGGAAATATAATTAAGAGGCGGTACTCACCCAATAATATGCGGATACCCTGGTGTGTTCTTCAGGGGCGTACGTAAGGTCTAGGTTGAGAAGTGTCATATTGGCCTAGGAGTGGAAGACCCAATCCACTGCCCCCATTTGCCTTAATGGGGTGTACCTGAGCGGAGACTCGAAAAATGGGATAGAGGTGGTGCTTACCAGATAGTACGCGGATACCATGTGCGTTATTAGGGGCGTACGTAAGGTCTAGGATGGGACATAAGCCTAGAAGTGGACAAGCCCGATCCACTACCCTATTTGCCTCAACCGGGTACCTGAGGTGACACACTCGAACAAAGGAAACTA
Source organism: Dactylorhiza incarnata (assembly GCA_033032865.1). Lineage (NCBI taxonomy): Eukaryota > Viridiplantae > Streptophyta > Magnoliopsida > Asparagales > Orchidaceae > Dactylorhiza > Dactylorhiza incarnata. The sequence continues at coordinate 2,544,623 of JAWHQI010000173.1, forward strand.
ACAAAATGCTTGTACGTACAGAGTCGAGTGTGTGAGTTGCATCATTGCATTGCATAACATAACATCATTTCATAAACAAGAGCTCATCATATAAATTAGTATGAGCTCTTTTATATGATGAGTTTACCTTAGTGCCAGATCCCTTAACTTATAAGTTTGTATGAGCATTCTTATAAGTTAAGGTTACTCTTGTAGCTGCTTTTACTTTGTAGCTGTAGCATCTTCTACTGCTTGATATATATATATATATATATATATATAGAACTGCTAGTTAGTTCCATGTCACCTGCTCTTATTTTTACCCCTTGTTGTCCTCCGCTTCATCCTCCCGCACGGTGCCTAGGATTCGCGGGGGGAGGCGAGGATAAAACTGGCTTAGTCTTTATGACTAATGGTCGGTTGTGACCGTAGGATTCTGAGGAGCTGGAGCAGTAGTATGAGCAGCAGGATGTGATGACAAGACCTGAGGAACACCCGCCACGAAGCGTCACCGCCCGACGACAGGTTGATGAGAGTTCATTAGCTTTCACATAGATGTAAAGTGAGAGAGTATGTTTAGTTTTATTTTGGACATGTACTGGGCATAAGCCCATTTACTCTCTTTCTTACTTGGTACTCATTGTGAACTATTTCTCATTTATATATACTGTAATCGAGCTGTAGTTGTGGACTTGTGCTAATACATATGTTCTTTTGTTGGCTTCTGTGATGTGATCGTTTAGCCGATAGCCCGATAGGATCGGCGCCGTGCAGTGGCGTTTAACCTGGTAGTTGGAGTCACCGTAAGGCGACGGTTCTAGGCATAAGACCCGGTTGTGAAGAAAAAAAAGGGTCTTACACCGGCCGTGGAGGTAGCCGTAAGGCCGAGAATTTGGCTTGAAAAGTGGACCAGGACGGGACAATCTGGTCCCTTGGCTGGTGGTGGAAGACGCAATCACGACCCTCCATTTCACGACATTTGGTTACACACAGACCACATTAAATTAAATGAAATAATTGTCACACATTTATCAGTTATTTATTCCCCAAAATTAGACCACTTAGAGGCCTTTTTAGACAAAAGTGTCAGAGACAACTTTTGTATCCCTTGAGGTCTACTGTCCATAGGGATTTGAATCACCAAGTTTGGTGGCCTGTAGCTCCTTGTAGGGCCATTCTCCTAAGGTGTGTCCTAAAGGAAGACCAACCCTTGTTTTGTAGATCTAACTCACATAGAAGCTTGTATAGGCCTAATATTTTGTGCATAAGAGTATATACCATAGATACACCTTTTATCCAAAAATCAGAATTTTGGGGCATTATTTTTCTAAGGTTTTGTGGTAAATATAGTTTTTCATATTAATGAAATAAATGTGGTTAAACAAACTCAAAATGTCCTAAATCTTGGGTGACTTGTATGTTAGGTCATAATAAGTCACATGTATAAATTTGAAGTCATTCGGACCAGTGTAGAACATTATATTCCACATACATGTGAATGAGATGTATGGAAGGGTGGTGTGCATATAACACCTTTGGGTATTTTATGAATTTATCACAAATGACTTGTAGTATGCTCATGATATTTTGGCAACACACATATTATGATGGAGGGTATCATCTTTAGAAAAGTTAGGATTTTTGGAATGAAAAATCCTAAGTATTTAGTTAATAATATTAATGTCATATAAGTGTATTAATTAAATGAAAGTAACCAAATGACTTAGGATTAATCTGATTTCCTTCTACATGATGTTTTATAGTAATATACATCTTTGAAAATTTTATTGGGATTTCTGGAGTTGATTTCCCTAGTTATTTGAGCATAATTGATTTTGTCACATAAGTGTATAAATGAAATAAACATAATCTAATATCTTGAGAAAAATTTATTTTTCGGTTACATAATACTTTATGTTGAAATATATCTCTGAGAATTTTAGTAGAATTTTTGGAAGTAATTAACACTGTAAATTACTAAAAAATATCCTTTTATCACACTTAGGTATTAATAAAATTGACTTGGGTAATATCATCTGGAAAATTCTGAAAGTTTGGCTAGACTGTTTATGGATCATTATAAACTTATGGTAATTTTTCAGAAGTTTTGAAGCAGTTATTTTGGTACTTACTGTGTAATGTGACCAATTGACACAAGTATTTAAATATTAAAATAGTGGTCATAAATACTATGAAAAATTAATAAATTCAGTCATTCATGATATTTCAACATTGCATTCCACTGATAAAATATTGGGAGCACTTTGACTTCTGAAAGAGGTACTTCATGTGTAAAGTGAAGTGTACATTATCTGTAAAGAATTTTTATTTATGGCCAAAATAATTAGAAAAAAATATGAATTTCTAACCATTTCTTAATTTGGTCATGGTTAACCTATGGTAAAAATTTTAGGGCATTTGACCAAGTTATAATGAAGTTCACATCATAGAGATCAATCTAGTTCAATTCTAGTGCTGATCTGCGAGTAGCAAAAATTTGAGGTAATGTTTAGACTAGCCAGAACACATGAAAATAAAATAAAATTTGGAACACATAAGTAGGGCACCCATAATATTAGTCCCTGTAAGTTGTAGCCTTATTGAAGGACTACACTTATATAGTGACTAGTAAACTAGAATCGCATCACACGGTGAACAAATAAATTCAGTTTAGGGTCTTCCATTCTTAGTTAGTAATGGTGATGTTAAGAATGATAATATGGTCATGGTGTATTTTAAGGTCAATGATGGACATAGAGATAAATACTTAAGGGTCTGTACCACGCACCGCATATAGGTCGTCATGTTGCCTAAAAGAGTTTTAAGTCATCCTTAAGTAATTTTAGAGCAACCATGAGAATAACCTTAACAATGGGTAGATACTAATAAAAGTAAATATTATGAGAAAGGAAGGTCTGTGATGCCACCCCAGAATACCTTCTAGTACTGCTATGAACCTTTCACCGGGTAGACCTCGGGGAGTTCAAAATTCACCTTAAATCGCTATGATCGACTAAACGACATCCAATAGTAACTTAAATAAGAGAATTTGAGGAAGGCAAACCTCGTCCCAATGTATGGGACAGAATGGTTCAGGAGTAGTTGGTCCTATGAGCTGGAGGCTCGGGTTGTGTGATAAAACTTGCATGCGCATAAACTAGTGGATGGTCTTCGGTACTGGTCCAGTTGCCACACCGATGACAGTACGTTGGCTTTGGCGGGGTGTGGTGAGTTAGAGGGCCAATATGTTACTTTACTGCGGTCTGGAGGACCATCCCTAGTAACCCACCCCCGACCATAAAAGACTGCCGGAATGTCAGCAAAAATACGCAAGAGCTCACGAAAGTGCACCCAGATAAATAGTATTTGATGATCAAATTTAAGCAACATTTGTTCATTGTGAAATGATTCTCCAAATAAAAATACACAAATTTCAAGCACAAAACCGCATGTACTCCCTAAATAGGGATAGAGTTTATTTTGGCTTAACACATAATAAGTGGAACCGGATCCTCTGGATTTCGTGCGGGAACTCCAGGGGTGGAGTTCCCGCGATCTCGCCCGTTGGATTTATGGAACCGGTTTTGATGATCAAATTTAATCCAACGGGCGGGAGCCCCCTTGTTTTTATATATTTTTAGTCTTTTTATTTTTTTTGTCTTCTAGCGAATAAATTTATGGAACCGTTGGATTGATGAAGTTAAGTGGTCTCGCGCCGTTGGATTGAAATCCACGCTGAAGTTCTCACGAAATCTAGAGGATCCGGATCCATAATAAGTTGCATGTTTATTGCAAATGTTGTTTTGCATTTGCATTTTTTATCCCGTAATCGGGTAAAATTGGAGCCAAGGGATTCCAATAGCTTTCTGGCTCGATCGGTTGGTTCCACTTCCGACTAATCTTCCAATTATTCTCTCCTCCTTCCGTCGCCAAATCGATTCACGGGCGTGGGATTTACTCGGAATGGAGACGACGGAGGAGAAGCAGCCTTAGATGCAGAGCGCGAGAAGAAACAGCAGAGGAAAAAGGGAACAGTGATTCTTTTTGCGGAGAAGTGGGGGTGTGAAGAGAGACGACGTATGCCGGCGGATGAGCCTTCACCGGGATCGAAGAGGGTGCTGAGCTACAGCCCCTTGCGGAGCCCAGCAAACATGAGGTTGTTCGGTTTCTCATCGCAGAAGCAGCATAAGTCCTCACCGGCGTCCAAGAAGCCGCCGGAACCACTACGTCGGGCGGTGGCCGATTGCCTATCCTCCACCGCCCTCAACGTCCACGGTAACCCAACCTCGATGCCCTCGGAAGCCGCCAAGATTCTCCGGGTTCGTTAAATTTATATTCTTTCTGCAACTTAGGTTTGTATCTGAACTGCAAAGCAGTGATCTAAGATCGCCTATGCCCAAGGTCGATTTTTTTTCTAGTTTTTGTTATTAACTTTACTTCGTTAAGGTTTATGAGTTGTCATGTCCCTAGATTGCTGTAGTTATCCAGAATGTGCAATGAAAATTGTAAATTGGTCTTCTAGATTCTATTTGTTTAGCCATAAACCCCAGGTGGAATCGCTTGGAGACGAAATTACCTTACTTTCTGTAGTTTGCTTGCCAATGCCTCATATTTCCACTTTGTTAGTTTGTCTTTGAAGTCCTGGGCGCAGAGAGCGCACAATCAGAATTTACTTAATATTCTTCTCTAAGTTGTTCTTCATTCTGCTGCAATTTTTTAATTCCTGTTTGTTAATGGTCTCCATTGAATTTTAATTGTCTTTAAATACTTCTTACATTGATATGGCAGCCCAACTGATTTTATGTAGACTGGGTTCCCAAGGTATTAAGGCTAAATGGACTGATTTTATTATTCTCATTGCTTCAACTCCACTTTTAGGAATATATTCAGTAATTTTTTTTGAAAACCATTTTGGATTGCAATCTATTCTCATTTTGATTTCATTTAGTTTGGCTTTTGTTACAAACTTCTGAGCGAGATTCGAAGTTAGAGTTTGGTATCAGAGGATCTTTGATTTGTTCCTATAGTGAATCAAGAGACCCGGGTTTAAAAAAAAAGAAACGAAAAGTATTTTTATTCAAAGTTAAAAAAAAATCCATTAAAATATTTCTGGTAACTTTTCTATATATAAAAAAGCAATTTTAAATTAAATCTACTCTTTAACAAATTTTGTTTTTAAGCAATTTTAAAATGTTATTTGAGGTTGAGTTTTAAAATCTAAAAAAAAAGAGTAAGAATAAAAAAGTTTTTTATACCCACTCAGGTAATCTCGCATTTTAAAAGCCTATTTTTTAAGCATAATTGAATCTCTTGTTAAAAAAGATTTTAAATTAAAAAAAAATCAATTAAAATATTTTAAAATTTGTGAGAAAATTAAAACGATTTATTTTAAATGGACAAGAAATTAGATCATTTAGAGACTAGCGTAGGGGACTTGACCCAACGAATGAACTATTTGATGAAAATGGTATAGACTCTCACCGTCAATATGAGGAGCGTTGGACACGTCGTGAACGGACTACGCACATTTGTTATCAATATAGAAGCCATCATGCACCTAAATTGAGCACCTGAGAACGAAGTAAACCCTAACCCTAGACCACTAGAACTTGCACACCCTGAACACGAACCACGTAACCAACCCCATTGGGATATGGGAGTCAAGTTAGATGTAAGTGACATCGAAGGGCGATTAGAACCCGAGGGTTGTTTAGAATGGTGCGATAGGATGAACCGTTTCCTGGCTTGGAAGCAATTGCCCCAAGCTAGGCAGGTTAAGTATGTTACCCATAGACTGAAGGGGTCCGATCTAGTTTGGTGGGGACAATTAGAGCGCTTTAGATTCAATTTAGACATGCCCTCCATCACCACATGAGCCGAATTTAAAACACAACCTCGAAAACGATACGTTCCACCCGATTATTTACACACTCTATCGTAGGTTCCACAATCTACGACAAGATAAATTAACCGTGGATGAATACACGAACGAGTTCCTTGCCCTCCAGTATCGCCTCGACCTCCGAGAGGACGATGACATAATCGTTTCTCGTTATCTGAATGGGTAACGATATTCAATTAGGGATCAGTTAGAGTTATTTGACTATAAAGACCTATGAGAGATCTCGAGTCGTGCCCGTAGAGTAGAGTCCTCACAGAAGCGAGAATCCAGACTTAGGTCTACTGATAGACCTCCACTAAGCGTTAACACTGCCCCCACTGCTAGGAATTTAGATTCCCCTCACCCCCCATCACTGCTGGAACTCCGACTCCACCCACTAACCCCTCCCGGGGTAAGGAAATTATTAGGATTTTAGATTCCCCTCACAGAAGCCTTACACTGGAGTATTTCGATGTTTCAAGTGCATGGAACCGGGGCATAAATCCTCTGAGTGTCCACGACGCCACTTCGTCGCTATTATTGATTCTACTGATGGACGAGAGCCTGATTATAGAGTTTACATTAATGAAGCCCACCCTGAGCCTGAGTTTGAGCCTGAGCCTGAGCCCGAGTCTGAGGATGTCATAGAAGTAGAAGACGAACACGCTGAATACTTAGTCTATGTCTTACGTTATAGTCTGATAACCCTTAGCGAGTTTATTGAAGATGATGATAGAAGGTACAAAATTTTCCGAACCATTGCACGTATTCATGGACAATTTTGTTCTATTATCATCGATAGTGGTAGTATGGAGAACTTCGTTTCTCAATGTATGGTCGACACATTAGGGATTGAGACGCACCTGTTAGATCAACCTTACAGCTTATCTGAAGTCAATAGTCATCTGACTATGCCCGCTACCCACCACTGTCTAGTAGATTTTTCTATAGAAAGCACATATCGGGATAGAGTGCTATGTCATGTCGCCGCCATGGAGGTCTGTCATATCCTATTAGGACGATCATGACAGTACGACCGACATGTCATACACGACGCACGAGGAACTCTCGCTCCGTCGAGCATCATGGACACATGATTGTTCTTCTGCCCCAGCAGAACTGCCTTATTCCAAGGGTATCCGAGAGGACCTCTCCATCATCGACTTCACCTCCCGGTGAATCCACCACATTATTACTTACCACACTCCCACCAGAACTCCCACCCTATGAAGTAAGCCGCGATCCATATGTGCCACTCATCCCACATGACCTAGGCTCGATCTCACATTTATTGATTTCTGGACTATCACCTCGTATTTCTCAGTTTTCTTATATTATATCTGATGACCACTTATTCCGCACACCTCATTATGTCGATTTCATATTTAGATCACGCTTTTATATCACCACGCTGTCATTTGGATATAAGCGAACATGTTGAATGCCATCAAAATATTTGACTTTTAATGATATATCTCTGGAAAACTCTTTGGGAACGATTTGGAGTTTCACTCGAGTTTAGTAACGTGCTTCATTGTCAGACCAAAGAACAAACTAAAATTTTAATCGGACTTTGGGAGAGTTTCTCAGGCGTTCGACCGGGGCAAATCCAAAAAATGGGATCTTGTGTTTCCACCAGTTGAACTTGCATTTAATAATTCTAAAATTCGAGCTACCACTAAAATTCCATCTGAAATTATTTGTAGCCTTTTTATTTCATATTTATATAACCGTCATTTTTTATCTTTTCATGATCGCATTTCCTTCGACGCTTAGTCACACATTAATTATTTAAGAGAATTGAATAATTTTTTTGCTAATGATCTGCAAGTGACCTCTGAAAATTATAAATCCATGGTCGGTCAATATCGTCGTGGGATATACTTTTCAGAGGAAGATTGAGTGTTTGTTTATTTTATGAAGCAACGATTTACACCTGACACGTACCATAAGCTATAACAGAGGAAGCCCGACTCATTTCAAGCTTGAAAACGAATCGATGAAAATACCTGCCTACCAAATCTTCCTGTTGGATTCAATGCCCTCCCGACACTCGAAATAGCTGGTCTTACACCATTCGATGGAGATCCACTCAGTATCAGACTCTGCCAGCTTGCTTCACTCCCATGGATACTGGCCGATCTAGAGTCACTAACAACACCTGCCACAACCATTATTTACGAGTTCTTGACGGGGTCAAGTTCTTTCAACCCCGGGAGAATTGATGCAACCTATGTCGCATCCGGCGACAAACCTTAGTATTTTCATATTTATGTTATTTATTTTCGGCATTATATCATTATGTTGTTTCCGCGCGCACGTACATTGATGCGAAACGGAAATGCAGACCCGTGGCGAAGGACGAGTCTTGGGCCCTTTCGGGGCCAATTGGCCACCTGCCATATATAACATCTCCGGATCAACGACCTGACTCCATGGATGCGTCTGGCTCTTCGTTTACCTATTCTATTGTTGCGTTTCAATTTTATTTAGTGTAATCGGACCCTCCGCATCCCCGACCAATCATTGTCGTAGATGTCGGGGTGCCCTAATTATGTTTTATTATAAATAAGTAGAATGTGGGCTGCTTGGAGGCTATTGCAGAATTTGGAGATTAGAGATCCCGGATTCCAGCGATCCCTCCATGGTGCCGACTCCGTGGAACCCTAGGTGAGGACTCCTAGGCCTTCTCCCACTCCCCAAAGGTACTCCCTATCCATAACCTCGTTCCTCCACCCTCCACACCCTTTACCACTGCCCCATACAACCCTCCAAACAGCCAGCCGCCACCTCCTCCCTGCTATCCATCATCAACCGCCCAGTCCATTGTCTGCAGCCGCCACATCCAGCCCTCTCCCTGCTTGCTGCCGCTCCTCCCAATCACCCTACCTTCCGCCGCTCCATTCCAGGCCTCCAGTAGCCCGCCATACCACCCAATCCCACTCTCCTCTACATCCCGGTTCCCTCACCCCACTGCTGACCTCCTATAGCCCCTACAAGCCGCCAACCTCCCCGATCTACCCTCCCACAACCCGATCCTGCTCCATACAACCAAATCCAGTCCAACCAACCCTTGTTTCCCTTCCGGATCGTCTCCACCGTGCCCTGCTTTACCGGATCTTCACATTTTAGGCATCTCCCATTCGTTTGCGAGCGTTTTCTTGTTGTACGAACTCTTGTCTTTCAATATTAATCTATTGTGTTTGTTTCCTTTCTTTGTTTGAATATTTGGCTTGTGGCTTATTGTTTTAGATATACTTGTGAATCGTCGGAAGGAGTTATTCGCCGCATGCTTAGCTTTGTCCCTCCCTGCGGAGGAAAGCCATCACTTGTTAACCTCAAAGAAATCTATCTTGCTTAAATATAAATGCGCGGGTTGATGTTTATTGTTTGCTATTAATTATTGTCGTCGTCACTTGCATGTTTGCATCATACTAGAATATGAATAGTAGATCAATACCTCACCCACTATTTGACGTGCATCGTAGGACTTCACCGCACACCCTACTCTACATCAGTTGGTTTCAGAGCCCAAGGTTTGGGTCACATTTACATATGCAATGGTAGGTCATATAGAGTCTTTAGGTTCATCAATGACTAGTTATCGTCGTCATACTTCTCCTCTATTTGGGGATCCCGAGTCTATCTATACCCGATCCCATAGAGACCCTTTAGAGAAACCCTATATTATTACGATGATTATTATCGTTCGCCGCACACCACTTCCAGATATTGTGTCGACCCCTCGACGCGATTCCTCTATACTAGAGTTGATTACTATGATGATTATCGTCATCCCCATCCCCATGCACGAGCAGATCGTGCCGACCCTCCGACACGACTCGATTATTTTAGGGATGACTATTACGATGATCATCATTTTGAGAGAGATATTCAATGTAGGTTTCGTGCTGTGACCCCACCTTTTGACGGTTCATCGAGTCCCGAGTCTTTCAGTTATTTGCTTGTGAATATGGAATATTATCTTGATTATTTCGAATTATTCGGTGAGCGTCACATAAAATTTGTGAAACTTAGGCTTCTAGATCAGGCGAGAGCATATTGGTCTAGCATTGAGAGGACCTGCGAGCGAGATCGTTTTTCTCAATGTATGATACATTTACACCTTTCTTTTCTAAGACTCTCCACAAGACCTCTCTTGGAACCCTATCATAAGCCTTCTCCAGATCAATAAACAACATATGCAAATCTTTTTGTCTTTCCCGATAGTTGTCAATGAGTCTCCTCAAGAGATGTATAACTTCCATGGTTGACCTCCCTGGTATGAATCCAAATTGATTCTCTGAGATGCTAGTCTCTCGTCTAACTCTTCTCTCTATTACGCGTTCCCATAATTTCATAGTATAACTCATTAATTTAATTCCTCTGTAATTGACCCAATTTTGTATATCTCCTTTGTTCTTATACAAATGTACCAAAATACTTTCTTTCCATTGGTCTGGCATCCTCTTTGTCTTCAGTATCTTATTGAAGAAACTTGTAAGCCATAAAATTTCTTCCCTCCCTAAGTATTTCCATACTTCAATGGGTATATCGTCTGGCCCAACCGGCTTTCCATTTTTCATCTTCTTCAGAGCGTCATCTATCTCTGATGTTTGAATTTTACGATAAAAAGTTATGTTTCCATACTCCTCCGATTTACTTAATTCTTCCAAGTTCAGTTCATTACCTTTTCCTTTATTGTATAATTGATAAAAATGTCTTTTCCATCGCTCCTTAATAGCCACATCATCCGTCAAAATCGTATCTTATTCATCTTTTATGCATTTAACTTGACTTATATCTCTTGTCTTCCTCTCTCTAGTTCGAGCAATTTTATATATATCACGCTCTCCATTTTTGACATCTAGTCGTTTGTAAAATTCTTAATAAACTTGACTTCTTGCTTTACTTACTGCATTTTTAGCTTCTTTTTTGGCGACTTTATACTTTGTCAAATTTTCATCATTCCTACAAACATATAATGTTTTGTAGCTGACCCTCTTTGCCCTCACTTTGTCTTGCACTTCCTTTTTCCACCACCAAGATTCTTTTTGTGGGGGCGCACGATTTTTTGACTCTCCAAGTACGTTCTTTCCACTTAACCTTAAATGAGAAGACATAACTTCCCATGTGACACTAGAATCAACATAAGGATCATCAATTAGTTGTTCTAAAATCGCTGCCTTGAAAGTAACCTGTTTTTCCTTCTTCAAGTTCCACCACCGAATTTTTGTCCCCACTTTTGTCTTTCTCTTAAAGTTACTGTATTTAATTTGCACATCAAACACCACTAGCTTATGTTGCGTTGTCAAACTTTCTCTTGGTATGATTTTGCAATTCTTACAAATCTTTTTATCCATTTTGCGAGTCATAAAATAGTCAATTTGTGACTTATTTTATCCGCTCTTGAACGTAATTAAGTGTTCTTCCCTCTTCATGAAGAACGTATTTGTCACAATTAGCTCATGTGCTATGACAAAGTCTAGAATGGTTCTTCTTTCTTCATTTCTTTCTCCGTAACCAAATCCTCCATGAACATCTATATAATTTGTATTTTCTTCCCTACATGTCCATTTAAGTCTCCTCTATTGAAAATTTCTCGCTGTGTGGGATTTCTCTTACCAAATCATCTAAGTCTTCCTATAATTGTACTTTAATAGCTTCTCTTAATCCTACTTGTGACGCATAAGCAATAATTACATTAATAGTTTCCTTTCCTACGATTAATTTAAGAGCTAAAATTCTATCACCTTTTCTGCTTACCCCAACAACTTCATCCCTCTAAGTAGTATCTACAATAATACCTACTCCATTGTTTGTTTTATTTTTTCCCGTGTACCATAATTTAAAACCTGAATTATCTAGAAATTTAGCTTTCTCACCCACCCATTTAGTCTCTTGCAGATATAAAATATTTATCCTTCTCCTAATCATTGTATCCACTACTTCCATCGCTTTTCCCGTTAGTGTACCTATATTTCAACTTCCAAACCTAAGTCGATCACAAATCCTATGATCTATTTTTCTAGGACGCCTAATATGTGGATGCCTAATATGTGAGGGCTCTTGCATATTTAACACTACACCCAAGTCCTCTTAGAGGTGCAGCGGTCCTTGCTAAGCCGCCGCATTCGGACCATACAACGAGGACTCTTGCCTATTTAACACTACACCCAATTCCCGGAGATGGGGTGGTCCTTGCCAAGACGCCGTATTCGGACCATACGACACGTTCCTTAAGAGGAACAACCTAGCTTGCGATGACTCAATCATGCAATTTTTTTCCGACACAATTAATTAAACAAATTAATTTTAAATTCTCGTGCGTCACAATTGATTACAAATATTGCAATGAAAGTAATAAGACAACAATTTCAAGTTAATTGAGAGTGCACTGAAATTAAAATGCAAAGCGAATAATTTTGCACATCAATAAAGAGATACGAAAATCAAATTACTTCAAACCAAGTATTACCGATAATACAAGCTATCCGTGCAATGCGAAGAAATGAATACTAAAAGTAAAAGCTCACCAAGTAATGGATGCCGGTGGAGGTGGTGGCTGTCCGTAAGTGTAAACGTCGCTCTTTGGGGCTGGAAAAAGGAGTTTGGGGGCTGTTAGAGAGGACATAAAGGATTGTAGGAAGGTGATGGTTGGTCATGACCGGTCGTGACTGGTAGGGGATTTTTAAAGGCTGTGGGGCGAGTGAGGAGGCTGGTAGAGACTCCGGAAGGAGGGAGGAGGGCTGGACAGAGGATTGGGGATGGCTGGATGGTGGTTCCACAACAGGGAGAGGGGCAGGAGGAAGAAGGAAGGGTGGATGGGGGCTGCTGGGGGCTTGGGGAGATGGTTGAATGCAGGAGAAGGGAGGAGGAGGCTGGCGGTTGTGCTGGGAAGGGTCTCCTGCTGCTGGAGAGGTGGCGGACGGCGGCAGAGGGCTGCTGGCTGGCATGGGGAGATGGCTAAATGCAGGGGAAGGGAGGAGGAGGCCGGCGGCTGTGCTGGGAAGAGGTGGCAGCGGTTGGAGAAGGCTGGGGAAGAGGCGGCAACGGCTGGAATAGAGGTGGAAGCCGGCGGAAGGCTCACGAGAGGGCTGAGGCTGCTGATGGAGGGGCTGGCGTCGGCACCAGCAGAGGCGGCAGAGGCTCCCCGCGTCGGCACCGGGAGGGGAAGGAGTCGCACCTTCCGCTGACCGAGCGGTTCCCTCTTTGAAACGTAATTCCTTGATACCCCCCTTCATGCGGCTGTTGGAAAGATATAGGGGGGGGGGGGGAGTTATGTTAAAGTTATCCGATGGCTACGGTCGCCCGTTGGATAATTTAACCTAACTTTTAAAATACTAGTCAGAAAAATAAAAATAAAATACATAAAAATACGAAAAATCGAGCCGGTCGCGATCACAGTCTCCGTTCGTCTATCCGATGATCCGAATGTCGTTGATCTCCATCACGCCCCCAATGAACTCAGCTTCCGCTGATTACTTGCTCCATTACCAAGCCATCAGGAACCAGACGTGCTTCAATTAAATTGGATTTGCATAAAACAAGGGCAAGATGATTACTTTTAGGTGTGAAATCATGCTTCTCCATCCAATCTTTATACTCCAGACATTCAATTTTCACGTGTCCTTTCTTCTTGTAGAAGAAGCATGTAAGATGTTTCTTCGCCGAACCATTAGGATTCTTTGCTCCATTAGTACGACCATCTTGAAACTTGATCAGAATCTTGAACTTCATCATCTTCTTCTTGAAGAAGGCTTTGCCACAAACAGCGGTGCAATTTTTTTTTCTGCAGTTTTTTTCCTCTACAACACATCAATTGATGAAGTCATTGAGTTTCCAGGCCTTATCTGAGAATTGTGTATAGTCTTCAGAATGCTGAATTCAAGTGGCTGTGTATTAAGTGCCAAATGCATTATGCATGTCTCCGGAAGGGAGATATCCAACTCTTGCAGCTTCGTCTGGTAGTAGACCATATGCATAATGTAATCACGGACCCTGCGCCACCATTATACCTCATGATGGAAAGGTCTTGCATCAGTGTCCCAATCTCAGCCTTGGAGAATTCCTTGCATCTCTGTACCCGAGCAACAAGAAAATCCTACGTGTCGGCAGCCTCCGGCAGGCCACTGAGTAGATGCTCAGGAATGAATCTTCATCGTCAACAAATAGATTTTGTTAGATTTACTCCATACACAGTGATCCTTCTGTGTTCGGTTGCTACTAGCTCTTCAGGTTTATTTGTCGTCATAGTCATCTGAATGTCCTCTATCTCCACAACAAACATTATAACCGACTTCCACTTCTTGAAGTTCGACCTAGTGAGTTTCTCTATGGTCGCTAGATTGTTGTGTATTGTAAATATGATTAAAAATGGAAAAACAACTAAAATAATCAGCAATAAGGGTAATATTGTGCTCTAAAACCCCAAAGAAGCACTCCCTATGAGATCTAGACACATCAACACACAACACCTTTTGGTAGAATACGTGCACACAGTTAGGAATTCTTTTCATAGGGACGAACAACGGTAACTGTCAGGCTTTTTGTTAATCTACCATCTTTGAGAGAATGCATTACTAGAGCCTTCCCACTCTTGTCTAAATACCTGTGTGCAACCCTCTGACTCTACTGTGCAAATACCACCTTTAGGAGAATGATTGCGCACCAGACTAAGAGAAATCCCTAAGCCATGTGAAAATTAAATCTCACAATTTGAGTTGAACAAGTCACTTTTGTACCTACAGTTCAATCAACCCAAAAGACTCTCACACCGGGATATACTATATATTACCCATAAGCGTGATCTTTATTAATGAAAAAAGGATACTAAAATGCCTAAAGATCACGACCGCTCGGAAATTTTATAATTAATGCACTTTGCAAGTCCCTTTCATATTGTAGCCCTCAATTAATTAATAAGTTTTTAATTTTATGTCACTGCTTATGATCGGTTAAAATTAGATTGCACTCCTTAAATTAATATAATTAATTTGTTCAAGTATTCTTTGATATAAAATGATACAACTAATTTCAACATGTGTTTCACGTACGTCGATGTTGGATAACCGACAAGTGCAATCAATATATGCGGTGACCTACACAAACAGAATCTTCATGAACAAATTAATAATTCCTATGCATGTGTATAAGCAAAAATAAATCAATTGATCATTGAATAAAATGGGAACCCATTAATATTACATATATGAAACAAATAAATTAAGCAAGCATAAGAAAAGTGCGGAAAATATTAAACTTACGTACCAATCTTTGTTTACATGAGCAAAAAATGGTTCACAGTGTTGGGCAATGAATTATGTACAAGCAAAAATTGGGAATTGCGGAGATGAGAATGCTTAGGTGGATGTGTGGACACACGAGACTGGATAAGATTAGGAATGAATGTATCAGGGATAAGATAGGAGTGACACCAATTGCAGAGAATATGCGAGAAGCTCGACTAAGATAGTTTGGACACGTACAAAGGAGACCATTAGAGGCACCTGTTATGCGCTGTGAGAGTTTAGTCACTAGGCATGTTAAACGAGTGAGGGGTAGACCAATAATGACTTTGGAATGAGACTATAAGGAAAGACATGATGTACTTAGGCATTATTGAGATTATGACTAAAGATAGGGCACAAAGGCGGCAAAGGATCCATATAGCCGACCCCACTATAGTGGGATAAAGGCTTGAGTGTTGTTGTTGTTACCATTCTTTGTTTCATTTTCATGTTGAACTATCACCGCCATCCTTAATAGTGCACCTGTGTTGGCTCGAATAAACTCGGCAGTCCTCAATGATGGAGAGAGCATCAGTTGTATAGATCTCTCCATCTTGGTTTGTAAATTTGAATTGAGGAACAAGGGAAAAGATTAACAGAACCTATGTGAATGTAATCAGTCACAATCCCCTTTTCCCATTAGTAAAAATAAATGCCAGAAACAATAAAACTCAATTTCAGAAAAACAAAGAATTAATGGAAGGTTCTTTCCTCAAATGCATGCCCATGGTGGGCAAAGTGAGAGGCAGAATTTATTCCTCTGTTGGATTGCCTGAATACCAAGGAGGAGGATTTCTCCTTTGCGCCCGAGCTTCTCAACAACAACAACAACACTCAAGCCTTTATCCCACCATAGTGGGGTCGGCTATATGGATCCTCTGTCGCCATTGCGCCCTATCTTTAAGCATAGTCTCATTAATGCCTAAGTACATCATGTCTTTCTTTATAGTTTCATTCCAAGTCTTTTTTGGTCTACCCCTCCCCCGTTTAACATGTCTAGTGACTAAACTCTCACAACGCCTAACAGGTGCCTCTAATGGTCTCCTATGTACATGTCCAAACCATCTTAAACGAGCTTCTCGCATCTTCTCTACAATTGGCGCCACTCCTATCTTATCCCTGATACATTCATTCCTAATTTTATCCAGTCTTGTGTGACCACACATCCACCTAAGCATTCTCATCTCCGCGACTCCCATTTTTTGCTCGTGTACACCATTCATTGCCCAACACTCAGAACCGTAGAGCATTGCAGGCCTAATTGCAGTACGGTAAAACTTGCCTTTAAGTTTTAGTGGTACTTTACGATCACATAGGATCCCAGACGCGCCTCTCCACTTCAACCAACCTGCTTGGATTCTATGAATCACATCTTTATCTACACCTCCATCTTTTTGAATTATCGATCCCAAATATTTAAAGCACTCACTGCGGGAAATATCTTGGTCACCCAATTTAATGACGGAGTCATCTGACCTTCTTGCACTACTAAATTTAAGCTCTATATACTCTGTCTTTGTCCTGCTCAACCTAAAACCCTTCTTTTCTAAAGTGTCTCGCCAAGATTCCAGTTTCGCGTTTACACCCTCGCGCGTCTCATCGACCAAAACAATATCATCTGCAAATAATAAACACCAAGGTATTGCTTGCTGGATATGTCCGGTGAGCTCATCTAAGATAAGGGTAAAGAGGTAAGGGCTTAAAGCTGACCCTTGATGTAAGCCAACAGCGATAGGGAATTCCTGTGTTAATCCTCCAGATGTCCTCACCCTGGTCACTGAATTTGTATACATATCTTTGATTACGTCAATGTATG
This sequence comes from Dactylorhiza incarnata, assembly GCA_033032865.1. NCBI lineage: Eukaryota > Viridiplantae > Streptophyta > Magnoliopsida > Asparagales > Orchidaceae > Dactylorhiza > Dactylorhiza incarnata. The sequence continues at coordinate 2,561,589 of JAWHQI010000173.1, forward strand.
ATACATTTACACCTTTCTTTTCTAAGACTCTCCACAAGACCTCTCTTGGAACCCTATCATACGCCTTCTCCAGATCGATAAACAACATATGCAAATCTTTTTGTCTTTCCCGATAGTTGTCAATGAGTCTCCTCAAGAGATGTATAGCTTCCATGGTTGACCTCCCTGGCATGAATCCAAATTGATTCTCTGAGATGCTAGTCTCTCGTCTAACTCGTCTCTCTATTACTCGTTCCCATAGTTTCATAGTATGACTCATTAATTTAATTCCCCTGTAATTGACACAATTTTGTATATCTCCTTTGTTCTTATACAAAGGTACCAAAATACTTTCTCTCCATTGGTTTGGCATCCTTTTTGTCTTCAGTATCTTATTGAAGAAACTTGTAAGCCATACAATTCCTTCCCTCCCTAAGCATTTCCATACTTCAATGGGTATATCGTCTGGTCCAACCGCCTTTCCATTTTTCATCTTCTTCAGAGCGTCATCTATCTCTGATGCTTGAATTTTACGATAAAAAGTTATGTCTCTATACTCCTCCGATTTACTTAACTCTTCCAAGTTCAGTTCATTATCTTTTCCTTCATTGTATAGTTGATAAAAATATCTTTTCCATCGCTCCTTAATAGCCACATCATCCGTCAAAACCGTATCTGTTTCATCTTTTATGCATTTAATTTGGCTTAAATCTCTTGTTTTCCTCTCTCTAGCTCGAGCAATTTTATATATATCGCGCTCTCCATCTTTGGTATCTAGTCGTTTGTAAAATTCTTCATAAGCTTGACTTCTTGCTTTACTTACTGCATTTTTAGCTTCTTTCTTGGCGACTTTATACTTTGTCAAGTTTTCATCATTCCTACAAGCATATAATGTTTTGTAGCTGACCCTCTTGGCCCTCACTTTGTCTTGCACTTCCTTTTTCCACCACCAAGATTCTTTTTGTGGGGGCGCGTGACCTTTTGACTCTCCAAGTACGTTCTTTCCACTTATCCTTAAATGAGAAGACATAACTTCCCATGCGACACTAGGATCAACATACGGATCATCAACTAGTCGTTCTATAACTGCTGCCTTGAAAGCAACCTGTTTTTCCTTCATCAAGTTCCACCACCGAATTTTTGGCAACACTTTTGTCTTTCTCTTAAAGTTACTATATTTAATTTGCACATCCAGCACCACTAGCCTATGTTGCGTTGTCAAACTTTCTCCTGGTATGACTTTGCAATCCTTACAAATCTTTTTATCCATTTTGCGAGTCATAAAATAGTCAATTTGTGACTTATTTTGTCCGCTCTTGAACGTAATTAAGTGTTCTTCCCTCTTTATGTAAAACGTATTTGTCACAATTAGCTCATGTGCTATGACAAAGTCTAGAATGGTTCTTCCTTCTTCATTTCTTTCTCCATACCCAAATCCTCCATGAACATCTGTATAATCCGTATTTTGCTTCCCTACATGTCCATTTAAGTCTCCTCCAATGAAAATTTTCTCGCTTTGTGAGATTTCTCTTACCAAATCATCTAAGTCTTCCCAAAATTGTACTTTAATAGCCTTATTTAATCCTACTTGTGGCGCATAAGCACTAATTACATTAATAGTTTCCTTTCCTACGATTAATTTAAGAGCTAAGATTCTATCACCTTTTCTGCTTACCCCAACAACTCCATCCCTCCAAGTAGTATCTACAATAATACCTACTCCATTTCTTGTTTTATTTTTTCCTGTGTACCATAATTTAAAACCTGAATTATCTAGAAATTTAGCTTTCTCACCCACCCATTTAGTCTTTTTGCCCGAGCTTCTCATGATTAAGAAATTACCGACTACCAAATCAGTGGAGAAGAACTGTTTACCTCCTTTTGTTGGGGAAGACGTCCTGTGTTGTTCCCGATGAGGGAGGCGTGCAACTAGGGCGAAAATGAGCGTGCGCCTTGGAGACAAAAAGCTGCCTAGCAGCTAGGGCTCTCGTGCGGCTATCCTTTGGCCCCTGTTCATGCTACCTGATACTATTGACGTAACCCAATGTTGATGCACATCTGTGGGAGGTTCGAATAGACTCGATGTGAAATTGATTGGGTTGACTCGATTGTTTAACTAAATAGTGGAAAAACTAACATCTTAACCCTAAAGGAGAGCGCACCTTGACTCTATCACAACGGCTGGAGGCAGAGGCGAAGCCGACAAAGATAAAGGGAGCCTTGCCGTGGCTACTGGAGATGGGGTGCATGAGGTGGGAGATCTAAAACCCTTTGACCTAATTCTAAGAGAACTTGAAGTGAGGAAGATGAGTTTAAAACATTTTTTGTTTGCTTTCTTCATGACCCAAATGATCCTACTTATAGAGTTACATACTGACATGAACCATAAATAAGTCCAAATATAAAAATATCCAAAATATTAAAATACACTAAAAGACAATGACTCGAAATAAATGCATGAAAGTATCTAGTTGCGACCTAAATCACCTAGAGGGGGGGGGGGTGAATAGATGGATTCTATGTCTTTTCGCGGAATTAAAAACTTAGAAATAAAAGCACATGGAATCCAAAAGAGCACATCACAACACAGAGAATTATAGTGGTTCCCCGATCTTGGGTAGTCCACTTTCCCGCCTCGCCTACCTAGCACTCCAAGGCTAGATTCGGCTACTTCACCAAACTCGGATCAATCAAATCCTACTACTCGGAGTACACAACTCCTACAAGCTCGGAGAACAAACTCTCCTACAAACTCGGAAGGAAAACTTCCTACAAACTCGGAGACAACGCTCCTACAACTCGGAGTATAACTCCTACAACTCGGAAGCAAGCTTCCTACAAGAATATTGTAAAGAAATCTTACAAAATCTTTGATTGAGAAACAATCTACTTAGGAACTCTTGGAGGAGTCCTTTTCTTCAGATCTGAAATAAAAGATCTTCTTCAGATCTGGAGAACCTTAATCTTCTTCTTCTTTTAGAGTGAAAGCTTGAATCTTCAAGGATTAGGAAGAATAAGAATCGGCAAACCTGATCTGAGAAGGCCCTTTGATTAAATCGAAAAGATCTTCAATATTGAGAGCAGCAACTTGATCAAAGGCCTTCTTATCTGAGAAATTTTTAGCAGCACTGAAGAACGAGTCTTGAGCGGCGCACAAGTTAGATCTCAGAAAACTTTTCCAGCGAGAGAGAGGAAGAAGACGGCTGGGTTCTTCTTTTTCTCTTCTCCTTTTTTTGCCCTAAAAATAAAGGATTATTTATAGGGAAACCTCCAACGGTTCGGGCGACAGACAAGGAGAGGTCGCCACGTGTACTGTACATGTCGGCCAACCCTAAATTTCAAAAACGAAACGGAAATTTGAAATCCGTCTGTCCGTCATTCGTCGAGACTTCACGTGAACATTCGACGAATTGACTTAGCCACAGAAAAACACTGAACAACCCGTGAAAAACACTTTCTGTTACCATTCGTCGGGATTCGTCGGGAGTTCACGAGAACATTCGACGAATGGACTTAGCTGCAGATTTTTCTTCACAAGACTGTCTTTTTGACTTATGTCTGGATTCGTCGAGATTCGTCGGGAGTTCACGTGACATCTCGACGAATTGACTTAGCCACAGAAATTTCTTCTTCAGACTGGAAATTTGGCTTCTGTCTGGATTCGTCGAGATTCGTCGGGAGTTCACGTGACATCTCGACGAATTGACTCAGCAAAAATTTATTTTCTTTTCCTGAAAACCTGCTTCACTCCTCAAGCTTGAAAACCTTCAGTTATGAGTATATAAAGTACACCCCCAAAGAGAGATTACACATGGATCAACACTTTGTTCTACACAATGAGAGATTACACTGTTTAGAACTGTGTTTGGTGATCCATTGCAACCTGACTTTGGTGTGCACTTAGCATTAAGACCTGCAAACACATAACTAGAGCAACATCAAATACATCTCAATTCAACTTAGTTCACAGGAACACTTCTTCAAATCAAGGTAATTGTAGCTACAATACCCAACAATCTCCCCCTATTTGAAGAAGTCAGAACCTATGTACTGAGTTGAATTGCACTTAAATAAATATATATCAAATAGATAAGGAGAGTTAAAAACTTAACTTTTTCAACTTTCTCTCCCTTTCAACTTTGTCTTTCAACTTTGCCAATTCTAACTTTGCCAATTCCTCCCCACTTCAAACTCTCTTGCAAATTCAACTTCTCTCCCCCTTTCTGACTACTTCAGATAGGGAAGAAAAAACATGAGAGCTCAAAGCTCCCCCTCAGCAACTGCATAGGAGTACACATTTGGGAGAATGTGTAGAATCAGCTCCCCCTCAATCTTTTCTCCCCCTTAGTCTTATCTCCCCCTTAGAGTTTCAGTGTCTGGACTGATTTCCTAAGCTTTTCAGCAACCATACTATATTTCTTCTATGTTCTGGTCATGTACCATGAACATCCACTTGTCCAAATGCCTGATTAGAGTTTTGGCTGGCCTTTGGACATACCTGCAAACACAGATTAATTTCCCTTAGGAACCCAAAAGGATTTGGTCCTAGGTTTCTGGTTAGATCAACACCACTCGGAGTGTTAACATTGCAAGGGGTCATACTTACATTGTTAACCCGTGGAGTCTTGACGTTCCTGGGGTTAAACCAGCAATCTATGGCGAAGTGACCAATCTTGCCACAGCACCAACAATCAAATCGATTGTATCTTCTCTTGTTCTCCTGTTTTAACTTGTGAACGAGGAGTTTAGCAGGAGCAATATTCTTAGAAGTAGAAGCCTCATGGTTGCAACACACACATGACTCCTTCTTCTCTTCATGAGATTTAGCAACAATTGATTTAATCTTTGGTGCTTTCTTAACAACTGATCCATGTACAAATGAACCATAATCCCTGGGGATTACTTTTTCATAAGGTGCCTTGAAAGCAGTTGTTTCGAAGCATCGGGGACGGGTTTGATTTTGGTCAACCTTGCCCTTACCTTTAACAGCTCTTTTCTTAGCAGCCTTACTACTTTCAGCCTTATGACCAAGGCCACTAACCTTCGCAGGAGCAGAAAATCTTTCAATGATTGGAAGAATAGTTTTTGGTTTGGAGAAGCTTTCAACTATCTTCCTTTCCACCACTAACTTTTCTTCTAATTCATTTATAAACTTCTCCTTAAGATTTAATAATTCAGTAGATCTTTGAAGTTCATCTTTCAAGATTTGGACTTCATCTTTGAGAGGAGTTAATTTTTCAATTTCCTCCCTCAAATCTGATTCCATCGTCTTGAGAGATTTAATCTCATTTGCTTGAGATTTGACTACCTTGCGGCATTTGTCAAATCCTTCCAAAACGGCTTTGTACTGAGTCATTAAATCTGAATCTACCTCTGAAGAATAGCCTTCATTTGCATTGGAGTCAGTTTCAGATGCAGAAAGAGGAGTGTGCGAGTTTACCTTCCCTTTGTATGAGGAGACACTTCCTTCCTCATCTGAATGTGCCATAAGCCCAAAATAGGCTTCTTCATCTGAGCTTGACTTCCCTGAGTCACTGTCACTAAGAGTCTTGGTCTTCTTTGCTAAGAAGCTCTTTTCTTCTTTCCTTTTCCCCTTGAAGGATTTCTTCTTTTTGTATGGACATTCCGTACTTATATGCCCTGACTTATTACAACAATAACAGACAATATCAGTCGAAACATGTTTATTCGGTTTGGTTGTATACCTGTCGTTGCTGTGTTCTTTCTTGTGACGTTCATCATCACGCCTTGACCTTCTTTGGCTCCTTTTTCTGAGCAATTTCTTGAATTTCTTGGCGAGTGAAGAGAACTCTCCATCGGACATGTCTGAGCTTGAAGAACAATCCACAGACTCATCGTCTTCATCTGACGGTTGTGTCTTTTCAAATGATCTAGCTTTACCTCTTCTTGACTCTTTGGCCTTCAGTGCCACAGAGTTCTCCCTTCCAGAAGTGGAGCATCCTTCTTCTTCAGCTTTTCTAATACTCAGCTTTAGTTCATGTGAGAGAAGCTTGCCAAACAATATTTGTGGCTTCATCGTAGCCAACTTTCCGAATTCCCGGATAGCAATAGCCTTGGTATCCCATTCTTTCGTTAGGGATCTCAAGAACTTGTCATTTAGTTCTCCAACGGTGAATTCCCGATCATAGTTCTTAAGACCGTTGACGATCTTAAAGAACTTCTCATAAGTATCAGAAAGGGAGTCTCTTGGATCTTGCTTGAATGCTTCGTATTCTTGGTTCAGCAACGATCTTCGGTCATCCCTCACTTTTTCAGTACCTTCCATAAGAACAACTATGGAGTCCCACATTTCCTTGGCAGACTTGCAGTGTATAAGATTTTGTAGCATTGAATCGTCCACTGCACCAGCAATAATGTTCTTTGCCTTCTTGTCCAAGATGACGAGGGCAATCTCATCTTTGTCTAGCTCCAACATTTTCTTGGGAATCATAATAGCCGAATTTATTGACGATGGCTTCATAGGAACATGGGGACCTTCCTCTACTATCTGAAAAATTCTTGGGTCGGTGGCTTCCATGTAGAACTTCATTCTTTCCTTCCACATAGGGAAGTTCTCCTTAGAACAGACGAGCATCTTGAGAGAATCCTTGGATTTTTCCATTTCAGACAAACTTGCTCTTGCAACTAGATTTAAAGATCTTGTTCAAGGTGTTAACCTTTTAACGAACAACCTGCCTCTGATACCAATTGAAAGTATCTAGTGCGGCCTAAATCACCTAGAGGGGTGGGGGGGGGGGGGGGGGTGGGGGGTGAATAGGTGGATTCTATGTCTTTTCGCGGAATTAAAAACTTAGAAATAAAAGCACATGGAATCCAAAAGAGCACAGCACAACACAGAGAATTATAGTGGTTCCCCGATCTTGGGTAGTCCACTTTCCCGCCTCGCCTACCTAGCACTCCAAGGCTAGATTCGGCTACTTCACCAAACTCGGATCAATCAAATCCTACTACTCGGAGTACACAACTCCTACAAGCTCGGAGAACAAACTCTCCTACAAACTCGGAAGGAAAACTTCCTACAAACTCGGAGACAACGCTCCTACAACTCGGAGTATAACTCCTACAACTCGGAAGCAAGCTTCCTACAAGAATATTGTAAAGAAATCTTACAAAATCTTTGATTGAGAAACAATCTACTTAGGAACTCTTGGAGGAGTCCTTTTCTTCAGATCTGAAATAAAAGATCTTCTTCTTCAGATCTGGAGAACCTTAATCTTCTTCTTCTTTTAGAGTGAAAGCTTGAATCTTCAAGGATTAGGAAGAATAAGAATCGGCAAACCTGATCTGAGAAGGCCCTTTGATTAAATCGAAAAGATCTTCAATATTGAGAGCATCAACTTGATCAAAGACCTTCTTATCTGAGAAATTTTTAGCAGCACTGAAGAACGAGTCTTGAGCGGCGCACAAGTTAGATCTCAGAAAACTTTTCCAGCGAGAGAGGAAGAAGACGGCTGGGTTCTTCTTTTTCTCTTCTCCTTTTTTTTGCCCTAAAAATAAAGGATTATTTATAGGGAAACCTCCAACGGTTCGGGCGACAGACAAGGAGAGGTCGCCACGTGTACTGTACATGTCGGCCAACCCTAAATTTCAAAAACGAAACGGAAATTTGAAATCCGTCTGTCCGTCATTCGTCGAGACTTCACGTGAACATTCGACGAATTGACTTAGCCACAGAAAAACACTGAACAACCCGTGAAAAACACTTTCTGTTACCATTCGTCGGGATTCGTCGGGAGTTCACGAGAACATTCGACGAATGGACTTAGCTGCAGATTTTTCTTCACAAGACTGTCTTTTTGACTTCTGTCTGGATTCGTCGAGATTCGTCGAGATTCGTCGGGAGTTCACGTGACATCTCGACGAATTGACTTAGCCACAGAAATTTCTTCTTCAGACTAGAAATTTGGCTTCTGTCTGGATTCGTCGAGATTCGTCGGGAGTTCACGTGACATCTCGACGAATTGACTCAACAAAAATTTCTTTTCTTTTCCTGAAAACCTGCTTGACTCCTCAAGCTTGAAAACCTTCAGTTATGAGTATATGAAGTACACCCCCAAAGAGAGATTACACATGGACCAACACTTTGTTCTACACAATGAGGGATTACACTGTTTAGAACTGTGTTTGGTGATCCATTGCAACCTGACTTTGGTGTGCACTTAGCATTAAGACCTGCAAACACATAACTACAGAACAACATCAAATACATCTCAATTCAACTTAGTTCACAGGAACACTTCTTCAAATCAAGGTAATTGTAGCTACAATACCCAACAATGCACATAACCTTGACTCATAACAACTCGTATAACATAAACTCTGTTGAAAAGTAGAAGGGATAATAACTGGTGCAATTTATTCTTCCACAATGAGGCTAATTTATAGGACTACAAGATGACTCACAAACTAAACTCATGATGTGAGACTAAACACACACATATATAAATACCTAAATATTAATACTTCCAACACTCTCCATCAAGCTGAAGGGGGACCTTTCAGCTTGGACATCATAATAACGACAATGGAGGTAGGCGATGCGGGACAAAACATCAGACGAGACACCAGGGCAAATTCCAAATCGGGGAATCAAGCCGGGGACATGGACACACACGACGCTGACCAACACACGACGCAGGACCCACGCACGACGTGGACTCGCTGGGAAACCGGTCAACCAACATCACCTACACACACAACATGCGAAAGAGAACGAAAGGTGTGGAGCAAATCATCAACCGGGCAACCGGGGATAATCCGTCGGGGATAATCTGTCGGGGATAATCCACACAAAAAACGGTCCCTCACAACACAGTCCCGTACAACACGGTCCCACACGACACAACCCGCTGAGATTATAACAACCAACACAATCGTATCCCAACACACGACCAATCGAAAGAAATATGGGGAGACACAAACCCACATATAACATAAGCTTAGAGGCCGTGTGGATCGAAGGCGAAAGGTCGGGAAAGATCATCCGAGTCGCCTTCGTCCCAAACACTCCCCTCACGTGGAAAACACGTGCATACAGGCATAACAAGACGATACGAAGCAAATACTAACAACAAACAATTACAACCACGTAAAACGACCAAAAAAGAACACAAAACTTCAACTTTGGTGAGAGATCAGCGCCCTAGAAGGGGTGGCAGTCGCTGGAAGTGACAAAAAACAGAAGGGCAGCGACAGAGAGGCAAATGCTGAATCTTAACAACAAGAGGAATGCAATCAGAACAACGTCGACGACAACAGCAAGAATATCGAACAAGATCTCCATCGGCAGATGCGGAAGGAGCACAGACAACAGTGGATGGAAGCGGAGAAACCCAGGAAGCAGAGTAACCCATCCGACGAAGAAGCACTGAACGATAACAGATAGGAGACGAGATCGATGAGGCAACAGCGGGAAGCAGTAACAACGACGAGAACAACAGCCAGTCGACGGGAACGATGTCAGAAGCATCGTGAGAATGGATCGTCGACACCTGAAGGAGTGGTCGCTGAAGGATCGGAGGCAGCACGACGAGATTGACGCAGGGAGAACGACGCCAGGAGAAACCAGACGCAGTAGCCGAAGGTGTCGTCGAGAAGCGCCAAGAATCACTTCGACGGGCCTTCTTGATGGGATCGACACAAGAGGCAGACACGAGATCATCGCCGACGGGAGAAATAGACTGGAGAGGAAAAATCAGGAAGAATCGAGAGAGGAAGCCACCGTGAAATGTACGTTGCCCATAATTAGGGCAACCAAATTTCAGGGAGGAGTAAATTCCACCTCTGATACCATGTTGAAAAGTAGAAAGCATAATAACTGGTGCAATTTATTCTTCCACAATGGGGCTAATTTATAGGACTGCAAGATGACTCACAAACTAAACTCATGTGTGGGACTAAACCCACACATATATAAATACCTAAATATTAATACTTCCAACAATGGGGCTAATTTATTTAAGACTAACAGTTTTTTATTTATTAGCTTAGCAGATACAGGTTAGCACTGTTCGTGCCTTCTAGCCAATGTCTTTACTTTGATATGCACAGAGAAACTGATTCAGTATTACATTTTAGTTGATCAACAAGAAGGATGCAACAACAATGGATAATTTTTTGATTGAATATGAAGTAATGAACAAGGCGCTATCTTTTCCAGGGCTCTTGTGCGAATCTGTGTTTATTTCCTTAATTTGTACTTCCTGGTGCTTTAGGCACAAAACGAATTAGAAAAACATTAGAAAAAAAGTAAATGTGTGACTCTTATACAAACAAGAAAGGGTTCATCTTGATTTGCACTTTATTATATAACACATACCGCTACGATGCTACCGGCCTATTGTATATACACATATACTTAGTACTGTTTTAAGTTGGTATTAAATATTTCTACTGCTAAAATTTTCTTGGATGGTCTTACAAAAGTGGAACTTGTTCTAGGTCGGAGTGAGAGAAGGGTGATTGACTGTAGTTCATCCTAACAAAATTTAAATGCCGAGACATAAAATAACTTCTTGGTAGAATTTTGGCTTGACAAGCTATAATGCCTAAGAATGAAACTGCATCACCTTTAAGATTTTAATAGTTAATTTCTACTTGCTTTTTTATTTTTTAGGATGGGTCCTGATCAATGCTTGTTGTTTCAATTTTGATATTGATCATGTGTTTATTTTATTGGAAGAAGCTCCTCTGCAATAGGCGAAATTTATGGAAATAAACTCCTCCCTGAACCTTACATCTGCAGGACCATGTGCACCGGGAGGGTGCACCCTATTTCTTCTTGCTTGTTTTTCTGCATTCTAATCTCTAGATGAATCCTAGAAGACATTGTAATGAGCAAACCTTATCATTCTCAACAAACGATCATTGACTTTAAATTTGTTTTGTTCAAATGTCTGTTAAAACTAGCAAGTTGAAATTGAAATGCTGCAAATTTGCATCCACCATCCTATGGAGACAATTCGATAAACATAGATATGTTCAGTCTCCAAGTTGAGGTTTAACTGCTGCACTTTCATGTGCTCAACATTCATTCTTGTGTAAGTCTTTGATTAATTTTAAGGACAGTCATAGAATTAGAGCCTTAAACAATTTCATTCTCCTTTTTAATGCAAATATTTCTTTCTTTTATTGTTAGCTTCACCACATTGTGAACAATGAAAGCTTGATGGTATTTGATTTTATACTTTGTTCTTTGGCAGGATTACCTAGCAAACCCAGCAACTGTTGATATGGCCTATAATGTACTCATAGACCATGCATTAGCAGAGAGAGATCGTAGGTACTTGAGGTTTTTTATATCAATTTATCCGATGTTCCCTATGTATGCTATTCTTTGTTACAAATGAATTGTTTTTCCATTTTCCCTGCTTCATTACATGCCTTTATTTCAATTTAATTTGGACTATCAATTGGATAATTTGCATTATATACATTGAAACGTGGAGCTATCGTAGCTTCTAGAGAATTTTCTTCAAGAATTTTTGTATAAATCTCCCAACTGTATCATTTTTTGTTGAATAAACGTTAATTTTAGGGGATGTAAAAAAGTCCTTTCATTTCCCAAAATCATGGTATTCCTAACAAGGTCTTACGAAACTCTGGTATGCTTGCCAGAGTTTTATAAAATCATTGTTAGGCTTATCAATATTAATCCTTATTTCTCTCTCTAATCTTCACTGTGATTGTGTTAGGGGTAAGGCCTAACCCGTACCGGTGGGCAATACCAGCTGCTCAAATACCGCACCGCGCGAAGCAGTCCACGACAATGATCCATAGTGGCCCCCAATCCGGAGCCCCTAACAGGGCCGCGGCCCCCACACCCCAACCCGTCTCCTCAACCAGTTTAATTGAGGCGGGTTGTTGAGGCTGGGATTCGATCCCCAGACCTCCTTGATAAGGAGCCTTCAACACGGCTCTCATCACCAACTGAGCTGCACTTTTATGTTAGGGGTAAGGCCTAACCCGTACCGGTGGGCAATACCAGCTGCTCAAATACCGCACCGCGCGAAGCAGTCCACGACAATGATCCATAGTGGCCCCCAATCCGGAGCCCCTAACAGGGCCGCGTACCCCACACCCCAACCCGTCTCCTCAACCAGTTTAATTGAGGCGGGTTGTTGAGGCTGGGATTCGATCCCCAGACCTCCTTGATAAGGAGCCTTCAACACGGCTCTCATCACCAACTGAGCCGCGACTCAGTTGGTGATGAGAGCCGTGTTGAAGGCTCCTTATCAAGGAGGTCTGAGGATCGAATCCCATCCTCAACAACCCGCCTCAATTAAACTGGTTGAGGAGACGGGTTGGGGTGTGGGGGCCGCGGCCCTGTTAGGGGCTCCGGATTGGGGGCCACTATGGATCATTGCCGTGGATTGCTTCGCGCGGTGCGGTATTTGAGCAGCTGGTATTGCCCACCGGTACGGGTTAGGCCTTACTCCTAACAGATTGCTGTTGACCAGGCATCCTTGTCGTGCTTATGCTATCCATAATAGCGGCAACATCACTCCTTTGCAGCTGCAATACTGCCACATGCACTAATTATTTCGTGACATTGTCTTAGCCATTTATGCTCGACCCTATGGATCTCCCCAGAGATCTTCGTATATCATGATCATGCTCTTCCTCAGACCTCTATTCGTAGAGACTGTCTTGACCCTTTACCATAATTCAATTCTACTAGTGACGATTATTATGATGATTTTCTTAGATTTCATAAAGGGTTTTTCATGAGGACAACATCATGCTTAGATTTATGCTAGATGCGCCATCGTTTGACAATCAACTAGCCCTAAAGGGGTTTATGAATTGGATCTTCAACATTGATTGTTATTTTGATTTGTGTGAGATATCTGAAGAGCGTCGCACTAGACTTTCTAATATGAAGCTTTAGGATCGGGTTAAGGATTATTGGGCTGGCGTGGAGTGTAGGATAAAGCGCGATGGTCTTCGCCCCATATATCGATGAGGAGACATGATGCAGGAGTTGAAGAATAAATATCATTCTACATCCAATAAATGCTAGCTCCTCGATTATTTACACCATGCGACAAGGGATTGTCTGTTACCGATTATATAGTTCGATTTAATGAGCTTGTTGTGAGGAGAAATATTCAGGCGGAGCCCTTCGCAGTTACCTTTCGGTTTTTGATATGGGCTCCTCACAGAGATTCGTCGAGAGCTGACCTCACACTTCTTAGAGTCTATTGATCAAATATTTCAACTGCCCTCCATTGCTAGCATCAATTGAGGTTTGCTGGGTTGAGGTGAGTTGGCTAGTATTCTGACCCGTCCACCTTTGGGATTCCTTCTTAGATTTTGATTATCTCATCCTGATGAGGCTCAGTGCCCGACGAGTAGTATTCCACTTGATTATGAGATTGAGTCTGATCCTGAGTTTCTATCACAACTTGAGGGTGATATTATTATGAATAATGTGTATGGTCGGGGAGTGAGTACGAGCGACCCAGTGATCCTTTAGTGGTATGTCCTTCCCCTACTTTCGGCACAAACCTAGTTATTATTTGGATCATAGCCCTATCTTTGACTATAGGTTCCTTAGAATCTGTTCACTTTTTAGAGCCTAGTCATGTCTCGAGTGAGAGTCGAGAGCCTAGTGTTGATCTTGTATTGGCCCCCTCACCTGTATTTGAGGACATTGCTGTCACTGATGATATTCATTTAAAGGACCATCCCGCTATTGATGAAATGTTTGAGTAGCCTCCTGATGAGTCACCTCTTCTTGATGAGGATGAGATTCAGGTGATCGATATGAGTACCGGATTCTTGAAGTCTTCAAGTCATATCGTCGAGTTCGCCCTTGTGCGAGGATTTTGAGCTTAGTAATAAGTATGTAGAGTTTGCATCACATACTCTCGAGGACACTCTTCATGTTTCAGAAGCCTGCCCTGTTACCACTCTCACTGTTGATGAGTTCTTGGATACCCCTCGTACTGACCCCCCTCAGAGGAGTATTTTCTTCTTGGAGACACTCGGCACACTTTAGAGTCGCGCCCTGTTGTCGATGCCACATGTATTTATTCATGTGACCGTTGTATTCCTGATAAATTTTTCTATATACTATCCGCTGTGCCTCATGATGTGTCACATCATTGGAGACATTTACATGCTATTCACTCACACTTAAGCAATGATATCTTGCATAGTCATTTGGGTGTTCGCATAATGCCCAGATTTCATCCCTAAAATCCCGTTGATTGCTTGTGTATGCATGGAACACGTGTGGAGAGATTTTCGAGGAGAACACGAATAGTAAACCTGTTTTTCCTCACGCACGACCGTGTGCTTGAAACCACACAACTGTGCGTTACTTGAGAGGTTAACTAGGCAGAAATCCAAAGAATAGTTTGGCATCGTGTCGTGTGCACGATTGTGCGAGGTGGATTGCACAACCATATGCATTATATTGCATGACTGTGCGTTTTGTACATGTTGAAAGAGCAAAAACCATTGTCCTGTCTGTTATCGTGCGCTTTCAGGCACGACCGTGCACCCATCCCATGTGCACTTTGGGTTGTAGTTAACAAAACTGGCACACGACCGTGCAACTGGCGAGAACTCATGTTTTAACTTCTAGCCAGAGCCGTGGATCTCTATCCAACGGGCCAGATCCCCTTCCCCTGACCTAAAACATCGGCTTATGTGATTTGGGGCTCATTTCGATCAATTGTGGGCTGAGAGAGAGGAAGAGGAGTTGAAAAGGAAGAAGAGCTATGGCTTGGAGAGAAATCGTCATTGGAGGACCTTCAGAGCTTTGATCAAAGATCCGAAGTCGTAGAATGGAAGAGCTCTTCCTACCGGTCATGCTCCACCATCGTTCGACATTTCCCCATGGCTCCGCAGAGATCTTCATGGGTAACGACTCTTTCCTCCTGTCTTAAGGCCGTTTGTGAGTTTCATTCTTTGATTTCTTACATTTGGTGAGTTCCTCTCTCACTAATTAATGGAGGAACAACCACCTTTGGTATACTAGAACCCCGGGGCATGGAATTCCGACCCCGTCATGATTTGCATTAAAAATCCTGCGCTTGACTCCGGATTAAGCATTGCGTGAAGCTTATTCGTGGTCGTAGGCCCTAATCGGTGATGATGATTGACGATTTGCATATGCAACTTGACCTAGTTTACGCAATTAAAAAATAGTCCGATTGATCGTCGTAACGTGTGGGACCATAGGTGTAGTGGGAATGATGATGTTGACGCCCTTACATGTTTTCCCAATTGAGAATTTTATGCGACGGAGAGAGCCGTCATGAAGAATAATCATTTAGGGTGGTGAAGACGTTGGCCCCATGAGTTGATGAAGTTATGTGCATATGATGTAGCGAACAATCTTTAAATGCATGTCTGATGGGCTTTTAACGCACGCCGAACGGCTTTTAAACGTGATGATGAGAGATAGTCAGACAGACTCTAAACGCACGTCAGACGGTCTTTAAGCGCACATCGCTTGAGATTTGATGAAATGATATGATTTGGCTAGCTGTGCGCCGTGCGGTCATGAGTACTCATAGATGGGTGAGGCTTGATGTATGCTAGAATCATGCGATATTATGTTAGGGGTTGTGATGAGTCCCTGACGAACCTAACTGCCATTCATAATGCATATTAGGCCACCTTTTTTACATGCTTAACTTAGAAAATGTTTGATGCCCGAGTCCTTGTATGAGTAGAGTAGTTGACTTTAATTTCACTATTGCTATCATTATTGCATGTTATTCGTTATGCATACTTGTAGGTGTGAGACGACTCACCCCAATGTTCGATAGGACGGCCCGGGGAGGGAGTTGTGACACGGTTTGTGGTCAGCTCATAATTGACCATCGTTTATTTCTCATATGTATTTGGTTGCAACTAGCATAACGTGTAACAGAGCTTAGTGGGCCAAACCCAAAGCTAATTAAAAAAGGAAAAGAAATTGCTGCACATGTTTACATTTCCTTTTGTACTATGTATCGGGCCTGTGCGATCTTGACTTTATATCATGATGTGTTTTGTCATGAATGAATATATATAACAAATATAAGACTGATCACTGGCTAGACTTGTATTAGAAGTGGCCATTTCGCATTGATTAAACAATTTGATATCATAATTTCACAAGCGTTATTGTAAACTCTGAGATGTTTAATTTGTACTTTTTTTTTTCTATTTCATAATATTCTATTTGTGAAGGTTGTCTGTTGTGGGGGACCGACCAGACCCATATTATACGACAGTTACATGTGAAGTGTTACAATTTGGTATCAAAGACAGTAGTCCGATCCCTTAGTCTTTAGGTTCGTGGACGAACCTTTTAACGGGTGGTGTACAAATGCGAAAGTGTTTGAATGCCTAAAAATCTGTCTAAGAAAAATGTCCATTCAAGGATCAATGAATTTGATTGTTTGGGAACCCTAGTGTTTTATGTTTGTTGTTTATTGATTCGCTAAACCGTGTGTTTCACGTTTATAGGCGACTATAGGCGGTGCGGGTCCTTCTTAACCGCGTGAGACTGAAGATAATGATACATCTGCTTCAACTACTGCGAGTCCACCATCTGCTGAGATGTTTAGGATGATTGTCGAGGCAATGACTGCCGCACTCGATGCACGACCTACTAGGCTGGCACCTACTGTTGCACATCCCAGTCCCGATGGGGCCCCAATGTCTATTGTTGCCGCAGTTCTACTAGAGGAACCCCGAGCACGTGATCATGATCTGAAGTATTTCTTGGGATTTAATCCCCCATCATTCTCTGCGACTGAGACTGCAACTGAAGCGGAAGAGTTGTTGGCAAGGGTGAATCGAATCCTGGCCATTACTAATACAACAGAAGAGAAGATGGTAACCTTGACCATCTTCCTACTAATTGAGGATGCCTGGTTTTGGTGGGAAGAGGAAGTCGAGCGTCATTTGACACAGATCTCTATAGAGGGCTTCTTAGAGTCCTTCCTGAGGAGGTATATCCCCGATATGATGCGCATGGTGCATGTCAAAGTCTTTATTCCCCTGGAATAGGCGAGAAATTGTCATTGCAACGCCATGCGCGTCATAGCACTAATTGAGGATGCCAGATTTATTCCCCATGGGTTTTGCAGCAACAGACATTGCCGGTTACTATAGGTGCTTCGTGAAGAACTTTTTGAGGATCACCCTTCCTCTTACCCCCTTGACGAGGAAAGAGCACAAGCTCGTTTGAACGCAGGAGTGCATGTGAGTTTATGAGGAATTGAAGGGCCAGTTTGGGGTGCGTGCTGTGCAGTTTGAGAAGGTGATAACTTGCAGGTCGTGTCAGCTGAAAGTGCATGAGAGGAATTACTCAATCAACGACTTGGAGTTGGTGGTCATGACATTCACTCTTAAACTGTGGCGGCACTACGTGTATGACGTGAAGATTGATATGTTCACGGATCACAAAAGCTTGAAGTACCTCATGATGCAAAAGGAGCTAAACATGCACCAACGTAGATGGATGAAGTTCTTGGGATACTATAGTTTCGATTACCACTACACTCCAGGAAAGGCGAACGTTGTCGCCGATGCATTGAGCAAGCAAGCTTCAACCCAAGAAAATTGGATACTTGCACACGAGGAGTTCTTGGCTCTCAAGTTAGAAGCATTGGAGATCAGCTGTGTTAGGAATGATGTTGCCACAACTACATGTTTAAACTTTAAACTAGACGGAGGTCCAATATGATATTGGGCATCGAGTCCGTAAATCCTTGGAGCTTGACGAGTGCATGAAACGATACGTGAAAGAGGCGACAGAAGATTCCAACACCGCATTTTCGTATGAAGACGGACTACTACGGAAGGATGACTGCCTGTGCATCCTAAATTTTGGTAAACTCTGTGATGAACTGATGTCTGAAGACACTTCTCCATGTATTCGATTCATCCGAAGTGTACCAAAATGTGCACGATTATGAAAAAGCTGTTCTGGTCGCCGGGCATGAAGAAGAACATTGCCTTGTTTGTGGCAAAAATATCAAACCTGAACGTTAATAAAGGCAGAATGCCAAAGGCCCGATGAGTTCTTAAAATTCCTACCGATTCCGGAATGGAAGTTTGACGACATATTGATAGATTTTGTGCATAAACTACCGAGGTCGCCGCAAAACAACGACGCCGTCCGGGTGATCGCCAATCACTTAACCAAGGTAGCACACTTTATCCCAAACTGGAAGGATGATTTTGTGGAGATACTTGCTGATCTGTATGTAAAGAATATCGTTTGGTTGCATGTTGACCCTCGTAGTATCGTCAATGACCAAGACAGGCGTTTCACTTCCAATGATTGGAGGCACGTCCATCAATGTTGGGCACAGAGTTAAAATTCAGTACGACATTCCATCCGCAAACTGAGGGGACAAATCGAACAATGGAGGACATGCTGCGTATGTGTGTTCTCGATTTTGGGAAGAAATATGAGGACCACCACTTTATGATTGAGTTCACCTACAACAACAACAACAACAACAACTATCAATCGAGTATTCAGATGCCACCGTTTGAAGCGCTCTATGACATGAGGTTTCGTACTCCTTTAGCTTAGGCGGAACGGGTCATACAAAACTGTTGAAATGCAAGGAGGTGGATGAAGAAAATGCAACAATCCGCATCATTCACGAAAGAATATTGGTTACTTAGGATATGCAAGATAAGCACTACAATGCCAACAATCAGAATGTGGAGTTTGCCATGGGCGATTGGGTATACCTTAAGATTAAACCGTTCAAAGGATTATCAAGGATTCGACAACTGAAAAAGCTAAGTCCAAGATACTTGGGGCTGTTTGAGGTGACAAAATGTATTGGTGATACTGCTTAACGCCTTGCATTGTCAATTGAACTCAGTGGATTGCATGATGTGTTTCACATATCTGTGTTGAGGAAGGCCATACGGAAACCTGCACAATTAGTCGAGACCGACAATGTCGCAGTGGACTATCGACTAGAATCACACCTATTTGCATTGAGGACACATAAGTCCGTTAGTTGCGGAACAAGGAGATCAAGATGGTAAAGACCCGCTGGAACAACTGTGGCTGTGATGAATTCTCCTGGAAGAGCAAGCTATGCGTGTGAAGTGTTCTGACCTGTTTATATATGTATGATGAGTTGTTATTTTGTTCTACTTATATTTAATTTTGGGACGAATTTCTTTTAAGTGAAGGAGAATTGTAACACCCCGATTTCATCAATACAACCATGTTGATTGCATGTGCATGCATGAAACTCGTGTGGGGAGATTTTCGAGGCGAATTAGGGCAGTAAACCTGTTTTCCCCTTCACGCATGATCGTGCACTCGAAATCGCACGACCATGCACTCGAAACTGCACGACCGTGCGTTACTTGAGAGGTTAACCATACACGCTTTAAGTTGCAATTAGCAAAACTGTCGCACGATCGTGCGCATGACCGTGAGGCTGGCGTGAACTCATGTTTTAACTTCTAATCCGAGCCGTGTATCTCAATCCAACAACCCAAATCCCCTTCCCCTAACCTAAAACACCGGCTTACGCGGTTTGGGGCTCATTTTGATCGATTGTGGGCTTAAAGAGAGGAAGAAGAAGAGAAAAAAGAGAAGAGCTAGGGCTTGGAGAGAAGCCGCTATTGGAGGAGCTTCAGATCTCCGATCGAAGGTCCGAAGCTGCATAATTGAAGAGCTCTTCCTTCCGGTCATCCTCCAACTCGTTCAAAATTTTCCTATGGCTCCGCGGAGGACTTCAATGGTAACGACTCTTTCATCCGGTCTTAGTGGCGTTTGTGTATTTCATTCTTTGATTTTTTTCATTTGATGAGTTAGCCTTTCACTAGTTAGTGGAGGAACGACCACCTTTAGTTCACTAGAACCCAGGGGCATGAGATTGCGATCCTGACATGATTTGCATTCGAAATTCGTCGCTCGATTTCGGATTAGGCATTGTGTGTGAAGCTTATTCGTGACCGTAGACCCGAATCGGTGATGATGTTTGATGATTTGCATTTGGGACTTGTGCTAGTTTGCGTTATCGGAAAATAGTCCAATTGATCGTTATAACGTATTGGGATCATATGCATAGTGGGAATGATGACGCCTTTACGTGTTTTCCCGATTAAGAATTTCATGTGGCGGAGAGAGTGTCGTGACGAATAGTCGTTTAGGGTGGTGAAGACATTTGCTTTACTACTTGATGAAG
This sequence comes from Dactylorhiza incarnata, assembly GCA_033032865.1. NCBI lineage: Eukaryota > Viridiplantae > Streptophyta > Magnoliopsida > Asparagales > Orchidaceae > Dactylorhiza > Dactylorhiza incarnata. Next base: position 2,581,769 of record JAWHQI010000173.1, read on the forward strand.
TTATGTGCATATGATGTACTCAGACCTCCAACAAAGTTCTCCAGCTTGTCCTCTCATTGCTCCCTGCCTTTTTCCATCTCCTGGACCACAAAACTCCCCACTGGGTTCCCCTCCCAGTTGCTGTCAGGAAACTACAGCCGTCTGCCAGAGAGTCTCCCAACATAGTCCCTGCAGTTCTGTGAAGTCCAAAGCCCTCCAGTCCCCTGCCAACCTTCCCCTCTTCCTCTACCAACCTCCATTCATACCAGTAGCAACAACTGCCTTCTTCCAGCCATTAGGAAGTTCAAATCCCACATTATTCTGTGCGATCCAGCAGTTTGTACTACCACCGGAAGCCTAGATCCTACTTGGGACGCACTTCTGGCCTCCCAAATCCCTACGAATTGTTATTCAGTCCCCTTACTTCTGAATTGTGTAAGATTTCTAGTTTGGAGTCGCTTATATTATGTTGAAGTACATGTTAGTTTTCTACTGGAGGCATATCCATTTGTTATCTTTGTTACCAAGCTTTTGAAATTTTGTATGTTCCCATTCGATTGAGTTATTTGATTGCAAGCTTTCTTGCATTTATACAACTTTACAAGTTTCCTTGTTTGTTAAGCTTTAACTACCGTGGTCTATCTGATATTATGATTTATAAAATTACCATTGCAAGTTAAAATTGTCGGATTCATGTTGTTGCATTTAGAGTTTACCCATTAGCCCCAATAGGACCGTACCGTGTCACTCATGCAAGTGTATTTATTTGGTTTTACTTTCTTTTCATTTGTACGGATTTGATACAATGCGATTATGGATGCATGTTTTCATAGTTTGTATTGTTTTCTTTGATTTTGTTTGATTTGTTGGGCTTATTTTGTGTATTAAATTTTTTATGCTCTCGCACCCCCAAAATTAAATCTTGCAAGTTATCATTAAATTGAATTTGATTAATTGTGATATTTGCAAAAGCATTGTTTGAATTATTACTACTTGCAATCTATCACCGGACTTGTTTTTGCATGCTTGCATTGTCCTAAGGTTTAGTTAGAATTTTTCTCTGACACTGTACCTTAAAGTTTGCATAACCTAGAGTCACACTCACCACTGTGTCATAACCTCAAGAAATTGTACAAATAACTGCATAAATCCCACAACCATGGTACTATTGGAGGATGCCCCAAATGATATATAACCTGACGGTGCCGCTGCAGTAAATAACCACAATGGAGAAGTTGAATATAGTCGCAAGAAATAAATTCTGATGAATAAGATGGAATGACAAACTCCAAAGCAACCACAAAAAAGATAACAAGTCTTAGGAATAGGGTAACACTATAAGCATTTAAATACATACTCAAAACTGATTCAACTATCTAGTCAACCTGTTACGGACTGACTCGGAGGTCGCCGGAAGAGTAGCCGGAGGTGGAGATGACGGAGGCGGAGATACTACAGAGCCTTGACCGCGGCTGCCTAAGCGGGGCGTGCTCGAGAGAGAGAGAGAGCTTCCAAGATCTCTTTAGGGTTTGAGAAATAGACTTTATTTCTTGCATACCGATACAAGACCCATTAGGTCCTTTAAATAGGACTTACAATCAACACAAAAAAGGAAATAACGACAAACTTGGACACATGACACAAATCATGCATCATATAAGGACACCTCTCTTATGACATAATAAATGCGTATATGGAAATAATAATAATAATAATAATAATAATAATAATAATAATAATAATAAGACCCATAACATCTCTCCCGCCCTTCAAATTGAGCTTGTCCTCAAGCTCGAGGGAGATCAATGGTGTCCGCGTCAGCCGACACCCTCATCATCAGAGTCCTCGACTTCCAGATAGAAAAGTCTTTTGCACCTGTGGCCGCGAGTGTACTGTTCGTCGCAGTTGTAACATAAGCCTTGTGCACTTCTTTTCATCATATCGACCTGAGATAGTCGACGAACTGGTGGGGCTGGATGATCCTCGGTGCGGTCTTGCTGAATGCTCATGTTGGCGGGTGGATATGCCTCCTGTGCCAGCTGGAGGCGGCGGTCACATAGCCTGGCCAGACTCATAGCAGTCACTAAGTCTGGAGGAGCCTCAAATTCGACATCAAGTTGCAGGCGATCGCGAAGTCCGGCGGTGAAGATTCCCACCTGCATCTCCGGAGAAAACGTGACGCGTGCCAGAAGAAGTTGAAACTGGTCCAGATAGTCATTCACGGATCCTGTCTGGCGTAGTGTTGTGAGGGCACCAAGGGGGTTGCTGCGGATGGGAGGGCCGAAACGCATGCTGCAAAATTGTTTGAAGTCGTCCCACTTTAGGCCCGACTGATCAATGAGGAGGCGAGTGGCCCAAAGTAAGACAGAGTCAAGAAGGTGGAAGGAGGCCAGAGGGAGCCGTTCAACCGCCGGAGTTTGTTGATGGCCAAAGAATTGTTCACACCTGGTGAGCCAACCCAAGGGATCAGTTTTCCCATCGTATGTGGGGAATTCCAAACGGGTATAACGTGGCAGAATAGCCGCTTCAGGGCGTAAAAGTGTCTGTGGTGGTGGCTCATGACGAATGAGCGGCGGTGGCGAACTTGACTGCTGCTGGCGTGATCCGTGGGTGGAGTAGTAACAACGGGATGGGAGGCGGTCAACTCATTAAGTCTGGCAGTGATAGTGGCCATGTCGTCCCGATGCCGGGTTTCGATGTCCCGAAAGCGTGCTTCCATGGTGGTCATAACAGTCTGCAACACGTCCTGGAGAGTCGCCGTAAAATCTTGCGAGTCTCCCATATTGTGGATGGAGTTAGCACGGGATAAGGAGCGGGTGACAGGACGACTAGATTGCTCAGAGGCGACAAGTTGGGAGTTACCGCGAGAGCCACGCCGTCTCCCAATGATGGAAAATGAAATACTCCAATCCGGTAGGAGAATGCAATTCGGTGGTGTAGATTATGGCTGGATCATAAAATAATATTTTTGTAGGTCCGCATGACTCACGACTCAAAATAGGAATACAATAATTCCTCGAATTCCTCTAATCCAAGCCTGCAGGAGAAGGAAATACTTGTTTTTACCAAAAGTTCTTCGACGCATGCATTTCCGGCTTGAGAAGGCGGAACGTCCGACGTTTCCTTTTGTCGAAGGCGCGTGGGACGTCGACGAGAACAGTCGAGTCAGCCACGAGCGAATAGAGGGTCGGCGATTGCAGCAAGAGGAGCAAGCAGGATGAGCGATCTGGTACAGGGATCGTCGACGACGATGATTATTGCTGTTGTGACGCGATCTGGTACAGGGATCGTCGATGCAGGACGAGCGTTCTGGACCGTGGCTCGAGGTGGATGCGAGATTGCTGGAAGGCGACGAGGCAAGATCCTGTACGGCGGGTTGGTCCTGAGTGTCGAAGGTGGAGGAGCCGAGATGGCAGGATGCTGGCTGCTTTAGCTGTGGTGTTACCGAAAGCCCGTCGATCCGACGATGCGAATTTGTTTCGGTGGAAGCGAGAGGCAGGAGTATGCTCTGATACCAAGTTGTTACAGACCGACTCGGAGGTCGCCGAAAGAGTAGCCGGAGGTGGAGATGACGGAGACAAAGATACTACAGGGCCTTGACCGCGGCTTCCTAAGCGGGGCGTGCTCGAGAGAGAGAGAGCTTCCAAGATCTCTTTAGGGTTTGGGAAATAGACTTTATTTCTTGCATGCCGATACAAGACCCACTAGGTCCTTTAAATAAGACTTACAATCGACACCAAAAAGGAAATAACACTAAAGGAAATTATGACAAACTTGGACACGACTAAAAAGGACACGACACAAATCATGCGTCATATAAGGACGCCTCTCTTATGACATAATAAATGCGTATATGGAAATAAATTATAATAATAATAATAAGACCCATAACACAACCCAAATACAAATGCAAAATTTTAATTAGTATTTCAAATTCAAAACAAGTGTTATCAATTTATTTAATTGCGGTAACACAAACATTTTGTGTTTTCGATGGCTGTAAAATTTCAGATTCACATCTGGTGGAGTATTTCCAATGGGCATTTTTCTTTGTTCAAAGGCGAAACTTAGGCTTTGTTTGCATTATACACTGTTTTTTGTTTTGGGCTACTTATTGGATTGAGCTGTGGATAAAATCTCAACCGCGATAAGAAAAATAAGCCCGAAAACAGTTGTGTTCAAACAATTTCCTCATGCGTCCAACCTTCCAAAAACTGTAGAAAGCCGTATATGCATCCATATTTCACTCCACAAACACATGTTTTAATAATCATTTAAGTGGACATTGTGTTAACATTAATATTTACATACATTGTACAAATTTTTTTAAGAATTTGGAACTGAAGTATGCAAATAGTTTGGAACTGAAGAATGCAAATAGTTGGGATAAGATCATTGATGACGACTAAACAAAGTATGTGCTATTCATTTAAAATTGATGACGGAGATAACCAACTGGAAACTGTTTTATTTGGTTCTATTTCTTTTTGCTTACCTCTCCTCTATAGTTTAATCCATCATTTCACCTTTTTTTCTTTATAATCTTTTATTGTTTTTTTCATAATAGTAGTACATTCTGCCCTTAAGAAGATGCAGTTATTCTAAATGACTGGTGGTAAACATAAATAATGGATTGCATGTTAATCGAAATCTAAATACAACTTGTGGAGTTATATCTCTCCAATTACTCGGCGGTAGGTCCTGCATTCCGCCCTTAAGAAGATGCAGTTATTCTAAATGACGGGTGGTAAACATGAAAAATGGATTGCACGTTAATCGAAATCTAGATACAACCTATGGAGTTATATTTGCGCCAATTACTCGGCGGCAGGGTTCCCCTTGGCATCCCTGTCCAAAATGAGAGTTACTTTCTAAGACTCAAAGATGCCACACGACTATCCTCCACTCTCTTATATAGTTGAAAGTGGTCCTCCTATTTGATGTTACAAAAGTGCCACGAAAGCTTTAGACACAATTAAAAATACAAGCACGATGCTAAAGTTAAGGGAGCTCGACGAGACATGTGAATTCATGACCTCATAAACGTAATTCTTATCAATTTTCCACTCCTCAAACTCAACCATGTCTCAAGGTTGTGTCCTGGTAGGGTATCCTCGCTCAAGTGCCTCAAAGTCAACAAATTGATGTCTTTGTCTTCTCCACCGTGTAGTAGATACAAATCTTTATTTGGACATTTGTGTGTGGGTGAGTAAGGTTACTTGCAATGGAAACAGAGGCCCAATCGGTGGAGGTCGAGGTAATTTTCGTGTAATAAGCAGTGCAGTGGGGGGTTCGACTTGGGTTGAGGCGGTGTAGCAGGGAGGGTGCCAACAATACTAATGGAGGAGGCACATCATGCATAGAACTATGGGAGGTTGACTGGGAGATGTGGGGGAGTATCAATATGGCGGTTTTGAGGGTTGGTGGTGGGACAAGATGGTGTCAGAAAGGGTGTCAAACTCTTCTTCAATAACACGAACTTGCTCAATGACGCGATGACACAGAGATGTGCCCTGATGTGAGGTCGGAGCCTAGAGAGGAAATAGCCCAAGTAGTGACCTGCTGAGAGGCCTGGTAAGTATGCGCATACCTCGACGAAGTCATCGATGTAGGCAATGACAGAACTTGCTTGGTGAACCGTCCTAAGTCTCCCTTAGGTGTTCCTTGCTTAGCTGTTATCATATCGACGAATAAACATTTCTTTTAATATTGTCCATTTTAAGGTTGGATATGTTTGTTGGATCCAACGAAGTTAGTGGAGAGCAGAGCTCTCCATATATATGGTGGACATGGGGATATCATGAATCTTTGGCGTGCCCTGGAGTTCGAAAAATTGGACTACTACATTGTGAGGAATGAGCGCCGTCGAGTGGTTGGAGGATGGTGGTCAGTGCAGAAGTGCCACTAGAGCGTGACATATTGACAATGGGCTATTTCAAGGTCATGGGAGGCGGCGGTGTAGGGTTTGAGTGATCGAGGAAGGGGGCGTGGATCTCTTGTAAGTCTACCTGGAGTCCTGACAAGGAAGTTTTGACACGATCCATGCGACCTGAAAGTGTAAAGACCGTCAAAAAATGTAATCTACGCCAGCGACCATGGAGCAAGTGACAAGCATGAACCAGAGGGCATCAGCCACTAGGGGAAAAAGTTTGTGGGCTCGAGGCTGAGGAAGCTACAGCTGGTGGGAGAAGCCGTTGGGTTAGAGGCTTGGGCTGGGTTTGGCTCCGTGGATTTTCTGCAGAGCAAATCTGCGCGGAGGCGGTGGATTTCCGTGGTAAATTCCGCAGAAATAGATAGGCAGAGCGGATCCCGCCGCTTGGTTGTGACCCCACCAAATGGGCCGCAATCGCGATCGGTTGGCACGGTCTCTGTGACCGCACGGGATCCGCCCCGCCAAACGCACCCTTGAGGAGGTGGAAGAAGGCTTTTGGTAAGTGATGCGAATTGGAGGAAGGGCAGACGAGCGGGGGTTCGAGAAGCGACTATGAGCTGCTGCCGTCGATGTTAAGGAAGACAACGGGCTTAGAGGTGGATGCCGCATGAGAATGATGCCATTTTGCGCTTGCTAGAGGTGCGTGTCGCACGGTCTAAAGGCCCCGTCGATCGTCTGGAGGGCGCCATTGATCCCGCTGGTGGCGTTGATCAGTCAATAGGCACGTGTGTTCGACATCGAACGAGAAGAGCAGCTCGCAATGGAAGCTGCTCACAACAGAAGGTGCACTTAGCGGGAGCTGCTCATTAGGTTGGTGATGGGGCAAAATCAATGCAAGGGGGATGCCATAATTGATTTTGCTGAAACCCTGACATGAAATTTTGCCCAACGTTGTTGAGGACTAGGCAGCCGACTGAGATGGGTAGATCAGATTTATTTGTAGGAGCAAGAATAATGAAGTGCATGTTAATCGAAATTTGGATACATCCTCGTGAGGTTTACTTACGTCAATCACTTGAGGGCAGGTTCTCCCAACGGATCCCTCTCCCAAATGTGAGTTATTTCCTAAGTCTTAAAAGATGTTGTTAAGCACACGCGGCTACGACGACATGGAGCATTTTTATTTTGTATTGTCATTATGCACTTTTACTTCTTAAGAGTTATATGGTAATTTGTAAGCGAGTTGCTCTCTATATAAGGAGGTGACTTGTAAGTTTTAATTATCTTTGGGTCACTTGGATTACAAATCTCTCATTTGGAGAGGAACTAGCCTCGTGGAGTAGGACAAGAATATTCCTCTTGATTTGTATCCCGCAATTTCCATTTCGAATGCAACTACTTTCTTGTTAGTATCATTGGTCTGACTTGCTGTGCTACTTGCCGTATTTTCTTGGTCGTCGATCTCAATCCACGATCCTCGTACCCATCCTCCCACAGTTTCGTTCCACAAAACGTTCCCGCTTGAAATCTCGAACAAATCCCTCTCCCGCTTGATTCCGCAGTTCGCTTGATTGGCGTCCCCAACTCCTGCGCTCGACGGTCTGTGTGCCGCGTTCTCGATCCGTACCACGTGTCTTCTGCGATGTCGCTGTCCTTTCTCACGCGCTAATCCCTTGCCACCAACGACGCTCCTTCAATCGATTGCGTCCGAAGAGCTCTGGTTCCACGCGCACAACCCAATCCGTTTGTTCTTCTGAAGCTCACATACTGCAACTACCGATCTTTGTATTCTAGAGTCTTGCCAGCTGTTCCCTCCTACTTCCAACACCCCCCTTCTAATGAGTCATCTACCCGCGCCAAAAGTTTGAGTAGGTGAGATTGGTTATCCATGTGGAGCAGTTAATTATTTGGAGAAGGCTAGGTGAGGATACGCACAAAGGTTTGAGTGGGTGAGGTTGGTTTTCAATGTGGAGGATCTTGGTGTGCTTGTGAGGAGGGGTGTATTTGTGTGGATGTGGTTATGAGTATGGTAAGGTGTCTTAGGGGCATGGGTTGCTCTGTTCTATAGGGAAATGGACGTGGATAACTTGTTTGTAAAAATTATCTTGGGCTCATATTTGTGGGGCCACTTTCAATCAAAAGGAGTCATAGCATATTGATTTGGGAACGGGATGCGACAAGAGTTGCGTGGCTAAATGTTCCAAAAGTTATCATAGTCACCCACTGTTAATTTTTTGGAGGAGGCGGGGTACAGTTGCGTATCAAGGCTTGAGTGAAGGAGATTGGGTGTCTGTGGATGGATCTTGGTATGCTGGCGAGAGGTGGTATATTTGTGTGGATGTGGGTATGAGCACTAAGGTAACTTGAAGGGGTGGGGGTTGTTTGATGGGGAAATTGACTTGGATAATGGGTTTGGAAAAATTATATAGAGGCTGTGTTTGTGTGACTTGATAGTGGAAAGTAGTAGTAGCATTTTTGATTTTGGAAATGAATGCCACGTGATAAGCGCATGACTCGATGTAGCGTAAGTGGACAAAGTTTGTTGTTGGTGACGCAAAATTGGAGAGTTAAGTGGGTGCGGTCGGAATGGGGAACGAGGTCGATGAAGAGCTTGGGCAAGGGAAACTACAGTTTTGGGAAGTACACTGAGGGGAAATGTTGATGACATAAAGATTAATATTTAGGGCTGAGAAAATGTGGTCGAGTTAGAGCATAGGCTTAATATAGTGGGCAAAGGCGGGATACTTCAGTGATGGCGTTGGTAGTTAGAGATATGGTTGGTCGAGGTGCTATGTGTGCCTCAGCCGTGTGGGCGAAATGGGAAATGCCGAGCGGATGGATCCCATCTAATTGGAGTAGATTTTTTGCATTTATGATGTAGGGAAAAGCGGTTTTAGGGATGTAGGTGGATGTCGGTCTTGGGGAAGGAATGCGTCAACCTTTTGGGATGTGAAATCACCGGATTTTGTGCTTGAGAGGCTCCCAGAGTGGTGAGTGTCTCGGTTAGAGCAGCTTCGACGTGGTCTATTGTAGGGGGAACAAGTCCAATGTGGTTTATAACCCATCCAGATGGGAGACTTCACCATTAGCTAGAGGTTTGTGGGGTTGTTCTCATTGGAGGTAACAAATATGCTACATGTAATGAAGGAATCCCGGCGTCTGATTGAAATGACGGCGATGTTATGGTAGGTCGGGCCAATTGTTATGTAGCAAGGAAATCGAGATAATGCAAGATATATACTAATATTCAAGAGACACGCTCTCACCAAATACAAGCTCAAGTATTGGTTTCTTCATTTAACACAAGGCCAAATCTTCTAGAGTATAACAGGATAGATCGTAGATGTCCATCACAACTCGCTTTTTTTATAGACTCTATATACACAAAATACGTAAGATAACTAATTAATTAGTACATAAATTAACCCCTTAATGTTGATGTGGTGATGTGGTTCCTTCTATGCCAAGGTGATGGCTCTGGGTTCTTCTATCGTCGTGATGGCTGGAACCATGGAGAGTGTATATGTATCAAGGTGCACATTGGATCCTTCCTCTAGCTCTAATGGGGTGGCTTAAGAAAAGTTTTCTTATCCAAGATGATAAATTAAATACGTCATGCATTCCGAAAAGCTCTAGCAGAATTGCCCCCTGATATTCAACATTCTCCATTCTCTCAATCCTGAGTAACTCTTTGTTTGCTTTATATTTCCTTATTTAAAGTACTTATATTTTTATTGATGCATGTTTAAGTTCTAAAACCAAGTTTTACTTAGATTTTTGTTCTCATCGTCCTTGAAGGCATCTTGGCAATTTGCACGCTCACATATGGATTGGAATAGTAGTACCATTTTTTTTAAATATTGCTTTCTTGTCATTGCAGCCCATCAGTTGTCCCAAGGTGTATTGCATTGCTAAAACGCTTCCTTCTACGGTAAGTTATACATGGCGTTTTTTTGCATTTGGTATTTTACTAATCATCATGAAAGGAGCTAGAAAAGTGAACTGTTCAAATTTGTATTAGTTACTTTCATCTAGTTAAGATAATTTCATTATTTTATATGTTGCAGATATGTGCCCAAGGAACAGATACTAAGGCAGATTGATATTTTTTGTGAGAATTCTATCTCGGAATGCAAATCTATTAATAACCAACGAGTATCATTATGGTCCATGGCATTAAGCCAATACTCTGGGGCAGCTTCAAACGTTTCAGCCTCACTGCTTCCTGCATCCAGTTTTGCTTCCGCTTCACTTGTAAAATCCTTGAATTATGTGCGGTCATTGGTGGCACAGCATTTTCCTAAGTTATCATTTCAACCATTAGGGAAATCTGGACCTTCAACTTCTGGCAAACAATCACTTCTATCTTTATCGACATTATTGGATGAATCTTTGACATCCCATCTAAGCTCTTCTGAAGCTATTACTAGCACAGATTTGCCTCAGGGGAAAGAAAGTACTGCACAATCTTCAGTCATCGTTTCAAAATTTGATAGGCATGATACTGGTAATAATGATCAATACATTTATTCTGACCTCCTTAACTGGCGATTGTCTGGTGATAGAGAACTCCGGTCACCATATTTGACAAGAGAGAGGTATTTCATATTTGTATATTGGTTCCAATTTATTGAGCTTTTGGGACAGTGGCAACTTCAATTCCTTTACCTTCTGATATTTCCTATGCTTTGCATTGCTATCAAAATTTTCGAAAAGCTTTTTTCTAGGATACACTTCCTGTTCTCCTTTCAGAGCAGCTTTTCTAAAACAAGTTGTTAGAAAGCTGGGAAAAGCTGTTAAATATTTTTCGTTCAAACAGTATCCACTAGTTTGCTAGCTGCTTTTACCCATAAGCAGGCAGAAGTTTGAAACCAAACAGTCAATTGCTTGGAATTTTCTTATCAGCTCATTGAGCTTGTGATGCATTGTGATACAGTGACTGGGTCTTGAAGGCCCAAGATCTCCACTGGCATGGGCTTATAGAAGTTGGTGCTGCAGCTCTTCTTATTGACAATAAGGAGGCGAAATCAAGTGAGAAGTCATGGAAACATCCTGCTTCTCAAGATTTACCTGATGTTGACCAGCTTTTGCAGCCTTCATTAGCTACAACAGCTGCCAATTTTGGCTCCGTTGATAATCACCTGAAAGCAATAGCTGCTTCTAAGCGCAGGAAAGGTGGACCTCATCAAGTCTGGTATGTTAAGTTTTTCTTATTATTGTTATGCCGATCTAACTTTTTGAAATATTTTCATATATTTTCATACCTATCTGCTTACGAAACCTTTGGATTGTTGATACGGGCTCATAGTATCACGTAGGTAGAGTCACCTGAGGATGGCCGGAGGTGGGGATGACGAAGCGGAGGATACTGTGGAACCAGAATCACGAAGCCTAAGCGGGGTGTGCTCGGAGAGAGAGAGAGAGAGAGAGAGAGAGAGAGAGAGAGAGAGAGAGAGAGAGAGAGGTACCCCGATCTCATTCAAGACAAGGGAAATAGATTTGACATATTGATACCTTCATACAAACAACACATGCATTTAAATAGGCTACAAAACCCATAACGACTAACTGTTAACTAACAACATCTTAATGATTCCGCATTAAAAAACGATAATAATAAAAGACATTAAAGATAACAATAACCAGGCCCGTTCCCCGAGGCTCATAACATCTCCCTCGGCCTTCAGGACAAGCTCGAACGAGGCTCGATCGATTGGATCATCTGACTCCTTTATTTCGCGCCAAAACAACTCCTTATAGTGTGTCGCTGTAAAGGGGGCTGCAGAGAGTGACACACATTCATCGTGCTCACCGATATCACAAATGATGATGATGATGTTGTCTGTGAGTTCTAGCGCGTGTGGTGATATGATCGAAGAGGAGACCACAACATGATCTTTAAATGATTGAAGTAGTGGTAGAGAATAATCCGCAGATGCCCGATGACTACTCAAATCCATATCGATTATCATGCTAGTGAGAGGAGTGTCATCGACGATCTTTGCATAATCGATGTATGGCAGCGACATGTCCTTCCGAATTAGAAAAAAACTAGGTGCCGGTTACTGGAGGATTGTTGGACTAGCCGGAATATCAACAACCTACTCCAAGTTGGGTAGAGGCACCGGTCGTGTGAGGAGCAGTTGTTTACGTTTGTGCGCATCTATCATGTCGTCGAGTACGGCGGCACCATATAAGTCCATTGCGGGCTTGTGATCCACCATTCTGGCCTCCAAATCGGATGGTCGGGCTGTCTCAAATGTTATTTGTTAGAATAAAAGTGCAAGTAATTAATTATTAAATAATGTAATAAATTAATGTGTATATATTTTTAATAAATTAATGAATTAAGAATAAATTAATCAAGTAATTGATTAATCAAAAAGAAAATTCATTAAGTGAGGGAGTTTGGATGTAGGCGGCTAAAGGGCATGCACACGACTTGCTGGCTAGTTGTGAGGGGCTCGAGACGGAAAGGGCCCATGGATACCATATTGGGGCTCGAGCGTAGAAGACGCGCGCCTCCAAATGACAGGCTCGCCGAAGGAAAGTAATTTCTTCGGGGCAAGGCTCGTAGGCAAGGAGCACTGAATGCTCAATATGAGCGAACTTAATGTTTCAGACGGTAGTGATGGGCTCAGTGAAGTAGATGATGGTGGGTCCCGACTGGGGAACAACATTGATGGAGAGCGGAGTTGAGCACAACTTCGACTGGAAGCAACACGATGATGAGCAATGTGGCCGACACAGACGGAATTGTTGGAGGTCAGCGTGGATTTGAGAAGTTCTGGCTTCGACGATTGGAACAGAGGCGCGTTGCAGGGATGGAAGCGTAGTGTGGCTAAGATTGAGGCAAGGGTTGTTCCTTCAATCTCACTTGATGGGGTCGATCACTGGGAAAATGATGGCTGTGTGGATTCGATCCCGCAGATCCTGTTGATGATGAAGATGATGCTGCTGCCTCAGGAGGAACAACTGCCAACAGAGATAGAGTGCTATTGAACGGAGACTGGAACTGATACCAGGCTGAACGAAGACGGTCGGAACTGAGGTTTTGAAGGCGGAGTGGGCTGTTCAGGAAGACATTGCTGAAGAGGACAACATTACAGAGAGCTGATGCTTTGACAATGGTCTTTGTGTAAGTGTGGGTGGACCAATAGCTCTGATACCAAGTAGATACGGGCTCGTCGTATCACACCGGTAGATTCGCCTGAGGATGGCTGGAGGTGGGGATGCTGAAGGCGGACCACGACTGCCTTAACGGAGTGTGCTCGGAGAGAGAGATAGAGAGAGCTGCGACAATCTCATTCAAGTCGAGAAATAGATTTGACTTCTTGATGCCTTTAAATAGGCTACAAGACCCATAATGATTAACTCTTAACTAGCAACATCTTAATGACTCGACATTAATAAAACGATAATAATAATAAACTTTAAAAAATAACAATAACTAGGGTTGTTGCCCGAGGCCCATAACAAATGCATATTGTAGTTGGATATCAGTTTATATAAATTTTCTATTGTCTTTCTGGTTAGAGTGAGTACGGAAAAAAGCTTGCAAAGCGTGAGATGTTGCCCTTGATACAACAGCTCTTGTTTTATATTGTCTGAATGAATCATAACTCCTCATGAGTCGGTGTTTATTCTGTTAGTATTTTAGGATTTACTGAGAATTTCATGTTTTCTGCCAATCAACAAGTAAAAAAAGAAACAAGTAAAATAAAATAAAAAAGAAACAAGTAAAAAATAATCTATAATAATCTTGGATATCCTTAATATGATTTTGAAATTATCTGTAATAATTTGGGGTATCTTTATTATGATTCTTGTGAATTTTTGTAGATATTTTATTTTTGCAGTTTCACAAGTACCATTTCTTTGTATATTATTTAGGTTTCGAACAAGTTGTGGGATGTCAAAATGATGATTTTTTTATTGAATGCTACTCATTGGAGTATTTGTCTATGTGGACTCACTGGAGTGTTTTTTTTATCTGGATATTCATTTTCTTTTTCAGGGAGAACATACCCACAAGCATATTTCATCCACGAGCACGCCCTCTTTTTCAGTACCGACACTACAGGTATGGTTCTTCTGACAAATATTTTGCCAAGTAATCCTGAATACAATCTTTTTCCAATTTTCATTGAACTTTTGTATGCTTATTCCTCTTAAAGCCCACCCTTTTAATTACTATAATAATATTACATTTCATATAAAATCACTATGACCAACAGTTTTTTTAAGGGCAATTCTACTGGAAATGAGAATAGGTGCTAATTCCACCTCAATCCATTAAGTATCTGCTGTGTATTTGTGTTACTGGGTAGATAACTCATCAAACTTAACTATTCATACTTTGCATCTCAATAATTTTTTTATTTTTGTCTAGATTTGTAGTATTACTTCCAATTGTGTATTTGAGGAAAGATCTGATACGAAGATGACTACCCGGCTGTCCATGCATTCCCTTATTAATGTATGTAGCCATATAAGGGAGTGGAGGTGAGCTATTTTGAGGGTCTTAGAACATTGTCTTGTTTAGGCTCTCATAGGAGAGACGACTTTTAGAGGGACCTTTCTTTTAAGAGCGCGCACCGAGCGTACCTCTACATTTTTATCTTGCAATTTTATCACAGTATTGTTCGACAATAGTTCAGCATGTCAACTGGTCCAACCTGCCCTAACAATTAGGGCTTCGAGCCCTAACTTTCCCTGCTTCCACCGATCAACTCTGTAACATTGAGTCGCGCTCGTCTTGCCTCGCCCACCGTTCGACGCTACAGTGGGTCTCACCGCGGTCACTAATCGCTCGACCAGTTTCTTTCCATCTGATTGCACCCTCCTGATTGCTTGCGCTCTCTTCTTCTACCTTACACGTCCTCCACACGCTGTCTAGCTTCACAGCTCGTCAGCGGTACGCTGTCGCTCTGTTCGCTCTCAGTGTCGCCTCCACCGTTCGTTCCCAGGCCTTCTCCCCGGTGGATTGCGCACCTTATCCCTGTCTCCTCCGGTGTCCCCCCGACGACCTTCGACAACCCCTTGGATTCTTCCTTTGCTGTTCACCCGCACATACCATTCACAATAGTCATGAGCCCATGACGCTGCTCGAAGCTTGGCTTGAATATCTCACTCTCCTTGTTTGAGAGCTTGCGGCCACTTCGATCAACCGCCCACTTGCACCACAGCCACCCCTGACTACATGGGGTTCCTCCACTCCGTTGCGGTCATCCACCCGGCCCATCTACGTCAGATTGAGTTTCTTGTGTTCGACGACATCGACCCCCATGGTTGGATCGCCCGCTCTGAACAATTCTTCGACCTCTAGTCCACCCCTGCTAACCATAATGTTCCCTCGACGACTACCGATATGGAGGGCCTGACGCTCCATTGGGTGCGTTAGTGCGCCAACATGTCCCTGATCTCTCTTGGCCTTCATTGAAGGAGGAACTCCTTCGCCGCTATGACATCTGCCAAGCGGGTAACGCCTACGAGCACCTCAGCTTCATTTGCCAGCCCTACACAGAAGAACCGTTGCCAGACTGCTTGTATTATTAAATAATCAAGTGCTTTTGTTTACTAATAAAAATACATTATAGGGTTGCTCGATGATTGCCGAGCGACTCGCGTGATGATTGTAAAGCGAGAGATTACCGAACATGCATGCGATGGCCGTGCAACCTACACATTCAATGATCGTAGAACGGCCGCGCGTTCCACGATCGCCAAGTAGGTTAAGCAGCGCGAAGCTCGATGACCATTAAGCAAGGTTGCACCCACCTGTTTGATGATAAGTTTAATTATTTTAGACCAAATGAATTTAATTTATTATATATCATAATAAAATTATGTATTTTTTGATGAAAAAATGTCAATAAAGGAAGTTAGAAGAAAATAATTAGAGTTAGACATAAATAAATCACTTAAAATAAATAAGTTGACACATTATTAATCATTTTAAGGTTTGATGGAAAGGGTATCGACCGCATGTTGCCACGCGGGAAAGAGAAGTAGTCATGCGAGATATATTCCCTCAACTGTTTGATGAAGACTCTGAATGAAGATTTCCGTGGACGAAAATTCGGTAATGAGGGGCTGAATTATAAAGCCTTGAACTCTTAAACTCCTAAAGTACATTTAAAACATTAAATTAAATGAACCAATAAAAATAAATTAAGCCTCCCTAATGATGATATGATTTAGGGGGTGAGTACCAAGTACACCTTTATTTTGCTATTCGTGATTTTCTTTCTCCTAATTTTCGTTATGAGATTTAGCTTTGTTTCTTTGATTAAGTAGAATTTCTTTTTGCTTTGGCACCTAACTTGGCATAAGTTGCGCCGGCTATTCTTATTTGATGGTTTCCCTTATATATAGTTTGAGTTTTGAGTTTTATAAACTAGTTTGGGCTTTAAGGTGTTACTTAGTATGGTAGTCAGTTGGATTATAGTATGTTGGGTGGCCTTTTCTCTTTGACATCACTATTGAGCCTTACCTCTTTTGCTTTGGTTGGATTGTTTGATTTCAATGGACTGCTCTCTTAGTTGGCTGCAAGTGATAATTAGATTGATTTAAATATTTATTTGATGGCTGTCATGCTCTTGGAAATGGGAGTGTTAGTGGAATAGTTTATTACCATTAAGGCCTTAGTGTGTTGTGCGTGGGTTTCTAATTCCCCTTTAAGTAGCTTCTCTTTCCCGTGTGGCATCCTGCAGTCGATGCCCTTTCCACCAAACATAACAAAATTTGCCTCTCGGTTCCTTAATATCTTACTTTGGCGATCCACAATCTTATACAATTATGTTGGACTAGACAAAGCAAGCTCTATTTGAACGTCTACTGCTGGAATTATCTTCTCGGGATCAGTAAGGGTCCATTCGTTTCACAGACATTGATATTGAAGTATTGGCTTTGAGAATATGAAAGCCATTTCTGTTGTTCGTATCAACAATTGTAGAATGGAATTGACTTTCTGGTGGAAAACCGACGATATTCACCATAACATAAAAACTCATCAATCCAATGTCTATCTCCAGGGGAGGATATTGAGATCGCCAACTCTGGCTTTCCAAAATGAGAGCAATTTTTTTTCGACCCAAATGCGATATTTTAGGCCAGTACGTGATTTTTTCGCCCGTACACTATTTTTTCGGCCAGGACGCGACTTTTTTGCTAGGGGGCGATTTTTCCGTTCGGAAGCGAATTTTCTGGCCAGGCGCAATATATTTTGCCCGGACGTGATTTATTCGCCCGAGCACATTTTTTTGGCCCGGGCGTGATTTTTTCGCCCGGGCGCGATTTTTTTGCCCGGGCGCGGTATTTTCCGCCCGGGCGAGATTTTTTTCCCAGGTGTGTTTTTTTCGCCCGGGCGTGATTTTTTCGCCCGAACGCAATTTTTTTCGGCCAGGTGCGATTTTTTAGAAAAATTGGCGCCCGGGCAAAAAAATGGGCCCGGGCGAAAAAATCGCGCCCGGGCAAAAAAATCATGCCCGGGCAAAAAAATCGCGCCCGGGCAAAAAAATCGCGCCCGGGTGAACCCAAGAGTTTCTACTATCTTTCACTAAGGTTTTGAAATTTAGATGAGCTAATCTCTTATGTCATAGGTGTCTAGAATTAGGAGAGTAGGCCATGAGACACCCAAGAGTTTCTACCCGTCTAGAGTTGAAAAGATACACTTTGCCAACCCTAGTTCCAATAAATACTACTGTGTTTGTCCTACTATCTTTCACTGCGCATATTTTATACTGAACTGAAACTAAATAACATTTATCACAAAGTTGACTTATGCTTATCAGATTGTGTTGCAATCCTTCCACATAAGCCACAACAGTAAAAGTTATTTTACCCAGGGAGAAATTACCATAACCTCTGGCGAAGCCATGTACCTGAGTCCTCAAAGATCACTTTGGGTCTCCTCTTTGCACAAAAGCTTGAGAGCAAGCTTCTGTCTCTAGTCATGTACCTGGAGCATCCACTTTACAAGTACGAAATGTGCTTCTTGGCAAAGCTTGGACATACTGCAACCTGCAATGAGAAATGATAAGGTCTCAATATGGAATTGGAACCCTTACCAAACACAACATGAAAATTATAAACCTCTTGCTTCCCTGGATGACTCCTTGGGATAATGTTTGTGCTATTGTCCCAACAATATATCATGAAGTGACCTATTTTGCCAGAACAGATGCAGCAAAATCTATTATACTTGCTTTTCCTTTTAGGAAGCATAAGGGGGGATGAAAAAGTAGCAGCAACCTGCACAGACTGAGCCCACTGGGACCTGAAGGTCTATCTTCAATCACCGATCGTTGATTGTTATAACAAACATCGGCCGGCGATCGTTGAATGATGCTGCCGTTGACGATCCACGATCATATATCGAGGATGCAATCAGCGGTCGACGATCGTTGGGCGCTATTGCAGTCGTTGATCATCCATTGAGAGTCAATCAACTGCAGTTGGGTCAATGTTTCTCATTCATTGTTGATCGATTAGTCGACAATCAACGAATGATGCGGTCGGCGCTCGGCCGAGCGGTCTACGATCATTGACCCCATATTTAGGAAGTTAGATTTCTATTGTTTTTACCTTCAGTTTGATTTGAGATATAAGCTGAAGGGGGATTAAATTTATAGACACTTGCAGGTTTTGTTTTCATAGGATGGGTATGTGGTTTAAATTTCCTAACATGTCTAGAAGGGTTGTTCCATACATGTGAAATCTTTTGCATATATATGTCCTTTTTTGATTTTCCAGTCCTCCAAACATAAATACCGGAGGTGTTTTGCTTGTAGAAGAAGGGACTTACTCAACTACAACTGTAGGAGCAGTTTCAACACCCCACTTGTTGAATCTTACCTGAAGGTTCTTAGCAATGTCTTGGATCTTATTACTTCTATAATTTAAGCTGACAAGTTCACCTTGAGTTTTTATTATTCAGTAGATAGTTTATTATTTTCTTCAAGAGATTTTCCTAGCTCTTCAAGAGCTTTTTTCTCAACCCAAGAGTCACAGAAAATGTCTTCTGTTAAAACTTAGAGATTCAAGCTTCTCATGCAATGCTATATTTTTCACTGAGTGAGTTCCTTATTTTCTTCTAGAAGAGGTTTTATTCTTCTTTCAGATATTATATTATCATTACATAAACTTTCAAAAACAATTTTGAATTCAAGTTATGTAAAGTAAAAAAAATCTAAATTTGGCATCTCTTGTGAAGTAGAGGTTTCTTTTTCTTTCTCTTTATATGCCATCACACATCTGAATTCAGTCTTCTCTTCTTCATCAGAGTTTGTGTTATCCTCAAATGAGAATGATGATTCACTCCAACTCAGAGCTATCGTCCCATGTTCTTTCTTGCTGATCCTTCATCTTCTTTCTACATTCAGTGGAAATTTGTCCATTCTTCCTGCAATAAAAACAGATTATTTCTTAAGATTTCTTATTTTCATACGTGAGATTTCTGGACCTCTTGTCTTTGCTCTATTCCTTGTATTTAGAAGGAGTGCTCTCCTTCCAAGCATGCAACTTCATTGCAAGGAAACTTAGCTCCTCCTCAGACAAAGATGGAGGAGTTCGTCTTGTCTCAGTGGCTTCCAATGTCATTGTTTTTTCTAGTGTCTTTTTGATTGGAGCAGCTGACTCTTATTCTTCCTTGGTCTGAGTGGTAGCCAACTCAAAAGACTGTAGTCTTCCATACAAGACATCATGGGTAATTTCTTTAAGCTTCTTTGTTTCCTTGATTGCCCAATAGTATGAGAGATATTTTTTGGTAAGGATTTTGTGAAGCTTATCATTCTGCTCCTCATCACTTATCTCTCTTCCATATGCCTTCAGGCCATTAATGATTGTGGTGTACATCTTTTACCATTCCACCACAGGTTCATCGGCTTTCATTTTGAAGTTTTCATATTGGCTGATTAGACCAACCTTCTTATCCTTTCTTACATCTTCACTACCCTCAACCATCACTAAAAGTGCATCCCAGATCTCTTTTGCTGAAGTGCAGTTGATAATGGTCTGATATAGGTCATCTTATAGAGTGCTGACCAAGATATTCATGACCTTCTTATTGAAGGACCTCATTTTCTTATCCTCCTCTGACCATTGTTCTCTTGTCTTTAGAGTTTCATCTCCATTTTCCATATCCACCTTCTTAGGAATCAAAGGACCTGCAAGAATAGATTCATAAATCTCTTCATCAATGAAATCCATATAGCCTTATCGTAGACTTCCATATGGCAAACCTATCAAGGTTGCACATGTGTGGTCTAGAGGTTGAGACATAAATTTTTTGTGAAGACATTATAAGAGATTTTGGATGCTAGACGAGTTTTTCAGAGTTCATCTTAATTCACCAAGGTTTTAACCCTCAATGGTGAACCTCACTTTGATACCAATTGAAAGTGCAGAATAGACTCTTTCAATACTTTTCTAGAGGGGAGGCGGGGGGGGGGGGGGGGGGGGGATGAACAGAGAAGTCCCTCCCTTTTTGATTTCTTTTGTTATAATGTCTTCATAAGGTTTTAAGGTTGTGTTTTATACAATATATCAGTCAGAGTTAGTGCAAAGATCGAATCAGAAACAAAAAACAAAGTATCCAGATGCCACAATGCTTTTTACAGAGGTTCCTCAAAATATGAGTACTTTTCTCTTCCACAGCTTTGTGGGCTAGTGCTGCCTTTTCCCAAGATGATGAGTCATTTTCTCTAGAGACTCCAACCCATTGAATCTTTTTTTCTGGAGATTCAAACCCTGCTCAACTCTTTTGAATGGAGAGCCTGTAACCGTTTATAACATTTTTGTGTTGTTGTTGAGAATGCTTTAGATCTAGCAGATTTTTTACCAGAGAGAAGGTAAATAACTGAGCTACAGAGAGAGGTGTGATTCAGTTTACAATAGGGTTTCTGAGAGAGAGGAGAGAAAGTAGCTTTTGACTGCTTCCTTGATTTTGATCAGCTGATTTGTTTGGTTAGCGTTTCCCGAATATTGGGAGATCTCTATATATAGTCATCTTTTCCATTTTAGACCACATTCCAAAGAGCATGGGCGGCAGAAAAGCTGACGCCTTCCTTTCTCAGAAACTACAACAACTATATTTGAATTCAAACGAATTCATTGAACTCAATCATTGATAGGGGAGCTCTTTGGTCAATGATCATTGAGTGGAGGTCTTCGCTGAGGGGGGCATTGCGGTTAGCAATCATAGATTATCGGTCAACGATCTGTGTTTGGCCTTCTTAATCTTGAGAAAAACTTTTTTAAACTTGAGTCAGCGGTCAGTGATCGCTGAGCGAGGTCTGCAGACGCCGGTCAACATTTGGTGATCGTTGGGCCATATCATCAAGTCTTTAATCGGTGAGCGTCTCGGTCACTGGTCAATGAACGGCGGCCAGCGATCTGTGATCACTGAGCTAGCTCTTTGAGTTTTCAATATGTGAGCTTCATGGTCGGCGGTCAGCGGTCAACGATCGGTGATTGTTGTACATTTCTTTAGATCAATGAACTGTGATCATTTCGGTCATGGTCAATGATTTACGGCCAACGTAAATTGATTGCAGAGCTTCTTTTAGATATCTTTTCTTCAACTTAGCTTCCCTTCATGAGTGACTTTCTAAGGGAAATTAAATAAGCCTCCTCACCTAACATTTTGAGGAGCGACTACAACATCAATAAATAGTTCTCATTAAATCAATAGAGATTTTTCTCAACATGTTGAGTATAACAAGTTCAGAATTAGTGCTGAGCCATTACAGTTCCCTACTATGCATTTGGCAGTTACTACTCACATTTCAGTTGTCATGAATATCAGCTGAGATGTACTTAAATATTTACCTTGCTATAATTTTGAAGTTGCACAATTATTGCATTTCTGTATAAAGAAAGGAAATCTATTGAGAATGAAGGACAATGTTTTTTTTTTAAAATTGTCTGTTATAAATCCTCTAATTGGTTACAACTCACATTTCGGTTTTCATTAATTTCATCTGAGATGTACTTAAATATTTACCTTGCTATAATTTTGAAGTGCTGTAATTTTTGCATTTCTTTATAAAAAGAGGGAAATCCATTGGGAATGAAGGACAATAGTTTTTTTGTAAAAATTGTCAGTTATAAATCATCTAATTAGTTACAACTCACATTTCAGAATTTCAGCTGAGATGATGTACTGAAATATCTACCTTACTATAATTTTGAAGTTGCCTAATTATTGCATTTCTGTATAAAAGAGAAGGAAACCCATTGAGAATGCAGGAAAATGTTTATTTTCTGTTTACTTTATCTGTTATAAATCATCTAATTGGTTACTATCTCTCGTTGACCTTCTAGAATGTGATATCTATGGGATTCAATTTCTCCTTCCTTTTCTTTTATGCATCAGTGAGCAGCTACCTTTGCGGTTAAATCCTGCTGAAATTAGTGAAGTTATAGCTGAAGCTTGCTCAGAGGCCTCTTCAATGAATTTGAACGTGACTATATCACCTCTTCTGGCTAAACACAATCAACGTCCTGTTACAGAAGTTGCAGTTGGTGTTCTCATAAAACTTGTTATAGACATGTATGCTTCATGGACCTATGTATCTATCTCATCCTGTTATAGTCTCTTCATTGCCTATTTTATCTTCCATTCTTTGTGCTAATTTCCATTTAAAAATCTTATTTTTCTGCATTTTTCCATCACATTAATTTATTAGGGTTCCTTTTCAGGATATCTTTCTATAGCTCTTTCATATTTGTTGTGAATTGTTGATGCGAGCCAAAAGAGATTCATGACTTATTTGCCGCATAAAGTTCTTTGAAGTTTATTTTTTGGTCACTAGCTTTTGTAAAGTTATTTATGATTGTGATAGAAGATCAAAATCTTATTTCTTCATCTTTAGAATACAGTGAGTAGATGCATGCTTATTAATAGGTACTAGGAATGACAATTAATCTCCACAAGTGATGTGAGACTAAATTAGAGGATGAAATATACCTCTGCCCAATGCGAGCTGCTTCTGTTTGGTCTTTTATCATGACAATATCCAAAACTAATATTTTTGCTATACTCCCTGGCAAGTGAGAGCATACATATTGTAGAATCAAAGCTTGGAGACAAATTGATGGTAAAGTAGTTGTGGTAAGACCTTTATGACAATGTTAGAAATTTGGGAGGCTGCAGGGACATGTTGAAGATCAATTTTACGAAGCTTGATTTTTTTGATGAAGTGACAATCAACTTCAATATGATTCGTGCGCTCATGTACGACAGAGTTCTCAATGATATGAATACCATCTTTACTATCACAGTAGATGACCATAAGAGTAGTGAGAGGTACACCAAGTTCATTAAAAAGACTTTCCAACCAAGTAAGCACGAAAACAACATAGGCCATTGATGTTACTTAGCCTCGACGAATGGCCTGGCCACAACAAACTGTTTCTTGCTCCTCCACATGAGCAGATTACTCCCAAAATAGGTACTGAACCTACTTGTTGACCCATCATTTATGGAACCCGCATAATCAACATAAGAATATACAATCAGCGAGAGAGAAGATGAGGGCCTATACACAAGCCCTTGACCAGGAGCATTCTTTAGTTACCGAAGGATCCTCTCAACCACTTGAAGGTGGGAGTTCCGAGGAGCTTGCATGTATCGAATGTCCACACCGACAACAAAAGGAGATGTCTAAACATATTACCATCAGATAGATAAGCTTGTATACTCGGGGTTAGGAAGAGGAGGATCAGATACAGACTCTTAAGCAGAGAGTTTGAGATTGACATTCATGGGCATATCAACTAGCTTGCATCCCAAGTATATAGTAGACAAGTACACTACTTTCTCAGGAATGTATGCGTCCATCATGACGACGAGCTACTTCAATGCCGTGAAAATATTGAAGACAAACCAAATCCCTAGTATGAAAGCGAGAGGTCAACTGCTTTTTAAAAGAATATGACAGACAAATCTTTGCCGGTGATTATGATATCATCAATATAAATCAGATTCTAATCATAATACCCTCTTGGAGACGATGTGGGAATAGAGATAAGTTAACCATGCTCCAAGTAAAGACAAAAGTCTGAACCACTTGATTGAATTTGTTAAACTGCGTACAAGGTAATTGCTTCTGTAGATAAATTGATTTGTGTAGACGCATATACGAGACTTCCTCGTAGTCTCATATCCAGGAGGTTGCTGCATATATATTGTCTCAGTCAAAACATCATCAAGGAACACATTCTTAATATTATGGTGACGCAATTGCCAATGATGATGGACTGCCAAAGAGATCCATATTCGAATTGTATTGAGCTTTCCCACTGGAGAAAAGTCTAATAATCAATACCATACTGCTGAGTGAATCCGTGGACCACAAGGCGCGCCTTCAAGAGGTCAACATAACCATCCGAATTGTGTTTAACCGTGAACAGCCATTTACAGCCAACACAAGACTGTCCATGGGGATGTGACACTATCTCCTGTCCCATTGCCCCATAATGCCCACATCTCTTCATTTATAGCAACCTAACACCCCAAATGCTGGAGAGCCTCCTGCACTAAAGAATGGGTGGAAACAGATGACAAGGAACAAACAAACTTGTATAGTGGAGGTGATAAACTGTGAAAGGAAACATACTGAGAAATCGGGTAAACAGAACACGGGCGTGTATCCTTGTGGAGATTGATGGGAAGATCTTCGGAACTAGGTGCAACATCAGTAATGAGCGATTAGTTAGAGGAATTTTGGCAAATATGCCGACGTGTCTAAGCCTGCAGTGGGATATAAGGAGGTGAAGTGGTGTACCTAAGTGTTCAATCAACATACACATTGGGATGAGGTGAACCAGGTTATGTTGTTCGTGGAAGAGAAGGGAAAAGATAGGTTAATTAATGTACACCGGCGCTTTGCGAATCTTTAAATTTACTAGAGCGGAACTTGACACAAGATTAACATTCAAATAAAAATAGCTGTCACCACTTGACTGAAATCAAGTTTTTCATCTCCCAAGCAATTGGCTAATTTAGAGAAATGCTGCAGACTCACACGCTAAACAATGAGGAAAGTCTAATAAAGAAAAAAAATATAACGAGAAGAAATGGTCGGAACGAAGGGTGCGCTACACTTGAAATTGACACTTGCTGAAACTAGTTATAATAAGCTACTTGTAAGAGATTGAGGGGAAGGGGAAGGGTAAGGGGAAGGGGAAGGAGAGATCTCACCGGGATACTCCAACAGCGGCGAAATAATCCCCTTCACAGCCCAGTCCCGGCAAGTCGATCCGCGGTAATGTGGTAGAAATGGTGGGTGTTGAGGCTGGGGAAAAAGGAAATGGTGGTTGGTTAGGTTTCGACTTTGGTGGAGGGTAGGAGGCGGTGCAGACACAGATGGCGGGCCAAGGACAGGAGATGGTGGCAGGCGGAGTAACGGGGGAGGCTGGCGATGTGGTTGGCGAGTCGAAATAGCGACAGGAAGCGCGCGAGATGGAGAAGACGATTTGTGGATGGGTTGGCTTGAGAGGTAGGATCGACCGGCGGCAGGAAACGACGAGGAAACAACAGAACGTGAGGAGCAGTAGCGATGCGCTCGCGCGAGGAAGAAGAAGATCTCGTGTAATGGCTTAGGCGGCTCAGAACACCGAGAAAGAGTAAAGCCTCTATCTCAATATTCCAAAACCTCCTTATTAGGGCAGCAAGAGACATATTTATAGGATCCCATTTTAATGATTTTTTTATTTTAGTTCCCCCTCAAATATTATGTTTGTATTTTGTTCTCTAATTTCAGTAAGTTTCCAAACTAAATGAAACGCACCATCCCGCTCCACTCATTCCATATCGGATCATTTCATTCAGGGTCACGTGAGGTGGTCAATTTCACGCGCCGAACCATTATAGCAAAAGTTCGCATAATAACATGAAAATAATACTACATGGATGCGACGGAAAATAAAATAAACATGAAAATAGCAAAAATAGAACTAGAGTGCCCTAGGCAGGGTCACATCATTAATCCTCGAGTAAAGTTACATCCGCAAAAGTCACGACCTTTCGATCAATTTTAGTGTACCGTACATATCCCTTCTGAGTTCGAGTAGCCAACAAAGACAAGCTTGGTAGTCCATGTGCCAATGTATCTGTAGGAGGACCAAGATGATGAACAAAACACATCCAAAAACTTTAGGGGTTAGAAAAAATAGAGGTGTGGGCGAAAAGCGAATATAGAAATGAGATGCAAAGTCAAGAACAGTTGACGACATACGATCAATTAAATGACATGCAATAGTGCATAATTTGAGATCTTTGGATCATACATTTGAAACATGATAGACCTCACTACTTCAAGAAGATGACGATTTTTCTGTTCCGTGATACCATTTTGTTGTGGTGTGTAGGAGCAGGTATGAATTATACCAAAAGAATTGCAAGTTTCCTGAAACTTTTGACTTAGGTATTTACAGATATTACTAGCCCTTATAATCTTGATATTAGTGGAGAACTGGTTGCAGGTTTCTGCGATAAATGAGCTAAAACACTCATTATCTCAGAACGGTCATGAAGCAAATACACCTAAGTTATATGAGAACGATCATTAATAAATGTAGCAAAAATAATCGTAACCAAATAAACTAGTAGTTTTATAGGGACACCAAATGTTTGAAGAACTACAAAAAAATGTTCATCATTTCTAGTGCAATGAGGTGAAAATGCAAAGCGATGCTACTTTCTATAGATGCATGAATCACAAGAGAAATAAAAAAACTTATACCCAGGAAGGGTCTTGTTGAGGATCGGGAGTGGTGGATGACCATGACGGCAGTGCCAGTCTATGGAGGTGATGGAAGATAATGCCAATGGAGGGATGTTCAGAATATAGAGTTCGTTAGATAGCCGTCCCCTATTAATGATACTCCTCGTTCTAGGATCCTTTTCACAACAGAGGAAGATGAAAATGTTACTGAATAGTTGTGATCATGACTAAGATGACTAACTGAAAGAAAATTAAATTGCGAGTTAGGAGCATGAAATACATATTGAAGAGAGATAGTCGAGATAAATGGCACATCTCTAGATCCGCTAACCGGGATGAGTTTTTCATTTACAACAGTAATGGATGCAGGAAACATGGTATCTATGTATCAGAAGGGCTGCTGCAGAGTGATATGGTTTGTGACACTATAGTCCACTATCCAAAATGAACAATGAGGAAAACACATTATACCTTCATTAGAGTACGTGGCGATAGAGCATGAGGATTGAGTAAACAACCCACAAAGACTTTGTAGCTCCTATTTTAAATTTTAACACTAAATCTTTGATCAGGTTGTGCTGGGTGGGTCAACCGCAGGAAAAGCTTGATGATGAGGGCTTTATATGATTCATACAACCACAATGGGTACACATGCGTGTGTTCTATTTTGTAGGATGGCTACGAGCCGCGAAAGCCAGCAAGACCTCCCCTGTGCCCAACAACTGGGGAATGTGCTCCAATAGGCTTTTGGAGAAGGCAGATGGAATCCTGGTGACATCAGTAGGAGTGACCTTCAGAATGATTGGGTATACATTAGATAAGGAAGGGACCATTGGAGTCGATAAAACATTTGCTTGAACACTGCGTAGATGTGGTGGAAGTCTAGCCTTTATCATCATAATACTGACGTCCTCCTTCTGAGATCTCTTAATAGCTAGATCAAGAGTGGGTGGTTGGTGCTGAATCCAAGCCACAATTCAGGTCCTGTATTGGACCTAGAACGAGGAGTAGTTGGGAGTCTCGGCTCACATGATGAAGAAAACTTAGTTTGCGTACTTTGCACTCCAAATGGACCCATTCAACAAAATTCTTAATAGCTAGGGAAATAGTAAGAATCTTCAGCTTATCTCTGAGCTCATACACGAGATATGAGACGAAAGAAAACAGATTTGTGGTCGAAGCAGCTGCATTATTTGTCCTCATTTCACAAACTCTGTGAGGGAGAGGAAAAACAATAAACTTGTATGAGTACAGAGAAGCTAGTAGCCACTCGAGCGGCAGATCAAGTATAACTTTGCAAGATATATGCGAGAGCATCGAGTTCTCAACAAAATAAGTGAGTTCTCGGCGATAATAGACTCTGGAGGCAACTCAAAAAACATTAGGCAGAGTTCTCGGCTAGAACAAACACTGGAGGGAAACAGATCGAGAGTTCCGCTTGATGTGAAGGAGGGCATGCTCTATGTGCTCTGCGAATTCAAGAGAAAACATGGTGCGAAGGCAGTTAGATCGGCTAGTTCTGTGAGACGCGAAAGTAGCTCTGGTTCTTTTGAGCTTTGTGAGCTCAAGAGAGAACAGGATGCGGTTTCTGCTAGCTGTGGGTTCTGCCTTCTGCGAGCTCAAGTGAGAGCAGGATTCTGTCCACAGTGGAATATTGTGTGAGATTATACGAATGCGAAAGAGTCGTGCGAATGTGGTTTCCGTGAGACGGGAAAGTGGTTGAAGCACGAAACGGGATCTGCGAGAGAAATTAGCATCCAAATATTTTCCTCGCTCTCCTTCTCTCTCCCTCCCCCTCTCATCGGAATTCTCTTGGTGGTCGTCGACAAATTTTTGAAGGGGGTACATTTCATGGCTCCAGCCCACCCTCTTACGGCGGAAGGTTTTTTGATTAGGTGTTTCACTTACATGAACCCCCAAAGAGTATCTTATCCGATCGAACAATCTTCACCAGTCACTTCTGGAAGGAGCCCTTCACCCTTTGCGGCACTATGCTAGCTTTCTCCTCAGCTTACCACTCCTAGTCGGACGGTCAGACCGAGGTATTCAATCGTATAATTGAGATATACCTTCATTGAATCACGGGGGATCGCTCCAAAGAGGTTCTTATTTGCTTCCTTGGGCGGAGTACTGTTACAACACCTCCAACCACAATTCTCTACATACCACACTTTTTTGCTTTATCTATGAGGGTATCCACGTCGTCTACTGAACTATGGTGGCATCACCGCCCTTGCAAAGGTGCGGACCGTGACCTTCGGACTCGTGGAGAGATCCCCACTCTGTCTTGGGAGGCGGTTGCATGTAGACTGTTTCTTGTAAGTCACCATTTAGAAAAGCATTCTTTATATCCAGTTGATGTAAGGGCCATTGACGATGCACAACCACGGAGAGGAGAACACGAACTGTGTTGAACTTGGCCACTGGAGAGAATGTTTCCTCATAATCGAGACCTTGTTGTTGAGTAAAACCATGAGCCATCAGTCGGGCTTTCAGACGGCCAATTGTCCCATCAGGAGCATGCTTGATGACAAAGACCCATTTACACCCAACAGGAGTCTGGTCTGGAGGGAGATGGACCAGGTCCCATGTTTGATTAGCCCAGAGGGCTGTCATTTCTTCTTCCATGGCTGCCCGCCAACCTGAATGTTGGAGAGCCTCCTGCACAGAGTTAGGTATAGAAATAGAGGATAATGAAGTAGCAAAAGTTTGAAGCTGTGTGGAGAGGCGATGTAAGGATACATAGTTCGCCAAGGGATGAGCGGTGGAGGCTGGTGCCGGATCAGCAGAGCGCAGAGTGTCAGAGGTCGAAGCTGACTGCATTGGGGCAACAGAGCGAGGAGGGCGACGGGTGTAGACACAGATAAGATGTGGCTTGTGGAGAGCAGGAGCCGAGTCAGGGAGGAGTAGTGGTAGATGCGTGGTAATGGGAATGACAGGTCGAGTGAAGGATTGTGGTGGAAGAGGTGGGGTTGAGGCGTAGAAGAATGGTTCGTCCTCCCGAAAGGTAGCATCAACAGAAACAGTCACTTTACGGGTAGCAGAAGAGTAGCAGTACGTGAATAACCAACAAATATGTGTTTGGCTGCCCGAGGAGCCAACTTGTCCGTGGACAGACCCAGTAGGTGAACGTAGCAGGTACAACCAAATATGCGGGGTGTGAGAGAGAATGCCGGAGTGGAGGGGAAAAGGAGGCTAAACAGAGTAACATTCTGGAGGACGGGAGAAGGTAGGCTGTTAATGAGATAATGTGTCGTGGACAATGCAAAGTTCCAATAGGCTTTGGGTACCTGCATGTGAATCATGAGAGAGCGAGCAACATCGAGCAAATGTCAATTTTAACGTTCTACAACGCCGTTTTGTTGGGGGGGGGGGGTATATGCACATGACGTTTGGTGAATGGTCGTAAATTCAAAGCAGAAATGAGCAAATTCATGGCTAGTGTATTCACGAGCATTATCTGTCCTGAGAGTTTTTATGTTTTCAGAAAACTGCGTGCGAATCTCAAGAACGAAAGCCCGAAATATACGTGGAAGCTCGGAGCGATCACAAAGTAAATACAACCATGTTGTGCGAGAATAATCATCTATAAAGGTGATAAAATAGTGATAACCAAAGATACTAGTAATTTTGTACGGGCCCCAAACATCGGAATGAATTAAAACAAAAGGAGCAGAACTCCGAGTACAATGAGAAGGAAAAGAGGAACGATGTTGTTTCCCCAAAATATATGACACACTTAAAAGCAGGAAGAGAGATATCTGGAAGAGCCTTCTGAATGACTGGAAGAGGGGCATGCCCAAGACTCTGATGCCACTCAACGGAGGAGACTGAGGAGAGGATGGTAGGAGAAACATCAAGAAGGTAGAACCCGTTTTGCAGTCGTCCCTTACCAATGATACTCTGCGTCCATGGATCCTGCATCAGAAAAGAAGAGGGTGTGAATGTTACTGAGCAATCTAAATCGACAGTGAGGTGAAACTAAATTAAACGGGGAGCTCGGGACATGAAGAGCCGAGCGGAGTGGGAGAGAGGAATTGAGGTGGATATCAGCAGAGCCGGAGACAGGAACGGTGTCGCCATTGGCCACTGTGATACACTTAGGATGCGGAGAATCCAAGTATTGATGTGGCTTTAACGAGGTGATATGGTGAGTAGCACCTGAGTCCACTATCCAGCGTGGACTAGTGGAGAGACAAGCGATACCTTCATTGGAGATGGAGGCAGCAGAGGCAACGGAGGCAGGCTGACAGCTGAGCATGCCGTGGAGTTGTTGGAGCTGGAGGTGGACTTCTTCAAAATCAGCACGAGTGGCAGAAGGACTGTCGGCAGCAACATAAGCAATCAAACGAGGAAGACCATGTTTGCGGTAGCAAGTTGTTTCAAGGTGTCCATCTCTACCACAGAAGGAATACTTAGGACGTGGCCTGCCACCGCGACCCCTTCCCCGAGACCCTGACCATCCTCCACGAGCAGGAGGAGGGAGAGATAGTAATGGCGCAGAAGATTGTTGAAGGAGGTCCGGTGAGGGAGGTTCTGTAGTATCAGGAGGTGGTGATACCTTTAGCAACATGGAGCACACGTCAGAGAGTGAGGCAATAGCAGCAGACGAGAGGATCTGAGCTCGAACGCTCTGAAGATGAGGCGGGACACGAGCTATCATCATGACAATACAAAACCTGTTGTCCCCTCGAGCACCCTCCCACCTCCTCCAACAGCTATCATCATGACAACGTGCTTCCTTCTGAGCACGTTGGGCAGCGAGATCCGTAGTAGCGGGCTGATGTCGGATCCAGGCTTCAGCCAATATCTTTGCTTGAGCAACAAATGAGGTCAAGTCGGCAGCACCACCAGTGTCAAGAGTCTGAAGATCCTTGATGATGTCATATAGGTGCTGGAGACTGTCCTTGCTGGAGTAGAGAGAATGAAGCTCATCCCACATTGCCTTGGCCGTCTCGTGATACATGGCCATGCGGTAGGGTTCGCCATCAAGGGAGTTGAGAAGCCAAGTCTGAACACGACCATCGTCCCGTAGCCAGTCATCCGTAGGTGCAGAAGTAGGATACTTAGTGAGATGATGCAGAAGTCCCTTAGATTGTAGTACCCTTCTGACCGAATGCACCCATTCAACAAAATTCTTCTTCCCAGTAAGGGAGATGGTGGTGATCCTCAACTCATCACTCACCTCAGGAGCAGGAACCATGCAGACTGTAGGAGAGGATGCATGCAGCTCTGAAGATTCCATCGAAGATCCCATAGAGTCACGCGGTTAGAGAGGCGGCTAGAGACTGCAGCGAGCAGGGAGGCCGCAACGAGCAGGGAGATCGAAGCGAGCAGGGAGAGCACAGACCGCAGCGAGTAGGAACCGTGCGAGCAGGGAAATCGCTGAGAGGCCGAGCAGGGACCGTACGATTAAAGACCGCTAGCTGAGAATCGTTGAGATCACGAGTTGAGAGATCGCAAGCTGAGAGGCGCGAGCTGAGAGGTGTGAGCTGAGAGGCGCGAGTTGAGAGATCGCGCGAGTAGGGAGACCGCGCGAGCGGGGAGACCGCGCGAGCGGGGAGACCGCGCGAGCGGGGAGACCGCGCGAGCGGGGAGACCGCGCGAGCGGGGAGACCGCGCGAGCGGGGAGACCGCGCGAGCGGGGAGACCGCGCGAGCGGGGAGACCGCGCGAGCGGGGAGACCACGCGAGCGGGGAGATTGCGCAAGCTGAGAGATCGCGCGAGAGGAGACTGCTGAGATGCGTAGACAGCTGAGCAAAAGAAGACTGTGCGAATAGGGACCGCGCGAGCATGGATAGTAGGGACCGCGCGAGCAGGGGTAACATGGACTGCGCGAGCAGGGATAGCAACGAGAAGGCCAGAAGAGGCGGGGACCACTTGTCAGAAGGGAGAAGGCTATAAGAGAGCCGAGGATATTGAGGAGAAGAGGGGGGGGGGGGGGCGGAGATCGCAGGAGAGCGGCGGTCCGAAAAGCAAGAGACTGCAGGGAGCTGCGGTTAGCAGGGGCATGCGACGAGAGGGAGACCGTCCGATTTGAGAATTCAAGACCGCAGAGAGATTAACCGCAAGTTTTGAACCTAGCTCTAATACCATGTAGGAAAGAGCGGAACCTTGTATATATTCTCATGTATCAAATACAATGTATGAATACATATATATAGGAGGGAGAAAGAGAGAGGAATCCCTTCTACACGGTGTGAGACCAAAGCAAAGAGAGAAAAAACAAGAAATTAAATGGGCCCATAAATGGGCCTTTGCATGGACTTTTCTAACAAGAATGAAATAGAAGAAATGGGGATTGTTTGAAAAAAGAGGGGGAAGAAGAGAGAAATGGGCCGATAACCCTAGAAAGAGGAGAGTGAGGAGTTAGCGTAAAATTTTATTTGTCCGTTTCATTTCAAACACGATTTTAAATACTTATGACAACTTTTGCACAAAGATCCCCTATAAGACTTAGTTATAGAAGGTACCAATAACAAAAATAAATGCAAATTTAAAAAAAATACCGTAATAAAATATGTGGATTCCTCCTATGTCCCGAAGCCTCAATTCCTTATTGTTAATTTTTTCCCAACGAATGCTTTCATATCATGATCTTCAGTTTATGTTTGTGTTGTTTCTGGGCATTTGATGTGGTGGCACTTGATTGCGTTCTCTGATTTCTTTTATATCTTATAGTGGTTCTTGGTCCATATTTGTTGAGATCAATCCAATACTAACATGAACCTTGATATGCACCCGCTTATATAATCAATGAGGGATGCATTTAGCCGCATCTCCACCTTTAGAGTGGAGTTAGTGGGAGGAGTGCTAACTCCCATGAAGGAGAGTGGGGAATGAACCACCACCGCAGTCGAAGTCCGCGTGCGCGTTCCGCCATCATCGTCCGAAGTTGCACCTCACTTAGCAGGGTGCGGCTCTAACCGCACCCCACTTAATGGGGTGCGGCTCTAACCGCACCCCACATAGTGGGGGCGGCCGAAACCTGCGCCGCACCTGACGGGGGGAGGGGGGGGGGGGGGGGTGCGGCCGGCGCCGCACCCGCTTGGGGTGCGGCCGGCACCGCACACCCAGCGTGGTGCGGCCGGCGCCGCACCCGCTTGTGGTGCGGCTGGCACCGCAAACCCAGCGTGGTGCGGCCGGCGCCGCACCCCATTTTGGGTACGACCGGCGCCCCCCTTGGGGTACGTCCGGGACCCGCATCCCCCTTAGTGGTGCGGCCGGCGCCGTGCCCCTCCCGAGGGGTGACCGGGCTGCATACACCCCTCCTTTTCCAGGAGGTTGCACGTGCCCGTCTTGCAAGGCGCGAGGTTAAGCAGACGCGTGCGATAATGTTTTTGGGCTGCTCAGAACGCTCTCGTGTTCGTTGCGCGCTCAGAACGCTCCCGTGTTCGTTGCGTGTTCAGAATGCTCCCGTGTTCGTTGCACGCTCAGAACACTTCCACGTTCGTTACACGCACGACAGTTAACCTTTCCTAATTTCCTAAATTGCAGGTCCAATTTACTTCGCTCAACGTCGTCAACGAAGCTGCCCGAACTGCCCAAGCTGACCGAACTGCCAAGCGGGCCGAACTGCCCGGGGTAAGACAGGAATATCCAAAAAATGGTGATCCGCATGCTCCAAATTGGCCAACGTGATTCGTCTGTGGGGTGGTTACGGTGATTACGACGACAAAATTACCGGGCTACCCCTGCCCAAGGCTATAAAAGGAGTCCAGAACCTTCATTTCAAGACACCTTTCCTTCTGCGCCCGAGAGAGCTCCTTGAAGATTTCCTTGGAATTCTCCTTCGGCGCTTGAAAATCTCCTTCAATCTTCGAAGACCTTTTTCGAATCTTCGAAGATCTCCTTCGTGACTTTGAAGATTTTCCTTCGCTACGGAAGACAGTCTTCTAAAGGGATTGAGAATCCTCCCATTTACGAAAGGCGACTCGAGAATCTCACTTTTGTTCCCGGAAAATACTTAGTCTCTCGAGAGGTGTCCTGTCACCCTCGAGATTTACTTTCTCTTCCATTGTAACGAGCATCGGTCTGTCGTGCTCGAGTTCTCAGCTTACGATTGTAATCAAACCAGAAGATAGTGGAATTTGGTCGGCATAGCTCTGACCGCGTGGTTTTTCACCATTTCCAGGTTTTCCACGATAAAAAGTGTTCGTGTTATTTATTAACTCTTTCATTGACTGTTTGCGCGCTCGGCTCGCTCGCGAGCTAAGGTGGTTCAATTCGACCGGTTTACCAGAGCGTCGAGTGACCCACAACAGTTTGGCGCCATCTGTGGGAAAGAAGTTCTCAGTTACAACTAGAAGCAATCTCCCCCGAAAGATCGGCAAGGATGGATACTCACTCGGCCGTTTCGGACACGGGCAGTTCCTCTCATCCTGCAAATTCGAAGGGAGGCGCGCTCGTCGTCGCACCTATCCTACCTCAACGGCCTATCATCGCCGACAAACAAATGCCTCTGACAACAGAGCAGGTTCTGGACAACAACGTGCTCCAAGCTAGTCCACCCCCCCTGTCAAAACAAATTTCGACATATCCCGTTCCGCTCTGGCTCAAGCCCCCGCGGTATAGGAAGTTCCACGGAGCAAAGAATCCGTACGAACACGTCAACTACTTCCTAACCGCAACGGAAGCATTCGGGCTCCCAGACCATATAACTTGCAAAATTTTCCCCGCAACATTCCGCGGCGACGCTCTCAATTGGTATCAATCGCTGCTAGAAGGAATCATTCACAACTTCACCGAGCTATCCCAATTGTTCACTGGTTGGCAAGAGGTTCGAGAACGGAGTGTCAGAAAACTAACTCAGACAACGAAAAAGCTCGAGGAGGAGGAACTTGCCCCCTCAAAGCAAGCAGGGCACGACCAGCGCCAGGAGGACGTCACCACAAGATCGCACCAAGAGAATCTCTGCTGAGGGGGGGACTTCGCCATACATGCAACGGTGACACGATTTTCATCCTGTTCATGGCAACAATGACACGACTTAAGCTTCTCGCCGGGAACCTCAAGCTTAGAGCGAGTGAAGCAGAACTCCCAGACGGAACCATAATACCCACCATAGGAAACGTCATCCTCCCCGTGCACGTAGGGACACTCTCGAACCCTGTCCAATACGAAGTCCAGCTCGTCATCGCAGAGGCCGATTCACCATATGACGCAATATTCAGGAGCATCTTGCTCGACACGCTACAACATGACACCTCCATTGCGGGCCGTATGGCGAACAAAGGAAAGATCCTCCAGGACTCCATTCGCCATATTAGCAGCGTGACGGCCGGTGTTCCTTGGGTTAGTAGTGACCCCCCGCGAAGCTTACATCCCAAGAAGCGTTGCTCGGAGAAAAGCCGCATATCCCCGACATCGACCACATAAACTAATCTCTCAGCATCATCCAGTCCGTCGCAACTCGAAATCATAGGTTAGAAAAGGAAAGGACAGCAACCGATCACTGAAGTCAACCAGCATACCCAGAGCCAGCCGGACTGTTCCCGAGGGATGATAAACCGGAAAACCCGGATCTACACCCCGTTAAATGCCTCTCGCGAGCATATCCTATCTGTAACCTGCAACCACAGAATTGTTAAATGGCCGAGACCGCTCCCTCGTAATTCAGGGAATCAATCCCAGTTTTGCGACTTTCACCGGGGCCGGGGGCACGATACAAAGCAATGTATGTGCTTGAAGGACGAAATCGAGCGCCTCGTTCAGCTGGAACACCTAAAGACTTTTCGCAAAACAACTCAGAGGCAGGAGACTCGGGAAGAGGCCACCAAAGACTAGTCATTGGAACGACTTGGGCCAAAGTTACTAATACATGTCATGCCAAAGACGCAAGAAAACTCATCTAAGCACTGCCCAGGGAAGCAAAAAGTCGAGGTAAAAGATCAACGTCATCTATGTTTAGCTTTGTTTATATTTAAAAACTGTCAATAGTTCAAAAACCGCAAGTTCGTACCTGCTCATGCATTAGAATTTGCTTCGATTCAATATAACTTGTTCTGTTTACTCCTAACTTTATCGCCGCAGGAAATAATTCGGGACCTGTTCCCCCAATATCCGTATGGGCCTGTCCCTCGTGCGGTCATCCCCAGTTTGAATACAAAAGCTATTCATCGTCGACTTCGGGACTTGTTCCCCATATAGCCGTAAGGGCATGTCCCTCGTGCGGTCATCCTCTGTTTGAATATAAATGCTATTCACCGTCGACTTCAGATCCTATTCCCCCAATAGTCGTAAGCGCCCGTCGCTCGTGCGGTCATCCTCAGTTTGAATACAAAAGCTATTCACCGTCGACTTCGGGCCTGTTCCCCCAATAGCCGTAAGGGCCTGTCCCTCGTGCGGTCATACTCGGTTTGAATACAAACGCTATTCACAGTCGACTTCGGGACCTGTTCCCCCTATAGCCGTAAGGGTCTGTCCCTCGCACGGTTTCCTACAGCGTGAAGACCAACGCTCTCCACCGGCAACTTTGTAGCCAAACCCCAGATAAGCGCACAAGAAATGACCAGAGCAAGAAAGTGCCAAGTACAAAAAAAAGAAAATGCTATATAATGTGCTAAAATCTCTGGATACAATGTTGATGCTACAACGCTATACATATCAAACAAAACCACAAAGCAAGGAAATAAAATCAGCAAACAGAGAATACATCAAATACAAATATCAATCCTCGCCCGCGTCAGGACGATCCTCCTCAGAGAGGTCCCCAGCTCCAAGCCCGACAATTCCGCACCCGCACTTCCTCTCCATCATACGAAGAGTCTTTTGGACGCCTCTTTGGAAGGCGACCTCACTCTCATCTTCTATCAAAGGCTCAACCTCCTTGGTCATAATCTCCACACGGATCTCCTCTGCAATCAGGAATCACTCCTCCACAAAGGCAAGAGAGTCCTTGTACTCAGCGACCCCCGCAACCTTAGTCTCCTCGACGCTCTGCTCCACGGATATCAACCTATCCACCTCGCTTCTCAGAAAGCCCTGCTCCCCTTCCAGGCGGAACATCTCTCCTCGCGCCTCCGATAGCTGGCGAAGGGCATCCTGAGCAAGCGCCTTGTCCCCATCACGTTCCTCCCTCAGTTTCTCAAACTCCGCCTGGGATGAAGAAACATCCGACTCTAGCTGTCGGATACGGGCAGAATCCCGGTCCCTCCTCTTCTTGGAATCAGATAAGGCGCTCTTCGCTGCGCCCAACTCCTCCTGAAGGACGAAGTAGCCATCCTTGAGGCCCACATAGCAACCATTCCATGTATGGGCAACGTTGTTCAAAACACAAGTCTGCAAAAGAAAAGAAAGTGATTAGAATATACAAACTCCCTATAAAAGAGAAAAAGCAAAAACCAGGGTAAAGATAAGTATGCTTACCGCGGAAGTCATCGCTTGAAGTGAGGAAGAAACTCGCCTCGCCGTCGTCAAAGGAGGAGGCGGCGACAAATCCTCCTGCCGAACCTGATTGGCGATAGGAGACTCCAGAATCTCAACCTCCGGGTCGGCCTGAGGCGCTTCCGCACCCCGATTACTGGGACCAGCCTCGTGATCATGACTCCTCGGATAGGAATTCACCTTTATATAGAATGCAATTTCCAACCAAAGCAATCAAGATAGGAATTCACCTTTGTATAGAATGCAATTTGACCCCAAGAAAAGAAAGCTGCAATTTTACCCAAAAAAAGCAAGGTGTGATTTGACAAAATTTTCTTGTTAGGATAGAAACAACATTAAAAGGTATTACTACATGCCTTTGCGAACTTGGATACTTTTGAGCTTCCGACGACCCCTTAAGGCCTTGACCTT
The DNA here is from genome assembly GCA_033032865.1 of Dactylorhiza incarnata. Classification (NCBI taxonomy): domain Eukaryota; kingdom Viridiplantae; phylum Streptophyta; class Magnoliopsida; order Asparagales; family Orchidaceae; genus Dactylorhiza; species Dactylorhiza incarnata. The sequence goes on from JAWHQI010000173.1 coordinate 2,620,148, forward strand.
GAGGACAAGGTCGATTTTGCAGTGAAAGTATTGATATGATTACAACTCCTCGGGCACACAACCATCTCGCCAAGCATTATCATCTTAGTATCACACATGTTTTTCTATTTTATATATAACCCTAGTGGCATTTTTGTAATATTTTATATATATATATATCAACTCTCCTTTATATAAGAGACTGAAGGAGAATATTAGAGGCTATCTTGGAATCTCTTAAATTTTGGATCTCTCATTTGGAGAGGGACCTAAAGCGAGATCCGGCCCTTGAAAGTTAGGCATGAGAATATGGTGGAGACCAACCCAGATCAGGTCGACGCAAAAGTGCCCGACGTCGCACTCGTCCGGACCTCTACCGACCCTGAGTTATTACATGGAGGATTTTGTTATTTGCAATTTATTTTAGTTTGTGTTTTTTATTTTGCACGCCTGCGTGCGTAGCCATGATTGGGAGCCTTTATTATATTCTCCTCTATATATATACATATATATGAATATATATATACATATATATATATATATATCTATAGTTATATGTGCTGTGTATTAGGGATTGCAAAGTCAGGAGCCGGTTCAGCCCCACACCGATCCGCCTCCCTGCTTCGACCACAGAAGCCGCCCGCACGCGCTGACTCCGCCATTGACGCTACTCCAGGGACGACCTGCAGCCACGATCTCACCTCCGACGGTTGAAGGTAACTCCTCCATGACGTTTCTCCACGACGCCCTCAGATTGGCAGCGGATTCGATTCTCTTTTTCTGATGAAAAGCCCTATAAAGAGGAGGAGAGGGGACGTACACAGGGGCGGATGAAAATGAAGTAATGGCGCATAACTGTGCATCCCGGGAGAGGCGATGAACAGTGAGTTTTCCTGTGTTATTTGTCTCCCGTCGAGCCTTGCTAACTGTCGGTTTTTGAGTTCTGGAGTTGCGTATGGAGTTCCGTAGATTGATTTGTCGTTCCCGTAGGAGTTCCTGCTGCTAGTTATTTTGTTTCGATTTGTTGAAGATGAACAGCCCCTTTGCTGTTGAACGTTAAGTTGTTATCTTTTGAGTTCTGTAAGAAGACTTTGTCATTTGTGTATGAGGGTTCTTCCGTGAACTTTGTTATTGTTTGTAGGAGTGTTCCGAAATTTTTCTAAGTTTCGAAATCCACCCTGCGTAGAATAGGAACCCGCATAGCATTTTAAATTTTTTCAAATTTTTTTTGTTTTGTTTTGTTCTGTTTTGTTTTGTTCTGTTTTCTTTATTTTAGCATAATCATCATCTTAATTGTGTGTTTGCATGTATCTGCGTAGTGGTAGGTTAGTGAGCATGAGTTCACCACATCACACTCCACCTGAACACCCTCAAGAGGTAAATTCTGAGATGCGTCGAGTTGAACGTGGCCAAGCGAGTCGTGTGAACGAAGGGACAGAGCCACCCCCGTGGTTTCTACCTTTCGCCCACCAAATGGCAGCGTTAACCGAGAGTGTTTATCAAGTGAGAGAAGGGTTTGAAAACCTTAATGTTAGGATGAATAGTTTAGAAGTACCTCCTCGAGTTTCAATGCCGCCTCCAATTCGAGATGAGCATTCTGTTCGTCCACAGTACGAAGCCCCTCCACACTATGGAGAGAGGTCTACACTTAGGAGAAATCCTCTATTTGAGGAAGAGGGTCGGAACCCCATAGATAGGCACGAGTTTGCGCGTGATCAGTGTGAGAATTTTCCAAGGAACTTTCCTGAACCCCAACGAGGGCCTATATTAGGCATGCGAGATAATTATCAGGAGAGGCCACATTATGACGTAGCGAGAGAGGAGCGACCTCGAGACCATCATCGGCCTATACCGGCCATGCATCGTGATGATCGCCCTAGAGATTGGCATCGACCGCCGCCCCCACGGCGTCGAGACTATCGTGATCCTTACGATGATGATTACGACTATCCTCCCGGGGATAGGCGACCGGATCTCACACTAGTGGTGAAACTTGATCCACCACTTTATGATGGATCTATGGATCCAAAAATATTTTCAGATTGGGTTATTGACATAGAGACTTATTTTGAGTGGTACCGTATGACGGAGGACCAAAAGGTTCAGTTCGCCAAAATGAGATTGACTGGGCGAGCGAAGATCTTTTGGATAGGTGAAGAGCGTAGTCTAGAGAGGAATGGACGCCCTCCCATTACACTTTGGCCCCACATGAAAGCCATATTAGAGGAGCAGTACATTCCCCAGCATTACCAGTCCCGTCTACGAGATGAGTTGACTTCTCTACGTCAAGGGTCCAAATCAGTTTCTGATTATTTAGCTGAGATGAAGGATCTTATGATTATGTGCAACGTAGTAGAACACCCACGTGACACATTATCCAAATTTAAGTGTGGACTACGATCTGAGATCCGAGATGAGTTGATTCGATATGGCCACTATTCTCTCCCTGAGATCATATCTATCGCCATCGATATCGAGGAACACCAGAAGAGAATCTCCCGGTTCAAATCTCAACCTAAAACGAATACTTCTTACAAGAAAGAAGAACAGAAAGGTAAGGAGAGTGCGTCGAAGCCTACCTCGACCTACACCCGAGATCAGAATAGGAAGTCCCCCATGGGAACTGTGACCCCTTCACAGATCCGATGTTATGAGTGCCAACAGATGGGCCATATTTCGAGGGATTGTCCCAAGAGGAAAGGCACGTTAGTTATTCATGAGGTGACTGAGGAGGATGAGCATATAGAGGAAGCTGGAGTCGAGAGGGACTCACACATTTTGAACGACGAAGTGTACGGTACGCCTAGTGATGAGGAAATAGATCCCGACGTTCTAGTGGTGAGATGCATGCTATCTACACCACAAGAGTCAGCCGATTATTGGCGGACGAACATCTTCCAGGCCTACTTTAAGGCTGGGGAGAAAGTGTGTCGTTTAGTAGTGGATAGCGGGAGTTGTATGAATGTGATAGCTGAGACAGCCTTAGCCCGCATGGGGCTCACTGCTGAGCCGCACCCATCCCCATTTCAGGTAGCTTGGGTTACCAAGACTACATTATCAGTGACTAGGAGATGTTTAGTGCCCATCACTATCGGAACGTATTCCGATAAGATTTGGTGTGACGTTATGCCTATGGATGTGTGCCACGTATTACTTGGGCGACCCTGGTTATACGACCGGGATGTCACCATACATGGCAGGTCCAACACATGCTCCTTTCTACTGGACGGAAAGAGAGTAGTGTTGACCCCGGTGCGACCCAAAGCACCGCCATTCCGCGCGAGTAGTAGTGCGAAAGAATCTCTTCCTCCCACTGAAAGGAAGAAGACTCTTAGTATTATACGAGGTACTGAGTTCCATCGAGAGAGTTTTGACGGTGGATTTATGTATGCCTTAGTGGTTTTACAGGCATCTGATTTATCAGAGGTATATGAGTCGACTCCTATACCTGCTAGGAGACTCTTAGAGGAGTTCCAGGACCTACACCCTGATGAGCTTCCGGCTGAGTTACCTCCCATGAGGTGTATTCAGCATGCGATAGACCTTGTTCCTGGAGCTTCCCTCCCTCATCTACCGCATTACCGATTGAACCATGCCGCCCACGAGGAGATGCAGAAGCAGATTGGAGAGTTATTAGATAGGGGCTTTATTCGTCTTAGCCTTAGCCCTTGTGCGGTGCCTGCCCTCCTTGCCCCGAAAAAGGATGGTACTTGGCGTATGTGCGTTGACAGTCGTGCTGTCAACAAGATCACAGTGAAATACCGATTCCCGATACCCCGACTGGATGACATGTTGGACATGTTGACTGGGGCGACGATCTTCTCTAAGATCGACCTTCGTAGTGGTTATCATCAGATCCGTATACGCGAAGGAGACGAGTGGAAGACTGCCTTCAAGTCGAAGGATGGACTTTATGAGTGGCTTGTGATGCCCTTTGGGTTGTCCAACGCCCCTAGTACTTTTGCTCGGATGATGACCCATGTCTTCAGACCTTACATTGGGAAGTTCGTAGTAGTTTATTTCGACGACATTTTGATCTATAGTCAGACCGAGAGTGAGCATTTGACTCACCTACGTACCATTTTCGAGCTCCTGCGAGCCGAGCGACTATACATCAATTTGAAGAAATGCGTTTTTATGGCTGAGTCTGTTATCTTTCTGGGATATATAGTGAGCTCCGCTGGCATCTATGGACCCCGAGAAAGTCCGAGCGATTCGTGAGTGGCCTACACCTCAGAACATTCACGATGTCCGTAGTTTTCATGGGCTAGCCACCTTTTATCGTCGATTCATTAAGAACTTCAGTTCTATTATGGCGCCAGTCACCGAGTGTACGAAGAAGGGAAATTTCCAGTGGACGTCATCGGCAGCTAGAGCCTTTGAGATCATCAAAGATAAGATGTCCACTGCTCCTATTTTGAGACTCCCTGATTTCAGTCACGTGTTCGAGGTATCCTGCGATGCCTCTGGGGTTGGGATAGGAGATGTACTTAGTCAAGAGGGTCACCCCGTTGGATTTTTTAGTGAAAAGCTCTCAGGCCCGAAGCTGAATTATTCCAACTACGAGCGCGAATTCTATGCGATTGTGCAAACGTTGCGTCACTGGAGGCATTATCTATTGCCCAAGGAGTTTGTCCTCCACTCCGATCATCAGGCGTTGCGTTATATCAATTCGCAGCAAAAGTTGAACCCTCGACAGGCTAAGTGGGTATCTTATTTGCAAGAGTACACCTTCGTTCTCAAACACTGTAAGGGAACGGAGAATCGGGTTGCCGACGCCCTTAGTCGAGTCACCCTCGTATTATCACAGATGCGTACTCAGGTGATAGGATTTGAGCGAATCAAAGATGACTATTCTAGTTGTCCCGATTTTAGCGGAATTTACGATGCGATACGCTCTGATCCATTTCACGATGAGACAGATTACCTCATTCGAGACGGATATTTGTTTCGTGGAACCCGTCTGTGTATTCCCCGCACCTCGTTGCGAAATTTCATTGTATGGGAATTACATGGCGGAGGCTTAGGTGGACACTTTGGACGAGATAAGACGGTAGCCTTAGTAGAGGAGCGATTCTATTGGCCCGGGATGAAGCGAGTTATCGCACAGATTGTCAGCAGCTGCCGCACTTGTCAGGTAGCGAAGGGCAATAAACAGCCTGCTGGATTATATACACCTTTACCGGTGCCCAGTATTCCTTGGGATGATGTTAGCATGGATTTTGTGCTTGGATTGCCACGCACATTTAGGAAGCACGATTCCATTCTCGTAGTGGTCGTTCGGTTTTCTAAAATGGCGTATTTCATCCCCTGCAACAAAACCGACGACGCCTCTCATATTGCCCGAATTTATTATAAAGAGGTTGTCGCGCACCGAGGGATACCCAAGACTATCGTTACCGACCGAGATGTCAAGTTCACCAGTTAGTTTTGGAAGTCACTCTGGAGACTATTAGGTACTAAACTTCTATTTTCGACCGCCTATCATCCACAGACCGACGGTCAAACTGAGGTTGTTAATAGGAGTTTAGGAAATTTACTGCGCTGTTTGGTAGGAGATCACCAGGGGAATTGAGATCTAATTCTTCCCCATGCTCAATTGGCCTATAATAATTCGAAGAATAGATCTACGGGTTTATCTCCCAATGAGGTTGTTCATGGTCACACTGCACGAGTGCCGCTAGATTTAGCCTCACTACCACCCACATTTAGGACTAGCCAGTTTGCACACGACTATGCATTGCATTTGCATGATTTGCATAAAGAAATTGAGCGGAAATTGCATAGTACTTATGATTTATACGCAACTCAAGCTAACAAGCATAAAAGAGCTACTTGTTTCAAAGTGGATGACTTGGTGATGGTTCGGCTAAATCCAGAGCGGTTACCTTCGGGTACCGTAAAGAAGTTAGCTGACCGTAGAACTGGACCCTTTCGAGTGGTAAGCGGATTGGGCAAAAATGCGTATGCACTTGAGATGCCTTCCGTTTGGGGAGCAAATCCGGTTTTTAATGTAGCCGATCTGACTTTATTCCACGATTATCCGCATGAGTCTCTAGATTTTTCATTGCCTTCCCCTCCATTTGTTGCTTCTGGGTTGGTGAGTGCTAGTGAGGAGCCACATTCCGGACATACCGACACTCATTCAGTTACTGATACACCATCTACAGTTCTACCTTTTTCCACTGACAGTTTTCAGGATGAGTATGAGACACCAGGTGATTCTCTTATACCAGTTCCCAGAGCCGCTGACAGACTTCCGCGACAGATATTGGTTCCCGAGCAGATATTGGATGACGAGACAGTGACCACTACTGATGGTGGTTTTCAGAGATATTTGGTTCGTTGGCACGGCAGACCAGAGACCGAGACCAGCTGGGTCTTGGCTGAGGAGTTACAGCGCATGGATGCCGATCTTCTCCAACACTACCGGTCGGAACACTCACCAGAGATGAGTGATTTCGAGAGGGGGAGAGTTGGTGGAGACCAGCCCAGATCAGGTCGACGCAAAAGTGCCCGACGTCGCACCCGTCCGGACCTCTACCGACCCTGAGTTATTACATGGAGGATTTTGTTATTTGCAATTTATTTTAGTTTGTATTTTTTATTTTGCACGCCTGCGTGCGTAGCCATGATTGGGAGCCTTTATTATATTCTCCTCAATATATATACATATATATGAATATATACATATATATATATAGTTATATGTGCTGTATATTAGGGATTGCAAAGTCAGGAGCCGGTTCAGCCCCACACCGATCCGCCTCCCTGCTTCGACCACAGAAGCCGCCCGCACGCGCTGACTCCGCCATTGACGCTACTCCAGGGACGACCCGCAGCCACGATCTCACCTCCGACGGTTGAAGGTAACTCCTCCATGCCGTTTCTCCACGACGCCCTCGGATTGGCAGCGGATTCGATTCTCTTTTTCTGATGAAAAGCCCTATAAAGAGGAGGAGAAGGGACGTACACAGGGGCGGATGAAAATGAAGTAATGGCGCATAACTGTGCATCCCGGGAGAGACGATGAACAGTGAGTTTTCCTGTGTTATTTGTCTCCCGTCGAGCCTTGCTAACTGTCGGTTTTTGAGTTCTGGAGTTGCGTATGGAGTTCCGTAGATTGATTTGTCGTTCCCGTAGGAGTTCCTGCTGCTAGTTATTTTGTTTCGATTTGTTGAAGATGAACTGCCCCTTTGCTGTTGAACGTTGAGTTGCTATCTTTTGAGTTTTGTAAGAAGACTTTGTCATTTGTGTATGAGGGTTCTTCCGTGAGCTTTGTTATTGTTTGTAGGAGTGTTGTGAGATGTTTTCTGTTTGTGCTTCCGATGAAAGGGAAATGAACAGTGCTCGTATTTTCATTATTGTCTGTTGAAATGATGAATAGTATCATCAACATACTGTTTGAATTAATTTAAGTCCTCAAACTTGTTTGGGGTGCTGTTTGAGGAGGGTTGCTGCTGTGAGTTAGTGGGTGAGGTATTGTCTTCCATTTCACTTGACTAGAGATTTCGAGGATCCACCTTTAGTGATCGAGATTTCGTGGATCCACCTTGGGTGCGAGAGCGAGTGAGAATTTAGGTTGTTTAGTTTGTGGCTCCCTTACACTAGTGAGTGTTTGAGTTTCCGTGGAACCACTTTCGTGTGAGAGTGAGTGAAATTATTCCGTGGTGCCCGTATGCTATAGCGGCCGACCTCGGAGCGGAAGATCGTAGGTGACGAGGAATTCCTCGCGGGATCGCCGTCGACTTCGATTGCGGAAAGACGCCTCTTTCCGTGGGTAATTTGTTTCTTTCTCTTCCTTTGTGTGTATCTATACTTTCTCTTTAGGTTAATAGATTTATTGCTGGATTGTCGTACGGATTTTGTCAGCAAACGCTACATCGAAAACTCCAAACGGAAACGTATTTGGAGTTCACGATTTCTGTTTGCTACGACAAGGGGAACGGAACGAAAGTTGCAAACTTCCTTTCCCGGATTTAAAATCGAATCATCTTTGCAAGAAAATTCAATTTAAAACAAAATAGTAATTTTGTGCTTTATAAAAATTTAGTTGCTTAATTTCTTAAAGTCGTGCAACGCCCGCTTAAATTTCAATTTTCAATTGTATGCATTTAGGGTTTCCTAGAAATAGCCGACAGGCATGCAAACCCTACGCGTCGTCCTGCATCAGAATACCTCACGATTGTATTCCCCACATTTTATGTTCAAGTACAATTATTCGGATTCCGTTTCATATCAAACATTCAAAATCCCATTGGCGAAAAGAATAGGATTGCTGAATTCAGGCGAAGGTGTGAAGGAATATGAAATGACCGCTTGTTTTGTTGTGGTGGATTTCTACGAAGATTTCTTTTCCCATACGAGGATTTACTTCAAGGAGTGCGTAGTGACAGAAAAGTGATCATATCTCAAAGTCAAAACATATCAAATATTTACGCCACAGGCCTCAAAATTACAAATTTGCACAACTCAAGTGCTTTTATTGCTGTTTTCTATTATTTTATTAAGTTCAAGAGAATGGCTAAGTTCTAATTTTTTGTAGGTATTTGATGAATTCAGAATCAGCTGCTCCGCTCACTCTTTCAATGCTCGAGGTGCCTCTTTTTTAGTTATTTTACTGATCTGATTATGTTTCTGCGTCTCACTTTTTTCTCTATTTTCCCAGGACATGCTTAGTTCTCAAACTGTGGCTTCTAGAGTCCGGGTTTTTGATTTAATTATTAATCTTGGTGTTCATGCACATCTGTTAGAACCTGTATTGGATGATGAAACCCCTGCAATTATAGAAGATGAGGCTTGCTTAAACACTGAAGGCCTAGAATTAACAAACAATGTTCGCGGCGATGTTAGTTTGCACCAAAGAATGGATTCTATTAAAAACTTTGAATGCTGGCTTTTAGCAATTTTATTTGAGGTTCTTCATCTTCTTGTTCAGGTAATTAATTTCTAGTTGCTATTAATCGAGTAGTACATGAGTCAGCTGGCCTTTTGTGGAGTTTTTATTTTATTTGGAAGCTTATCTGCACTTTCATGTCCGAAAAGTTTGCTCAAGATGAATCTTTTGTTTCTATATATGACATCTGTTAATGACATTTGTTTGTTCATTACGTGATATTTGATATGCATTGTATCTTATTGTAATTTATGTTCTACCATAATGTCTGATACGTGTACGCGCCAACATGTCACACACGGGCGCTCGGCCTCACCTTGTGAGAATCTCTCATTGACGTATTTATGATAATATTGTATGAGTTATGTGTGTGTGTTTTGTCTTGTAGTGTGTTGCCTTGTAGCGTAGTCTCCTCCAATATAAGGAGCCCTGAGTATGAGTAATGTTCATCTTTGAGTGTTAGTTTTTTGTGCTCTCATAGGGAGAGAGAAGTGCTTTGGAGGACCCAGCCTCCGGGTGCATAGCTTGAGCTCATCTCCCGGGTTTGTATCTTTAATTTCATGCAATGCAAGTTATTGTTCGTGTGCTTGTTCTCAATACGACGCAGTTAGCTCGTATCAATTGGTCTGACCTACCTCTCTCCTCCCACTACTTTCTGCCGTTGGGAACCAGCCGCTCTTCCTTTGCACCTGCCCTTTTCCGGCTGCGGTCTCCGTCGCCGGATTGCGCCACTCTCCACCATTGTGAGATCGCTCGCCGCAATTTAGTGTTTTTTTGCCTCCATGGCCCTCCTTGGGGAGTCGTTGCTTGCTCGCTGCGATCGAATCAGAGTGTCCATGGATCAGATCCTCTCCATGACGCGCGAGCTTCGTTGCTTGCTCCTTCCTCCAGCGGCTTTCCAGCCTCCGTTCTCTGCACCCAACGAGATACCCACTCATACACAGCCAACTGGAAATCGCATCCAGACTCCTTTGCATCCACTGGTCTCCGCCATCACCCTTCATGCAGCTGCCCTCCTCGGTCTTGCCCTCGTGTTGGACACGACCACGCGTGCCGTCTGACCTCGTGCGCAGTTCGTTCCGCCATGTGCCGCCCTCGCTCGTCACCCCTGACGACTTTCACAACTCCAACATAATCCAACGCTCTTTTCGGCCTCCCCTCATCCCGTTACCGAAAGGGCAACAAATTTCACCCACACACTACCGACCTTTTCACCTTTTCTTCCTCTTTCAGACAGGGCGTGCTTTCCCGCACCGTTGACCGATTCCTTGGCACGTTTCCCTTCCTTCCAGCTCTTCCGCCTGTAGTCCTCCAAGCTTGAACCGACCGCCTGCGTTTTCCCTCCTTCTAGTTATTCGCCCCGTTCCCTAACCTGACTTCTCCTCTTCCTGGTATCGAGCCCCTCCGACTTTTGTCTGATTCGTGCTTACGTTTATTGTTATTATTTTACAGCTCTGTCGCCCCTAGCTGCTGAACCCAGGGCACCCGCTTACTGTATCCTTGTGCCCTCTCTTTTTCTTTCTCTTGGTCTCCCCACCGACTGCCCCAACATGCTCCCCCTATACACGTTTCACCCTTGTTTATTTTATTTTCCATCTCTGGCCCCCTTTCATTGCCCCTTTAGTCTCCATAAAACACTCCATGTCTCCCTCTTTCGTACCCAACCGCAGCCTCGGTCCACTACATTTCTTTTTGTTTCATCGACCTACCCCTTGTTGTGACCGTCATCCTCTCCTCATCTGTCGTGAACCCACTTAACGCCCCTCTTTCAAACTTTTCTCGTGCATTATTTTCATACTACAAGCGCAGCACTTCTCGGTGAATTTATTCGTTGTTCTTCCGCTCGGTACGACTCTGACCACTGTCTTGGCACAACAAGCACGTTCCATTCGCTATGGAAGCTTGCACGTTTGTGTCACCTCGCATGACCCTGAGGACAAGGTCGATTTACGGGATGGTTGTGTTGATACGTATATGCGGCAAAATGTCACATGCAGGCGCTCGGACGTTCCGCCTCACCTCGCGAGAATCTCTCATTGATGTAGTTACCTTTATGACAATATTGTATGAATTATGTATGTTTTGTCGTGTAGTGTGTGTTGTTGCGGAGTCTCCTCCAATATAAGGAGCCCTAAGTATGAGTAATGTTCATCTTTGAGTGTTAGTCTTTTGGGCTCTCAATCACTTTGGAGGACTCAGCCTCCAGGTATTAGTCTCCAAAGTTTGTATCTTTAATTTCATGCAATGCAAATTATTGATCGTGTGTATGTTCTCGATACGGCGTAGCTAGCTCGTATAAATGTCAAGAGATATTAAACAATCTGGGATTAGTTAGATGAATCATTGATGCACACATATCAAAGCTTAGGGTTTTCAATGTGAATGCTATGCATGCAATGCAACGAAAATATGCAACCAAAAATGTGATGGCGAGCTCTTTTTTTGGGGGTATGATGCTGTACCAGTATGATTTAATAGAATTTACAGCGAGATATGAGATAGCCGATATAGTTCTTATGTTATAAAATTTACTTAGACAAATTAGAAACCCAACAATGGTTTCTATTTTGATTAGTTCTCTAGAGGGGAGGGGGATATTGAATAAAAATATCTACACGTAATCAGGAATTAAGACAATTAAACAATTATGCAATCACAGAATAATGCAACTAAGCTATAAAGATAAGTGCCATAAAGAGATATAGTGGTTCCCCAAATAGGGTACATTCACTCTTCCACACACAGTAGGAATCCATTGCTTATCACCAGACAAGTGTCCTTTCCTCGGGTGACTCAAACGTCAGAATGTTTTCACAGGAGATTCGAAACCCACTGAATCCTTTGAAGGAGGATTCTAAAAACCCCGTACAATGAAACAATGCAAAACTTTTCCACAAATCAATGAAGTTCAAACAACAATAGCTTCAATAATATGATATTGTGTGGATACTGCATAGAAAATCTGAAATGTTCTTCTTCTTGATGGATGATCTGAAAAGATCATCTTCCTTAGAAAGTTCTTCAAAGAGCATTCTTCTATCTCTCAGATCTTGATTGAGAGATTTTTGTCAAATTTACGAATCAACTACAGAAAGAAGAAACTCTCTATTTCCGTGTCTTGATCTGTTGATGAATTTGGTCGTCACTAATGAATATTGATCGATTACATAAAATCTGCAACACTTTAACTAAATAAAATGTGTTGATAACTGAATATTAAGTGATTCTTGTTCTGTTCTGTTCTGCAAAGCGATCTCCGATCGTAGATTGATCGGTCCCTGATTGTCAATCGCTGTAAAGTTGGTCTCCTAACATAGGCAGGCTAACACAGTCAGAAATTTCTTCTCTATATCTTCATTCAATCACAAAATGACTTCTTCAAACCCCGGTTGGTCAGCGAACACCGAATGAACATAACAATCTTCACTTCTTCGATCACAAAACAACATATAGTGGTCACAAAAAGCTTTTGATCGATCACATAATGTTATTAGCAATTTTCTTTGAATACGAACCTTGATCTCCGAATGCAATCCATCGATTGCCAAAATCATATTCTTGATCGTAGAAACCGATCACGAATACTGAAAAACACATGTCTTCTTAGATCGATTTCCCGACCTCAGATATCTAACACGGGTCGATGAAAGCTTATTCTCGATCCCAGAATCTCGGTCTGCGAAAGCAATTCCTCTGTCAACTAGCGCAGTTCCTCGATCATAGATCTTCGGTCATTGATTGCCAAAAGACAGCCTCTAATTGATGAATGTCGGTCAACGAATGAATAGTAAACTGAAAATCTATGAAGTTACAATCTGTCTTTTTGGCAGATTCTGAACTAACTTCTATAGACCTGCAGACTCAAAGTATAAAATATAAAAAAAATACAAAGTAGCCATACAACCTATACATAAATTCCACGGCTACACTAGATCTCTTTTTTTTATCAAACACAGAATGTTCTACCAAATCTTAAGAAATTTTCTCAACTATCTCCCTTATTTGGTATAACAGATTTCATATGAATAAAGATAAGAGAGACTCAAGATATGACACACTATAACAATTAAAGTAAGCAGCAAAGACATTAATTTCTTAGAAAACTCTTTTCATATATATTTTTAATAAATACATTGCCTGCTACAACTGTCCTTGTTACAAAATGTCAACAACAACAACATTCAAGTCTTTATCCCACTATAGTGGGGTCGGCTATATGGATCCTTTGTCGCCATTGTGCCCTATCTTTAGTCATAATCTCACTAATGCCTAAGTACATCATGTCTTTCCTTATAGTTTCATTCCAAGTCTTTATTGGTCTACCCTTCTCCCGTTTAACATGCCTAATGACTAAACTCTCACAACGCCTTACTTGTTACAAGATGTCAAACAAAAAAATACAATTTATAGTATAGACAATAGAATATAAACTCTTGGTCATTTCTGGGCAGTCTCATCTTGTACAGCCTAATCTTCTTAGCAAGCAACTCCATTTCAGTGTAAAGTAGGCTGTCATATGCTTCCTGGGCTTTCTTTTATCTCTAAGAGCTCTATTCAAAGCAACATCATCTTCATAACAGCTCCTTTGAACATCAAGTGAACTGATATTATGACTCTGTAATTCCTTCTTGAGTTATAACAATTCTTTCTAATCTGGATCTTCATCTTCATCATCACCTGAATTTGAATGACCAGCAGGATGGGCTGGAGATGCAGAAGAAGATGAAGGATTAGCTATGGATGGAAACAACACAGTAGGAGGGTCAGCAAGAAAAAATCTTATCAAAGTTCTACCAATCTTATCAGGAACAAAGGAGAGAAATATAGGTACAACAGGTGGGCTTTCTTATATGTTTCAACCTTCTTACTAAATCATGTCTGAATCTCATCCTAAAGTTTGTTAGCGCCCATAAACATAGGATTTCGAGCAGGTTTCGAGCCGAAGAGACCAGTTTCATGAAGTAGATCTTGGGCATATTTGCGTTGGATGGAGTTATTGCGTCTCATAATTTCAATTCCTAAGAAGTATTTGGGAGTGCCCATATCTTTTGCAACAAAATATTTCCAAATATGTTTCTTTGTTTTGTCTATTCTAGAGGAGTCATCTACGGTAAGAAGAATGTTGTCTACGTAGACAACAAAACTAACCATGTTAACCCAAATATTGCGGCCTCGGCCAGCGCCCGCTCTGCCGGTCTCAGAAGTCCCAAGAGGACTCCCAGAAGCACCAACGGTCACATTCCAGAGAAGCGCATTCTCCCCTCAGGCCTCAGCAGAAGTCCCGGGCGGGCACCCCGGAGTGTCCGCGGACCCTTTCCAAGAGTTGATCTCAGCGCGAGCATACACATGGTTATTCGCCAAAGGGCCTGTGTAACACCCAAATATCGTCACACAACATATTCAATTGATATTTATTTTCAGATACAAAGAAGGATGGTGTCACCCGATAGACGTGATGATGAGCCAAGGAAAGAGAGAGGAAAGGAGAAAAGCAATGTGAGGGTTTATTTCTTTAATTATGTTCTACTCCTCATAGTTTCATCTATTGACTTATCCATGTTAGAATGTTATTTTTTTTATCAAAAACGAGAAACATAAATAATAATGGAAGCATCGATGTAAAAGTTAAGAGTATCTGTAGACTGTTATAAATCTAGTTGGACCTTAAAGGTCTTAAGCGAGTTGTGCGCACTGGATTAAATTTTTGGGTCAACTTAGTTGGGCCTTAATAAGCCTTATGCGAGTTGTGCGCACTAAGTTCGATCTAGAAGAATGGGCCTAAGACTGAAAATGTATATACAGTGTACCCTTTAACTAACTAAATCGAAAACAAAGAAACATTAAAGAATGTTATCATAGTACTGTTGCTATTGACTTATTAGACTGTTGCAAATATCCTATCACTATTGTTATTTAACATGTGTTTTACCTGTATAACAGTTAAAGAATTAAAATTCCTCGCTTAGTCTTTTATGTAAAGACTAACCCTTTTCATTTTAAATTGTTTTTAGGATCTAAGCGTAAAGCAGATTAATTATCACGTGTGGTATAACAACTTAGTAGAAAGTTTTGAAGTGGTCAAGCTTGCGAAGGATATGTTGATATGTGAAGTGCCCCACTTGTTAAAGAACCTTCTACTTCAGTTATGTTTATATGATGTAATAGACTTATATATATTTATGGTTTTTGGACATGTAAAAATATGTAAAATATTTGGAATAAGAGTTTCCTTTCTGTACTGTCCTTTCAATACTTATTTGTGACACATTATTATTATTATTGCTGTGTATCTTTGAATACGTCAAAATGAAAATGTATACTGTTACTCTGTGGCGGTTTGCGAGCCGTTACAGAAAATGGTATCAGAGGGAGGTTTCGAGATAAAGAGTAATGCCACAAATTGTATTGTGATAAACGTACAAAATAGAAACGTTTACATGTTCATAATTTGGAAGCTAATTATTTCCCGCCCCTCAGGAACATGAGTTTTCTAGTCGGAGGGCTCGAGCAGAGCCAGAGATATCCGTTGAAAGTGAGACAAATCAAAGAATAAAACTCCAGGTTGCCGATATGGCACGGGCAATGGCAGAAGCAATCCGACTAGCAAGGGATACTCCCACAGTATTACCTCTTGGGGACCCTCTGAATCAGCCACCACAACGTCAGGTAGACGTTGTACTTATGCAATTTTTGGAATTAAAGCCCCCTACCTTCAGAGGAGGCTTAACTCCGTTAGAAACAGAAGACTGGATACTGCGAATAGAAACTATTTTTAAAGTCATGCATTATTCTGAGGCAAGAAAGATTGATCTCGTGACGTTTTTATTTGAGGGGGATGCAAAGAGATGGTGGGATGCAGTGATGAAAGTAAAGTTTGCTACCAGGGGAATTACTGAAATCTCTTGGCAGGAATTTGTAGAAGAATTCACTAACTGGTTCGTGCCCGCATCCGAGAAAGACATATTGCAGGAGAGATTTCTTCGTCTCGTACAGGGTAATCGCATTGTACTTCAATATGAAGCGGAATTTTCAAACTTAACATTTTATGCGGGATCACTAGCTCCAACAGAAACGGAACGTTGTCGCCGTTTCCAACAATGACTCAGAGATAATATTCGGACATATCTGGTACCCTTTGAGCTTACAAATTACAGTAGTCTGGTTGCGAAGGCTCGCTTAACTGAAATTGATATGGAGAAAACTCAGAAAAGAAGGGAGTTTATGAATAAGAGACCAACGGAAGGGTCGAGCAAGGAATCTTCAGGTAGATCAGGTGGATCGTCTTGGTAGAAGAAAAAGTGGTCGCAACCTTCCCCTTCAACTTCAACGGGTAGTGTGACCCAGTCATCTGCAACTAAATGTGAGAAATGTGGAAAAGTGCATAAAGGGCAATGCTTATTTGGCACTGGTATTTGTTACATTTGTCGCCAGCCAGGACATCGACAAAATGAATGTCCCAAGAAGCAAGCAAAGGAAGGAAGTTTCAAGGGAGCCCCTGGAGCACAACCTCAACGAGTATATCAGATGGGAACTATAAAGGAAGGCGAATCAGTTGCCTCCACTTCAGCACCAGTGGAGCCTGGCCGTGAAGAACGACATATTCAACCTCGTGTCTTCAATCTGGGGCAACATGAAGCTAAGGCTGATGACACTGTCATCACAGGTATGCTTTATGCATACAAGCAACTATTGAAAGTTTTATTTAATACTAGGACAAGTCACTCTTTTGTTCCAACACGTATCTTGAATACCTTACAAGTACAACCATATTCAACAAATAATATTCTACATGTAATGATCCCCAACAATCATATAATGACTACACAAATGCGAGCTCGAATGCAAATTCAAATCAATGAAAAAGTTCTGGAAGTAGATTTGGCAGTTTTACCAATTTCAGAATTTGATATTATTTTGGGTATGGATTGGTTATCGAGACATGAAGCGGTGATTAATTGTAAGACGAAAGAGCTTACATTTAGGTGCCCAGATAAAAGCTTAGTATCCTTTAAAGGGTTAACAGAAGTATCAAAAACATTGATCTCCGCCATGAAGGCTTTGAAGACGATCCGTAAGGGATGCGACGCAATGTTAATTATGATAAAAGAGACGAAAGAAGAAAAGAAATATATTACTGCGGTGCCAGTGGTCCGAGAATTTCTTGAAGTATTTTCCGATGAATTACCAGGAGTACCTCCAACCAGAGAAGTGGAATTTGAAATTTCTATTATTGAAGAAGCAGTCCCAGTAGCTAAAGCACCGTACCGCATGGCCCCAAATGAATTAGCTGAGCTGAAATCTCAATTACAAGAATTATTCGATAAAAACTTTATTCGTCCAAGTTCATCTCCATGGGGAGCTCCCATTTTATTTGTAAGAAAGAAGGATGGAACACTTCGTCTTTGCATTGATTATAGAGAGTTGAATAAATTGACAGTAAGAAATAAGTATCATCTTCCTCGCATCGATGATTTATTTGATCAGCTAGTACACATGACTGTATTCTCAAAAATTGATCTGAGGTCGGGGTATCATCAATTGAAAGTGAAAGAAGAGGACGTTTTTAAAACAGCTTTCAGTACTCGGTATGGACACGTTCGATCTAGAAGAATGGGCCTAAGACTGAAAATGTATATACAGTGTACCCTTTAACCAACTAAATCGAAAACAAAGAAACATTAAAGAATGTTATTATAGTACTGTTGCTATTGACTTATTAAACTGTTACTATAATGCACGACATCGACGGGTAGAATTTAATGTTGGCGATCAAGTATGCTTGAAAATTAAACCATTCAAAGGCGTCTCACTACTGCGGAAGATTGGAAAATTAAGTCCGCGATATGTAGGACTTTTTCCTATCATTGAACGTATTGGAGACATGACTTACAGATTGGCACTGTCAAATGAACTGCAAAATCTACATGACGTTTTTCATGTATCGTCACTGCGAAGATATATTGTCGATCCAAATAAGATAATTTCCGCTACAGATGTACAAATTGAACCTGATCTATCGAGCCAGTAGAGTCAGTCTCCTGAAGGAGCCGCGACGAGCACTCTCCAGGGCCCGCAAAGATCCCCTTCGGAAAGCAGGTGTGCGCGGTTACGACCTGTCATGCCCGCACACCCTCTTTTTCTCTTCAGCAACCGACGCTTCGGTTTCCTCGAGCGGCGGAACATTTAATACAACATAAATTGCCCTGCATTGGTCAGGCAGCCTACCCTCTAGTATAAATAGAGTGTCAGGGGTGCTTGGAGGGGACACAGATTTTAGGCCAGAATCTACCATGTTGTATGTGCAGTTACAAGTGCCTGTCTCTTGGTTGTTTTCTTTTTCCAGCATGTTCTCCTATAATAGCTTGTAATATGTTTTGTGAAATTACATAGCCTGCAACAAGAGGCATTCGCCGCTGTGGGTAAGTTTGGTGTCCGCCGCTGCTAGCGACATCTTTTTCTTCTGTGTTCTGCTCGTGTTCGCCTCAGGTTAGTAAGCGGGTTCCTTGCGGTTCTCGATTCCCTTCTCCAAATCCCTCTAAGTGTTCGCTGAGCGTGGAAGTTGGGTGACAAATTTAGCACCAACAGTTCGAACACGTGACCTTTAGATCAAACAACCGGTGAAACCGCCCCGTGCGCGGACGCAGCAGAATCCGCCTGAAGCCTCCAAGAGAGCTAATGCAGGAGGGTACTCCCCAGGACGAGCGGACACCCGCGGACATCCGCGAAGCAATTGCGGGTGCGCCCACGCGGTAAGCCGCTCGGACAGAGGGAACCCATCTAGAGCCCGCCCAGGAAGTCCAGCAAGTTAAACTCCCAGGAGAGGACGGATTCAGGACCGTCTCCATAAATGCATAGCTAAAGGAGGGAGACAAGACAATCCTTATTCAGCGTCTTTTGGATAACATAGACATCTTCGCATGGTCAGCCTCAGACATGCCAGGGATAAGTCCCGACGTTGCCTGTCATCGCCTCAATATCAACCCTGATTTCATACCTGTGAAGCATAAGAAGTGAGTGGTAGCAACAACACTCGCTGAGCCTATTCGGGAAGAAGTTTCCAAGTTGCTTAAAACAAATTTCGTCAATGAAATCCAATATCCAGAATGGATCTCCAATGTTGTGATGGTCCACAAGGCTAACGACAAGTGGAGAATGTGTGTAGATTTCACAAGGCTCAATAAATGTGCCCAAAAGACTGTTACCCTCTGCCCCGGATAGACTCCCCGGTCGACTCCGTCGTAGGGTTTTCAGTAATGAGTTTCTTGGATGCTTTCTTGGGATACCATCAGATCCGAATACATGCACCCGATAGCACTCATACGTCGTTCATCAAGAACGATGGTTGTTACTGTTATCACATCATTCCCTTTGGGTTGAAAAATGCAGGTGCTACGTACCAAATGATGATGGATCACATGTTCAAGCATCAGAAAGATCGTAACTTGGAAGTTTATGTCGACGAAATTCTCATCAAAAGTCACGAGTTGATTGGTCACATTGAAGATTTGGTGGAGACATTCACTACTCTCCGTAAGTATAATATGAGTCTGAATCCAACCAAGTGTGTCTTTGGTGCTAACAAAGGGAAATTCCTCGGTCACCTACTTACCCCTTAAGGTTTAGAGCTCAATCCAAACAAGGTAAAAGCCGTCCTCGAGATGCAGCCTCTAAAGAGTTCAAAATAGGTCCAGCAGCTAGCAGGGAGGATAGCAGGGCTCAGCCGCTTCATCTCTCGTTCAGGAGATAAGTGTGCCCCTTTCTTCAAGACTCTTCGAGGGGGAGCAAAGTTTGAGTGGACCAAAGAATGCGGTCAAGCATTCGAGGAGTTGAAACGTCAGCTGGCGACGCCCCCTCTTCTTTAGGGCCCTCGCCAGTCAGAAGATTTGTTCATGTACCTTGGGGTCGGCACCGAGGCCATCAACTCAGTGCTAGTCTGAGAGGAAGGTAAAAGATAGTTTCCAATCCACTATGTCATTCACTTGTTGAAAAGCGCTAAGACGTGCTATCCCATCTTGGATAAGCTCGCCTTGGCCTTGGTGGTATCGGCTCGAAGGCTTCACCCCTATTCCCAGGCCCATTCCATCAAGGTAGTTACCGATCATCCATTGAGAGCCGTCCTTGAGAAGTCAGAGCACTCAGGACCACTGGCGAAGCGGGCTACAGAGCTAAGCGAATTTGATATATTTTATATCCCGAGGATCGCCATCAAAGCTCATGTGTTGGGAGGCTTCCTCATCGACTTTATTGATGACGATGCCGCTAAGTGGGAATTCACCTCTCCGCTCTGTTGGAAGATGTTTGTAGACGGAGCTTCCAGGATGAACTCTGTTGGAGCAGGAATCGTCTTGATCAGCCCCGACAATATCAGAATCGAGCAAGCGGTTAAGCTCCACTTTCCTACAACTAATAATCAAGCAGAGTACGAAGCGCTGATAGCAGGGCTGAGTTTGGCTCGGGAAATTGGCATCGATGATTTAGAAGGACAGATTCTCTGGTAATTGCATCAAATTGGTACTTTCGAGACCAGAGAACCCCTCTTCCAGAGGTACGTGGTTCTGGTTATGCAACAAATTGGGCGTTTACGTACCTTCAGTATCCGACATATACCAAGGGAAGAGAATAGTGTGTTCGATGAGTTGGCAAAGTATGGGCTCCCAGCGAGGGGAACTCTCACGGAGTTGTTCATCCAGCAATAGAGGAAGAGGATGTCATGGAGATTGATCGGCGTCCGTCTTGGATAGATCCATTTGTTCACTACTTCACCACCGGAGAAGTTCATTCTTCAGTGAGCGACTAGAGAAGATAAAAAGTCAAAGCGGCCCACTACTCCTTGGTCTCCGGGATTCCATCTCGAATGACTTTCTATCACCCCTGGCAAGGTGTGTGACAGAGGAGGAAATTCCCCAAATTTTGCAATAGCTGCATGCGGGAGAGTGCGGCAGTCACTCATGAGCCAGGACTCTTGAGAAAAGGATCCTCCGTCAAGGCTATTTCTGGTCAACTCTTAGGACAGATTGCGGAGATTACGCGAAGAAGTGTTTTAAGTGCCAGAAGTTTGCCCCCTTTCTGACCCAGCCAGCACAACAGCTAAGAAGCATTTCCGTCCCCTGGCTGTTCGCTATGCGGGGGATGGATTTGCTAGGTCTTTTCCCAATGGCCAGCGGATAGCGACACTTCATCCTGGTCATGATTGATTATTTCAGTAAATGGATAGATGCGAAGGCATTGGCCAAGACGGGCAGATGGAAGCAACAACAAGCAAATCCTGAATTTACTTAAGAAGAAGGTGGAGAACGTCCGTGGCAGTTGGGCAGAGCAGCTTCCAGCAGTATTGTGGACCCTAAGGACCAATCTTTCATCGGCCGCCGGGGAAACACCTTTCAAGCTAACGCACGGGTTCGAAGCACTCATCCCCGTGGAGTTCGCTGTCATTAGCCCTAGTCCTCTCCATGCAAAATGGAGAGCATTGGATGGAAAACAACGACGAGGAGATGAGATTTAGTCTCGATCTGATCGAAGAGCTCAGAGATCAGTCTGTTGTTAGGCAGACAAAGGCCAAGCGGAGGATGGCCAAGCACTTCGACAAGCACGTTAAAGTCAAGCAGTTCACCGAAGGCGATCTCGTAATGAAAAAGGTGGATGCAACAGGCCTATCAGTCTCAGTCGGGAAGCTCAACCCCAACTGGGAGGGCCCTTTCATCGTTAAGGAAGTTCTCAAAAGCGGTGCCTACTGGTTGCAACCCCATGAAGGGGAAAAGGTGCCGAACACTCGAAGCGGCGACCACTTGAAGAGATATTACTCTTAGAGTAGTACCTTCCCTTTTTTCTCATTTCAATTTATAATCTAGTCCCTTGCATTTTCTCAAGGCGCAATGCCTACATCAATCTATGCACCGCTAACATTTTTAGGCAAGGGACTTACGGATTTTTCGATCCTCTCTGCTGGTGCGGGATACTTTCTCCACTATAAGACCACTACAATTGCCTTCAGGAGTAATTTACGACTGACATACGTGGCAGATCAAGAACGTGATAGCCGGCCGCGCATCAACAAAGATCCCAATCCTTTAACAGCGGTCCACACGACCTGTCCTTTGGTCTTTTGCTCTAGTTCGGGGTGCCGACGGAGCTTGCTTGGACCCCCTCAAACGTATCCGGACGTCTCCTGCGGAGGTCATCAAGTTTCAGACCATCTCTGCTGGTGCGGGCTACTTTCTCCACCCTAAGACCACTACAATTGCCCTCGCAGGAATAATTCACTACTGACATACGTGGCAGGTTAGGAACGTGATAGCCAACCACCCATCAACAAAGGCATTACTATTGTTACTGGTGCCTTTTTGAGGAAATCTCCGAGACACAGGTACTTCATGCTCCAAGAACGTATCCAGACGTTGCTTACGGAGGAGAACCTTACTGAGACATAAGCCAAAATGACAGCCATAACCTCTGGTAATGGGCCCCCGCAACTAAAAAGCAGCCGCCTTGTTCCAACAAGTTTTCCTCCAGGGAGAGGCCGCGGGCTGTTTCATCCCAGCATTGGTTTTCTTGCTGGTGTCAGGCGGTCACCTATAGGACGAGGCGCGCGCACTATACAGATCTTGTTCGGCGTGTTCAGAACCCGGAACACGCTGGAACCAATATACATGTGCCCTCGATCGTCGGCGCGCACATGAAACATATTCCTGAAGAGAAGAAGGCTGAAACGGACACGCTACAGTCGCAAGTAAATGAGGTAAGAAGCAACCGACATGATGGAGGTCGGCGACAGCTGTGCGGGAATGATCCCGTAGAAGTTCAGAGCTTCCACCATCTCCGGGAAGACGGGGAAAGTCCAACCCGTGTCGAGGTGCTCGAAGGGGAGGACAAGTTCGTTCGCGAACACCGTGTGGAGATGTTCGTCGCTCCCTGGGAGCCGAGCGGTGTAGGACCCAGGATCCGCGCGGATCCTGGTAAGAAGAGTGGCGAACTCTTCATCGCTAATCGTCACTACCGGCGCTACATATCAGAGGAATTTTATGGTGCACTTTATGACTGTGGAATCCGACGGTTGAGGTCGCCCCGCGGCCACCAGAAGAGCTTGCACCACATCCGCATTCACAGAGAGAGTTCACTCGCTCTCCGAATCGCTCATGGTTGCATACGGGTAGCGGGGAGGGTTGGCCCTATTTATAGGCGCTGTAGAAGCCCTTTGTCTCGAAACACGAAACGACGGTAATGATGACTTTTAAAGTGCGCGCCGAAATCAACCGCGCTATCTCAATTCTCCTGCAAGAAAAAGCAGAGTGCACGAGCATTTGCGACAAGGAAAAGTGCGCAATCACAAGCATTTGCAGGATGCAGAAAAGTATCACACAACTATTAATTCAAAGAACACAAATAAAAGATTGTTCGCAGAGACCGGCCTAAACTGCGCGATCATAAAAAGCTAAGTTTAAATTATTACCGGACTTCATTGTTTGCTTTTTAAATTCTAGATTCACTCCGGAGGCTCCCGCTCTACCCCGACATGCGCCAAGCCGTCGGTCATCTCGGCGAGTGCGCCAAGCGCACCCTCCAAGAGCCTGTTCGCCTTAGCACCTGTGGTATGTATCGCGCAAACGTCATCCCTCACTTTCTTGGTGTATTTTCGTAGAGGGTTCTTCGAAGGCACCGGGCTCTTCGATCCCGTCGCGGCCTCTATCCACAGCACAGGCAGACGATCCCCCCCTGCGCCGCGCGTAGCACCCGCTTTCAGCGCCTCCACCTCTTTCTCCAACTTCGCTATTCTCCCGCGGGCAGTCCAGAATTCTTGTTTCACCGCCTCCAGCTCCTCACGCAGCTTGCTCATGGAATCGCCCCTGGCATCGGCAGAAGAGCCCACTGTGAACAAAGGTACAGTGAGTTTGTAATGTTTTATGAAATAATTTAATTGATAGGAAAGGAACACCCTTCGCGAGCATACCATCAAACTTCCCCTTGAGTTTTTGCCGACGGGCCCTATGAACCGCCTCTTTCACCGCGGAGCCCCTCCGGAGTCGCCCCGACGAGCTCGCACCAGGTTCGCTCTGCCTTTTCCTTTTCTTCCTCCCCTCCAGGTTGCCTCTGCCAGAGACAAGCGCGGACGGAACAATCGCGGTCTCCGGGAGCGGTTCGGCCGAAGACTCGACAGTTTTTGTTTCCGCGTCCGTCCCAGCACCCGGCGCGGGAGTATCCGCGAGAATTTCTCCCTCTTCTTCCTCTTCTCTCTCTCTTCCTTCACTTCTTCCTCTCCTTCCCGATCCTCAGACTCCTCGACATCTTTTTCGCTTTCGCCATCCTGCTCGGACTGGTGTAATGGCCATCTCCTGCCTCATCACCAGGTTCCTCGCCCTTCCTCCTGAAGTATACGCCAGAATCTGCGGTTGCTGCTCTTGACATTTGTCGACGGCGTGTGCCTGGAATGGATCAGGATCTGCAGTCTGTGCGGCTTCCGGACCCGGCGCAGCAGCAGGCGCGGCTGGCGTGCCCGCCACATCCTTGTGCGCCGGGTCCTGCACCGGCTGCTTCGCGTCCTTCTTCGCCAGCTCCGGCGCATAGGTGCCCGCCCCCTTTACTCCCGGCGGTCCGTCAAGAGAGACCACCTTCACTCGCTTTATCTTCGGCTTCTTCGTTTGGGGAGGATCCACCTACAAGGGGGGACGCGATCTCTGAGTCCAAAAGGACGTTATCGGCGGCCCCATGTTTCACGGAGAGCGCGCTGAGGTTGGTGAAGCCCTTCAGGTGTTTGTCCATCTCGGCAGGAGTCATGGATCTCGAAGTCATTTTCTTCTCAGAGGAAGCCCGCTCAACAGGCTTGGTAGTTGCAGAAGGCTTGGCTGGGGATTTTATCCCGAGCGGTTGCTTGGTCGAGACTCCCGGTTTTTGGAGGATTTTCCTGGTTTCTCTACGCCGGCGGACCCCTTTGTCAACGCCGCCTTGTCGGCCCACATAGCAAGAAGTTAGTTGTTCATCGTTCGACAGGTAGAGGTGGCGGTCTCCAAGGTTTTCTCCAGCAATATGTTCATAGGGCCTGCCCCGACCTATTTATAGTTTTCAGCGGCGTGAAAACCGAGTCGCAGTCTTTGCGGTTACCTGTGTACTTTTTCGGAGCCCTCACAAACTCAAAATAGTGCGGGATTCTATTAACCCAAATCCTGCGGCCTCAGCCAGCGCCTGCCCTGCCGGTCTTAGAAGTCCCAGGCGGACTCCCAGAAGCGCCAGCGGTCACATTCCAGAGAAGCGCGTTCTCCCCTAAGCAGAAGTTCCGGGCGGGCACCCCAGAGTGTCCGCGGACTCTTTCCAAGAGTTGATCTCAGCAAGGGCACACACATGGTTATTCGCCAAAGAGCCCGCGCCCTCCAGCCAGCAGCGTCAGCCTCCTGAAGGAGTCACAATGAGCACTCTCCAGAGCCCGCAAAGATCCCCTTCAGCAAGCAGATGTGCGCGGTCACGACCTGTCGTGCCCACACTCCTTTTTTTCTCTTTCGCAACCGACACTTCAGTTTCCTCGAGCGGCGGAGCATTTAATACAACATTAAATGCCGCTCATCTGTCAGGTAACCTACCCTCTAGTATAAATAGAGGGTCAGGGGTGCTTGGAGGGGACACACACTTTGGGCCAGAATCTATCATGTTTTAGGTGCGGTTACAAGTGCATGTCTCTCAGTTGTTTTCTTTTTCCAGCATGTTCTCCTGTGATAGCTTGTAATACTCTTTGTGAAATTACATAGCTCACAGCAAGAGAGGCATTCGCCGCTGCGGGTAAGTCTGGTGTCCGTCGTTGCTAGCGACATCCTTTTTTTTCTGTGTTCTACTCGTGTTCGCCTCAGGTTAGTAAGCGGTTGCTTGCGGTTATCGATCCCATTCTCTGAGTCCCCATAAGTGTTCGTTGAGCGTGAAAGTTTGGTGACAAATTTAGCACCAACAAACCAGTCCATGGTTGATGTTTCGTATAAAGGGAGACTGATCAACATTGTTTATGGAGAAACCAATGGTGGAGATGCCTTGACTGAATTTGTCAAACCATGCTCAAGGACTTTGTTTAAGACCATAAATGAATTTTCGAAGCTTGCATACCTGAGACTCCCACTGAGCAATATAATCAGGAGGTTGCTTCATATGACTTCTTTGTGTAAGTCACTATAGATGAAGATATTTTTGGCATCTAACTAAGACATTTGCCAATTCTTATTGACAGTAATAGAGAAGATTACCCAGATAGTATTGATATGGGTAACCAGGAAGAAGCTGTCAATGCTATTAACGTTATATGTATGAGTGAACCCCTTAGTAACCAGGAGAGCCTTGTATCGATCCACAATGTCGTCTTGGAGAAACTTGATGACAAAGACTACACAACAACTAACAACATCGCCTTCAGATGGGGTAGAGACGAGTCCAGGTGCCATATGATTTCAAGGTAGTGATCTCATCCATAACCGCTTTCCAACAAGGGATACAAAGAGTTTCTTGATAAGTAGTAGGTATGGTGGTGGTAGAGAGTGCCAAAACAAACTTGTTGCACGAAGGATTGAGAGTTACATGCAACACTAAATTTGCAAGAGAGTCTTGTGTACTCCCCCTTACCCCCTTCCGCAGAGCTTTAGGAACATCCATGCCAGCTTTGTCCTATTCTGAAGGTTCCTCACCTCAGCAGACTCGGGAAGGATGAAACAAAGGTGGGAGGAGGGATCTCAAGAGTAAAAGTTCTTCCGTCCTTGGAGAAATAAGGGGTATACTCAAATAAGATGATATTAACAGAGACATATTGATGGTTGGAGATATGGTCGAAACAACGACCTTCTGAGTTGGAGAGTACCCTATGAAGATACATTTGGTGTTACGAGCTAAGAGTTTATCTCGACCAAATGCAGGAGTGTGGGAATAAAATAGTACAACCAAACACACGATGGGCGGGGGAAAAATGTGTACTATCTAGATAGAGTAGAGAAAATGTGTCTTACTTTGAAGAGTAGAAGAAGGTAGGCGATTAAAGTGAAAACAAGAAATGAAAATTGCATGACCGCGATAGGAGAGTGGAACATTCATTTGACATAGCAGTGTCCGAGTAACATTGAGGAGATGCCGATTTTTCCTGTCTGCCACTCCATTTCGTTGGGACATATACACACTAATGGTCTGATGAATAATACCGTTGGATTTGCAGAAAAAAGAGAATTTGTGGCTCATGCACTATTTTGCATTATCGGTTTGAATAATTTTTAGAGGTAAACCAAACTTTGTTCGGATTTCATTATAAAATTTAGAGAAAAAGTTCAGTGTTCATTCAAAAGATACACCCAAGTAAATCGAGAGAAATCATTAATAAAAGTTACAAAGTACAGACTTCTATCACCAATAACTTGTTGGGACTAGGAACCAGATGTCTGAATGAATAAGGTCAAAAGGATGAATAAAAATCTTACAAAGTTTAGCAGGGATGCGAGAGGTTTTGACACCCATTTACTAAAAGGCAACAAGATGTTCCCACGTAGTCTTCACAGTGTCATCATGATGGATATTGGGCAAACATGCATTAGAAAGAATATTTGCAGGCTAGGTGGGAACAAGAGCATCACTCGCGTCCCAATCAAGATAAGTGGGAGATGCGGGGTTAGGTGGAGCATCAGTCAGATGATATCGTTTGCGTTGAGAGCGCAAAAGATTGGTTAAGGAGACATTCCAATCAGGATAACTTGGGCTAGTTAATTTAAACGTCGTCACAAGATTTCCAGACGCACTTTAAATGATTATGGGAGTAGGAGCAGGACTTGGGCAGAGGTGTCGCCATAAATTAGCAAGAGGAGCTCGACGAGAGTAGAAAAATTTGCTGTCCAAGAACTAGGTTGGAGAAGTCGGCAAGCAAGGTAAGGGATGAGGAGTTCAAGCGAGAACTAAGTCGCGCAAGAAGTTCTGCCAGCTCTCATGATGAGGAGTTCGGTGCAACAACTCGACGAGGAGTCTACGAGACCGAAAGAGAGCACACAAGTGTTCAGTGTAGCAGTTTGGCGAGGGGTTTGCAAGCTCTCACGATGAGGCCGCAGTCGCAGTAAGCTCGATGTCTGATGATCGACATGCTCTATGTTTGGGAAAGCAGTGGATCGACAAGCTCGATGTCTGAAGAGCCACAATATCGGCATACTGCTGTTGCTTGGCTCTCGTTGGAAGGAGTGCGCAGGAGGTCGCTCGCTAAAGGTCGCACGCGGTCCGGATTCGCAGGAGACATTCAAAATGTTGCAGGAGGAACTTGCAAAATTACTCAGTCGAGCTCACAAGATCACCTAGGTCGAGACCACCCAACAACCTTTTTAAAAGAGGGAGGGGTTGGGTGTTGGAGATCGCAGGCGAAGTCGGCGAGCTCAAGTAGCGAGCAGGTGCGAGAAGCAATGAGCTTGATTGGCGAGATCGACGAGCAAGTATCTGACCAGATCAGCGAGCGAGACGTCGAGACGGCGGGAGAGCTCGCACTTCTTGAGTACCGACATGGAGAGATCAGTTTGGAGAGCTTGCACATGGTGAGACCGCGGGAGAGTTCGCAAATGCCTCTACAATATCTCGTGTAAGGCCGGAAGAGTTACACAAAATCTGATAAGTTTGTGTGAAACCGGGAAAATTATGTGAGGAGAATATGAGGGAGCCACTAAATTTCATCCCGCTTTGATACCATGTGAGAGTAAAAAAATTATTATTCCATAATCACTAAATATTACATGGGACCCCTCTTTATATACAGTAGACTGAGTAGAGGAGCAAGAATTCTCACTTGGAGATGTGAGACTAAATACAAGAAAGAGAAAATATACAATGAGCCCCTTTTGGGACTTTTAATCTTGAGCTTTTAAAATATACATTGGGGGGGGGGGGGGGGGGGGGGCAAGAGAATAAGAAGTCAGCTAGTGAGCTGACTTTAATTCCCTTGAAATATTTGCTTGCTGAGTTGACTAACTGAGCTTGAGCCAACCTTGAATAGACTTTTGATCCAGTTAGTTTAAAATATTTTAGGATATTTTACACTACTTGAACTAGAATCTAAAGTTTTGATTACAATGTTTTTAAAAAACTTAGAACCTATTCTCTTTATTTTCCCTATTTTTCCTTCCCCAATTTCTTATTTTTTGTTTGCTTCCATTGCCGGACACCCTGGAATTCTCCTTCATCTCCTCTTTTTCATGAGAAGTCCTACTAGCCCATGAGCTTGCTTTAACTCATCAAATTGAACTTGAGCTCATCTAAGTAATTCAAGTCAAACTCAAACCAGGTGTGGCTGGACGTCAACTCCATTTTGGCAATTTTGGCTTATTTACCCTGCAATAAAGTTACATATTGACATTTGTAGAAAAGAGAAGAACCTTGTATATTCACTTCTCCTTCTCAAATACAATGTATGAATACATATAAATAGGAGGGAGAAAGAGAGAGGAGTCCCCCATACACGGTGTGGGACTAAAGAAAGAAGAAATAGGAAACTAAATGGGCCCCAATATGGGCATTTACATGGACTTTTCTAACACTCCCCCACAAGCTGGAGTGTACAAGTCGTAGACACTCAGCTTGGATAGGAACTGATAAAATAGGGTAGTTGGTAGGGCCTTGGTGAGAATATCACCAACTTGGTCAGTACCCAGAACATGCTTTTATTCTAGCTTCTTCATTTGAACTTTCTCCCGGATGAAGTGACATTCCACTTCAATGTGTTTCGTTTTTTCGTGAAAGACCGGTGATGCAGGACGTCGCAACCCCTTCGCACCCCATGGCATCACACCAGCTAGCGGACCACGACCAAGCACGCCTGCCAGAAGGACTGCAGTCCAGGCACTCCAACCCATCTCCACGCCTGTTCTTAGCGCGGCGGGTTGTTGAGGTTTGGGGATCGAGCCCCAACCTCAACAACCCGCCGCGCTAAGAACAGGCGTGGAGACGGGTTGGGGTGCCTGGACTGCAGTCCTTCTGGCAGGCGTGCTTGGCCGTGGTCTGCTAGCTGGTGTGATGCCACGGGGTGCGGCGGGGCCCCGACCTCCGACATCAAAAAAGTGCAGGACCGGTCAGTTGGTGATAAGGCCTGTTAGGAGAGGTCTGGGGATCGAGTCCCAACCTCAACAACCCGCCGCGCTAAGAACAGGCGTGGAGACGGTTTGGCGTGCCTGGACTGCAGTCCTTCTGGCAGGCGTGCTTAGCCGTGGTCCGCTAGCTGGTGTGATGCCACGGGGTGCGGCCGGGCCTCGACGTCCTGCATCAACCGGGTTCTTAGCTATGTGTATAGCAGCTTGACTGTCACATAGTAAGATAGATGGTGAGGGAAGTTTTACTCCTAGATCAGCGAGAAGACTTTCAAGCCATGTGAGCTCAGAGACAACTGAAACCATCGACCGGTATTCCGCTTCAGCTGAAGATCGAGCAACCACAGCTTGTTTCTTGCTTCGCCAGGTAACAAGGTGACCTCCAAAGTAGGTACAAAATTCACTGGTAGACCGCGGATCATCCAGAGAACCAACATAATCTGCATCAGAATACGCAATCAAAGTTGGAATAGAGGGTGAGGTTTTGTAAACCACAGCCCTTGACCAGAGGCTGTTTTTAGGTATCTTAAGATGCGTTCGACGGCCTGAAGATGAGACATTCGAGGGGAATGCATAAATCGACTGACAACCCCAACATCAAAGGATATATCTGGTCTCGTGACCGTTAGGTAAATCAGTTTTCCAACAAGTCGTCGATAATATTCTGGATTTGGAAGAGGAAGATCATCATCAGAGGCATGTGCACACAGTTTGTGATTGACATCCATATGAGTGTTAATTGGCTTGCATCCAGACTAGCCAACATCCTGAAGAAGATCGAGACAGCACTTCTGTTGAGAAATGACAAGTCCATCAGGACGTCTTGCGATCTCAAGACCAAAGAAGTATCGATGGTTCCCCAGACCTTTTGTTTGAAAGACGGAGCTAAGGTGTTGTTTGATCGCTTGTATTCCCTTTGAATCATTTCCAGTGATTAGGATGTCATCAACATATACCAACAAAAGAACCGTTCCTGTTGTTCGATGTCGAGTGAACAGAGAGAAGTCTGCCGAGCTCCGAGTAAAGCCAACTTCCCGAATAGCCTTACTGAACTTGTCAAACCATGACCGCGGGAATTGCTTGAGACCATAGATTGACTTCTTAAGGTGACAAACTCGGGACTCCCCCGTGGTCTCAAACCCGGGAGGCTGTTGCATGTAGACTGTTTCTTGTAGGTCACCATTTAAGAAAGCATTCTTGATATCTAGTTGATGCAATGGCCATTGACGATGCACATCCACAGATAGGAGG
The DNA here is from genome assembly GCA_033032865.1 of Dactylorhiza incarnata. NCBI lineage: Eukaryota > Viridiplantae > Streptophyta > Magnoliopsida > Asparagales > Orchidaceae > Dactylorhiza > Dactylorhiza incarnata. The sequence continues at coordinate 2,651,330 of JAWHQI010000173.1, forward strand.
ACACGAACTGTGTTGAGCTTGGCTATTGGAGAAAATGTTTCCTCATAATCGAGACCTTGTTGTTGGGTAAAGCCGCGAGTCACCAGTCGGGCTTTCAGACGATCATTTGTCCCATCAGGAGCATGCTTGATGACAAAGATCCATTTACACCCAACAGAGGAGTCTGGCCTGGAGGGAGAGGGACCAGGTCCCATGTCTGGTTAGCCCAGAGGGCTGTTATTTCTTCATCCATGGCTGCCCTCCAGCCTGGATGTTGGAGAGCCTCCTGCACAGAGTTATGTACAAAAATAAAAGATAATGAAGTAGCAAAGTGTTGAAGCGGTGAGGACATGCGATGTAAGGATACATAGTTCGCCATGGGATGAGCGGTGGACGTCGGTGCCGGATCAGCAGAGCGCAGAGTGTCAGAGGTCGACGTCGATTGTATTGGGGCAACGGAGCAAGGTGTGCGACGGGTGTAGACGCGGATAAGAGGTGGCTTGTGGAGAGCGGGAGCAGTGCCAGGAAGGAGTAGTGGTAGAGGAGTGGTAACGGGAATGACAGGTCGTGGGAAGGATTGTGGTGGTAGAGGTGGGGTTGGTGCGGAGAAGAAAGGTTGATCCTCCTGAAAGGTAACATCAGCAGAAACGGTCACTTTTCGGGTAGCAGGAGAGTATCAGATGCAGCCTTTCTGAGTACGTGAATAGTCGACGAATATGTGTTTGGCTGCTCGGAGATCCAACTTGTCCGTGGACGGACCAAGTAGGTGAATGTAGCAGGTCCAACCAAATAGGCGGGGTGTGAGAGAGAATGCCGGAGTGGAGGGGAAAATGAGGCTAAACGGAGTATAGCATTTTGGAAGACGGAGGAAGGGAGACGGTTAATGAGATAACATGCCGTGGACAGCGCAAAGTTCCAATAGGCTTTGGGTACCTGCATGTGAATCATGAGAGAATGAGCAATCGAGCAGATGTCTATTTTTCCGTTCAACAATGCTATTTTGTTGTGGGGGGGGGGGGGGGGTATAGGCACACGACGTCTGGTGAATGATCCGAAATTCAGAGAAGGGATTAGCAAATTCATGGCTAGTATATTCGCGAGCATTATGTGTCCGGAGAGTTTTTATGTTTTCGAAAAACTGCGTGCGACTCTCAAGAACGAAAGCCCGAAATACACGGGGAAGCTCAGAGCGATCGAAGTAAATACAACCATGTTATGCGAGAATAATCATCAATAAATGTGATGAAATAGCGATAACCAGAGATACTAGTAATTTTGTACGGGCCCCAAACATCGGAATGTACTAAAACAAAAGGAACAGAGCTCCGAGTACAATGAGGGGAAAAAAGGAACGATGTTGTTTTCCCAAAATACATGATTCACACTTAAAAGCAGAAAGAGAGATATTTGGAAGAGCCTTCTGAAGGACTGGAAGAGGGGCATGCCCAAGACGCCGATGTCAATCAACGGAGGAGACTGAGGAGAGGATGGTAGGAGAAACATCAAGAAGGTAGAGCCCGTTTTGCAGTCGTCCCTTACCAATGATATTCTGCGTCCGTCGATCCTGCATCAGAAAAGAAGAAGTGAATGTTACTGAGCAATCCAAATCGGTAGTGAGGCGACTAACAGTAAGTAAATTAAACGGGGAGCCCGAAGTATGAAGAGTCGAGCGGAGAGAGATAGAAGAATTGAGAGGGATATCAGCAAAGCCTGAGACAGGGACGGTGTCGCCATTGGCCACTGTGATATACTTAGGATGAGGAGAATCCAAGTATTGATGTGGTCTCAGCGAGGTGATTTGGTGGGTAGCTCCTGAATCTACTATCCAGTGCGAACTAGTGGAGAGACAAGCGATACCTTCATTGGAGATGGATGCAACGGAGGCAGGTGGGTGGCGGAGCATCTTGTGAAGTTGCTAGAGCTGGAGGCGAACCGCTTCAAGATCAACACGTGTGACAGAGGGATTGGCAGCGACAATTTAAGTAGTCAGATGAGGAGGACGACCATGTTTGCGGTAGCAGGTCGCCTCAAGATGTTCATCCTTTCCGCAGAACGAACACTTAGGACGTGGCCGGCCTCCGCGACCCCCGCCCTGAGAGCTTGAACGTCCTCCACGAGCAGCGGGAAGGAGAGGTAGTAATGGCGTAGACGAGTGCTGGAGAAGGATCGGTGAGGGAGGTCCATTAGTATCAGGAGGCGGTGAAACTTTGAGCAACATGGAGCATACATCATATAATAAAAGGGTAGTAGCAAACGAAAGGATCTGAGCCCGAATACTCTGAAGATGAAGGGGGACACGAGCCATCATCATGGCAATACAAACAACCTCTTTTTGAGCACGCTAGGCAGCTAGATCCGTAGTAGAGGGCTGATGTTGGATCCAGGCTTCAACAAGAGTCTTAGCCCGAGCAACAAATGAGGTTAAGTCGGCAGCCCCGCCAGTGTCAAGAGTTTGAAGCTCGGTAATGATGTCATACAAGTGCTGAAGATTGTCCTTGCCGGAGTACAAGGAGTGGAGCTCCTCCCACATTACCTTGGCTGTCTCGTGATACATGGCCATGCGGTAAGGTTCGCCATCAAGTGAGTTGAGAAGCCACGTCTTAACACGGCCATCGTTACGCAGCCATCCATCAGTAGGATCAGAAGGAGACTCCTTAGTGAGATGAAACAGAAGTCCCTTGGACTGAAGAACCCGTATGATGAGTGCACCCATTCAATGAAGTTTTTCTTCCCAGTAAGGGAGATGGTGGTGATTCTTATCTCGTCACGCAGTTCGGGAGTGGGGGGCAAGCGCGCTGTAGGAGAGGAGGCGCTCTACTCGTCGGGATGCACTGAAGGATTAACGGAGGAACCCATTTGGTTGTAGCAGTTAGAGAGGCTAGAGCAGAGAGGTCGACAAGAAGGGAGACTGCTGGGAGACTGCTGGCAAACCACGACAAAACCAGCTGGGAGACCGCTGAGAGAGGAGGCCGCTTGGAAGCGCTGGATAAGGAGGCCGATGGGAGCTGCGGTTAGAGGGAGACCGCACGAGCAGAGGGAGACGACGCGAGCAGATGCAGGCGGTGCGAGCAGGAGACTGCACCGACACAGGGAGAGGAGGCCGCTGGGAGCTGCGGTTAGAGGGAGACAGCGCGAGCAGAGAGAGACGGCGCGAGCAGAGGAAGTCCGCTGTGAGGAGGAGACTGCAGCGGCACAATGTGCGAGCAACGAGAAGGAGACCACACGGGAGCGGAGCGAGCAACGAGCAGGAGGAGCGGGGCCCACTTGTCAGAAGGGAGGAGGCTATAAGAGAGCCGAGGAGAAGAGGCGGCGGGAAGGGGTTTAGAGACCGCAGGGGAGCTGCGGTTAGAAAAACAGGAGACCGCACGGGACGATGAGCTCGCAGAGAGTAGGCTGTTACGAAGGGTTAACCGCAGGTTCAAACCAATAACTCTGATACCATGTAGAAAAGAGCAGAACTTTGTATATTCACTTCTCCTTCTCAAATACAATGTATGAATACATATAAATAGGAGGGAGAAAGAGAGGAGTCCCCTATACACGGTGTGGGACTAAAGTTAAGAAAGAAGAAATAGGAAACTAAATGGGCCCCAATATGGGCCTTTACATGGACTTTTCTAACAACATTAATACTTTTTTAATAGTTACATTTCGTTGACTACTGCTAAATTTTTTTGTTGCCGTTATCAATTATTACTGGTATTAGTCACTAAATGCTGGTATAGAGAGCTCTATTTGGGAAGGTCACTGTTGGATGCTGATTTTGCTTCGTACTAAATGCAAATTATTCTTTGGAAATGGTTCAATGTTTAAAAACCGGTCATTGTTCCATTTTCCACATAATATGCATTATCCTTATGCCCTATAGTTTGCAAAAAATTTATACTTTCTTTTATTTCCTTGCATTAAAATTTTTCTCTATGCAATGGCTTTATCAGTTGATGCTTCAACTTGCAGACAGAAGAAAAGGAGGAAATTGTGTGGGCATCTGCTTTAAGCTGTTTATTTTACTTAGTATGTGACAGATCAAAAATTTTGAGAAGCCGGTTGGAGTACCTCGATATAAGAGTGAGATGCTTTCTACGTTATATTTTGTACTTAATTTTTATTCTAGACATTACCTTGAGAATATTAATTGTATAGTTGCCAAAACTTACTGAAGTTTTCTTTAAGGTTCAGAGCATACAATTAACATTGTTTATATTTTCTATCGCAATTATTGTTCATGTGTACTGTTTTTCAGACCTTTCTTGTTTGAAAGATAGTTCTCTTAAATTTTCTCGTCACTTCATTTTTTGTTCTCTGGTCTAGGTGGGTCTCCAACCATTGATTCCATGGACATGCTACGTTCATTTGAGCTAAAATCAACTCTTGGGTTAATCTTCTGTAAGGCTATATGTAAAAGGAGTGATGATTGCTACAAGAAGGCTACGGGTACTAAGGATAACACTTCATCAAGAAAAACTCAATAAAACATGTCACCTGAATGGAGAGGTCGTGTAAACCTATTCCACCCGCATTACTCAAAATGCGCGCGCTTGTTCTATCAATTTTTTTTCTTACAATAACACTCAAGCCTTTATCCCACCATAATGGGGTCGGCTATATGGATTATTTGTTGCCATTGCTCCCTATTTTTAGTCATAATCTCACTAGTGCCCAAGTACATCATATATTTCCTTATAGTTTCATTCCAAGTCTTTTTTGGTCTACCCCTCACCCGTTTAACATACCTAGTAGCTAAACTCTCACAGCGCCTATCAAATGAATGTAATGGTCTCCTTTGTATGTGTCTGAACCATCTTAATTGAGCTTCTCACATCTTCTCTACAATTGGTGCCACTCCTATCTTATTCTTGGTATATTCATTCCTAATTTTATCCAGTCTCGTGTGTCCACACATCCACCCAAGCATTCTCATCTCCGCCACTCCCATTTTTTTGCTCATGTACATAATTCACTGCCCAACACTCAGAACCGTAGTGCATCGCAATTTTTTTTCCTTACATTGTATTTAAAATTTGAATTTGAAATTGTAGACCCTAAGACTCCGTGTATTAAACTTCATTACGAATACTGTGTTTGCTATCATTAAGTTGTTTTATAAATTGACGAAGTTTGCTCTTCTTTTATTCATGTTAGACTTGAAAGAAGTGCGTGCAGGTTATTGTATCCACAATACTGTATGCATAGAATTGTTTTGACACAAACGTAGATTATTTTGTAAGTGTTTACTCTGTTCCACTTTAGTTTTATTTCATATTCATAGGTGCCATTTTAGTGATTTTTATTTTGCCACACGTCTATATATTCATGTTGTTGAGCTCTTTTTGGAAGCAGTCATTGCAGTGCACTTGTATTTGTGTGGCGGCGATAGCTTTTCTCTACAATTTTTTTTTGCATCGCTTCCATATAAGCCTTGGTGAGATTATGACTAATGATATCGTTTTCTATCAGTACTTCATGGAATCAAATACTTACTTTCTTTTTCTTCTCTTTTATCTATTCGTGTTATTACAACTTCTCTGTATATCTTTCTCTAGTTCCTTTTTACCGTTTCATTGAACCGCCCCTTAATACTTCTGTGTTGATGGAGGGTGATTCAAAGTTTTGTCATTTTCTCCTTGTAATTTCTTTCACCACGTTCCCAATAAGATGAAGGCGCACACCATTACAAAAATCGTGTTTGCTGCCAATGTCTCTATTCAAACGACTTGAATTAAATTAATCTTCAACCTCTACTCGACGATTGACAATTGTACCTGTTCAACCGCCGGCGTTTAAATAACCTTCTATTATAGTTTATCTTCAATGTTTAGCACTCAAAAATTATCTCTATTGCTTAACGATCATTGGTCAATGATAGGCATCTGCCAAACTATCTGCATGCTGCTAGGAGATCGGCTTGTCGCTTGACAATTGCTTTTATGCTTGAAGAACACAGTAACTGCTTGATGATTGGATTGCAATTCGACTACCATTCATCGACGATCCTTCTCCTGCTAAACAAACAAACTCAAGAAAGGAAAATACATTATTTCCTTAGCCATTTTGTTCACAACTTTTTGCATGAACAATTTCTAAGGGCTTTCATTGCATCTTATCATCAAATAAGCACAGGCTTTTACCAGCAAATTATCAGAATTTTTACCAACTATGAGGGATCTTCAGATGAAATGTGACTTTAACCTGAGGAATCCTTAATGATGAACTAAGTCTTGATAACTATGGTTTCAATAATCAGAGTTGAACAAAATTTAAAGACAAAATACAATAGGATGGGTAGTTATTGCCCCCAACCCTAAAGATAAAGAGTGCAACGAAACTATTTATACTAAGGTAGTAATCCAGCGGGTCGACGAAACCTACATGTTATCTAACAGCAAGGTCGTTGGTCGATGTTGGTTGGTTTATGAAGGCTTAAATCACTTGATTGCTGGTTGACGAAGCCTTAGATGTTCATCGACTGGCTTGGTCATTAGTCGACAAAACCTTGCTCGACGTATCATTCGTGTTTGTCAACGGGTCCCATTTAGGACCTGGTACAAATCCTTTGTATCTAATTGGGGACCAAGTTGAAACCTTATGCATCAGACGCCCTTCTTGAAAATAACTCGACCTCGAGTGCACAACACATTACAACCGAACATAAAATAGCTTTAGTCGTCTCTTTTTATATTGTTTGGTCATGTAGCCGCCAACCTTCGATGACTTTATTCTTTCTTCTACTTTCCCAATATAGGTATTAACATGCGTTCTTTTGGATAATTTGATAGGCTAATGATTTGATTACTTTGAATTATTTGTGGATGAATCCATCACTATGGGGCGCCAACGTCCTCTCTCAACCCATGAGCGCAATGTGCTACTTGTTTAAAGGAAATAGTAAAACCTTTCTCCTAAGTTCGAGCTTATGGACCAATAGTTGTATCAGAGGAAGTCTTGAGTTCGAGACCTGGGGACCGCGTTTGTTGGAAAAATGCTTCTAAATCTGCCTTGCCTTAACCTATGTGGGTTCCAATTGTCTTGTGGGCCGCTGGTTCTAAGTGCTCCATTGTAAAAAATACTCTGGTTGGTCCTAAGAGCCTTCAACATAATAAGACTTAATGTAGTTTTAAGAGTCTCCACATGTAAAAGATTTAGTGTGGTTCTAAGAGTCTCCGGGTGTAAAGAGACTCCGGCTGATTCTAAGAGTCTCCAACGTAAAATGCTCATGCCTGCGGATGTTTGGCGTCGTCGTCCTCTCTCAACCCATGAGCACAATTTGCTACTTGTTTAAAAGGAAATAATAACACCCTTCTCATAAGTTCGAGCTTATGAGCCAGTTGTGCATGCGCTTGATCCTACAATCACATCACTCCCTGATTCACTATGGTCCTCTGATTCCTCAATCATAAAGATCACAATATTGGCTTTTACAATCAAATTATTATTCTCTTTTTGGTGGTTTAATCGCTTTTAGAATTTCTATCTCTCGTAGATTGAGGGATTGAACAAGAACTATTGATAACTCCTATATGATGACTTAACGAGCTACATATACATTTTCCTCCCTAAGAACCCTCGCATAACCATCTGGATAGTGATGATTACGTACACCCTTGAAATCTTCTTCCCCACATTTGAAACTGTGCCTGGACCACCGATTTGGTGGAGAGGGGTTGGATTTGAACCTAAAGGGTAGTAGTCATTGTTGTTCTTGAAAGAATCTATGTTGTTCCTGTTCGAAGGTGTCTGGGGATTAGTTTTATCTCCAACAACTCGTCCCTGATGAGGCAGCCGAGATCTAAGATTTTACCCAACTTGCATAGCGTGCAACGCTTCCATCATTTGAGTGTGTTGGAGCAAAAACTCTGCAGGTCGATGCCGCATCTCCTCTCGTGGATGTGAATTCTCATGGTTCCGACTCCACAATATCCTCCTCCTTCAACCCCGCCTTTTGCCATTGTCCAGCGACCCTATCGACGCTATATGGAAAGCTTGTATCAACTTGGTCTCAGAGCTTTATCCCCTACATTCCGCGGCCACCAAAAGGCTTGCCCCTCATTGATTTCAACCCTCTATCATTTTCCCACATGACAGTAGTCCACTGACAAATCTTACTCTCCCTTTACTAAACCTCACGACGTAAGAAGATTTTGCCTCCTTCCGCAAGGCTTCTTCTAGCTAAAGCCCTCAACCTAAACCAGTCACGCTGCCACTTGCAATCCAAATTAGTAGCCACACTTTTGCTTTCTCCTCCAAAATGAAGACCGGCCCTTGCTTCTGCATCACGGAGGGAGCATATTGTTCAACGTACATGCACGCGGGCAGAGCACACCGTGATTTCCCTCTGCTCCCAACTGGATCGACCCGCATGTGCCACTTCTTGTCTTCAACGCTGTCGATCTCCCTGCCCTAGTTTCATGGGAACCCGCCGCGCAATGTCGGCATTATCCCTCCACGACCTCCAACCATCAACAAGTCTTCCTCAACACCGCAACTGCAACAGTTGTCTTTGGCAAAGTCGACCCCGACGACCGACCATCGATGTCGTCCATCCTGCAGGCCACACTTTTCCCTTCCTCGAGCCACCAAACAACAACATTGTATCAAACCACCTGCTTTTCTTTCCTGTAGCCGAGTCCACGCAGAAAAGCACCTGCCAGGCTCCAGTTTTCGAGCCCCACATGAACCTTTCCTATTTTCAATCCTCATGATCCCTTTGCAAAATTTTTAGCCTACTGCAATGTTGAATTTGTTTTAATTGTTTAATCAATTATCTAATTATTTAATTAATTCATTAATTTCTCAAAAAATATTTAGTTAATTGATTTCTTTATTTGGTAATCAATTAATTACAAATTTTCTCGTGATAAATGACATCTGCGATGGTTCAACAAACCGATTTGGAGGCCACTATGGTCACTCACAAGTTGAACGCGAAAATCATCACAACCATCATCGCTCTACTCAACGACATGATAGCTGAACGCCAAAGTAAACAATTGCTCCTTACACGACCGGTGCTAGTGACGGACCTTGGATTTTTGTTAAACTCAGGCTCTAATGAAAAAACAATATAAATGAAAATTTTCAATGTAGAAAAGCAACTTATAGTGATATTAGACATTGCATAATTAAGAAAACTTGTAATATTGTGATTTTCAAAAAAACATGCATGTCACCAAACTTTTTGCGGACGCATATTCTGAAAATACGTAATAATTTCTTCATTTGTAATTGTTCCACAAGATCTTTCTCAATATATGTTATTAGACAATCAATCATTCATTCACCCTTCATTCTGTTTCTCAAACAGCTATTTATAATCTTCCTAGTAGGAAACATTCTTTTCACGCTACCAGTTGCAACCGGTAGAAGACAAGCCAACTTTAAGGGTCGATAAACTAATTGGAAATGATTATGTTTTTTAAGCTCCACTCTAAGTCTAGTGGTGTAAAATCACATGTGTAAAACTTTGCAAGCTGAATCAACTTCTCTTTATCAAAATAACTGAATTAGTTACTAGGATCAAGATACGAAACACAAAGAAGTAATTCAGTATTTAATTTATAAAATCTGTCATCTATCTCTTTCAACACCCAATCAATCACAATGCTATAAATCTCAACCTGCAAATGATGATAATTTGTAATGTCTCATGCATTGCGTCTTGATCTCCCTGCTGGATACAATTTGTCATCCATGTTTGGAACATCAATATTTTCTTTTTTCATAAAAGGATAATACTTCAATGATGATAGCTCCCACTGAACATCAACATTTCTCATATTGAATAATTATTATTTTGATATTTTATCCAAATTGATTGCATTTATGATGCCTTGATCATTTTTTTGTAGCGTTTGTGATAATTCATGTGTCTTTGATAAAATGTTTTTCATCAGATGTAAGAGACACATAAAATCAAAAGTCCGAATATTTTTCAAAAGACTACTTGTAGTTCCCCTTTGATTTCCATCGGCTCCATCACGTGTAATAATTTTACGAACATGTACAATAGATGAAAACATGATGAAATTCAAAACAGTGCCATAATGCGAACTCTACCTTGTATCTCCTGCTTTCTTAATTTCAAGTGGTTGGTTGAGCCCTCTTCCACTTTCTAACTCAATACAATTAATTTTTTGAGCAACTCTTTCAATTTCTAATGCTCTTAAGACAGTCACGTCTTTTACAAGAGCCTCCGACAACACACACTGGTAATGTAGGAAGAAAGTTCTGCAATCTTAGGATGTCCCACTGCCACTAATATTAAATGTAGTTGGTGAGCAAACAATGAATCTTAAAAGCAAAACTATTATCCCTCATAATCAAGGTTCTTAAACCATTAAATTCACCTCGCATGTTACTTGCTCCATCATTACCTTGTCTTCGTAGTCAATAGCAAGCTTAAGTAATAAAGCTGTATAAGAAACATGGGCAAAACCAAGTAATATTTCAATAATCTTACCTCTTTTGTCCATATATCTCAAAATAATAGACATTTGTTTTTTATTTGAGATATCACGAAATTCATCAACTAAGATATTAAAACAATCTTGTCTAATATCCTTAATTATTTCATATGTTGTAGCACTGGCAATTCTTGAAACAATATCTTTTTGTATCTTTGGAATAGTTAACTGTCAATTACTTGCACTGTTTTTCAAAACTACTGCTTTGACATCATTGTTATTTGACGCTAGAAATTCCAACAGTTCCAAAAATCCTTTGTTTGTCAACTCATCGGGCTCATCATGGCCGAAAAAAGACAATCCTTGTCGCAATAGAAAATGAACACACTTGATGGAGGTGCTTAAACATGCACGATATTCAACAACTTGAGTGTCTTCTTGTCTAGCAAAAACTATTTCAATACTCTGTTTCTGATTCATCAAATGCTCACATAATATTTTTGAAGCATTATGATCACTATCATGCTTGCCACCATACTTTTCAAGAATAGTCTTATCCTTCCAAGATCTAAAGCCACGAGTTACAAATGTTGGATCACAACCAATTTGTGGGAAGGCATAACAATAAATGAAAATGCCGCATTTTTATTTCTACTATACTCTTACCAACCCTTAAATTCGAGAAACCAATTTTTGTTGAATCGTCGAGCTTTTGTTCCCAATTCAGTCTGTAGGAAATTCTCTAATTGTGGTTGACAAGGGTCTTTTTGTAGGTTATGCCTTCTAATTCTATCTTGATCATTGACATCAAAACTCGAAATTGGTTGTCTTAACCCTGGATCGGAAAGCAGTTCGTCAACACAATTAAGCCGTTGTCTCTTACTACATGAGGATGAAGGTGACTCTTCAATTGTTTGTGATTTTTGACTAGGTTGAACAACCTTTGCAAAATATTTCTCCATAATAAATTGAAACTTGAAGAATGAGTGTTATGTTAAATCATTAACATTTAACATCCCTAACCATAACCAAGTTCTGTTAAATGATTAATATTGGATATTTGCATTTTACATTGGAGATTAGCCATTTAAAGCCCTAAACAAATTTCCGTTAAATGAAAGCCCGAAATTTCCTATTCACTGTTGAATCAAAGCCCTAAATCATTTAGCAGGAATTTGCCAGGAAAGGAGTATTGGAGATTTGGAGGAATTTGGAATACCGGCTTCAAGGCTTGAAGTAGAAGTGTAGAACTATAGAAGCAGATGTAACAACCGTAATTTAAAACGCCAAAGTAAATTTGGTCGCAGGGCCCGATCTCGAGCAGGATTGACCAAGCCAACGTCGGATCGAGGTATAATTTCTTTACGATTAATGGATGCGCATTAATAAAATTTATGAATGGAAGTTGTTGATATTTTACTTGACGCATTTTAATAGTTATGCGAGGGTGTAACGTGTAGACTTAGCAGTTATTAAGGTTTGGCTATTTTGGCTTACGATTTAATGGGCTGATTCCCTCCTAAGGAATTCAGCCATTGTTTTTCCCGTGTCAATTTACGGTTAAGATAGGAAAAAGCCGCAGGCCTCACACTTCTTTTCGTAACCGGCGCTTAGGGCTCACGCGCGTGTTCTCCGATAAAAAGGATTACGTGAACTCTCCCTCAGTAAGGAATCGAAAACCGCCTTTCATTCTCGCATTCTTAGCAGCCGACGACGCTCTCTCCCCCTCTCGTAACTGTCTTCCCTCACGATCTTTTCTCCCCCTCGATATTAGGGTTACCTCTGTCGATCGCCGTCTTTCCCCCTCTTCGCATCGTCGAGCCTTCTTTAAAAGATCGGCGGTAGGCACAGACCTCCAGTCAGGAGACGGCGAGTCTGCCGTGTTTCGCCAACTTTCCCGGTGGTGTCGTTCGATTCCAGACATCGATCGGCTCTTGGTACCGTGCCCTAGCAGCCTTTGAAAACCAAGAGCAGGGAGGACCGTTCCAGCATCCTTGCGTGAGTAAGTAGCAATTTCTGTTTCCCTTTTTTCCCCAGCCGTTTGTGATCCATTGTTGATGGTTCCGACCTTCACTCATCTCTGTGCAGTTGATAGTGGCGGTGGAATTTCCTCCTCATCAAGAATTTAGGCAGTCCCTCTCCGTCAAATTTCTTCCTTTCGATTTTGTAGGTAAGGCACTCTTACGCTGACCAGTCAGTAGCCATGCTTTTGTCATCCTATTTTAATACTGGAAATTATTAATCCCTACGTTGATTAGGGGACGTTTTTGAATCCTTTGTGTTCCTTCATAGAATTACTGTGGTTCACTCTATTAGTAACCCTTGAAATGTAAATGTGTTGTCAAATCTTCGAAGAAGGAAAACAGAGTAATTAGGGTTCATGTTTTCTTCAGATTTAAGGTTTGAACTCGCTTAGATTGGAGCAAGAATCAAGCGTGCAAGTAATCTAGAAAGGAACCATGCCGCCTCGCCATGTATACGAACGCCGCAATGCAACTGTAAGAAATTCTATTCTTTTTGGCTAGATATATCGCATAGTAATATGTACAAGTTTTATTATTGAGAAATGTGAATATACTCGTTGTAAATAAATATGGATTTGTATAGTACACATAACCATTGCATTTCTTTAGACGTGCGATAGTATATTAAACTCCAGAAAATATATGCGGGACAGTTCTTTAGCGTAAAATATGAACCGCGTCTTCCAACTGAATAAATAAAAGAACCAACGATTACTTAACTTAATCAGGAGGCATGGTTGAGGCACCCTCCATCATGATAGATAGAGGCGCACTATCTTACTCATGGGGCGTAGTAGACCCTATGAGCCTCAAATGCAGGGAGACGTGTTCTCCATTAGAAATTCAGAAGATACGAGTCTATGTCCGTGAGACTTTAGAACCTCTGCGTTCGTTAGTTGAGACTCGAATCTGTAGAATGCGCACAAACAGATTCTCAGCATAAGACGTTATGAAGGATAACAACTAGATAAATAGAAACTGAGCATGCGATAAAAAAAATTAGAAATAGTGAGATGGATCACCTTTCCCTGTTAGAGCTTGAAAATGTATACATAAGACTTTTTTTTAACCAGAATAGACATTTATGTTAAATGTTTTCTTGAAAAGTACGCACAGTATAATAGAAACTATTCTTTTGTATGAAAATATTATTTTTAAACAAAGCATGCACTCATGTTCCTTACAAATATTTTTAGTGTCACTAAGAAGAGTAGTCTTTCTTACTCTCCAGTTGGGCTGACCCATTTTTGGGCTTATTATTACAGGGGTCACAGGTGGGGTGTTGCGCCTAGGATGAGCGCGTTTGCCGATGTTTCCCTACATAGTTTGTTTACTTACAGTAGTTTATTTCTTCAGTACTGTTGTGTAATGTTGGACGTGTATCCAGATTTTCTGATGTTTCTTGTAACAGACTTTGTATAAGATTTCAGTCTTTCAAGTATGTTGACTCTTTCAATTTTAGTGGCTCTGTGAATTCAGCTTTCAAGGTACACTTTACCCCTAGTTTCATTCTTTATTTCCGCTGTAAGTACTCTTTAGCACTGTTAATTTATACCAGCTATGTACCAATTATTATTACCGTTTCTTGGTTTGCTATTTAATCACGGGGCCCGGCCGGACTGCGGATTTGTGGTAAAACTAAGGTGGGGTTTTACAATTGGTATCATAGGTAGGTTTAGGATCCCACGACCCAGAAAATTCACAGAGCCTTAGGATTTCAACTGAATTTTTCTTAGACGTTAGAGTCATCAGAGTTGTTTCTAGCTCAGTTATGCGTTGAATGGAAATATCTTTCTAGTAGATCTTCCTTATGTCTCGTACATCAATAATTGTTTCTCTTCCATCGTATAGGCACCGCGTACCAACGAAGCGGGTGAGCCTTCGCGGCAGAACACCACTCCCGAGATAGTCATGGATGACGGTGGTGCACCAACAGCAGCACCAGCCGCACCGGCAGTGCCAGAACCAAATGACTTAGCGGCCATTATTGCCAGGGCCGTGGCCATAGCTTTGCTGGAATTCAGAAATGGACTGCCTGCAGCAGATCCAGCACCAGTTCCTGTACCAGCTGCCGGAGACTTAGGAATGGATCGTTATCTGAGGAATTTCCGAAATCTTTAGCCCTCCAATTTCAATGGGGAAGAAACACCAATGGAAACCGATGATTGGTTGATTAAGACCCGCGACCTGCTCGAAGTGATGCAGTGCCCAGAGAACAAGAAGGTTCCTCTGGCTTCCTTCCTCCTGACAGGTGAGGCAAATCTGTGGTGGACTAGGCACCTGGCGGACGACCCCGCTGGTAAGTGACGTTGTTCTAATCTCCTTTTCCTAGAATACTTTGCCCTGTTAGCGGTATAATAATATGAATTTTCATTTATGATAGGTCGTACAGCAGATATGTTCACGTGGAACAATTTCTCGACGGCACTATCTACCTGGTTTGTGCCCCCATCCGAGCGCCGCAGTCTCCAGGAAAAGTACCTCCGACTCTTTCAGGGGGACAAGACTGTAATAGCCTATGAGCGGGAGCTGACTCACCTATCTCGTTATGCGGGCAATATGCAAGGGGATGAGAACGAGAAATGTAGCCGGTTCGTGGACGGACTGCGTGACTCGCTGAGGCAGCCTTTGATGACAATGGTCAATGCCGATTACAGGAGCTTAGTGGACACAGCGAGGAAACTGGAGGCTGATCAGCAGAAGGTGCAAAAGAGAAATAATTTTCGTTCGAAGCGGACTCAGGATGCACCGCAGCAGCAACAACATCAGAACAAGAATAGTCAAGGAAAGAACTGGAACAAGAAGCAGAGAACTGATGATAAGAAGGGTGGTCAGACCGAGTCCAAGGTCAAAGATTACCCTCTTTGTCCTAAATGCCACCGTCACCACCTGGGTGAGTGTTTAGCTGCTGCGGGAGTCTGTTACAAATGCCATCAACCAGGACATATAGCCCGTTACTGCCAGGGAACTCCCGTGGTTCAGGTACGAAATTCCATTTGAGTAATTTTCTTAAGTTAGAGCTTTCTCCCAATAGGCCTAACTATGATTCCTTTATAGTCGAGGTTTGAGGTCGGTGGTCCTAGCAGAACCGACAAAGGAAAGGCTCATGTTGGAACCGAGGAGAAAAATACTGCAGGACGTGGTCCGGTGCAACCCAGAGCTTATGGGCTAGGCCAGCAGGAAGCTAAGGATCAGGAGGACGTGGTGACAGGTATGTGTACGACCAAGACGTTTTAGTTTTTCTCTCCTTAGTGACACTAAACATATACCTTTGCTGCATTCATGCATGTAGGAATACTTATGATACGAAACGTTCCCTCCAAGATTCTCTTTGACACGGGTGCCTCACACTCGTTCATAGCAGAATCTCTGATGCGTAAGCTGGATTTAGAAGCCCTGCCAAAGTCTGCATCATTAGAAGTTATGATGCCTAATGAATCCTATTTGCAGACCAAGACTAAGTGTAGAGTTCCAGTGTGGTTCGGAGAAACTGAAATCTCAATAGAAGCTTCACTCCTCCCTATAACAGGTTTTGATCTGATAGTGGGTATGGACTGGCTCTCGGCTATGAATGCAAAGATTGACTGTAGGAACAAGGTGATACAGTTCGAAGGACCCAATCAGGTTGCTTTTACCTTCCAGGGCATGAAGGGAGTCTCTAAATTAATAATCTCCTCAGTCCAGGCTGTCAGATGCATCAACAAGGGTTGTGCGACCTTTCTAGTGTTGATGAATGCTGAAGTCAAGATTAATCTGTTAGAAGTGCCTGTTGTTAAGGACTTTCCTGATGTCTTTCCAGAGGAATTACCTGGTGCCCCTCCTACCAGAGAGATTGATTTCCAGATAGATCTTATTCCTGGAGCTGCGCCAGTGGCCAAGAGTCCATACCGAATGGCTCCCAGAGAACTTGCCGAGTTGAAGATTCAATTGCAGGAATTGATCGACTTGGGTTTCATTCGCCCCAGCACTTCACCTTGGAGTGCCCCTGTTCTTTTCGTCAAGAAGAAAGATGGTAGCATGAGATTGTGCATAGACTACCGTGAGCTTAACAAGCTGACAATTAAAAATAAGTACCCTATTCCCAGGATAGATGATTTGTTTGACCAGCTCGAGGGATCTAGCACGTTCTCCAAGCTAGATTTGAGGTCAGGTTACCACCAATTGAGGATTCGAGATGTGGACATCCAGAAGACAGCGTTCAGCACTAGATATGGACACTATGAGTTCGTAGTCATGCCGTTCGGGTTAACTAATGCCCCGTCCGCCTTTATGGATTTGATGAATAGGGTGTTCCGAGAACTACTAGACCGGTTCGTGATTGTCTTCATAGATGATATTTTGGTTTATTCAAAGAGTCAAGAAGATCATGTTGAGCACCTCCGGGCAGTGTTGAGCACTCTTAGGAAGAATCAGCTGTATGCCAAGTTTTCAAAGTGCGAGTTTTGGCTCTCAGAGGTTGCATTCTTGGGACACGTCATCAGTCAGAAGGGTCTCGCGGTGGATCCGAAAAAGATAGAAGCAATAAAGGATTGGCCAAGGCCGAAGGCAGTGACTGAGGTTCGCAGTTTTCTTGGCCTGACAGGTTATTACAGGAGATTCATTAAGGACTTCTCGAAGATAGCGCTACCGATGACTACACTCACCAGGAAGGGGAAAGCCTTCACATGGACAGTGGAGTGTGAACTTGCGTTTGAGGAGTTAAAATCTAGATTGATGAGCGCCCCGGTTTTGAGCTTACCTTCCGGCTCAGAAGGATTTCAGATATATAGCGATGCCTCAGGTCAAGGGTTGGGTTGTGTACTCATGCAGCATGGTAAGGTCATAGCTTACGCCTCCAGGCAGTTAAAGGTTCACGAGAGAAATTATCCTGTGCACGATTTGGAACTTGCAGCGGTCATCCACGCCTTGAAGATTTGGAGACACTACCTCTACGGAATTCGTTGTGAGGTCTTTACGGATCATAAAAGTCTCACGTATATATATGATCAGCAAGAGCTTAATATGAGGCAGCGTAGGTGGGTGGAATTCCTCTCAGATTATGATAGCGGTATTCAATACCACCCCGGGAAAGCAAACGTGGTAGCTGACGCACTTAGTAGGAGAGGTTCGAATTATGCCCTCATTACCCAGCAGGAAGAACTTGTTCGAGCTCTGGAGAGATTAGAGATCAGTATCTTACCACGCTCCAGTCTTGGTTCTGCAAGGTTAAACTGGATTGAAATCACTTGTGATATTAAAGATAGGATCAGAACGGCTTTACCTCTAGATCCGAAGATGGCAGAGATTTGGGACTCAACCCAGGCTGGTCAGAAGGAGAGGTTCAGCATTCATGAAGGCTTACTTCTTTTTGATAGTAGAGTATGCATCCCAGACGTTGATCACCTTCGTGAGGATATATTGTTTGAAGCTCATAATTCCAGATATTCGATACATCCGGGTAGCACGAAAATGTATGCAGATCTTAAGAAGTCAGTCTGGTGGTCAGGTTTGAAGATTGATGTAGCAGAATATGTTGGAAGGTGTGAAACATGCAAGTTGGTTAAAGCCGAGTGCCAGAGACCAGGGGGCAAGTTGAAGCCCCTACTTATTCCGGAGTGGAACTTTGACGATATATCTATGGATTTTGTTCACGGCCTTCCCCGTTCGCAGAGTGGGAATGATTCTTTATGGGTTATAGTTGACCGTCTCTCCAAAGTTGCCCATTTCATTCCTAACAAGAAAACGGATCAGGGTCCGAAGTTAGCTCAGTTGTATGTGGATGAGATAGTCCGACTGCATGGTGTCCCTAAGACAATAATTTCAGACAGAGATGGCAGGTTTACCTCCAAGGAGTGGAAGTACGTTCAGGAGCGTTTGGGTACTAAGCTACTTTTCAGTACAACCTTCCACCCCCAGACAGATGGGCAAACAGAACGCACAAATAGGACCATGGAAGACATGCTCCGTATGTGCATTCTGGATTTTGGAGGTAAATGGGAGAAGTATGTCACCCTTGTAGAGTTCTCCTACAATAATAGTTTTCAAGCTAGCATTGGGATGACGCCTTTTGAGGCTCTTTATGGTAGGCGGTGTCGGACACCGTTGTGCTGGGCTGAAGTTGAGGAGAGGTTTTCCAACAAAGAATCATGGGTGGACAAGACCACAGCTCGAATCAAACTCATTCAGGAGCGTATGAAGATAACACAGGATCGTCAGGCCAAATACTATGATCAGAGGCATAGATCAGTGGAGTTTAGCGTAGGAGACTATGTTTATCTGAAGGTCAGACCAGTAAAGGGTGTCTCTCGAATCAAGCGGATGAAGAAATTGAGTCCAAGGTTCGTTGGTCCTTTCGAGGTGCTGGAGCGCATTGGTGAGGTTGCCTATAGATTGGCCTTGCCCGAGGAAATGAGTGGTCTACACGACGTATTCCACGTCTCCTATCTGAGGAGAGCAGTTAGAGATCCCAGACAGATAGTCAGTACTGAGGAAGCACAAATCGAATCAAATCTTAGTATTAATATCAAGCCAGTCATGATAGTGGACTCAAGAGTTCAGAAGCTCCGTAACAGAGAGATCCGTTTTGTAAAGGTCCTTTGGATGAACTGTGGCCGACCAGAGTATTCATGGGAAAGAGAAGATGAACTCCGGAGCAATGCAAATTATGCTTTCCTTTTTGACTCAGGTATGGTTGTAATTTTCGAGGACGAAAATTTTATTAGGAGGGGAGATTTGTAACAACCGTAATTTAATACGCAAAAGTAAATTTGGTCGCAGGGCCCGATCTCGAGCAGGATTGACCAAGCCAACGTCGGATCGAGGTATAATTTCTTTACGATTAATGGATGCGCATTAATAAAATTTATGAATGGAAGTTGTTGATATTATACTTGACGCATTTTAATAGTTATGCGAGGGTGTAGCGTGTAGACTTAGCAGTTATTAAGGTTTGGCTATTTTGGCTTACGATTTAATGGGCTGATTCCCTCCTAAGGAATTCAGCCATTGTTTTTCCCGTGTCAATTTACGGTTAAGATAGGAAAAAGCCGCAGGCCTCACACTTCTTTTCGTAACCGGCGCTTAGGGCTCACGCGCGTGTTCTCCGATAAAAAGGATTACGTGAACTCTCCCTCAGTAAGGAATCGAAAACCGCCTTTCATTCTCGCATTCTTAGCAGCCGACGACGCTCTCTCCCCCTCTCGTAACTGTCTTCCCTCACGATCTCTTCTCCCCCTCGATATTAGGGTTACCTCTGTCGATCGCCGTCTTTCCCCCTCTTCGCATCATCGAGCCTTCTTTAAAAGATCGGCGGTAGGCACAGACCTCCAGTCAGGAGACGGCGAGTCTGCCGTGTTTCGCCAACTTTCCCGGTGGTGTCGTTCGATTCCAGACATCGATCGACTCTTGGTACCGTGCCCTAGCAGCCTTTGAAAACCAAGAGCAGGGAGGACCGTTCCAGCATCCTTGCGTGAGTAAGTAGCAATTTCTGTTTCCCTTTTTTCCCCAGCCGTTTGTGATCCATTGTTGATGGTTCCGACCTTCACTCATCTCTGTGCAGTTGATAGTGGCGGTGGAATTTCCTCCTCATCAAGAATTTAGGCAGTCCCTCTCCGACAAATTTCTTCCTTTCGATTTTGTAGGTAAGGCACTCTTACGCTGACCAGTCAGTAACCATGCTTTTGCCATCCTATTTTAATACTGGAAATTATTAATCCCTACGTTGATTAGGGGACGTTTTTGAATCCTTTGTGTTCCTTCATAGAATTACTGTGGTTCACTCTATTAGTAACCCTTGAAATGTAAATGTGTTGTCAAATCTTCGAAGAAGGAAAACAGAGTAATTAGGGTTCATGTTTTCTTCAGATTTAAGGTTTGAACTCGCTTAGATTGGAGCAAGAATCAAGCGTGCAAGTAATCTAGAAAGGAACCATGCCGCCTCGCCATGTATACGAACGCCGCAATGCAACTGTAAGAAATTCTATTCTTTTTGGCTAGATATATCGCATAGTAATATGTACAAGTTTTATTATTGAGAAATGTGAATATACTCGTTGTAAATAAATATGGATTTGTATAGTACACAACCATTGCATTTCTTTAGACGTGCGATAGTATATTAAACTCCAGAAAATATATGCGGGACAGTTCTTTAGTGTAAAATATGAACCGCGTCTTCCAACTGAATAAATAAAAGAACCAACGATTGCTTAACTTAATCAGGAGGCATGGTTGAGGCACCCTCCATCATGATAGATAGAGGCGCACTATCTTACTCATGGGGCGTAGTAGACCCTATGAGCCTCAAATGCAGGGAGACGTGTTCTCCATTAGAAATTCAGAAGATACGAGTCTATGTCCGTGAGACTTTAGAACCTCTGCGTTCGTTAGTTGAGACTCGAATCTGTAGAATGCGCACAAACAGATTCTCAGCATAAGACGTTATGAAGGATAACAACTAGATAAATAGAAACTGAGCATGCGATAAAAAAATTAGAAATAGTGAGATGGATCACCTTTCCCTGTTAGAGCTTGAAAATGTATACATAAGACTTTTTTTTAAACCAGAATAGACATTTATGTTAAATGTTTTCTTGAAAAGTACGCACAGTATAATAGAAACTATTCTTTTGTATGAAAATATTATTTTTAAACAAAGCATGCACTCATGTTCCTTACAAATATTTTTAGTGTCACTAAGAAGAGTAGTCTTTCTTACTCTCCAGTTGGGCTGACCCATTTTTGGGCTTATTATTACACGGGTCACAGGTGGGGTGTTGCGCCTAGGATGAGCGCGTTTGCCGATGTTTCCCTACATAGTTTGTTTACTTACAGTAGTTTATTTCTTCAGTACTGTTGTGTAATGTTGGACGTGTATCCAGATTTTCTGATGTTTCTTGTAACAGACTTTGTATAAGATTTCAATCTTTCAAGTATGTTGACTCTTTCAATTTTAGTGGCTCTGTGAATTCAGCTTTCGAGGTACACTTTACCCATAGTTTCATTCTTTATTTCCGCTGTAAGTACTCTTTAGCACTGTTAATTTATACCAGCTATGTACCAATTATTATTACCGTTTCTTGGTTTGCTATTTAATCACGGGGCCCGGCCGGACTGCGGATTTGTGGTAAAACTAAGGTGGGGTTTTACAGCAGACTCGCTGGAGACCATCGTAGAAAAAGGTTCTTAGGCGAATGAAGCAGCCCGCTCCACTGTACGTCGGTCGCCCGTCGCCGTCGACTGTCGCAGAAGAAGGGAAATGGCCATCGACCGTCGTAGAAGAAGGAAAATGGTCATCGATCACGAGTTCCTGTTGTCATCTACTCGTCCCGTTGCTTCGGGAGTTTGGCGAATGGATTAGGGCACCGAAACGATGGGAGGCGGAAGAGTGGAAGATGGTTTTTAGGCGAATCAAATTTCTGCTGGATAATATGGGCGGACCACTGTGCAAAGGCCCAGAATTTTTAACCCTGGCACGTGCCTGGGTATGCCTGCACGTGGGTCCTCCCCTAACCGGCGCCCCTGACCGACTAGGTGCATGTTATTGAGCGACCACGGAAATCTCCACTGCCATCGTTGCCCTACTCAACTACATGATATCTGCCCACAAAAATAAACAACTGCTTCACACACGACCGGCGCCCCTACCCGACTTGGTGCATATTGTTATTATTTCGACAGGTCCAGCAGTCCTCTTGCAACCATCACCTATCGTTGTTCTCATTCAGATGGACACCCCCTTTCCATACACTCGCATGACGATCAATATGGTTTTGAGCAGTCACCGAGCATCTGACGATCATATTTCGGTCTTCTCTTTATTCATATCGCCACAAACGCTATGAATAATTGACAACATCATCATCATCCGTGATACTGGTGGGCACGATGAAGACTTGTCGCTCGCTGCAGCGCTTGTTACAGCGACGCACTATAAGACTTTGTTTTATCGAAAAATAAAGGAGCCAGATGATCAAATTAGCCGAGCTTCGTTCGACCTTGAGGACAAGCTCGATTTGCAGGCTGGGTGAGATATATGTGTCACAAACAACGAGTCTAGTTATTGTTATCTCTTTAATACTTATTGTTATTATTATTAATTGTCGTTAGTTGTTAGATGGTTAGACTTTTCATTTAAAGAGTCTTGTAGCCTATTTAAAGACACGTGTTGTTTGTATGAAGACATCCAGGAAGTAATCTATTCACTTGTCCTTGTTATTAGATATTGATAGCTCTCTCTTTCTCCCGAGCACACCCCGCCTAGGTAGCCGCGGTTCCAGCTCCACAGTATCCTCCTCCTCTATCGTCCCCGCCCCGGCCATCCTCCGACGACTATCGACCCTATATGGCGAACCCGTATCACATTCCCTCTCCCGTCATCAAGAGGGTAGGAAGGATGATGATGTTGGCTGTGATGTTGGAGATGTTGTCAACCATTGGAGAAGAGGGTTGTGCAGGCTAACTTGTCTCTGAGACCAACTGATGCATTGAAAAAAATCAAAAGATACCTTACCACGAGGAATCTTCAGATGAAAGGAGACCTTAGGACAAGGAATCCTCAAAGGTGAATAAAGTCTTGACGGCTAAGGTTTCAATATTACAATCAGAGTTAAATAAAGTTAAAAACAAAATTCAATTGGGAGGGATTTATAGGTTGGAAAATTTTCTTTGTCGGTGGCAAGCCTTCTGTCGGCGACAGGTGAGTCTGATGTAGCTTTTTTTGCATTGTGGTTGGGACCAACTGTCATGACTATCTGTCTAAAATTAACTGGGCTTTTAAAGGCTTGCATTTTACTTAAATGGTTTTCACATTCTTTTATGACATGAAATGGTCGGTTGGCTTGCATTTTGCTTCGGTGGTTCTTTTCACAAATGTTTTTGAATGGGCATGAAAAGGTCCTTGACAGAAGCTAACTTCCACTTTTGGAGACGTTGGCGAACCATTTTTTTGTAGGAGACATGGTGATGAGGATCATCCACACATTTGGATTGTCGCATGACAGGATCCACTTTATTTTACTGGCGCAAGAGAGCATGACTTTATCGACGATCCAACACCGCAGATGCGTTCAAATTTTTGCTTACCTGTTTTTCATATATTATTTTATCATTTTCATGTACTTCTTATGTAGATCGGGCCCCTACATTTACATTCGCTTACAATCATTGATGTGTGGTTGCCCTAATGGTTTTGTTATAAATGTAAGGGAGGGGTAGCCGTCGGGAGCCGTTGTAGATTTTGGAGAGATCATCTTCCCGGAATCCGACAATCTTCTCGCGGTGATTACTCTGTGAGGCCCTAGGTGCCGACTCTAAGTATTAGCTTTTTGTTTTCTTGTTTTCCCCACTCTTGGCCACCCATTTACTTCCTCCATTCATCACCACCGACCCCCCATCCCCTCAGCTGCAATCCCATCGACAACCCTAATCCGCCACCCTACCTCCAACCACTAGCCACCCTCACCCACTACCGCCATCCGCTAATCCTCCCTAACCTGCTACCACCATCCTCTAACCCTAACCTTTCTGTTACCGCCTTTCGATACCCATCCTACATCCTCCTACCTCCGCAATACCGTCAGCCCTCCTCCTCCCGCTACTGCTATCCGATCTCCCTCCTGCAGCCTCCTATCTCCAAGTTACCACCTGCCTTCCTCCACCCACAACCGCGAGCCAATACCCCAATCCTACCGCCTCTCATGTTGCCGGTATCTCAAGTCCACACTGGCGGCCCCTAATTTTGTGAGTGTTTTCGTGTTGTACGAATCTATGTTTTCATTATTGTTGTATGAACTTGTTTATTCTTATTATTATGGATCTTTGGCTTTAGTAGTTGTTTTTTTGAAACTCATTGTGATTTGCAGGATTTGTTCACTTGCATGATCTAGCTTTTGGCTCTCCGCATGGAGGAAAGCCTAAGTTTGCTCGCCTTAGAATTAAGTTGCATTGTTTAAATTAAATTCCTAAGATTTATTTATTTACTTCTTGTGATCTTTCCGTCGGATCCTGTGTTGGTTGCATGCATCTTCCTAGTCGAGATAGGAATATTTTCTCTAGCACCACACCTTGGGTTGCATAATTAGAAATCACGCACCTAGCCCTCCCTACATCATATGGTCAAATAAGCCGAGTCTTGGAAAGAATTAAATGCCATTTGGTGATAAGACAGATGCGAACTCTCCTTTAATTATTTAATCAACAAAGATTTATGCAGAGAAACTTTTGTAACTGAATATGAATTTGGAATCTTAGTGAGAGATAAAACAAGCCTGAAAATCTAATTGCTAAATAATCACTGAATAAATTGTCTCTAGGAATTAACTGAGTTCATCTTAACCCCACTCTTCTCGTGAAAATCAACATCCATTCATACAAATCTTGAAATTACATCTATGATTGTTAAACAAATTGGTAACAAATCTTGAAATTAAATCTATGATTGTTAAACAAATTGGTAACAAATCTTGAAATTACATCTATGATTGTTAAACAAATTGGTAAAGGGAACCTATGTAGCACGGGGATGGTGACGAGATACGTAATACGATACGAAACAGATACGAGAAATGTGATTTTCAAAAAATTAGGATACGGGAAACGCTTAGAAAAATTAATGATTTAATTATAATTATTAATTGAGAAGGCAAGGGGGAGTCAGCATTGGGACTGATTATAGGTGAACCAACATTTATTTTACTAAATTCATGCATAAATTATACATTAGCACTATTTTGGCATGTCATGTGTTTACCCACTTTCTCAATTTAAGGTTACAAAGACCTCCTAGTATTTAATACTACTACTTTACTTACCGTGTTTTAAATCTGATATCTGTATCAGGACATAATAGCTAATGGAAAAGTTAGCACTAAATTTCAGTTCTTACATTTAAAGAAATATTAGCAACAATATCATTTCATGAATATTTATATGAATGTCTCTTAAGTTTCAATGTTTTACATGTTTTAAGCACTTTCAAATGGCCTTAAGAAGTGGTTTTCCTAATAGCATTACCAAGGAGGAAGTATAAAAAATATAACCTTCGAGTTTTATAAAAAATATAAACTTCGAGTTTTATAAAAAATATAATCTTCGAGTTTTATAAAAAAATATAACCTTCGAGTTTTATAAAAAATATAACCTTCGAGTTTTATAAAAAATATTACCTTCGAATTTATAAAAATATAACCTTCGAGTTTTATAAAAAATATAACCTTCGAGTTTTATAAAAAATATAACCTTCGAGTTTTATAAAAAATATAACCTTCTTCTTCAGGTGGAACTTCTAAATGGCCTTGAGAAGTGATTCCTTCTGATGGAGTAGAGGGTTTCAGCGTAATAGAGGGCTTCGACGGGCGCATGAAGGGCTTCGGAGGAGAAGAAGGCTTCAACGGAGTAGAGAGCTTCAACGTAGAAAAAGGCTTCGACTAGCACACACGATGGGTTTTGGCGGAGGGGAGATATTTCAGCAGAGAGGGTTCGACAGAGAGAGTTTCGGCGGAGTGGGTTCGGCGGAGAGAGTTTCGGCGGAGAGGGTTCGACGGATAGAGAAATTTCGAAAGGAGTGTCCCGTAAAATTAAAAGCCGAGAGCCGCGCAACCTAATAACCCTTCATCCGCCTCCCGTGAAATTAATAGCGGGAATCACGTATCCCGCAAGAGGGATATGCATTTCTCTATTTTTTATTTATAAAATATGTTTCCGAGAGTTTCGGAAACACGTTTCCGAAACACATTCGAGCTTCATAGAAGGGAACTGTGGGAAGAGAAAGAGTAGACCTTTGGAGGGAGTGTAAATTTCAAGTTGAAACTCATTGTCTTAGTTTATTCTTCCGAATGTCTGATTGATCACTCACATTGCTTCTCTTTTCAATATTTCTATTTAATGCACTTACATTCTATATTTTAAATTGGCAGGGTATTAAGGCCCTTCTAAAAGTTTGCCGAGAGCATTCATGGGCAGAAATAGTTCATAGCAAACTTATCTGTATTTTGACAAATATGTTCTATCAGACTCCTAAGGAATATCCAGAAGCTCTGGCCGATACTCCTAGATTTCTTGTTGAGCAAGTTGAGCTGCTTGGAGGAATCAATTTCATTTGCCTGGAGGTTTGCTTCAAACTGAATATTTATTCTTCCTACTGTAGCCCCTGTGAGCATTACAAAGCTTCATCTCGGGGCATGCTAGTTATAACAGTATATATGGCTAATTAACTGTTGAGTTTCAGCATGGAAAAATTGAAGCTTAGTCCTATTATTTTTTTGATATTTTGAAATATGTTCAGTCAAACTGTCTGTTTGTTCTTTTTGTTTGATAGTTCGTTTCAAAATTTTACTTCGTTTTGTTTGTTTTTCTTTTTCATTTCCAAAGAGAATAGGATCATGTTTGGTAATGTTAGTTGAATTTAATCATTTAGTTGTATTTATTTGTAACACATTGTAAGAGGGCCACTATAAAGGCCCATTCATTTTTTCCTTCTTGTTTGGGTCCACTCCCTATGCATATATATATAGGGGGGCAGCTCCTTGAATGAATATTAATATCATTTATTCTCTTTTTCCGCCTTACTTGGTATCAGAGATGTGGCCTCGACAAATTCCCTGTTCACGCCCGCTCCCTCTGCTTGGGCGAACTCCCATTCGAGTCCGCCCCCTCGAACGATCTCCTGCTTGCGCGGTCTGCCAATCTCCTGCTTGCAATCTCTTACTTGTGTGGGCTGCCGATCTCCTGCTTGCGCGGTTTGCGGTCTCGACAATTCCTCCGACCTCCCTGTCTTCTCCACGCCCGCGTGGCTTCTTCCCGCGGGTCGTCTGTTCCTCCATCGACAGGTCTGTGATGAGTATGTGCGGCTACTCCTTCCCAGGGACAGCTTGCGCAAATTCTTCAAGGCAACAACTAGTGCGGCCTTGGTTCATCGTCTGCGTGGACACTGTCGTCATCTTGTTTCTGCGGTTTCCCCGCAACAGCTTGTGCGGATACTTCACGGCGGCAGCTTATGTGGCCTTTGGTTCATCGTTTTTGCGGACAGAGTCGACTGCTTGTTTGTGCGGGTACGTCAAAGAGGCTGCTTGTGCGGACTTGTTTCCGCTCTGTCGAGCTTGTGCGGACTTGTTTCCGCTCTGTCGAGCTTGTGCGTACATCCTCCAGATTGTGAGGTCTCTGAACTCTGTGGATACTGTGTTTTTTCATTATGAAGAACTCCTTGGAATCAAGTGTTCAGACTCCTTCCTCGATTATCCCTCCTTCGAGATGTGATTTCTCACGGTTTCATGGTTCCTCCGGTTCCTTACGGATTACCACTGTTCCTCTGGTTGGAACCAATTATCTCGAGTGGTCTCACGATGCACAACATGCTATCCATAGCCACCAACTCTATGGGTACATCGACGGGACGATTGTTCAGTCTCCGAATACTGATCCGGGTTAGCAAAATTGGGATGACGACAACTCCCTTGTCATCTCGTGGTTGCTTCACTCCATGTCCCCTTGGTCTATCATAGCTATATGTTGATGGACTCGGCCTTTGAGATTTGTACTCGGGCTCATGAAACTTATTTCCAACTTGGTTATTCTACTCAGGTTTACGAGCTCACCCGGCGTCTCCTTGAACTCAAGAAAGGAACATCTTCCTTTGCTACTTCTCCGAGTTTGAACGTCTCTACGAAGAGCTGGACCACTTTGAGGACTTCACTCCTTGCACTGTTGATGCCAGGGCGTTAAAATCCAGGGAGGACCGTTATAGGCTCCATGTCTTCCTCATCGGTCTTAATATAGAGTTTGACACTATGTGAACTCATGTTTTGACCCGACAACCCCTTCCCTCTCTTCGGGAAGCGTTCTGTATGGTCTTAGGAGGCGAAGATCGTCGTCGTTCTCTCAACTCTGATCGTGGTTCTGATCGTTCTACCCTTGCTGGCATTCTTCACGCTCCTCCTTCCTCTTCATTAATCAAGTTGTGCGATTGCTGTGGTAAACATGACAATGCCTTAACTCCATCCTCATCTTGCTTCCTCGCATAAAGTATCTCGTGGTCGTGTTCCTTCTCGCCAACCCAATCCTTCTGTTGCTCACACTACTGAAGCTTCTGTTGGTCGGCTTCCCTCTGACAGTCTTTCCTCAGATGAACTGGATGTTTTGTGCCATCTCATGTGCAATCAGGTTTCTTTCCCTACTGCTGCATTCGCCATCGCTAGTCCGCTCAGCGCCCAGTCTGCCTCCGCAACTTCCTCTGAGTGAATTATTGACTCCGTACAACAAATCGCATGACAGGAACATCGTCAAATTTTACCTCTTACACCCCCCTCTCAAGGCGTGATAAGGTTGTCACCACCAATGGCTCACTCTCTCAGATTGCTGGCAAGGGGAGCATCCTCTGTTCCTCTGCCATTCCCCTCCCTTCGGTGTTGCATGTTCCTACTTTTCCTCGCAATTTGTTATCTATTAGTCGTAAGACTACATCTTTAAATTGCTCTGTCACCTTTTCTCCTGAAGATTATGTGTTTTCAGGATCTGACAATGAAACATCATATTGACAATGGTAGGAGTTGAGGGGGTTGTACATCTTAGACCAGTCACGAACTCAAGCTCTCTCCAGTACCACTCCAACTCTCTCCTTTCCTCCCCGTCCTCTCCTGCAGATGTGCGTCGATGACATCAACGACTTGGATACCCCTCTGCCAGCTATCTTCTTACGATATTTCCTATGTTTTCGAGCTCTCTGAGACGTTTTCTATTTCATGAATGTGAACTTTCTAAGCATGTACAGTATAGTCCGAATCATTTTTCATCTCATAGTATGGTTCATTTTGATGTTATTCATACTAATGTTTGGGGACCATCTCCTATTGTTTCTCTTTGGTTACCAATGGTTTGCCACTTTTATTGATTGCTTCTCACGCTCTACGTGAGGTATTTATTAAAATGGAAAAGTGGTGTTTTAGATTGCTTTTGCATTTTTCACAAAATGGTGGCCACTCAATTTGGCAGCACTATTCGCGTGCTCCGTAGTGACAACGAGGGTGAGTACGACGATTATGATGTTTTTCAGCACTTATCTTGCTGATCATGAGATTCTTCATCAAACAACATGTATCAATAATTGTTTATTGTGTCCGTTCTCACCATGAATCTTACCAAGCCCCTATTGGGGTGACGCGGTTCTCACCGCTGCTTACCTCATTAATCGCCTACCCTCCAGTACCTTACAATTTGCCTCTCCACTTTCCCGTTTGTCCACTAAATGCATTGTTCATACCTCTCATCTGCCTGCGCGTGTGTTTGGGTGTGTGCTTCATTCATGTTCATCAAAACCATCGTGATAAATTGGATGCTCATTTCCCCCCAATGCGTCTTTGTTGTCTACTCTGCTACTATGAAAGTGTATCAGTGTTATCATCCTCCCTCTTGAAGATTTTTCTGCACCATGGACGTGACGTTACGTGAGGAGTAGCTTGTATTTCGGTTCTCGTCAGGGGGAGAGGGACATTGTTGTCGACGCTCCCAATCTTCCTCTTCATATTATGGCCTCACATCCACCGCCCATGAATGCCTCTGACATACCTCCTCCCGCGAATCCTCTTACTGTGTCCGTTCCTCGATCTCCTACTCCCGGGAGCCTTATTCCCCCACTTCCTTTGGTCTATCACAGACGCAACACTCGTGCTGCGGTATTGCAACCTCATGTCATTCCTCCACTGTAGGTATGCTCTTCTGATTTAGGTTCTGATGACGAGCGTCATCGCCTTCTTATACATCTAAAGCGGAAGTTGACCTCTGCTAAATACCCACTTTCCAATTATATGACTTAGCATTATCTGACAAAGACACATAAAGCCTTCATCTCCTCCTTGGATTCTGTTCGCTTTCCTAATACTTGGCAGAAAGCAATAGAGGTACCTGTGTGGCGCAAGACAATGGTAGAAGGGTTGTTGGCATTGGAGAGGAACCAGACTTGGACACTCAACCATCGTCCTGTCAGGAAGAAATCTGTTGGTTCTAGATTGGTGTTCTCTGTTAAACAGAATCAAGATGGGGTTGTTGAGAGATAAAACAAAGCTAGTTGCTCAAGGATATACTCAAACTACGGGTGTGGAATATCATGAAATGTTTGCACCGGATGCCAAGATGGACTCCATCCGTGTCATTTTATCATGTGTTGCATGTTTGAGATGGGAGTTGCAACAACTTGATGTCAAGAACGCATTTTTATATGGTGATCTTGAAGAAGAAGTCCATATGAATGTTCCACCTGGCTTCATCAAGAAAGAATCTGAAAGAAAAATGTGTCAACTTCAAAAATCTCTCTATGGTCTAAAGCAGTCTCCCAGGGCTTGGTTTGGGAAGTTCCAGAACGCCATGAATTTACTGGGATACAAATAGGGTCACTCTGATCATATCCTTATTGTGAAAAGGAAAGCAGAGAAAGTAGTTGTTCTCATTGTCTATGTCGACGACATAATCATCACAGGGAATGATGCTGCAGAAATCATGTGGCTTAAGACGCGTCTGCGTAAGGAGTTTGAAGTTAAAGATGTAGGAAAATTGAAGTATTTTCTAAGAATAGAAGTTGCACGCCCTGACCGCGGAATTTTCATTTCTTAGATGAAATATGTCCTAGATCTTCTAGAAGAAACATTTATTCTTGGTTGTGCTCCTGCTGATACTCCCATGCAAGTAAATGTATGATTGATGAAGACAAGGATGGTGAGAAGTTTAACCCCTCTAGATACCAAAGACTGTTGGGAAGGCTAATCTATCTTTCGCATACTCGCCTTGATATCACACACATTGTTGAGATCCTTAGTAGATACATGCATTCTCCCAGATTGCGACATCATGAAACTGTCATGGGCGTGCTACGGTATTTGAAGAAGTCTTCTGGACGAGGTATTCTATACTCCCGGAATAAACAGTTGGATGTTGAAGTTTATGCCAATGTTTATTGCGCCGGGAGTCAAGTTGATCGAAAGTCCACCTGATTTTGCTCCTTTGTTGGAGGGAATTTAGTGACCTGACGAAGTAAGAAGCAAAATGTAGTAACAAGATCCAGCGTAGAAGCGGAATACAGGGCAATGTCACAAAGGGTATGCAAGGGTCTCTGACTTAACTCGATAATGTGGGACTTGGGACTCAAGGCTGGAGCGCCTATCAGATTATACTACGACAACAAAACTACTATCAATATTGCACATAATCTTATTCAACATGATCAAACAAAACATATCGAAATTATATGTACTTCATCAAGGATCGCCTTGAAAAGACAATGTTTGGCTCCATTTGTTCAATCTCAAGATCAACTAGCCGTCATCTTTACCAAGTGTCTGACTTGTGACAATTTCAAGGACAATATTACCAAGCTGAGAATGTTCGACATATACTCCCATCTTGACGGGGAGAGTTGAATTAGATCACTTAGTTATATTTATTTGTAACGTATTGTAAGAGACCCACTATATAGGCCCATTCATTTTTTCCTCTTCATATATAGGGGGCAGCTACTTGAAATGAATAATAATCTCATTTCTTCTCTTTTTCCGCCTGACTATGTTAAGTCAAAGTGAATGATGTAGGTTGATGTGCAAGGAAATATGGATCAACGAGATACTTGGAATAAGCACATAAACATTTCTTTCCAACTGTTATTCCTGGATCCTAGATGCATAATGTTAGAATTTTTACAGCATATAGTAGATGCTGCGAATCTTAAAGCATCAACAAGGGGAATAAACCTTGAGAAAATGAGTTCCAACCAAATCATATAATTGTTACATAATTTAATTTTACCAACAAGTTTACAGATGTCGGAAGTCGGGGACACGTCGGTTTAGGTTTTTTATGTCGATTTTAATATGCTGAGGGATATATCAGGGATATTTCATTTGTCGGGTTTTAATAATTAATTATATATAAATGTAATAATTATTTTAATTAATATATATATTAATGTCTTAATAATTTAACATTGATTGAACTTCAAAATTTACCAAACTAATATAAATATTTTATATTATATAATTAATAACAGCGTAACCAATGGAAGAAAGCTAGCAGAAGCCGTCGATAACAATGGAAGATAAAGAGCCTTAATTTTTAATCCAAAGGCCAAGCAAAATCGAAGCCAATAACGGACAAGCGCAAGGAAAAAAGTCAGAGGAAGGACACAAAACAACCTAGCATCGAAACAATTTTGGTTTATTGTTTTTTAGACCATAGACACTAAATAAAAATAATTGAAATAAGTTAGCCGATATAACGTCGGGATATATGGGCCAATATATCGGTGAATATATCGGCTGATATAGGATATATCGGAAGATATATTCCAAAAGGATATTTTGCAAAAAAAATATCAGGAACGTGTCATTGTCCATGAAACCTTTATGTCAGCCATACCAGAAGAATTCCACGGCATTGACCAACAATCACATTATCATACCTGATTTTCAAACAAATCTCTTTCATTTTTCATCGACTTGGTATTTGGGTCCACAAAAATTTCAATATGCTTTCATCTAAACAATCATGCGTCAACAAGAAAATCTATGTCATGGTTCCTTTACATCAAGCATTTGGTAGAATAAGTGATGCGGACCACGACACACAAACTTATATGACGATCTGAGCCTTCTATTTTGTGCGGAACGACGATCAATGATTTTTAGTTATTGTTTGTTTTTTTTCATGTATTTTGAGTGCTGTCTTGATTGGAGAATCATGATTGTCCGTGATGTCCCCTTAGTCTATAAATAGGGATAGAAAGTTCATTTAGAGGGCATTGAAAATGAAGTGCAAGAAGTTTCATTTTGATCACCCGGTGCCGAAGCCTGAATCCAATTGCGAAGCTTGGAAGTTACCACTCCCCTCTCCATCTAGCCAGCTACCCTCCTCCCCCTTTCCTCCATCTAGCCGGCCTTCCCTTTGTAACACTTCTACCTAGTTTAACAACAATTCAAAAGCTCTGCCGACACTCGTGGTATAAACTAAACAACAATATTAAAATTAGTACATAGCAGGAAATAACTCGAGTACATAGTGGAAATTTAAAGACCGGAGTTAAAGTTAAAAGAAATATCTCAAATTTCGACTCACAAAGAAAATTAGAAATGTAAAGTACAAGAGTCTGATCAACTAAAAAACTTAAAAGTGTCGGATACATTTGAGTTCATACATAATTGATACATCAAATGAAATGAAAGACAAACTAAAATGTAGAAAACCCTGGGAAGCTTATACTTAGCGAATGTCCCTACCCGAGCTTTTTGAAAAGAAATGTCCAAAGACAGGGTCAGTCCAACTAATGTGTAAGAAAAACTCTTCCCCTTAGTAACACTAAAATAACTTAAAGATATGCATGCATGCTTAAAATAATATTTTATGCTAAAGAAAAGTATACTATAGTTCTATGCATGTTTTTCTATGAAAGTACTTTTTGAACATAACTGTCTTTTCTATGATTTGATATTATACTAAATATTCTCTTATTTTGGAATCATTAAACTGTATGGATTTTATGTTACGACTTGTATTTAGAGTTAAGATGACTTATATTCTCTTTCTTAATATTATTAGTTATGTAAATTATTAAGCACATACTAGAGATTTGAGTCCCGAATGGCGAACATAGTGCTTTGGTGTGTCTCGGTTGGACACAAACTCATATATAATAATCTACCATGGGGTGTCGAGTCCTTCATTTGAGGCTCATACGGTGTACTACGTCCTATAAGTATGATGATGTGTCTCTATCAATGACGAGAGAAAACACTCGGTCGTGCCTCATATTTATTTTCTTATAATGATCGACATAAAAAACATAAAGGAATACCCACTTAAATTCACTAATCTTAAATGTTTCGTTAATCTTTTATCTTCATATTAATGGTCGACATGATTAATCTTAAGGGAACATCCGCATAAGAGCACAATTGTAAGTTTGTATTTCGTCACCCTTATTTCTTATGCCGTGTCTCAGTGTTACTGATGCTAACACGTTGA
The DNA here is from genome assembly GCA_033032865.1 of Dactylorhiza incarnata. Classification (NCBI taxonomy): domain Eukaryota; kingdom Viridiplantae; phylum Streptophyta; class Magnoliopsida; order Asparagales; family Orchidaceae; genus Dactylorhiza; species Dactylorhiza incarnata. The sequence goes on from JAWHQI010000173.1 coordinate 2,685,705, forward strand.
ATCGCTTATAATATTATTTTCAACTTTCATTTACATCTAAATACGTGATACCCTACTTCATGTACTTATAGTATTCATGCATTTTTTACGTGTGCGTAGGGAAATTACATAAAGAATTTTTTACATCGTAGTAACATTTAATTTTCGTATTATGGCGACAAAATGATTAATTTATAAATTATAATTTTAATCTACGCATAAGGTAGATTTCCATAATTTCTCATATTATCATATTTCTTTGTACCAAGATATAATTTATTGGTGAAAGTACATAATATCCACATGACATGTTTAACCAAAAAGAATCAAATTTCTTACATTGGTGCTGCGACGTTCATAGACGCAACATGACAACATGATTTTTTTGGATTATTATGAACTCCATACAAGTAAATCCTTCCCCGCTCAGTGCTGCGACGTTCATAGACGCAACATTGCAACATGATTTTTTTGGATTATTATGAACTCCATACACGTAAATCCTTCCCCGCTTCTAGGGTTACACTGAAATCACAATAATATAATTTAGCCGAAGGCAAAGATATATAGCAATGAAATAAAATTCGTAAGGGACTGTGTTACGGATCGGTTTCAGATCCTTCGTCATTTATCTTATTATATGTTGTATTGAGTTTGTATTAGGAATCAAGTCTTATTATATTAGTAGTATGTATTTTAATATTTTATGCGCCTTCATGTAATTACGGGTTTGCCACCCGGTGGTCCTATAAATAGGTCCTTAGTGTCATGTATCAGGAATCAATGAATGAAGTTCTATTTTCCTAGCCTCTAAAAGTGATCATGAAAGCTTTCTCCTTGAGCAAGCCCCACTTAGGCAGCTGCGGTCATGGCTCCGTAGTATCTCCTCCACTGCCATCTCCACCTCTGGCCACTCTTACAACCACTGAGCGGGCCCATAACAACTTTGGTATCATAGCTATCGGTCCTCTTCCGTCGATGCACGCCAAGACCTCCTCATACACCGACGCCACTGCCCGTAAACCCTAACTCCTCCAACCCTCCCCACCGTTTCTTCCAAATTGCCCATGCTTCCTCATCGCCAACAGCAACCAAGTGAAGCTTCCTTGACGCTAGCCGACGACAACTTTTTCCTTCGTCACTCTGCAACAGCATCCCGCACGCACGCGGTTCTACCATCCGCCGCTGCTTTCTCGCCGCCAACCACGTCGAACTCCAGCGACTTCTCATCTCTCGTCCGCGTCCGTCGTGCTTCCACGGGACCGCAGGGAGCGACATCGTTCCTCCTCAGTCCAGACCCGACGCGTCAATCCATCGTATCACACGCCTCCCGCCTATTTTTTCCCATCGAGCCCCCCGCTAGCATCTTTTCCCATTGAGCCCCCTGCAACGTGTCTCTCGAGCCCCCTGTCTCAGCATCTTTATTTTTTTATTATTCAAGCCCACACCTGTACGACTTCTTGTCCCACCTGCTTGGGGAAGTTGACTTTGTTTTTATTATTAATTGATTAATCAGATATTTTGATTAATTAAACCATGGACAAACACGACTCCATTGTGCCGCTTCCACTACCTCGAGCTCCAAGCCACCACAACTTCATCCCCACCCTAAACTCATTCACAATGGCAGACTGCAAGCTTAGTGTCGCCGAGTTAGCTACCCTCCATTCTCTTGAGGACATGTTGACCTCCTGGGACGCACGCCTTCGGGACACCAAAGCACGTCGTTAGGAAGCCATGACCACGCTCCTCACAAGCTTGATAATTTGATTTTCGCCTTGCCGCTGAAGCTGCCACTTTTGCCGTCGCCGCCTCTTCGTGTGAAATTGCCATCTTCGTCGACCGCTGACGTGCCATCGCTCTTAGCGGCGATGGCCCTTCCGCCATCTCCTTCCATGGAGGTGCACCACCTTAGGCCACCTTCATCAGACACCGTGTCCGCCTTCCCACCGGCCCTTGCTCCGCTGGCTCCCGCTCCGCCGACCCCGACGGACCCGTTCCTACTGTCGGCCGTCATTCCTCCGACAACCTTGCCACTACTGCTCATCGCCACTCTGACGAATCCATTCCTCAAGCCGCCGACCCTTACTCCTCCGGCCGCCGACTGATGCTGCCTGCCACCGCTCAACCAGCACCACCGGACCCTGTCCGTCGGTCGTCTGTTCTCTCATTCATACCGGCGATGCTCACTGTCGAGGCAACCATGACAAGATATCGACAGTTGTTCTGGCGCGAGATTAAGATGCCTGAGGACTCGGCCATCCATACGAGGTTCGAGCTTGAGGACAAGCTCGATTTCATAGGCGGATGAGATGTTTCGGATTGGTTTCGGATCCTTCGCCATTTATCATATTATATGTTGCATTGAGTTTGTATTAGGAGTCAAATCTTATTATATTAGTATTTATGTATTTTAATATTTTATGCGTCTTCATGTAATTACGGGTTTGCCACCCTGGGGTCCTATAAATGGACCCTTATTGTCATGTATCAGGAATCAATGAATGAAATTATATTTTCCTAACCCCTAAAAGAGATCATGGAAGCTCTCTTTTCTTGAGTAAGCCCCGCTTAGGCAAACACGGTCATGGCTCTGTTGTATCTCCTCCACCGTCATCTTCACCTCCGGCCACTTCGACAACCACCGAGTAGGCCCATAACAGACTGTCACATACCCTTATCAAGCACGGTTAACCTGAAGCGATAAGAAGGCTACAATTGTATGTAGGGAGCGACATAAACACTTTTCTTAAAGTTGTCGACAAGAAGTTGTGTGGAAGAGGGACATCGATTAATTCATTAAAGTAAAGGAAGTCCTTGACTGGGATAAATGAGGAGAGTCGACAGTTACTTGTTCAAAATCGACGAAAAGGGTCGATCGTAAATGACAATTGACTAGAAGTTTGGAATTTCGTCCTACAGTTGGTTCCTGAGGAGAAGGGAAGGGGTCATGTGTGTGTTCCAGTCGACGAAATCTGAAAAATTCCCCCTGCAAGCACTCAAATCGACGGAAGAAATTGATGTGGAGTGCGCTCAAGTTGACGAAAATTGCCACCACTAGATTCGAACCTCCGACACTAGGAGCGACGACGATGGATTCCGGTTAGGAGAATATAAGGTTCAACGCCTCCAATCGACGGGAAGAAGATGATCTCATGCCTCTCGGCTTCAGACGACAAAAACTAAAGCCTTTGTTTCGATTTCGATAGTGCGGCACTGTGAGGAGTCATGGTCTACGTTTTTTACATGAGAGGTAATCGTACGTTACTAAAACGGCAATCCTTAATTTTTAAAACCGTGGATCATGCAACTATGCATATATTACGAAAATGCCATTACACATTAAAACTTTATTATTTGAACAATGAATGCTCCCAAGTTAAAATTAGTAAAATTATTTTATTATTCAATTGACTCATGGGGGCACTATTTCAATGGTACTCTGTGAGCAGCCACTTTGTGCATTTATTGTCAAAGATTAGGTCTTTCTCCTCTGAGAAAAGCCACTTTGTGCATAGTTCACTACCATAATGTCTGGCGATCTTTGGTAGTGAACTATACACTTTTGTACATAGTTCTCATGTTCACTAGTGGAGAACTATGCATAGCCAAGTAGAACTATGCATAGTTCACTAACAGTTGAAGAGAGAAAAACATGAGAACTATGCATAGTTCTCTAACAGTAGAACTATGCATAGTTCACTTTGTGCATAGCCAAGGAAGTGAAGAATGTCCAAAAACATGAGAACTATGCATAGTTCACTAACAGTAGATGCGCCCAAAAACATGAGAAGCCACTTTGTGCATAGTTCACTACCACAATGTTTATCCCGCAAATTTGTAGGAAGGGAAGAATGTTGGGAACGTGAAGCGCACTGGATGGAGGAGGACTCAGCGAGTGAGCGATACGAGAAGAGCGGCGTGGGATTAGGGCTGCTCTGATACCAAGTAGAAGAGAGAAATGATAATAATATTAAGAAAGAGGCTCTTTACGCATATATACTAGAGTAAGAGGAGCCTAAAGACATAAATACCCATGTCGGGGAATACATAATAAAATGACTTGAAATGATAAAACTATATTAATTACAACTCTTATAACTATTGATGCAGTCATATTTATCAGGTCATGTCTTCATAACCATATGCCTCACACGCCAAGAACACCAACAATAAATTATGGAAGTAATTTTAAAAAAAATCAACAAATTATTAAATTCATGAACTCTTCCTTACCTGCAATCATCACGCCCGGATAAACAACAAAACAATCTCACCCATCCCTTGTGAGCAACTTGCAATGCCATATCGTGCAAATCCTTCAACATTATCTCTTGATAATCATAGTAGTTAAAATAGTTGATTTCGTTAGGCACATAAGACATTTTTGTAGGACCGACAAATGATCCCGAATCGTGCATTATGATAGTGAATAAGGAACCTTCAAATGTCTTGTAGAATGCGCATTCTCTTGCGTCATTAGCTCTAATAATCCACACCATTCTTTACCATGCAAAAAATTGATACATGCCTACTGTTAACATATTAAAACCCAATCATTACCATGCCTAAGAATGAAGTAATGTGCAACAACTAAATGCAGAAATTGGTAAAGACGTCCACAATCACTTACTTTGACATTAGAGAAACAACTAAATCAATAATTTAATGCTACATTGATACTTAGGGTGCTTCCAATAAAACCTAAGACAATAAATTATGCAAATAGAAGTTAGTACTAGAGCCTGGAGAGTTATACCTAAGAATTCCCATCAAAGCAGCCCTTCTCCTTCTAGTAAACCCCTGAGATCGGTAAATAGAAGATACAAAAAACCCTAATCCAACAAAGAAATCCTTTTAAAACAGCAAAAAATCCACTGACCTAGATATGGAGGGTTATACCCTATAGCTTGAAAAAAATCATCAAGAATGGAAAAGGGCAGCTTCTAAAAGAGCAAAAAAACTGCTTAAGCTTGGCGAATGGTACATGAAAACGACGGCGTAGATATGGCGGAGAAGAGCTCGACGGCCTGGAAACTATAGAGCTCGCCGGGAAGAGTGTGCCGGGGAGAGTACATGGGAGCAATCGGCGGCCTGGAGATGGAGCAATCGGCGGCCTGGAGATGGAGCGATCGGTGGCCTGAAAATGGAGCGTTCGGCGGCCTAGAGAGGAGTTCGCGTGCAGCAATTGCAGTAATTTCTATTGCACGGGGAGAACACTGGAACTCGGTAGAAAATTAAGGTCATTTTGTTATGAATATTTCAGAATACCAAAAATACCATCACATATATTGTTAAATTAATTTATTTTATCTGAAAATAAATTATTAAACGAAGGAGGGTGCAAACTGCTCTATTAAACGTTTTAGAAGGCACAAAGTACCCGAGTTTGAAATTTGGGGTGCAATGTGCCAAAGTGGTGTAATTTAAGGGTGCAAAGTGCAAAAAATCCTATTTAACCAAGCTAGTCAATGTGTTCTAGGTAACAATTATAAAAAAATTCTTTCCTGAAAATGCAGTTACGAAGAATCTGATTTTTGCTTATTTCTTATTTAACAATGTCATATTTTTTGAATCGCAAAAGGATTTACATGCCGTAATTGCTCGAGTTGCATGCGGTGCTTATATATTTCCATGCTACAGTATTCACAGGCCAAAACGAGTGAAGAAAAGAGAAATCTATTCTTGGTGCTTTTTGATTATGCATTACATCAGATCAACCAGGAATGCTTAGCTTCTGGAGCTGCTGCTTATGGATTTGATGAGATTCAGCTAGTGGTTTCTATGCTTACACATGCCGATGCACCTGAAGCCTTCTATATTTCTGTTAAGCATGGCGTGGATGGCATTGAACAGTTGTTAAGGAAATCCATTTTCAGGGCTTTATCTAGATCTCCAAATTACGAGCATCTTGAACTGGTACACACTTTGTTTGTTCATTTTCATCTGGAAATATACAGAATGACATAGATGATCTCTGGTTCACTTTAGAAAGAAATGTTGTTTTAAATATAGTCATCTTTTGAGCACTTAAATTTTGTATCAAGGTTGTTTACGTCATTCAGCCACATGAAACTTGGTTGGAACCAAATATTTGTTTTCTATTCTACAGTTTTTTTTTTGTTTTCAGTAATGCTGCTGCTAGTTTTTATTAGTGGCTGATCCATATAGTGTCATATCCAAAGTTCCCAAATTCGATGCAGTTTTATAGGTATTTCTTATTTTAACTATAAAATGTGGCCAATGACTGAAAATTATTTAACATTTTTTCTGCATTAAGTGTACATTTTTTATGCTTTATACTGAAATGGATAATCATAGCATTTTTTTGTCCCTTAGAAAGCCTCCGATTCCCGAAAAGTGCCGTCCATGGTAATAAAGGTCTTCATGGTCACAAAATGAAAGCAATTGTAACCTTTTTGCATGGAAGAAAACCCAATAATGATACACTTCAAGGCTCGGGACTCAAGTTTGGATCTATGATGCACATGACCAAAACACACACCTAAAGATACGTGGATGAAGTTGAGTGGGAGTAACTTGAAGAATATTGAGGGAATTTTTATTTCCAAGGACACGGGTAGACATACGATTAATGAGGTAAGCGGCGGTGAGAACACACCATTGACGGCGCGCCACGACTGATGCACGTGTATACCCGCATGAGGCGGTGATCCGCTCTCCAGACGGGCGATCGAAGTCCATGGTCGCGTCCGGATGCATGTTTTTAGTCAGTTTTATGTTTTATACTTTTTATTTTGAGTTGTATTTTATTCCCGATCGAACAAAACATTGTGAGCCGTTCGATTTAGGGCTTTTAATTAGGGTGCAGTTACCATGCGGTTATTAGTGTGGGTTATTTAAGGTTGCAGGCGTGCACTGTTGGGGGGATCGTGAAGTTAGCTTTTGTCTAACCGTCGGTCACAAAGAAGAAGGTGCGATACTTTTCCTTCTTCCTCCATCGCTGGTGCGACGCCAGCCCGCCTCCTTCTCCAGCAATCCCTCTCCAGCCCCAACGACAGCCCGTCTCCCTCTCCATCCCCGACGCCAGCCCCTCCTCCCTCGCCGACAACCTTCGCCAGTTCCGTCTCCCTCTCCAGCCCCGACGCCAGCCCCTCCTCCCTCGCCGACAACCTTCGCCAGTTCCGCCTCGTCTTCTTTCCCGTGCAGCCACCTCCAGCAGCCCACATTCCAGTGCCTCCACCGACCCTCTCCTCTCCTCCCCGTCCCGCCTCAGTAAGCCCCACCGCCTCCCCTCCTCTCCCTCGTACAGCCACCCAGCCCAGACCCACCTCACCACAATCTTCTTGAAGCCACCCTCCCCTCTCAGCCCCCCAGCTCTTATCCGCAGCCCCTCCCTTTTCCCGGCATCTCTTCCTCCCGGCTGTAACCTTCGAAGCCCGCAATCAGCCCTCAGTCTTCGCCGCCTGCACACGTGAATTGTGGTAAAAGTCATTTCTTTATTTTGTTGTTTATTTTGGCAACTTGTACTGTGGTGGATTTTAATGTTATTGTGCTCGTATTTCATTTGTCGTACAATTTGCGGGACTTATTCCGCGCGTGCTTAGAAATTATTTGCGCCTTTTTTGCTTGCAAAATTAATATTTCGCTCTCCTCCAATCAAGTAATTGTGATTGCATGTGCCCCTGTTGTTAACCTTATAATAATTAATTATTTGCTGTAATTTTGAGCGGACCACTCTTGCATTTGCATTACACCTCATCGCATTTAGGGCTGCATTTAGAGCATTCACCCTGAGTCAGTCGACCTACCACTGCATCAAATTGGTATCAAAGCATCAGGTTAGGATCATTTGCATATTACGTAGTGGTAGGGAGTATCGTCAATCCATGTCAAGTCACAATCACACCGACGATAGGACCGCTAGTTCTCAGACGGATATGACACCCGCCGAGTTTCAACATTTAGTCCTCGACCGATTTGATCGGATGGGAACCCAATTCGAAACTCTTAGGGGTGATATTGTGAGAGTTTGTACCAGGGTTGATCAGTTAGAGATGCCTAGAGAACGAGCGCTTCCTCTCCCTGACGAGGATCCTCGAGATGCCACACCACCTCCCGAGAGACGTGGTAGAGACGGCCCTCACCAAGATCCTCCACCCCCACCAAGGGCAAATTATCGTCGTGGTTACGAGTTTCGGCGAGATCCAGGCAGGGATCATCGTCCTCCGGATGAACCTCGTCCTCCCCCACTTCGTCGTAGTGATCGACCACGATATTATTATGACAATGATGACGAGTACGGTGACTTTCGTGAGCCACGTCGTGGGATGACCCCAGAGGAGGATGACATCACCCGACAGATCCGTATTGATGCTCCCACCTTCGATGGTCACCTGGACCCGAGAGCATTTAGTGATTGGCTCATGGATATGGATCACTATTTTGACTGGTTTGACATGAATGATGAGAGACGCGTACGGTTCGCGAAAATGAAATTAATTGGCCAAGCGAAAATTTATTGGTCTAGTTTAAAGAGGTCTCTTGAACGGGATGGTTACTACCCCATCACCCGATGGGACGAGATGAAGCAACGCTTACAGGATAAATACCTCCCCGCATCATATCGAAATCAACTCTTAGATCAGTTGCACGCTCTACGCCAGGGGACTCTCTCTGTTGCTGATTACATGTCACGATTTGACGAACTCGTAGTTCGTAGCGACATTTGGGAAGAGCCCATCGCCACTGCTTCACGTTTTCGTGCGGGCCTTAGAGCAGATATCCGAAGGGAGTTGATTCCCCATAGGATGGAGTCTGTAGAGCATGTTTTTCAGCTCGCACTAGAGTACGAGCAGTATTTACGCTCCGCCGGCCAGAGGCAGGTCACTACACGACCCGATGCCATCACAGCTAGGAGACCCCCTCCTTCCACGTCCACTGCCACCCCTCGCGCTCCCGCAGACGCGACAGGGAGAGCTATTGTTCCTGGAGGCCCCAAGCCTGGGGGCGTCCAATGTTATCGTTGTTCTGGCAGGGGGCATTTCACAGCGCATTGCCATACTAGAAATTTGCTGATTGAGGATTCGGGCGAGCCCAGCACTGAGGCTGAGGACATCGCCATTGAGGAGGTTACTGCCGTTGTAGAGGATGGATGGGAGAGCGATACAGAGAGATCGCTAGAGGTCGGAGTTCTCCGACGCATCCTCCACACACCTCGTGCTGAGGAGGATTGGCGCCTCACCACTATTTTCTTTACATATTTCCCTAGTGCAGGAGGCCCCTGCAAGCTCGCTATTGATAGTGGGAGTTGCGTCAACATTATTGCCAAGAAAGGACTTGAGAGGATGCAGCTGACACCCGAGCCCCATCCTCATCCCTATCAAGTCTTGTGTGTGGATAAATCCACCATTCATGTCACACATCGGTGCCTGGTTCCAATACGTCTAGCGTCCACTGATGACCAGGTTTGGTGCGATGTTGTCCCTATGGACGTCGCTCACGTTCTTCTTGGGAGACCCTGGATTTATGATCGTGATGCCACGTGCTATGAGCGGTCCAACACATGCGTATTCTTCGACAAGGGTCGAAAGGTTACCCTTACCCCGACTCAGCCCAGGGACCCTCCCAAGGGCAAGGTTGACTCGTCAGTTAGTGCGGGGTCGACGAGATCCCTACATGTCTTGAGGAGGGGTGATTTCTTGAGGGAGAGCCTAGAGACTGGGGTCATGTTTATTGTTACAACCACGATGGCGGCCGAGATCCCTAGCGAGGCTGAGTTTACTGAACCGGATGTTCGGCAGTTGATGGATGACTTTGTAGACGTTATGCCCGAGGAGCTCCCCGATGAGCTTTCCCCTCTGCGGGACATCCAACATGCGATTGATTTGTTTCCTGGGGCATCCTTGCCCAATGTTCCGCATTATCGCTTAAATCCGACTGAGCATGCCGAGCTAAAGAGACAAGTTGATGATCTTCTGCGGAAGAATTTTATACGAGAGAGTTTGAGCCCATGTGCCATACCGGCCCTTCTTACCCCGAAGAAGGACGGGAGATGGCGCATGTGCATTGATAGTCGTGCCATCAATAAGATCATAGTGAAATACCGTTTTCCGATTCCCCGCCTCGATGATCTCTTGGATTCAATGACCGGTGCCCAGATCTTTTCGAAGATCGATCTTCGCAGTGGGTACCACCAGATTAGAGTTAGAGAGGGGGATGAGTGGAAGACGGCCTTCAAAACGAAGGACGTCCTTCAAAACGAAGGACGGCCTTCAAAACGAAGGACGACTTGTATGAGTGGATGGTGATGTCGTTTGGATTGTCGAACGCACCCAGTACATTTATGAGAGTGATGACACAAGTCTTGCGGCCCTACATGGGCAAATTCTTGGTCGTATATTTTGATGATATATTGATCTACAGCCAGAGCCACGCCGAGCACTTACGTCACATCCGCTTGGTGTTTGAGCTCCTCCGAAAGGAGCATCTGTACATCAACTTGAAGAAATGCGCATTCCTGTCCACATCCGTTCATTTCTTGGGATATGTCGTATCGGCATCTGGTATTTCTATTGAACCTGACAAGGTCAGGGCGATTCGAGAGTGGCCTATCCCTACGAGCATTCATGAGGCCCGTAGTTTTCATGGGCTCGCCACATTCTATAGGAGGTTTGTCTGAGCCTTCAGCTCGATCATGGCGCCTATTACGAGCTGCCTCCGTAAGGGTGACTTCGTTTGGACGACGGCTGCTACTCGAGCCTTCGATGAGATCAAGGAGAGACTGTCTACCGCTCCCGTCTTACGCCTACCAGATTTCTCCAAACCCTTTGAGGTAGCTTGTGATGCGTCAGGTGCTGGTATCGGCGCAGTACTTAGCCAGGAAGGCCACCCGGTGGCCTACTTTAGCGAGAAGTTGAACGAGGCCCGACAGAAATATTCGAATTATGATCGGGAGTTCTATGCCATTGTGCAGGCACTGCGATACTGGCGACATTACCTCCTGCACAAGGAGTTCATTTTATATTCAGACAATCAGGCCCTGAGATATCTCGATTCCCAGAAGAAATTGGGTCACCGTCACGCCAAATGGGTGGAGTATATGCAGGAGTTTCACTATGTTCTTAAGCACCGAGCAGGTGTTGAGAACAAGCCGGCAGACGCCTTGAGTCGCCGAGTTAGCATCCTACACACCATGAGCACCCGAGTAGTAGGATTTGAGCAGCTAGTTCACGCTTACCCAGAGTGCCCTGATTTTGGGGATGTTTATACAGCGCTTTCGAAGGCCTCGCCCGATCTTCGGGAGGGTTATTCGATATCAGATGGGTATTTATTTATGGGTTCTCGCATCTGCATTCCTCAGTCATCCCTCCGAGATTTCCTTATCTGGGAGTTACACGCAGGCGGAGCTGCGGGGCACTTTGGGAGAGATAAGACAATCGCATTGGTTGAGGATCGTTTCTTCTGGCCTGGCCTAAAGAAAGACGTCACCAGGGTAGTTAGGCATTGCGGGGTTTGCCAGACGACAAAGGGGTCTCGCCAGCCCACGGAATTGTACACTCCACTACCGGTCCCTGAGCGACCCTGGTCTGATATTAGTATGGATTTCGTTCTCGGGCTCCCTCGCACTCTGAGGAAGCTCGACTCTATATTTGTTGTTGTGGATCGTTTTTCCAAGATTACACATTTCATTCCTTGCCAAAAGACCGCTGACGCCTCCCACGTGGCAGCACTATTCTTTAGAGAAGTATTTAAGTATCATGGTCTCCCTTCCTCCATAGTCTCTGATCGTGACGTGCGATTTATGAGCTATTTCTGGAAGACTTTATGGAGGAAGATGGGTACGACTCTGAGGTTTTCCTCCGCCTACCACCCGCAGACGGACGGACAAACTGAAGTGGTTAACCGTAGTCTTGGGACTCTACTTCGTTGCCTAGTTGGGGATAGCCCAGCGACCTGGGATTCTGCCCTCCCCGTAGCCGAATTTGCATACAATAGCTCAGTCAATAGGACTACAGGCTTGAGTCCATTTCATATCATATTAGGGTATGAGCCTAGGAAACCAGTTGACTTGGTGGATGTTCTCCTAGGGTCCAGACCAAGTGAGTCTGCCGAGTCTTTCATTCAGCACGTACATGCACTACACGAGTCGGTCCGTAAGAAGATTGCAGCTAGTAATTATTATTATAAGAATCAAGCAGATCAGCACAGACGAGAACAAATCTTTGAGGCGGGAGAACAAGTATTCATTTGCATTCGATCTGAGAGGGTCCCACACGGACCAGCAAAAAAATTAAGCGCACGCAAAATGGGCCCCTATACAGTCGTTTGACGGATTGGTACGAACGCTTATGAGATAGACATTCCTCATGGTATGGGCATCAGTCGGGTATTCAACATCGAGGATTTGATTCCTTACTACGAGGAGCATGTGTACGTGGACCCACTCACCACACCTCTACCCGAGCCTTCATCTCCCATAGCCCCACCACATGAGCCTTCTTCTCCTATTGCCTCTGCTAGTCCCTCTGTGTTGCCACCTGCGGCGTCGCGTCATGCAGATCGAGTTGCCACCTGCGGCATCGCTTCATGCAGATCGAGTTGCACCATCGACGGTTCCACCGACACCATCGCCAGACGGAGACACATCTTTACTAGACGGAGATAAATCTTTACCAGACGGAGATACATTGGTACCATCGGCTTCTACCAGCGACGTGCACTAGATCGTCGGACACGACTTCTACGCCGCGGGCGGGCGAGATATCCTACGCTATCTTGTCCGTTGGAGCGGCCGGCCCTTGCACGATGCTACTTGGATTTCCTCGGAGGAGCTTCAGAGACTCGCCCCACAGCTGCTCAGCGAGTATAGCCATCTACACTCATCAGAGTTGAGTGCCTTTAAGCCGGGGGGAGTTGACGGCGCGCCACGACCGACGCGCATGTATACCCGCATGAGGCGGTGATCCGCTCTCTGGACTGGCGATTGGAGTCCATGGTCGCGTCCGGATGCATATTTTTAGTCAGTTTTATGTTTTATACTTTTTATTTTGAGTTGTATTTTATTCCCGATCGAACAAAACATTGTGAGCCGTTAGATTTAGGGATTTTAATTAGGGTGCAGTTACCATGCGGTTATTATTGTGGGTTATTTAAGGTTGCAGGCGTGCACTGTTGGGGGGATCGTGAAGTTAGCTTTTGTCTAACCGTCGGTCACAAAGAAGAAGGTGCGATACTTTTCCTTCTTCCTCCATCGCTGGTGCGACGCCAGCCCGCCTCTTTCTCCAGCAATCCCTCTCCAGCCCCAACGACAGCCCGTCTCCCTCTCCAGCCCCGACGCCAGCCCCTCTTCCCTCGCCGACAACCTTCGCCAGTTCCGTCTCTCTCTCCAGCCCCGACGCCAGCCCCTCCTCCCTCATCGACAACCTTCGCTAGTTCCGTCTCACTCTCCAACCCCGACGCCAGCCACTCCTCCCTCTCCGACAACCACCACCAGCCCCGTCTTCCTCTCCAGCCCTGAGCCGCCGCCTCCTCTTCTTTCCCGTGCAACCACCTCTAGCAGCCCACATTCCAGCGCCTCCACCGCCCCTCTCCTCTCCTCCCCGTCCCGCCTCGGTAAGCCCCACCGACTCCCCTCCTCCTCTCCCTCGTGCAGCCACCCAGCCCAGACCCACCTCACCACAACCTTCCTGAAGCCACCCTCCCCTCTCAGCCCCCCAGCTCTTATCCGCAGCCCCTCCCTTTTCCCGGCATCTCTTCCTCCCGGTTGTAACCTTAGAAGCCCGCAATCAGCCCTCAGTCTTCGCCGCCTGCACACGTGAATTATGGTAAGTCATTTCTTTATTTTGTTGTTTATTTTGGCAACTTGTACTGTGGTGGATTCTAATGTTATTGTGCTCGTATTTCATTTGTCGTACAATTTGCGGGACTTATTCCGCGCGTGCTTAGAAATTATTTGCGCCTCTTTTGCTTGCAAAATTAATATTTCGCTCTCCAATCAAGTAATTGTGATTGCATGTGCCCCTGTTGTTAACCTTATAATAATTAATTATTTGCTGTAATTTTGAGCGGACCACTCTTGCATTTGCATTACACCTCATCGCATTTAGGGCTGCATTTAGAGCATTCACCCTGAGTCAGTCGACCTACCACTGCATCAACCACCCCCCAGTAATATTTAGGAAGGTGCATCGTAAGTTAGAGACACTTTTTTACTTCAAGAAAATGGTGATTCTTGCTCTCTGCAACCCATTCTGAGTGGGAGTGTGGACACAAGAGGTTTTGTAGATAATGCCAAGGTGGCTCCATAGTCAATGATCCACAGTGTAGAAGAGCGGGTGGATGCAGAATGGGAACCTAGTATTCCCCAGTGAGCATAAGAAAATGATGTTGAAGTAGACAACTCAGTAGAATGACCATGCATCAAGTATCGGAAGACCCGTATCTCTTCTGCAAAAAGGCAACTGCAACTATGATTGGATCTTGATCAATGTTAAGCATATTCTCCTCCATCTCATCAGAGAGATGAACAGGCTGAGACGGAGGTGACTGGCCCTGAGAACGAGCATAGCCATAGATACCACGTGGAGCAGAACCTCCTCTTTGCGGTGGAAAGCCATGAAACCCGAAGCACTTGTCACGGGAGTTGTGGTCCTTCCTACAGTAATCACAAATTAGGTGGTCCTTGTCCGTAGACTTGGACCTAGTGTCACTGGTAGGACGACTTCCAGAGCTGTAATGAGCATCAAAAGCAGATTCCTTTGAAACGGAGTCAGGGAGCCAGGTTTGTCGTGGATCGAATTCCTATTTCACAAGAATGTAAACTTCTAGGACAGAAGGAGTGGTAGAGCGCTCAAGAATTTGAGCACTGATTTGATCAAAATCATGATGCATACCATGTAAGAATTCAACGATCTGGTTGTGTTCTTCCCGATCTCGAACCAACACATCATCCTTAGGAGGCACGAGTGAGTGAATCAAAGTCATCATATTCATGGTATAGTATGTAGCTGGTAGAAGGAGAGCGGTAATCCTGTCGCGGAAGGAGAGCGGTAATCCTGTCGCGGAAGGAGAGCGGTAATCCTGTCGCAGAAGGAATATCCGTCGTCGTAGTTGGAAGATTTGAGCTTCATTCACACGGCAAGAATAAGTGACCTCAACTCTTTTTCAAATATCTGCCGTCGTATCTAGGAGCAAATAGTTGCGGACAATGGATTCTTTCATATGGTTGGTAAGCCACGACATAACCGAAGAGTTTTGGGACTCCCATTGCAGCCAATCCGGTGAAGTCGCAGCGAGTTCCCTGGTGGTGCCACTAACATACCCAAAAACTCGCTGGCTTTTTAGAGCAAAAGTAATGGAGCGAGCCCACAGAAGGTAGGTAATGCCATCCAATTGAATTTTGGTAATTTGAGGAGTGTTGTGATCACTATTTACCCGGATAGATCCAACATAAGTCATGGGAGAAGAAGAGGCATTTACCCGGATGAAGTAACTTGAGATTCAACACTCACCGACATGGCAATCCAATAATAGAAATCAACGGATCACAAAAGATCTTAGAGAGTCGGAGATTAGTGTTTCCTCATAGAAAGAGGAAAAATTAATATCTAGCACGTCTCATGATCCAACCTACAGAATCAAGCGAATCACAATAATTGATGGGAAAGAGGAGGAATAATCATCTCCTTTAACAATGGAGGGGATCAGAATAGGGAGTCAAAACTCCATCACGGGTTCCGACACCCATTAGTACCGATCGACACAAAATCGGGCTTCTCGCTCATGGAGGGCTAACGAGAAGAAAGAGGAGGGAATGACAGTTGAGTGGTACTATAGAAAAGGCCTTAAGATCGGCAGGAGACGGGATGGAAACCGTCGGAGGACGAGAAGTAGGGCTGCGTGTGAGAGACGAGACCCAAGCAGAAGCAGCGTCGGAACCAAGTTCCATGGGTAAGAGGGAATTAGGCTCTGACTTCATGTTGGAATTAATATTCATTGTAGATTGATTAATCAAGAGTAACACTCTATTTATGGGAGTGGATGACTACACTAGTAAAGTGAAAAATGTGAATAAAAATACATATAATACCACCCAATACTAACATCTGTTTTCTGCTGTATTTAATTTTGTGCATTGTGCAAAATTTGAGCAAACCTTATTCACCCTCCTATAAGATTGTTCCATATAAGATCGCAAATAGTGGGTATTTGTTTCATATCACTGAGTTTGAAATGTTGGATATCATATTACATAATGATATATATTTGTGACATTTTTGAATATCTCATATATATACATACAATGTGTGTGTTTTATATATATACATATATCAAAGATATTATATGAACCCAGTAATAGTAAAAATTCATAAAATGCCAACTAATATTTGTGCACCTTCTGTCAATCAAAAAATTAACCAAAGCGACCAATGCACTTGTGGCTACAATAGTGTCTGATACTCTTATCCACCATTTATATGGAGCTTCTCATTTTTTGCAACTCGTTCAAGATTATCTTCTCTAAGGCAAGACAAATTGGTGGTAATGAACAACAATCACTCATGAGCATCTGACTGAAGTGATTTCCATTTATATATATTATATATATACAAATATATATATATACATGAATATATATATATGTACAAGCGACAGTGCACGGGGAACTCCTCGTGCCCCGCGCGACAGTACCTGGCTCGCCCCTGGCGGGCTTCGCACGCGCCCGGCGGGCTTCACACGCGCCCAATTATATTTATTTATTTATTTTCCTTTTCTTCCTTTTTTTCATTTTTTTAGAATTTTTTATAAAAATAACCTGTAATTTAAAATATCTGTAATTTAAAACAATTTAATTTCTATATATTATTTTACATATATAATATATATTAGTTTATGTATATATATATTTTATTACATATATAATTTATATATACATATAATATAGTTTTGGTATATAGTTTATATATACATATAATTTATATAAAAATTTTACGTTTTTTTTTTCAAAAAATTGCCCCGACGTATCCCTCCTCCTCCGCCGCCGTCGGAGCCACCTCCGGCTTGACCGGTGCCTACCGGCGAGGTCGTCGGACCCCGGCGAACCTGCCGGGGTTAGTCCGGCGGCGCTCCGGCAGGGCCACCGCCGACAATGGCCCTGCCGGAGCGCATCTGGGCCTCACGGTCAGGGCCACCGCCGACGGTGACCCTGCCGGAGCGCCGCCGGACTAACCCCGGCAGGTTCGCCCGGGTCCGGTGACCTCGCCGGTGGGCTCCGGTCAGGCCGGCGGTGGCTCCGGCGGAGGCGGAGGGAAATGGGGGGAGAGTGGCGTATCTGGATTTCC
The DNA here is from genome assembly GCA_033032865.1 of Dactylorhiza incarnata. Lineage (NCBI taxonomy): Eukaryota > Viridiplantae > Streptophyta > Magnoliopsida > Asparagales > Orchidaceae > Dactylorhiza > Dactylorhiza incarnata. Next base: position 2,702,987 of record JAWHQI010000173.1, read on the forward strand.
ATGGGAGGGAGAATTAAAAAAAACTAATATGGCTATTTGCAGCCCAGATTAAACCGAATATGGCTATTTGCAGCCCAGATCGCCATGATCCAACTGCTGATATTGAATTAGTGGTTCTATTTTGGCCTCAAAATGGGTGTGAAAGTATTTCTTTATATAATATAGATATATATATATATTTGTATGTATGTATATATATATATATATGCATGCATACATATATGTGTGTATATATATGTATTTGCATATATATAGATATGTATGTACGGATATTGGGATAAAGGCTTTAGTGTTGTTGTTGTTTATGTATGTACGGATACATACATACATATATATATACATGCATTGAACACCTTTGGTCAATCAAAAATTAACCAAAGTGGCCAACACACTTGTGGCCACAATAGTGTCTGATACTCCAATCCTCAACTTATACGGAGCTTCTCATTCTGTTGCAACACGTTCAAGATATAATCTCCAAATCTCCAAACCAAGACAATTGGTTGTAATGAACAACAATCACGAGAGCAGTTCACTAAAGTGATTTCCATTTATATATACATATATACATACATATAGTTTTTACTTCTAACTCCTATATACATACGTATGTATATATGTATACATGTATATTTATATATTTATATATTTATATATATATATAGTTTTTACTTTTAACTCCTACATATAATATGTAGTAAATGTCAAAACATTCCTAAGGCCTAACTATAGCAATTAATAAATCAAAATAATTCCACTAATAATAATTGAGAAATTAAGCATTTCTAACAATAATATTTATAAAATATGAGAACATTAAATATAAATATTTGTCTGGCATTCCTTATTTTTTTATCCAATTGTTATGTTTCAACATTCTTGATTAGTCTTGTAATAATCAAAATGACATTTTCCTCATGATATATTGAGAAATGTTGTGATATATTAAGAAATATCATGGATATATCGAAAAATTATTGATATATTGCCAAGCATAATGAAAAAAATGACATTTTCCTCATATTTTGTGATGCCATGGTGTTCCTGTCCCTAAAATGATATATAACCAGACATGCCAAACGACATTTACAATAATGCTTGTGCATTATTATGATTACAATGTCCAAGCTATACCTTAATTCCTTCATTAATTATTTGAGTCAGACTTGTTCACATGTTACAACACTCGGTCATGTTGCAGTATGTTGTTTCTTGCTCTTCTAGAATGTAGTTTCATGTAGGAAACCTCTTATTAAACGTGGAATCTACTCAAGCTGTACATGAATACCCTTTATCCTCACAAGGATACTACATATATGACTCACACTTAGTTTCCCTTAATGCAATTAAAAATACAAATTACAACATCCATGTGGACTGTTCTTGGTACAGCGTGGTCTCTCCTTCAGTAATCTCCCTGACTAGTGTTCCAGAGCTCCTCCAGTAGTCAGCGCGGTCTCTCCTTAAGTAACCTCCCTGACTAAAGCTCCTGCAGCAGTCAGCGCGGTCTCTCCTTAAGTAACCGCCCTGACTAGTGTTCCAGAGCTCCTCCAACAGTCAACGTGGTCTCTCCTTCAGTAACCGCCCTGACTAGTGCCCCAGAGATCCTCTAGCAGTCAGTACGATCTCTCCCTTCGTAACCGCCCTGATATGTGCCCTCCCCAGAGCTCCTCCAGTAGTCAGCGCAGTCTCTCCTTCAATAACTGCCCTGACTAGTGTTCCAGAGCTCCTCCTGTAGTCATCGCGGTCTCTCCTTCAGCAACCGCCCTGACTAGTGCCCTAGATTTCCTTCAGCAGTCAGCCCGATCTCTCCTTCATTAGCCTCCCTGACAAGTGCCCTAGAGCTCCTCCAGCAGTCAGTGTTGTCTCTCCTTCAGTAACCGCACTGACTAGTGCTCCAAAGCTCCTCCAACAGTTAGCGCGGTTCTCCTTCAGTGATTGCCCAACCTCTTTTTACGGATAACCCGAGATTCCAGGATCTGCCCATCCGGGCAGCCCGAGATTCCAGGATCTGCATAGGTCCAAACCAGAAGGCAGAGCAACCAGGGGGGAAAGCACGCTATAGCTGGTGCGAACTCTCCCTACAGCGGTTGCCGAACTTTATACAACAACAGCAGGTGCAGCCTCTCACTTCAGTTGGTGCGGCCTCTCACTTCAGCAGCTATCGAGCTCTACACGACAGCAGCAGGGGCGAACCCTCCTTTTGATACTGCGAGCTCTCCTTCAACAGTCTATTTTTTTACTGTTTTCTATATGTAATTGATTGTAATCAGATCTTGATGTAATCCTGATGTAATCTAAGCTTTGTAATCAATTAAATCACTCGCAACAACAAGTTACAGTTGGGGGATGTCTTGTCCTCACTGTTCGCGACACCCCCTCTCTCGCTTATTCATGCATGACCCGAAGTAACCGCCCACTCAACAGTTATCCCATACCCTTCAGTTTGAGCGATGCGAACTTGGTGACACTTTTGGCTCCAACAATTACTGATATCGTGGCCCATGCTTGCTTAGCCGCGCCTAACAAACAGACACATGATCGACAATACTTCGAAGACCCCGATGGACCTCATCTTTTTTGCCTGTCACACACTATGAGGATTTTGATCTCCGTTCATCAGGAGATGAATTCTTTCAAGTCGGGGAGAATAATGGGTTAACGACGGCGCGAACCCGCGGTGGAGCACGAGTTTTGGGTCTGTTCGGGGCCGATTGACCATCTGCCATATTTAGCTTCTCTGGATCGATGATCCGACTCTGTGGATGCATCCATATTTTTGTTTACTTCTTTTTTCATATATTACTTTTGTATTTTCAGTCATTATTTAGTGAAATCAGGCACTTGACACTCTCGGTCAATCATAGTCGTTGATGTTAGAGTACCATAATGTTATACTATTATAAATAGGAGTAAGGGTGCAACCATCTCATCATTGTTGATTTTGGAGAGAAAAATTATCGGAATCCGGCGATCTTTTTTGGTGCGACTCTGCGAAGCCCTAAGGTGCGACTCCTTAGGTTTGTATTTTGTATCCACAGATCTTTCCCCCACACGGCTCACCCCCACGTCATAGCCTCCACTAGCAACTCCTCAGTAGTTTTATTTTCCTCAAGGATTTCTCCCGTTAAGCCCATGTTCTCATTCTGCCGTGAAACCCAGCCCGTAAATCTTCTGATTTCCGTAAATTCCTTGTTTTTTTCATCTCCCGTGAGTAATCAAGAGGCCTTTTACTGTGAGTAATAAAAAAAACCCAACACCCTTGAATACTTCTCAACTTTTCCCAGCAAGTATTCCTTTCTTATGAAATTCCCGTGAATCCCGTTCCTTGTCGTGAATCCCACTAAAGAAAAGAGCGCCCCTTTTCTTTGTCGTAAGACGCCCTAACAGGTTCCTCCCGACTCCCTTCCTCCTCTGCTTTTATTTCCTGTAAACATCCCAGCAAATAACGCCCCTTCGGCCCAACTCCAGGAATACAACTCGACCATTTCTACCAGCAAGCATTCCCCTCTATCTCAGGAGATCCTGTGAATCCTGCCAACCCCTCTGTCTCGGGAGATCCTGGAATATTTTGTGATTTGCATGAATCATTCACCGCGCGTTATTGTTTTGGCACTCCACGCGGAGGAAGGCCGAAGTTTGCTTTTGCTTAAATGAAATAATTTTGCTTTTGCTAAAATTTGATGCGTGTGATTTAATTTTTTATTACTTATTGTTGGTTTCTCCGTTGGATCTTGCTCGTTGCATGTAGTAACATAGGGTGGTCAAGTTGTTTCCTTGATACTTCACCTAGGGTTGCATTCTAGTATTCACACACCCATAGTGTAACACCCTGCCAGTACGAATAGTATAACAGTAGGTCCGGCCGGGACCCCACGCCATACAAACCACACTAGCTAGGAGTTAAAAGGTGATTAACAGAAAGAAACTACAACAGAGTATACTAAACACTAGCGGAAGCTTAAAGATTAAACATTCCAATTAGAATTGTCCACTATCATAGGAATGAAACCATGAAATAGATTTATGGCCTTAAGGCCTTACATTTAACAAATGTACTAAAACTCCAAAACATACATCGGCACGCAGGCCGGCAATACATGAGAAAGCTAAAAAGGGAGGTTGGCCTTCAAGGGCCAACTCAGCAAAAGGGCCACCGCCCGCTATTTCCCACTAGGCTCACCTGCACCTGCATAAGAACATTCCACCAAGCGGTGGCAAACAAAGTAACGGTCAGCACAGCTGACCAAATTATAACGACCCCACCCCTTTACCGGGGTGGCGGAGCTTCTACCCTGCAAGCAAGCCATACTAGCACAAGTACTAATGTAAAGAAAGTGCAACTACACAAGGTGAGGTTTCAAGCACATTCAATCTTCTAGGTTGAGCATCAAAAAGGAGGGAACCTAGGTATGCACATGATGTTGGTTGGGTTCACCCAAAGGTTCCCCACAACCGCCTAAACAACCGCATGAGGCTAACAACATCAATTCCACAAAACACTCCACCGCAAGGGCCATCGCCTTAGGTGGGAAAAAGAGCTTTTGGTCGGTCTAGGAAAATCACCTTCCACGACCTCTCCCATGATCACACGGCTTACATGAGGTAGGGACCTCTTACCGATCTGCATGGAAACGGGTTCGGTTTAGCTTTGCCCGTGCTCTAATCGTCGCGATCTATCGCACGACGCGGGTACGGCTTCACCTCGGCCCGTAAGAGTTTAGCACTTTCACGTGCTACACAAAATATAAGCTACGCACCTAACCCCTTCGCAAGGATCTAGGCTTCACAAATATTCAACAAAGGAGGTACAAAACACTCCGCATCAATTTCGTGGTGAAGGTTTGCCTTCATCCAATCTCAAGCATGGGGCTTTCGTTAGGATCTTCACAAGACGCCTACAATTTAAATCCCGCAATACTAAAGATGATTTCACGGAGTCATTCTCCGGCACGCATTCTAGGCTTAACCTAAATGCAACGTCGCAAATCAAGCATCACCGATTCGGGCTCACGACCACGAATAGGCTTCACACACAATGCCTAAATCCGCACGACTACCGGATTTTCTACATGCAATATGCCGGGGACGGACACAATCGACCCGGAGTTCCGAAGAACTTGAGGAAAATCCTACACTTCACCCATTTGGTGAAAGGGATTCCTCATGCAAGCATAGAGAAATGAAGGAGAGGACAAATGACAAGTCCAAAGAATCGAGAGGAAGAATCGTTACCCTAGGAGCGTTCTTCTTCGCCATGGATCCGAGATTCTAGACGGAGGGAAACGACCGCACCGGGCTGCACTCTCCAGATCTGGAAACGGCTCGCGAAACGGAGCTCCGGAGCTCCGTCAATGGCGGGATCTCTCCTTCTTCTTCCTTACCTCCTTCTTCTTCCTCTAGCCTAGGAGAGAGAAACACCTCAAAAGAATGAGGATTAATCTCCTCTCACAAGCCCTAAGACCCTCCAGCATTTAATCCTAGCCATTGGATCGGATTCCAAAAGATTTGGACGGCCGGATCGTCTTCTCCGCTCAAAATCGCGGAGCAGAATAAACAGGGCGCACGATCACAGGCGCACGATCACTGGTCGTGCGCGAAGAGGAGAATGGTCGTGCGATAAGCCGAGACAGAACTCCGATTCCTTGCGAATGAACGCACGATCATTGGCGCACGATCACTGGTCGTGCGCGAAGAGGACAACGGTCGTGCGCAGAGAACTGTTGTGGAATTTTTAGCCTATCCCGAGCGCAGCACTACCACTCCGCCTACTTCGCTGAACTAAGAATTTTGGGGTGTTACACATAGCCTACCCTACATCACATATACACACATATACATACACATACATATAGACATATTACATATACATACAAATATACATACACCTATACTTGTACATGCACATATATATACATACGCATATACACACACACACACACACGTACACATATATATACATACACTTATATATTCACACACACACACACACATATATAGTCTTCTACATCAATAGGTGGTTTTGCCGCAATTGTTTATGATGCCCACAATACCAGGCAATCAAATAAATTTAGAGGCAGATGATTAATGCATACACATACACTTACATACACATGCAAACAGACATATACACACATATACATACACACACACACACACACATATATATATATATAAATATAAATATATATGTACACACATGTATTTATATTTACATATATATATACACACACACACAAAGAGAGAGAGAGAGAGAGATAGTCTTCCACATCAATTGGTGGTTTTGCCGCAATTGTTTATGATGGCCACAATACCACGCAATCAAATAACTGTAGAGGCAGATGGTTATGCCGGAAAATAATTCCATAGTTAATCCCTTGGTTATATCAGCTTATAATTGCAGATTAAGACTTTTTAGGCTTTTTTTTTAAATCCCTATCTGTCCTGTATCGTTATTATCCCTTGTCAATGGGATTATATCAGGGATATTACTATTATTGCCATTACCAAATGTACATTCAAGTGAAAATTATCTTATATATTTTCTCACACTTAAATTTATTTCGATTATTATTTTTTAGGTAGTCTACTTTCATATTGTGATACTCTGAGTGTCATTGCTTTCATTTTGTTCTTCTTACTAGATAGCTGGAATGTCATGATGTTATAACTACACTTTATGAAAATAAAAAGATCTTGATGACCATTTCTTCTTGGACTATATAGTAGTATGCTAACAATCTTCTAGTTGGTTCGTAAATGTCAATATCATTTTGAATTTAAATTAGAGACGTCCTGTAGGGAAATAGGATGTTAATAAAGCTCCTTTATGTTGATTCTAAAGTCATATGGATGGTTATAATATTTTTTTTTTTTTTACAGCTCTTCGATAAGATCCTCCGGAAGCTTGATGCCAGTATAAGTGCATTCACTCATGTTGACAATGAGTTTGCACATATGATTCAGTTGACAAAAGCTTACCGGTCAACTAGTGCTTTGGATGATCTTGGAGAATCTGAGATCGGCATAAGAACTAGATTTTCTTGGGCTACATTACACACTCTTCTTCATTCAGAAAAGGCTGCATGTCGCCATCATGGATATATATGGATAGTTGAACTGCTACTTCTGGAAATCAGTGAGGAGAGAAATAGGAGCATATGGTTAAATGTCGAGAATTTTGAGCAGCAAATTGGAGTTGCTGGCAGCCAGGATCTAGTTTCTTCAGCTGTCCAGTTGCCGATAAGCATCATGTGCGGGCTTTTGAAGTCAAAACATAACTTCATCAGAAGGGGTTTCCTGTTTGTGTTGGAGAGATTTCTTATGCACTGCAAAATTCTGTTGGACGAAGCTGAGCAACAGAGAGGAATCCATAATGATATCATTGCTGATCATAAAGAAAATCAGCTGCATAAAGCAAATGCTGTTATTGGCATAATGTGTAGTGCCTTATCATTGGTGGTACATGAGACTGACCATCTCAATATCTTGAAGGTGCATTCTAGTAAACACTATGAGTTGTTGCTATATATATATATACATATATATATTGATATTGTCTTTCATATTTTTTTTGGTTAGTTAATCATTAATCCGAAGGGGAGCCTTGGCGCACCGGTTAAGGTGTCGCCGTGTGACCTTGAGGTCACGGGTTCGAGTCCTAGAAGAAGCCTCTAGCAAAAATGCAGGGTAAGGTTTGCCTACATTTCACCCTTGTGCTCGGACCCTTCCCCGGACCCTCGCTACGCAGGGATGCTTTGCCGGGCTGCCCTTTTTAGTTAATCATTAATCCACTTTTAGTACACAGCCTACACAATTTGGAACCACCCTTTTTCCTTCGATTTATGCTCCAAATCTGTATATTTGCTGTACTTCATCTTTGACTTTGATCTCTAGTTTCATTTGCAGTATATTTCTTCCTCGCATCATTATCATGGTGCTATCTTCATGAATTTTCCATTTTTTTCTTAACCCCAAAGAAGAGCTTTGACCATGAGTGAGTTGAGGAAAATGAGAACGAAAATTTCTGTTGTTACACATCTTATATCTACTCCCTACTCTTTGTCGTGTTGGTCTTTGGCTCCATCATCCAAGATGAAAGGCTATCTATGTTCTGCTTGCAATCACTCTCTTTAACCGTTCTTTAAACATTGTTGTTATAACTTAAATCAGTGAAATGTCATCTTTGATCTGCTTCTTTCCTTGCATGAATGACTTCTGGACCACCATGTTTTGATCAGTTATTTGTCTTATCTCATTCCTCTTTCTTGTCAAGTATTTGTAAAATGACAAACCTACTGCATGAATCCCTCATGATGCAGGATTTCTGGAGGGGTTTATGTACACAATCTTAATTACATTTTTTTGTGACTTAAATCTTGGACCTCCAAATTACACTATAGTCTACTTGAACATTGCTCCTAGCTTGGCCTCTTTTCAAATATTCGTAAAATGGCACGTCTAGTGCATGGATGGATAGTTGAACTGCTACTTCTGGAAATCACTAAGAATATTACATTAAAAGTATTTTTGTTCTTATAGTTATAGATATTATATCAATTATCTATTCAAAACTAGACAATTAATTAGACTTGACATACTGGTTATTGAGTTTTTGTTAAGGTTATTAAAATTTTGTGAGAGGTCTTGGGTTCAAATCCTCATAACATTAATATTTAGATTTTTTTGCCAATGCAATACTTAGACAACAAAGATCATTAAAAGTGTAGATATATTTTCTATAATTAAATATACCGTAAAAAATTTCATCAGACATTTTTTTTCTATATTTACACATATTGTAAAAAAATTCTTTATATTTACACAAATTGCATTAAAAAATCATTCAAATTATGAATATAATATACAAAAGTTGATATTATTGTACTATAAACACATTTTTTTTATATTTGCTAATTAAAATTTTCAAATAAATTAGTACTCCGCCCACACTGAAAATTTATCATACGTCCGCCACTGGATAGGAGGGCATGTGGATGGCTTGGGAAGTCGTGTTCGTATCAACACTTCCCAACAGGAAAATTGTCCTTGTCCTCAAAGTCGAGGGCCTTGGGGGTCAGTAGTGGGCGTCAAAGGATCGAAATCAGCGATGTCGGAATTGTCGTTTTCAACCCCGAGCAACAATCACCGGTCCTTGAGAGGACATTTCTGGGTGGGCAAGTATGACTAGTAATAGAGAAAACAAATGCCCTTTCGGTGAAGCTCGAGGTACTGTTGGTGAGATAAGCGTTGGGTGTTGGGGTATCGGTAGAGTTGGGATCGGCAGAATCGGCGGCGGCGGGCAGACAACAGAGGTCAAGGTGGTTGTGGGTGATCCAAGCAATGGAGTCGTAGTTGAGGTGTGAATATGACAGTGAGTGGTTGGGTGGCCGAGTAAAGTCGAAGGGTTGGTTCGTGTAGAGTTCCTCATCGAGGCAACGAGCTTGCTTTATGGCCCGAAAATAGTAGACATGTTGATACGAAGGTGCATGTGGATGTGAGGCTGCACAACCACAAGGAAATACCCCAAATGAGGGTCAGGGGATAGTTTGGTGACGTGCGTGGAGACCTTAATGAACTCGGTGATTGTTAGATCTTTGAAAATGAGAGACCTGCCGCTAGAAAATTTGAGGGGAAAAGGAGGAGAAGGGAGAGAAAGGGAGGAAGAGGAATAACCCATAGGATTCCAAGATTCTTAATTCTACCTAGATAATGAAAATGCATAGCCCTGTGGGTTTACATACACCCTCAGTCGAATTACTGAACAAGGAAAAATACATTCGATTCCAAAATATCCACGCATCATCCTTTTCACGGTGTTGGTATACCCGCCACACTGGCTAACGCCCCTCTCCCTCCGCATTCGTAACAATGCCGGCCTCTGAAAATTGTCTTGTCCTGAAGGCAGAAGTCCGCAAACTGAGCACAGAAACAAACCGGACAACCTATGTGGCCTCTGATGGTGGACGATCGTGCCAGTGCACCAAGACTTGCTCGACCGATGACTCTTCTCGACTGATGGTACGTGTGTCCCTGACGAGTTGAGGGATGTAATCTGGCGAGGTGAGTCTAGGAACTTGTGAGGGGAGGAATGCCTCGATCGGATGGTCTCCAATAATTCGTTTTAACTGAGATACATGAAACTCCTGGCGTATGCGACTGTCGGGAGGAAGGTGGAGCTGATAGCCTGATACTCTTGAGTTCTAACCCGTGCAACATTTTCAAACGAGCCATAGATTTTGGCCGCTAACTTGGATTGGGACTGTGGGGTCACCAAAATCTGGTGACAAACACGGTGTCACTTTCATTGAATTAAATATCGTGGTTGTTACAGTTGACAAAGGTAACCATCCAGTCCTACGCACGGTAAAGGTGATGGCGCAGCTGGAGAAGTGTGGTGTCCCGATCACATAGCAGATTAGACAGAGACGTCACGACACAGTTGTTAGATATACTGTACATTCTATATGGTAGACATATCTTAGACTCACTTTGGGTGTTGTGATCACCCTCTCATGTATGTGTATACATATATTCTATTGTTGATGTGAATAGATGTTAGTGATTCTCACTTTGTATCATGGTATTAGAGGGAAAACTCTAATCGCCCTTCTCTGCATCAACTGATCTCGTCGAGCCCTTCGTCCATCGATGGGAGCGGGCTTCCTTCCGTACATTGTGCGTTTGCCTCTTTGCGCGTCTGTCGATCGAGTCGAAGCCTAATCCCCGGCTTCCTTACGTGTGTCGCGCGTCTGCCGATCTGCGTCTGTCGATCGAGCCGAATCCTAATCCCCCCCCCCCCCCCCCCCCCAGTCTGCACGAGACTAGATAAAATTAGGAATGAATGTATCAGGGATAAGACAGGAGTGGCACCAATTGCAAAGAAGATGTGAGAGGCTCGACTAAGATGGTTTGTACACGCACAAAGGAGACCATTAGAGGCACCTGTTAGGCGTTGTGAGAGTTTAGTCACTAGGCATGTTAAGCGGGGGAGGAGTAGACCAATAAAGACTTGGAATGAAACTATAAGGAAAGGCATTAGTGAGATTATGACTAAAGATAGGGCACAATGACAACAAATGATCCATATAGCCGACCCCACTATAGTGGGATAAAGGCTTGGGTGTTGTTGTTATTCTTTTCAATTCGTGATCAGAAACCTTAATTTGTAGGTGATAGGCAAGAGAGGTCTTGTGGTGCACGCCAAATTTCTTAAGCAATGTAGAAAATGATCTGTTGTAGAAGTGGCTACCACCGTCACTAATGATCGTCCACGGTGTGCCGAATCGAGAAAAGATGTTCTTTTGTAAGAATTGCAGCACAGCACGTGCATTATTTGTTGGGAAGGCCTCTGCCTCAACCCATTTGTAGACATAATCCAGAACCACCAAAATATATTGTTTCGAGTGCGAGTTAGGAAAGGGTCCCATGAAGTCAGTACAAACATCGAATTGTTCACAGACAAGCATTTTGTTAAGGGGCATTTCATCCTTCTTAGATATATTACCTACACCGCACTTAGCCACATGAGTGTCCTGAAACATAGTCGGCCAATACAATCCTGATTGGAGAACTTTGTGTGCAGTTCGAGCACCCCCGAAGTGTCCACTAGAGGCACCGTCATGATAATGAACCAAGATACTCGAGATCTCCTCCTCTGGAATGCCCCGTCGAATAATGTTATCCCAGCAGACATGAAATAACAGAGGATCTTCCCAGAAGTAGTTTTTTATATTATGAAAAGAACTTTTTCTTTTGTTGAAAGGTTAATTCAGCGGGAAGTCTACCACTAGTTAAAAAAATTGCGTAGTCAGTGTACCAGGGAGAAACTAAAGTCAAGGCAACAACTATCAGGTGTTCATCAGGAAAGTGCTCACGGATTTCAGGGGATAAGCTCAACCCATTAGCAACTCCATCAAGCCTTGAAAGGTGGTCAGCCACGACATTTTCAACTGCATTTTTATCCTTTGCACGCGTCCGTCCCTTTCCTTCGCCTCTGCTGATCCCACCGCTACTCTGCATGCCCTCTCCGCAGCTCAGACCTCTGTGGACGCCTGGCACTGCCGCCTGGTCCATCCTTTTATATCTACTATGCATCTTTTATTTTCGACTATGTTGAATGTATCTTTGAATGCTCTCAAATGTGATGTTTGTGTTATTAGTAAACATCATCGTGCTTCTCGTAATCATATCTCTACACCTAGTACTTCTCCTTTTGCTGTGGTTCATACTGATGTTTGGGGCCCTTATCCTGTCGCCTCTATCTTGGGTTTCCATTGGTTTGTCACGTTTATCGATTGTTTTCCTCGATGTACGTGGGTCTACTTAATGAAAAACAAGAATGATGTTTTCCCTTTATTTCAACGTTTCCATAAAATGGTGTCTACCCAGTTTAATGTTGTTATTAAAGTTTTGCGCAGTGATAATGGTCGTGAATACATTGACTCTCCATTTGAGCGTTATCTCAACGATCAGGGCATTATGCATCTTTATTGGGTATTCTCCTACCTAAAAGGGCTATAAGTGCTTTCATCCAGCTTCCAAAAAGACCTTTGTCACTATAGATGTCACGTTTCGGGAGTATGAGTCCTACTACGAGCCCTCACTTCAGGGGGAGTCTCACCCGGTGGAAGTGAGCTCTCTTTCTTTACCCATTCCTCCTTCCTATCTGACTCTCTCTCTTCCTTTACCCATTCCTCCTTCCCATCCGACTCTCACCCCTACACTTACATCTGTACCTACCCCTGCTCCGACTCCGGTGACTGCTCCTCCCTTACAGGTGTATACTCGGCAGAATAGGGGTCCAGGTATGTCGGCTTCACGCAGGCTACCCGCTCCAACATCGGATCCATCTTTGGGGACTCAAAGTAACTGTTTCTCTACCGAACATCCGATGTCCCACTTTGTGTCCTATAACTCGTTATTCCCCTCACACAAACTCTTTATTGCATCTCTTTCCTCCGTTTCTATTCCCTCAACTTGGCAGGAAGCTATTGCTCACCAAAAGTGGCAAAATGCTATGCGTGAGAAGATGTTGGCGCTGGAAAAAAATGGTACATGGAACTTGGTTCCCTAACCACCGGACAAGACCATGGTAGGGTGTAAGTGGGTGTTCTCCGTCAAGCAGAACTCACAAGGTGTTGTTGAACGATACAAGACTCGATTGGTGGCTAGGGGCTGAATTCAGAGCTATGGCTCATGGGATTTGCGAGGGAATGTGGATTAAATCTCTTATGAACGACCTTGGCATGGAATGTGACCAATCAGGAGATACCATAACAGGCGCCGTAATGAGCTTGTCTTTGAGAGTAAGGAAGGCATGCATGCAATTATCATCAAAACAAAATCATTGTTCTTTACTAATAAATTTGAAACTGGTTTTGAAATTTCAAAAAAATTCTTTATAAAGCGTCGATAAAAGTTGGCATGCCTTAAGAAGCTCCTAATTCCCTTAAAAGAGCAAGGGGGAGGTAACTTCTCGATTGCCTCAACTTTGGCCTGATCAACTTCTATTATGCCTCGCAGTTCAAAATAAGGTTTGTATCTTCACATCTCTGAAGAGCACAATCAAGATTATTAAGACAAATATCAAATGAGGATCCAAATAAGGAGAAATCATCCTTGAAAACTTCTAAATAATCTTCGACCATGTCATGAAATATGGCCAACATACACCGCTGGAAAGTTGTTGGAGCATTACACAGGCCGAATGACATCTGCCGGAAAGCAAATGTTCCATATGGGCAAGTGAAAGTTGTTTTCTTTTGATCCTCGGGGTTTATCATGATTTGATTGTACCCTGAGTAACCGTCAAGAAAACAATAATACTCGTGCCCTGCCAACCCTTCCAGCATTTGGTCGATAAAGGGAAGATGGAAATGGTTCTTTCTAGTGGCATCATTGAGTTTGCGATAATCAATACAAACTCTCCACCCTGTTACAGCTCGGGTTGGGATTAATTCATATTTTTCATTAGAAACTATTGTAATACCTCCCTTTTTTGGAACTACCTGAATGGGGCTCACCCATTTGCTGTCGTTGATGGGGTAAATATTTCCTGCACTAGTAATTTGATGATCTCCTTTTTCACCACCTCCTGCAGCATTTGAGGGTTTAGACGTCGATGCGGTTGTGCAAGTGGTCGAAATTGTTCTTCCATTAAAATTTTATGCATGCAGACAGTGGGGCTAATCACCTTGATGTCTGAAATCGCCCAACCAAAAGCTTTTTTATGTATGCTAAGAGTGTGGTCTAACTTACTTTCATTAGCAGAGGAGAGAAGGAAACAAATGATTACCGGAGATGACTTGTTGTCTCCCGTGAAAACATACTTGAGGTGAGGCGGTAAGGGCTTGAGAGTTGAGCAATGAGGTGAGTCCGAAGTGCTGGCTGAACTGGTGTCTCCTCCCAAACTTGCTCGAGCTCCGCAACAACCAGAGGATGCCCCCAATCTTCCAAAGGGAAATGCTTCTCAAGGTTAAGGCAATCGGTATGTTGCACACTTGATGCAGATGTATCTGAATGCGGCATTATTTTGCTTATGCAAAATTTGGCATTCTCATCTCCAATGCGCAGCGTAAGCACTCCCTTCCCAACATCAACAAGAGCATGTGTAGTGGCAAGAAATGGGCGTCCAAAGATGATGGTTATTTTTCTATCTTCATTCATATATAGAATAACAAAATCCACAGGAAAAATGAATGTACACACCATGACAGTAAGGTCTTCAACAATCCCATCAGGGTACTTTATTGATCGATCTACCAGCTGGAGAGTGATTTTTGTCGCTCTTAAATCCACAACTTTCAGTTTCTTGAAAATAGAAAGTGGCGTTAGGTTGATTAAGGCTCCCAGGTCACATAAGGAACTCTCAAACTCAGTTGACCCAATAGTGCAAGGGATGATGAAGCTGCTTGGATCATTCATTTTCCTTGGCAGTCTATTTAAAATGATGGCGGAGCATTCCTCTGCTAGGTTGATTGTTGCCAAATCCTCCAATCTTGTTTTGTTAGACAATGCATCCTTCAAGAATTTTGCATATCCAGGCATCTGAGACAAAGCATCAATGAGAGGAAAGGGGCCTTTCTAGATGCGAGTGGAACATTAGAGGGTGGCTGGGCACTGATTACCATATCCTCAACTTGTGGACTAATCTATGATTGCGGTTGATTTTCAGTGTGGATTAAGTCTGGAGAAAACTTAAGAGGCTCCGGTAATGTTTTACCACTGCGGAGGTACACAACACTGATTTCTTCACTTTCACCTGAGAGTTCCTAATAATTGTTGTGACTCCATGTTGCAGCTCTTCAATTACTCCTTGTTGATCAGAAATTTCTCTTTCAACTCTATTGAAAAATTTCATGCATCTCTCGTATAAATCTACGCAATAATCCTCATTCCGAGTACGCGAGAGTGTGATCATTGTATCATCTTCTGATGAAATGACGATGATACCAAGGACTTGCGGGTCCGCGTTGTAGGGCTTGAGGGCCTGAGTGTCGAGTTTGCGGGCTCGGGGCAGTAGGGGCTTGCGGGCCCAGGCTGTTGGGACTTGCGGGTCCGTGTTGTAAGGCTTGAGGACCTGAAGCTTTTGGCGGAGTTTGCCGAGCCTAGCACACTGCTGGGTAGGCGTAGAGGGAAAGAGGACTACTCAAGACACCCGGTCTTGAGGAACCTCTATAGATCTTGTGTCGTCTGGTGTGATCTATTTGTGTGATAATTTTGTGCATTACTTTAATATTGATAATTCACGCTAATAACTCAAAAAGTACCAAGATCACCTAACCCCCCCCCCCCCCCCCCCCTCTAGGTGAACGTTCCATCCCCAACAAGTGGTATCAAAGCGAGGTTGATCAAAAGAAGACTTAACAGTCCGATCTAGATCAGGAACGATTCACCATGGCCGGTGGAGATCAAAATCGGGAGATGAGATCTATGAAACTTCCGATCTGCACCAAGGAGAACTTTCCCATCTGGAAGGAAAGAGTTAGGCTGTTCATGGAAGCGGCCGATCCAAGAATCTATCTGACAGTCCAACAGGGTCCTTTTATCCCCACAACCCCTTCCACCATTGATCCGACGCGGAAGGTAATAAAGAAATATGAAGGCATGACCAAGGACGAGCTAGCCTTGGCAGGCCTGGATAAAAGGGCACAGAATGTTATTGTAAGCGTTGTAGATGATTCAACCCTCCAGAACCTAATTCACTGCAAAACGGCCAAGGAGATGTGGGACTCCTTGATCGTATACATGGAGGGTACTGAAGAGGTAAGGGATGACAGGAAATCCCTCCTCAACCAGGAATATGAAGCCTTCAAACAAGGCAAGAATGAAACTATCTTCAACTGCTATGAGAGATTTTTCAAGATCGTGAATGGTCTGAGAAACTACGAGAGAGAGTTCACAAACTCTGATCTAAATGACAAGTTTCTCAGATCCCTCACAAAGGAATGTGATATCAAGATATGTGTCATCAGAGAGATGGGCCAACTGGGCAACATGGAGCCCAAGAACCTATACGGGAAGCTGCTGTCTCATGAACTTCAGCTTAATACAAGAAAGGCTGAAGAAGAAGAAAGCTCAAAGGTGAGCTCAAGAGAAAGATCGGTGGCTCTAAAGGCTGAGAGCACCAGAAGATTCAAGGGCAAGACCTCTGCTTCTCAGAGCAGAACTGAGAACAGTGAGGAATCAGAAGCCAGCTCCTCTGACTCTGATGACATTGATAGAGAGGTGGCCCTCCTCTCAAAACAATTCAGAAAACTGCTACACAGAAGGAGGGACAACAGCAGAAGCTCCTTCTCAAGCTCCAGAAGATCTGACTATCGGGACAGATTCAGGGCTCCCAGGGAGGACAGGTATAGATCCAACTCCAGTAAACATGATTTAAATAATACTGTTTGTTATTCTTACAGCAAAACAGGTCACATGGCTGCCGACTGCCCCTCCAAGAAAAGGGAGTCAAGGAACCATGAAGAGAGAAGAAGCTCTAGGAGCAAGAGAACCTCTGAGAAGGGGTTCGTGGCAAAGAAGACCAAAACGTTGAGTGACTCTGACTCAAGCTCCTCTAGGACTGAGGATGAGGCACTTATTGGACTGATGGCCATCAATGAAGGCAACCAGGATGACAACTCTCCTGGAAAGTTAAAACACAGAACTTCTTTATCTGCCTCTGATTCTGGATCAGTGGCAGATTCTTTGCATGATGATGAGGAGGTATCTGTTGCCAACAACACAACCTCAAGATCCCAGTATGAAGTTGAATCTGAACTAATAAGGCAATATAAAGCCTTATGGAAAGCCTTCATAGGCAGTAAGAAACTCCTCAAGGTGCAAACCAAGGAGTTAGATTCCTTGAAGCCTGTCCAATCCAAGCTCCAGGAGACAGCTGAAAAGCTAACTTCTATGAACAAAGAAGTGGACAAACTTAAGGAAGCTATAAGGCTTAAGAATGCTGAGTTAGGGCAGAAAAACAAGGTCATTAGGGACCTTGAGGAAATGTTGTTGGCTGAGAAGAAACTTGCTTCCAGCTTCTCAATGCCCAAAACTATCCTGCCAATACCTGACGCCTTCTCTGGACAGTTCAGAGCTGGTATCAGTTTCAATCAGGAGCCAGTCATGGGCAGAGATCCTGAAGCCAGACCTTCTTATAAGAAGGTGCTGACAGCAAGTCCTTCAACCCACAGACCTGCAGCAACAATAGTTAACAGAATGGGAAAGGCTGTTCCAACAAAGCCTGCTCCCAAGAAGGTGAACCAAAGAGTGGTGAAGCCAATTCCTCCCCCGGCTCACACACATGAGGTTCACCCTAGATCTGTTAGACAAAAAGCCCTCTCTCCTGCTCATCAGCACTGTCCTACACGGATGATGGCGCAGAAGAGAAGATATAACAGATATGAGTGTTGGTGCTGTGGGAAAGTAGGCCACTTTGCACTGGACTGTTGGTTCAACCCAACAGGGCTCAATGCAAGGAGAGTGCAGAACCCTCCGAGGTTTGCGATTCCATTCTATCACCCTAACAGAAACCAAGGACCCAATCCCTATTGGGTACCTAAGGGGAAGTGATTTGTTTTGCAGGTAGGTCCAAATGCCAACCAATCTCCAATTTGGTATTTGGACAGTGGCTGCTCCAGGCACATGACTGGAGTCAGAAAGTATTTGAAAGAATTCATCCCTGTGGAGAATAGACCGACTGCTATCTTTGGAGGTTCAGAAAAGGGAGTAACCAGGGGCTACGGCAACATCACTAATGGATGAGTGAAAAGCTCCAGAAAAGAAGTCAGAAAGGTGGAGAAAGGGCATCAAATGTTCAAGAAGACGACCTCAAAGATAGGGGGAGCAAAGAAGTAGGGGGAGCCATAAAAGAAGAGACATCAAATCTAGGGGGAGCTACAAGCTTGATGATGTACTCAGAAAGTTCAGCAAAGATAAGTACAATCTTACATGCTCAAAGTTAAGATTATAATATTTATTGTCCAGTGAACGTCGGCCTTGAATTGAGATTCTGACTTCTTCAAATAGGGGGAGATTGTTGGGAATCTTGCCCACATGATTCCTGATTTGAAGAAGTCACCAAGTCAAGACTACTTCACTCTGTATTTGATTATTTCTCTAGCTTAAAGTCTCAGGAAATTAAAGTACCATATCGTCGAGAAGAATAGGAGACATCGTCGACAAAGTATGTTTGTCGTCGTGATGATGAGCAAAGCAACCGCTGAGAAGTAGCATGCTCGTCGATCGCTGAGACATATCAAGATCGTCGAACGAAGAATGTCGTTCGTCGAACGCAGAAGGAAGATCGACGACCGCTGAGATCTGGCATGTTCGTCGAACGCAGAAGCAAGTTCGTCGATCGCAGAATGCTATTCGTCGAACGAAGAAGGAAGATCGACGACCGCTGAGATTTGGCGTGTTCGTCGAACGCAGAAGCAAGATCGTCGAACGCAGAGAAGACGGAGTATCGTCGACTTCACCAAAGTGGCCATGTCGTCGAGAAAGAACAAACATCGTCGTAAAGAACGCATGTCGTCGAGAGAACAATGTGATTACGACGACATGATGCAAGAAGGAAGAACGCGACGACATAGTCAGAGATAGTTTGTCGTTGTAATGATGCAAGTATCTTCAAGACAGAATTCAAATCTTACAGACGTGATGTCAGCAATTAATGCCGCCGCCTGATTGTCTAATCAGCGCGTGCTCTTAAGGAAAGGAGCGTCTGACACTTAAGGCACTTTTTCAGAAAACCGTTGGGGACCTCGCAGTCTTATAAAAGAGATAAGATGTTGCCCTAATACGAGATCAATCGATTGAGAAGAAAAGAAAGAACTTGCGCACATAGCGAATCGAACAGTACAAGTTGCGCAAGAAAGAAAAGAAAGAAAGAAAAAGAAGAAGCATTCATCTTCATCGACTGTTAAGGATCCAATCTTCATCAGGCTAAGTAAAGATTGAGGAAGATCTGCGCTGTCAAAGATCTGAATCTGAAACATCTTCTTCAATCCCAAGGAGCCAATCTTCAACAGGCTAAAGTTCCCGATCTTCATCAGGCAGAAGAACGGTTGTATTACTGTATTTTCTTGTAAGGCTTGCGGGCCAATTTGTCTAGCTTGAGGGCTGGAGAGCTGTGAGGCTTGAGGGCCAGGGCAGTGCACTTGCGGGTGCGATTTGTCGAGCTTGAGGGCTTGGGGGCAGTAGGGGCTTGCGGGCCTAGGCTGTTGGGACTTGCGGGTCCGCGTTGTAGGGCTTGAGGGCCTGAGTGTCGAGCTTGCGGGCTCGGGGGCAGTAGGGGCTTGCGGGCCTAGGCTGTTGGGACTTGCGGGTCCGTGTTGTAAGGCTTGAGGGCCTGAAGCTTTTGGCGGAGTTTGCCGAGCCTAGCACACTGCTGGGTAGGCGTAGAGGGAAAGAGGACTACTCAAGACACCCGGTCTTGAGGAAACTCTATAGATCTTGTGTCGTCTGGTGTGATCTATTTGTGTGATAATTTTGTGCATTACTTGAATATTGATAACTCACGCTAATAACTCAAAAAGTAACAAGATCACCTAACCCCCCCCCCCCCCCCCCCCTCTAGGTGAACGTTCCATCCCCAACAGTTAGAAGTTGAGCCAGATGACGTCATGTGGGTCCCTAACGGGATCATAAAAAAATATTATTATAATAAATTAAAAATAACTAACATAACATAAATAAAATGTCTAGAGTAGCCTATGTATACTAGTTCCTCGACCTTCTGACTAAGTCTTCCGCGCTCCCCGACAATGACGCCAAAAACTTGACCGCTAAACTACAACGACCGTTATCCCGGTGGAATAACATCGGCAGTGCAACGGCGAAGTAATATAAAACTGAGGTTTTCCACCAAATATCGAATCACGTGGAGCGTTGGTGAAGATACGAGAACCTCCTATGCCATGAGTTATCTAAACGAACGAATATTTGAGAGTTTTTAAAATCTACCCTTAAGTGAAACAGTGTTCTAAACTGAACAGCATTCTCAAAGAACAATCAACAAGCAAGAGCTATCATCTATCCACCGAAAGATTGAATTAGGGCAACCATGATTGAAATCAAATAGAGAGCATTCAATACAAGTATGATTCAATCCCGATTTAATATTCCAGGCAAGATTACAACCAATGCAATAAGGAAAAAAGTAAGAATAAAGATGAAGGGCAAAGATAACACCACGAATATGTGATGAACAAGGAGACTATTCCTCGGAATGGGGAGAGCCAATAGACTGTCACTCCGACTCTCCAAGCAAGCCTTTGGCTATCGTCCGGGGTAGGGGGATGGAGCTGTCACCTCCTCTTAATGACATGTCTTCTCCTTTGTGAGCAGTTCGATCCCTCACGCTCTTGGTGTCGATCTTCGAGGATCCTTCTTCTTGCTCAACTACTATCTCTCAAGCATTGGTTGGGACTAGAGGATGAACTCCACCTTCAATAATGACGTGTGGCGAGTTTCTGGGCGTGAAAATCACTTCCCCCAATAGAGGATCCCGCCAAATGACCTAAAAAATCATATATATAGATAGCAGAAAAATGATCGCGCACGCCCCGTGCGTGAGCGTGCGCATAGATATGCTGGATGAGGAAGAAGAACAGTGAAAGAGCGTGCATGGGCGCACGTGCTTGCGTGAACAAAAATGCACGCCCAATGTTAGCACCCATGATTTAATGAAATGACCGTGCATGCTCATCCACAAAGAGCGCACAGGCGTGCGTGAACAAAACGCACGCCCAAAAACAGAACCATGGATTTTTATTCTAAAGCGCGCACGACAATTAAAATCCGTGCATGGGCGTGCGTGAACAAAGCGTACGCCCAGTAACAATACACTGAAAAATCTGCCAAGGGTATCAAATTATTGAATGGTGCACGCTCGCGCGTGCGCATAGAGATGCATGGGCAAGCGTGAGGAAAATTGAACATAACCCTCCCGAAATCATGAAAAAATCCACACCTGTAATTCACGATAAAATACCCAAATTCTCATGAACACTTAACTGAAAGAAACATGCATAAAACTATACTAAAAACAATATACAAGAGGACAAAAATCGTTTGAGTTACAGGTGGAAAATGCTATATAAAATAGAGGTATCACCTGGTGCCCTGCATCTTGAACATCGACTTCCAAAAGTAGCTTAGGAATAAAGGGTTGCGATCACTCATAATGTAGAGAGGAAACCATCAATAAAAGTCGCGGCAACCACTGGTGCAGTAAACGAGTGTCTGAGGGGAAGGAAGTGGGCGATAGACGGTCTACAACCACTAGTATGCTATCCCACGTCATGGAGCGAGGGCTTCGAAATAAAGTCCATAGAGATATCCTCCTAGATCTGTACCGGGATAGGGATTGGCTGAAGGAGACCCCCAGGAAAAGTGGCCTCGTACTTGACCCGCTGACATGGCAAGTAGGCTGCAACAAATGCTTTTACCCGTTTAAACATGTCGGGTCAATACAGAGATACTGCGAGGTGGCGGCATGTCCGGAAGCCACCGGCGTAGCCCCCCTCCGAGGTCGAGTGAAACTCTGTGAGTAGGCATGAGATGAGTTGTGATGAAACTGAGAGCACAAAACAACGGCGGTGGTAGAGGTGATCCCCTACGAGACTATATGGCGGTCGGGTTGTGGCATCAACCCGTAAGGCCTCAACAATCGGTTGGAGTAGTGGGTCGGCAGCAACCTCGCGCTAGACAATGGAGGCATCCTCACATAGTAGTCTCGAAATAGTTTTGCAACCATACCTGTTGTGCCGGTGTGACAATCTTCTGATTCAAGAGGTAACAGAGACTATGATGATCTATTCGGGCTGTGATATGGCGGCCTAGCAGGTAGGGGCGCCAGTGCTACACAACAAAGACCAAGGGAGAATAATGGCCGCAAACATATGACTGAAGTAGGCATGGCTATTATTATAATAACACTACCAATAACCTAATTGATTAAAAAAATCTGATATGATATGTTTTTGCTGCCCCTATCACCGGTCAGCGATCGCACATCATAGGTTTTAACTGCGCCGATCGCCGCTTGACAATTCCCGATCAGCGATCGCAGATCACGCATTAGAGTATTTTACCGCGCGGGCTAAACGGCGGCTGCGGATGAGTAAGGGGTTAAAATGGAAAATCTGAAAAGAGCCGAGGACACCAAATCTACTTTTCACGCCTCAATTCCTTTATTATATACTATAGATAAACAATCAAAACGTGTATTATACATTCATATAAGGATTTTTTTTAATATGTGCTGCTTCCAAGTTCCAATTAGGGTAAGCAAAGGCTTAGCCAAGTCAAATATTTCTTATGTTAGGAAATCTTTAAATTATTTCTTCATTGCATACTTCACTAACTGTTTCTTTTACTGGTGCATTCTTAATTGGCATGAAAAGTTTTTTACGAAGTTCTATGTTTAATTTGTTTTAAGGGGTTTAAAACAAGTGCCATGTACTTAGCACTTTTTGTTGATTCTGTCAACTTTTCCAAGCAGATGTGTGATATGCTTTTTTCGCAATTATGCTTGAGACTGCCCACTACAAATGGAGCATCTTCTAGGCACTTCAAATTGGAACAACCCACCTGCATTGCGAATGAAATTCACAAAAGCGACTCATCTTATTTATCACAATCCCTATCAAAAGTTGGAAAAATCTCCAATGAAAAATCTACTGGATCCTTCTTCCCCGGTGGTGAGCCTTCCCTTATTCATGAGACGGCATCAATGGCTGCACTTGTTTTGCGCGGGCATGCTATCGTACCCGTGCAGCTAATGGCTCGAGTTCCGGAATCCTTATTCTACTGGCCATTAATACAACTTGCTGGAGCAGTGGCTGATGATATTGCACTCGGTGTTGCAGTTGGCAGTGAGGGTAGAGCGAATCTACCTGGTTCTACATCAGACATTAGAGCTGCCCTTCTCCTTCTATTGATAGGTAAATGCTCTGCTGATTCTGCAGCATTTCATGAAGTTGAAGGCGAAGAATTCTTCAGGTAATTAACAATATTGTTGCACGTATCCATGTTTCTGAGTCATCTAAGGTGCATAATTCTTCTTCATTATGTCAATTTCTAGGGGATTACTTGATGATACAGACCCCAGGGTTGCATACTGTTCAGCTGCCTTCCTTCTGAAGGTATGTCACGAATCTCACACACAAAAACATACAGTTGGGGTCTGCATGGTTCAGTATTATTTAGATCAGTATCGGTAAATTCCAGTAATAACTATGAAGTGCTTTTTATTGATGAATACTGTGCCCTTCACAAAAATTTTGGCGGGTAATTTCGGACTGTAGAAATTAGGGTATATACAGATAAGAATTTGTTAGCATGTAATCTCTGCTTATCCCACCCTAGGTTAACCTAATTGTGTCATATGAATGAGAGGCTGAGCTAAGAAATCTGTCATAACTCCAAGCTTTGGATCAGATTGAGAGGGGAGCTCGTGCAAGATGGTAATGGAGCAGACTTCGTTAGTGTAAGCTTTCAGCGCTTGAACTCGCCTTTCATTTTGGTCCTTTTGGATGAAGATGTAGAGCCACCATGGTGTCTGCCATTACTAGGAACTTTGTGTTCATTGGTAGGAACCAAATACAACATGAAGGATAAGGAGTTGATTTAGATCGTTGTTGTAATTTGGATGAAAGGAAGTTGGGCGCAATTTCATCTGGAAGGCGGCTTCTCAATGGAAGCACAACGAGGTGGTGACAATATAAGAGACTGCTATCAGCAGTAAAATAGATTTCTTTCTATCATTAGTGATAATTTCCTCTTTCTGGATTCTTGAAATATTTTTAAGAACTGATATTAAACCACTATGCCGCGGTTGGGCTCTCTTTCCTACCACTCTCATGGGAAAGGGAGGCACACCTAATAGTTCTAGGAAGGGTGGTGGCTGTCCAACTCTAGTGGGAAAGACCAAAAACAACGCAGTGGCTTCCTTTCCCACCGTTGGGAACCCCCTCCCTTTCCCACTGCCTCTCCTTTCCCTCAGCCCCTCCTTTTCCTGCGCAAACAGAGCCCTAGACTGTTCTCTTTTCCAATTGCATCCATCCTCGTACGCTAAAGAACTAGATGGAGGATCTTTTTTATCAGAAGGTTTTTTTATTTTCCCTTGATATGGAAGAAGGTGATGATACTTAATGGAAGATTATGAATTGAAGTACATTGGTGTTGTGAGATTATCAGATCACGTGCAGAATTTGTTAGCCGTGGGAGGTTGGCTAAGTTATAAGAAAAGCCCTCTGAATCAAATAAAGTTTTTAATGAAGAAGTTATGCAGTATGATAATGGTTGATAATGTGTCAGTAGTGGATCATTTAAAGGAATTAATATGATCTCTAGTCAATTACAATCTATAGACAAATTGATAATGAACTGAGGTCCTTTTCCTTCTTGTCTTAAAAAGTTGGAATAACTTGTTCTTGGAAGTGACCAACATAATATTTGGAAATTTAATATACAACGATGTTGTAAGTTGTATACTAAGGCTTCGTTTGGCTCGGCTTATTTGCTCCGGTGAGTTTGGACAAAAACTTCATTGTCATAGAATGTATGTTTGGTACTACAAATGTTAGTACCGTTACCAAGAAAAGAAACTAGTTTTAAGCATAAAATGTTTGGTATGGCAATGACGTTTTTGTCCAAACTCATCGGAGCAAATAAGCCGATCCAAACGAAGCCTAAGTGATGAGTGATACCGCTCCAGGTATCGGAACGGCGATAGTGGCGGCGACAGCGGCTTGGCTAGCGGAAGGAATTGGCGCTGGGCGACAGCGGCGGCGACAGTGGCTGAGCTAGCGGAAGGAACTGGCGCTGGGCGACAGCGGCGGCGACAGTGGCGGGGGTAGGCGGGAGACGGACGAACGAGAGAGGGAGATAGAGAGAGATAGAGAGAGAGAGAGAGAAGACAAGGGGAGTAGCCCCTCCAAATTAGATTGATTCAAGGATAACTCCAAACCCTAAGGTGATCCCTTATATAGGGGGAACCCACCTCTACTAATGTTCATAATTAAAAAGACATAAACAAATAATAAAACTGCAAATAAAACTCATGCGCCGGTCGGCCACGTCAGACGGCCCTCGCCGAACCGCTCGCTTCGGTGTTAATACTTGGTCGCGCGCGAGCCTTCCTCGAGTACACCTGCCATTCCGACTCGTCCGATTGGATGTCGGTAACAATACCGCCATCTGGGAAATTTGCCTTGTCCTCAAGGCAATAATCCGGAAACTGTCGGCGAAAGTCATCCCGCAATAGCCAAGTCGCGGACGTTCGGGGGCGGTTGCGCCACGCCACCTTGATCTCCTCCGGTTGGGCCGCTCCGGCCGTGGGTGTGCGCTGATCCAGAATGGCTTCCGGGTAGAGTGGCTCTGAGCTGGGCGTGTCCAAGTCAGTCGGAATATGATCGGATACCGGATGATCGCCTATCACCCGCCGGAGTTGTGAAACATGAAAGACGGGATGAATGCGAGCGGTGTCGGGAAGGCGGAGGCGATATGCCACGGCGCCAATGCGGCTGAGGATCTCGAAAGGTCCAAAGAAACGCGGAGCGAGCTTGGGCGACGTACGGCGGGCCACCGTGAGCTGGCGATAGGGGTGGAGCTTAATGAACACACGCTCACCCACTTGGAACTGAAGGTCCCGGCGTTTTCTGTTGGCAAACGACACCATCTTTGCCTGAGCTCGCCGAAGATGGTGTTTTAAGCTGTCCAATATGACGTCCCG
Organism: Dactylorhiza incarnata; assembly: GCA_033032865.1. Lineage (NCBI taxonomy): Eukaryota > Viridiplantae > Streptophyta > Magnoliopsida > Asparagales > Orchidaceae > Dactylorhiza > Dactylorhiza incarnata. The sequence continues at coordinate 2,729,217 of JAWHQI010000173.1, forward strand.
ATCGTGGAGATGATCCGCCAAGCTAGCCACCGGTCATTCACCGGGCATGTAACGGAGCACGGTCGGCGGTGGTCGGCCATATACCGTCTCGAAGGGCGAGGTGTGGGCGGCATGGTGGTACGCGGTGTTGTAGGAGTATTCCGCCCAACCAAGCCATTTGGCCCAAGACCCTGGCCTCTCCCCGATGAAGCAGCGCAAATAGGTTTCCAAACACCTGTTGAGGACCTCAGATTGGTCATCCGACTGCGGGTGGTATGCAGTGCTCATCCGGAGTTGGGTTCCCTGCAGCCGGAATAGTTCGGTCCAGAAGCAACTGAGAAAAAGAGGGTCCCGATCGCTGACGATCGAACGAGGAAACCCATGCAGACGGACTATCTCCGCGATGAAGCAGTCGGCCACCGATGCGGCCGTGTAGGGGTGGCGAAGCGGAATGAAGTGTGCGTACTTCGTGAGGCGGTTGACGACCACCAATATGCAATCGAAGCCGTTGGAGCGGGGCAACCGGGTGATGAAGTCCATAGCTATGTCCTCCCAAATACGTTCTGGTACCGGTAGGGGCTGCAGGAGGCCGCCGGGGAACATTGTCTCGTATTTGGCCTTCTGACATGGAAGGCAAGCCGCCACGAATGCTTTCACCTGGCGGAGCATGTGGGGCCAGAAAAGCGAGGCCGCCAACCGACGGTATGTCCGATAAGCGCCCGCGTGGCCGCCTGCAGGGGTGGAGTGGAACTCCGCAAGCAAAGCCGGAATCATCGTTGAGGAAGCAGACAGGACGAGGCGGTCCCGATGAAAAAGGCGGCCCCCTATCAAGGTGAACGGCGGTCTGGAGGCAGGGTCGGTCAGCAATGCGGCCCGGATGTCTTGAAGGTGCGGGTCCCGGTCCACCTCTTGTTGAATGGTCGCGACATCGTCCCACACCGGCCGGGAGATGGCGGTCAGTTCCGGCGCTCGCGGGCGGCGGGAAAGCGCGTCGGCCGCCCGATTGGTCTTGCCGGGGCGGAATTCCACGGTGAAATCATAGCCAAGCAACTTGGCCACCCAAACTTGCTGCGTTGGCATGGCTATCTTTTGCTGAAGAAGGTAACGGAGGCTGTGGTGATCGGTGCGGATGATGAAGGGGCGCCCCAGGAGATACGGCCGCCAGTGTTGGACCGCCAAGACAAGCGCCATGAGCTCGTTTTCGTACGCCGAGCGGCTGCGCACCGGATTGGAGAAAGCCCGGCTATAAAAGGCGATGGGTCGGCCGGCTTGCATCAAGACGGCGCCGACGCCTGTGCCCGAGGCATCGCACTCGACGATGAATGTTTGTTGGAAGTCCGGCATGGCCAAAACTGGGCCGTGGATTAAGGCCGTTTGGAGCGCTGTGAAGGCCTCCATTGCCGTCGGCGGCCAAGTGAAAGGTCCCTCCTCGGATTTCCTTAGCAGCTGCGTGAGGGGGCGGGCCAAGCCGCCGTAATTGCTGATGAAGCGTCGGTAGTACCCTGTTAGGTCGAGGAAGGCCCGGACGTCGTGTAAGGAGGCGGGAGTTGGCCACCGCAGCACTGCCTGAACTTTGTCTTCGTCCATGGCCACGCCGTGGGCCGAGATTGTATGGCCCAAATAGCTGACAGTAGCGGTGCCGAAGGTGCACTTCTTGCGGTTGACCGTGAGATGATGTACGCGGAGAGTGGCGAACGTCTCCCGAACATGACGGAGGTGGTCCTGCCAAGTTGGACTGAAGACAAGAATATCATCAAAAAAAACCAGAACATGCTTACGTAGAACAGGGCGGAAGATCTCATTCATGGTGGCTTGGAATGTCGCGGGGGCGTTGGTGAGGCCGAACGGCATGACCAGGAACTCGAAATGTCCATCGTGCATCCTGAAGGCCGTCTTGGGCACGTCTTCCGGCCTGACCCGAATTTGGTGATAGCCTGCCCGGAGGTCCAATTTGGTGAAGCAAGTCGCGTCGTGGAGCTCGTCCAAGAGCTCCTGAATTACCGGGATAGGATATTTATCCGGTACCGTGGCCTTGTTGAGCTCCCGGTAGTCCACGCAGAATCTCCAGCTGCCATCTTTCTTGCGGACGAGTAACACCGGGCTGGAGAAGGGACTAGCACTGGGTCGGATGATGCCGCCTAACAACATCTCGCGAACGAGTCGTTCGATCTCGTCCTTTTGGGCGTGCCCGTAACTGTATGGTCTCACGGACACCGCAGAAGATCCCGGGTGGAGAACGATAGCATGATCAGTCGGTCGAGGGGGTGGAAGACCCGAGGGGGCGGTGAAGACGTCCTCGAAATCCGCAAGGATGGCGCTCATGTCCGCCCGGATGGGTGCGGCCGCCTCGGAAGGGGTCGCCTGAAGGGGCCACAGCCAGGCCGAGAAATCCACGTCGGCGACTCGGGTCATAGCCCGATAGGACAGCGGGGACCGGAGGAGAGTAGGGTCGCCCACCAAGCGACATTGGCGGCCCTGCTGTTGAAATATCATCGTCATCGAAGCCCAATTCACCCGAACGTCTCCAAGGGTCTCGAGCCACGCCACGCCGAGGATAGCGTCGAGGCCACCCAACTCGAACATGTAGAAATCATCCGTGACCCGGCACGAACCGACTGTCATGGACACCTCCTTGCACTGGCCCAAGGTCGGACGGCGGCGACTATCGCCCAGGCACACCGAGCAGTTTGGTGACGGATCCACCGGTATGGTGAGCTCCTGTGCCAACTGGGCGGACATGAAGTTGTGACTGGCCCCACTGTCCACCATCACAATGACGGGGCGGTTACAAAGTTCTCCGGCCAACTTCATGGTGTGGGGTCCTGTCAATCCCCCGACAGAGTAGAATGGCAGTTCTAACAAGTTGAGAGGAGCGTCCTCGAGGTCGGTGGGGGGAAGAGCGGATGGGGCCTCCAGCGGTGGCAAATCCTCGGTGGTGGCGTACCCGTCGCCGTCGCTGAAGATTGCGTGGAATTCCTTGACGGGGCAAACATGCTGAGGCGAGTAGGGTTGGCGGCAGCGGAAGCATAATCCGCGGCGCCGAAGGTCGTTGTAGTCCACGGTGGAGAGGCGGTTGTGTCCGTCCGGACGAGCCGGCCGAGGGTGTGGCGCGGGGGCCGGCCGAGGGCCGGTATCACGCACGGGATGGTGACGGAGAGGTTGTAGGCCGGTGTGCCGGGGGCCGATGTCCGCCTCAACCGCACGGGCAAGTGCCAATGCTTCGGAGACCGTGCGTGAGTGATGAGTGCGAATACGCGAGCGGATATTTGGAAGGAGGCCTTGCAGAAAAAACCCCAGGTAGTGGTTGGGCGGGAGGCCGGGGACTTGGGTGACGAGAGCGACGAACTCATCGATGTATGCGTCCACCGTGGTCGATTGTCGGGCGGAGCAAAGCCGCTCGATAGCGGAGCCGGTGTAGCGGGAATCGTACCGGCTAATCATTTCTTGTTTGAATTCATGCCACACAATGAGGGGTTGCACTTGGCGCAGCCAACGTGCCCAATGGAGGGCCGAGCCGTCCATGCCGACCATAGCGGTGCCGACTTGATCCGCCGGGGGAGTGCCATTGAGGTCGAAGTACTGCTCCGCACGGGCAACCCATCCCATAGGGTCCGTACCGGCGAAGGATGGAACATCCATTGCGTATGTGGGGCGAGGCACAGGAGAAGGCGGAACAACCGGGCACGGCTGGGGCGCCGCCGGCGCACGAACACCCGCCGCGAGCGTGGAGGGAGGGGTGCCGAGCAGCGAGGCCGCGTCCGCCATGGTGCCTGGTGGCGGCGGCGTGCCCGACGGTGGATGCAGGGCGTCGAGGCGCAGGAGGATGGAGGACTGAGTTGCTAAGACGGCCTCCATCATGGATTCGAGCTTGGAGATCTGCGAGCCCTGGATCGCGACGTTAGCCGCGAGGGAGGAGGCGTCGTCGGCGGCGGAGGAGGAGTCGGCGGGGTGCAGACGAGTGTTGGGGGCCATTAGGATTTCCGGCGGCGGAAATGACGCGGGCGGAGACGGCAGGTGTCGGACCAATGATACCGCTCCAGGTATTGGAACGGCGATAGTGGCGGCGACAGCGGCTTGGCTAGCGGAAGGAATTGGCGCTGGGCGACAGCGGCGGCGACAGTGGCTGAGCTAGCGGAAGGAACTGGCGCTGGGCGACCGCGGCGGCGACAGTGGCGGGGGTAGGCGGGAGACGGACGAACGAGAGAGGGAGATAGAGAGAGATAGAGAGAGAGAGATAGAAGACAAGGGGAGCAGCCCCTCCAAATTAGATTGATCCAAGGATTAACTCCAAACCCTAAGGTGATCCCTTATATAGGGGGAACCCACCTCTACTAATGTTCATAATTAAAAAGACATAAACAAATAATAAAACTGCAAATAAAACTCATGCGCCGGTCGGCCACGTCAGACGGCCCTCGCCGAACCGCTCGCTTCGGTGTTAATACTTGGTCGCGCGCGAGCCTTCCTCGAGTACACCTGCCATTCCGGCTCGTCCGATTGGATGTCGGTAACAATGAGATACATAGAGGAAGTACAAACACCTTATCTGGTACTATGTTGCAAGTTGGAGCAGAGGCGGATAACAAGAGAGGGAAGTTGTTGAAGGTCAAAAAGTTGAAGGCAGATCGAAGTTAAGAAATAGAGAAGATGATGGAAATGGGGCACATGAAAAAAGACTGATGGGGTTAGAATAATAACGATCAATGGGGTTTATTTGCATGCTGATTACAGATGATCAGTTATTTGGTGATTTGTGTTTATTTGCAGCACTTTATCTTAATGTTGTACTTTGCATTATAAATATCGCCTCCTTTTTCTATTATACATTCCATATGCATTACCTCCATAATTATATTCATGGTCATTATGGGTGTATATCGTTAGCAACGGATAAGAATGCAGCATAAGGGACAGCCTTATTAATATTATGTAGTGCACTACTTGAAGTTGACCATGGCACTACTTGAAGTTGATCATGGCGCTGATGATTTGACGAAGAATCTCTTAGAATATATGCATTCAGCCTAAATCCAATTGATTGTTGGGGATGGGCCTAAGGACTATATTGAATTACATATAATTCCTAGTGAGCTGTCATTGTGAGTCCATGTGGATGCTTTCACATACAATTTAACGTCGGCATCTCAAATCACCTGTATCCTGTATGTATTTGCTCCCCGGATGCCAACCCTAAGCCAATCACGGCACATGAATGGTAAGTTGAGCGGGAAAAGGGGCTCACAACTCTCAAGCTGGAGCAAATCGTGAGGGGAGCTCATGCGAGCGCACAGCGTCATGTAATCCTTCAGATAATGAATTCTTCTGAGCACCACACTAGGACTATGGGAAGGAGACTTCTTGGTGGAAGGCCGGTGAGGTGGACTATAGGAGATTGAAGAATTTTCTGTCTCTGCAAAGGATATTCTCTTCCTTGATTCTAGGATTATTTAACAGTGTTGTGTATTTGAAAATTATTTTATCAAACTAGAGAGGTCTTAAAAGAGATGTTTGGCTATAAGATGTTTTCAGATTCTGCTGACATGTACAAAGTTATACATACATCCACAGTTTTATTTGAAGATGTCGATCAACCATATCAACAACGTGTTCTATAACATAGCATACTATTACATATGTTGATCATTCGAACAGTCCCTTTAGTAACTTTGGACTGACCCTGTTTTCACAGAGAATGATGACTGAAGATGCTGTGAACTATCAGCGGACACTTCAGTATCTAATCGTCAAGGCACAACAGGTTTGGCTTCCTTGACTTGGATCCTCCACTATCATTCTTTGTCCATGCTATTAGTGCTTTAAAGTTCAGTTACCTTCATAATATGGCGCTTCTATCATCCAGTGTAACAATGAAAAGCTGTTGGAGAACCCTTACCTTCAAATGCGGGGCATTCTCCAGCTGGCCAATGATCCTGCAGGGTAGTTCTAACATGTATTGTTCATCGTGATTTCGATGTACTCTGTGACCCTATTATTTCTGAGAGAGCAGTTCTAGCAAATATGGCAAAATGGCAAGGTATGGCTATTTAATATTTAAACCTATAGGTATCATGTTATCATCATATATTCAGTTTGTCCTACTGATTATAAGCCCTCTATGCTTTAAATTCTTTATTATGGCCATTTACCGGGACCTCCCCTTTAACTTTGCTAAATTACTGACAGCACCCCTCTTATTTTCGAAATTACAAAAACTTCCCCTAAAGTTTTCATTTCATTACAAAAACCTCCCATGAAGTTTTCATTTCATAACATCCATGCACAAAAATACCCCCCTCAGTGTACAGTTCCCAGGGGGTATTTTTGTTCATGGATGTTAGGAAATGAAATGTCCAGGGGAGGCTTTTGTAATGAAATGAAAACTTAAGGCGAGGTTTTTGTAATTTCGAAAATAAGATGGGTGCTCTCAGTAATTATGCTAACTTACAGGGGAGGTTTGGGTAATTACTTAAAACTTTGTTTCATTTTATCATCATATATTCAGTTTTTGTCCCACTGATTAGGAATCCTCTATCTTTGAAAACAATTCTCCATCATTCTAACATTTAATGTATGTAGATGAAGAATCCAATTGCCTTGGGATCCTCTTTAAGCACTTATTATAGCAGCTATTCTCACAATTCATTTCTGTATTTTCCAGGGCCACAAAGTGAGCTTGTAAAGTAGGATTTTGTTGAACAGTTGCCGTGTAGCTGAAGTTCAGAGTGTATATTTGGCCTGATAGTTGTTTTATTCGTTGATTTATTTAATTGTTTTCGCCAACCAGCTCCCGCCAAAACTATTGAAAGCAATTTTTATTTAATGTTTGCTTTTCAGGTATCAAATGATCTTTCCCTTTTTTCTATTTTTTTGCTCAAGTAATATTTTATAGTTTATTTACTATTCGTTACAGCTTTGATGAACCCTAATTTTGCTGCTTTATAGGTTAGTACTGGCAATTTGAAGATGGGGATCAAGTCAACGTCTTCATTGCCTCCAATTTTGTGTGATGACTATAACCGAGTTCATGCGAGTATTTTTGTGAGGCATTCTCCGGTTATTGATAACTTTATAGGTTGTGTGCAATCAATTTTTTTTGTATTTGCAGCTAACTATTGATAAATTCTACTCAATTTGTACTTTATTCACCAATTCTTTTGTAGATTTCCACCACTATAGCTAGAACAGAAAACTTATGATTAGCTTCTTGTGAGAGTCGTCATGTATTAGACCACCTTTCGTCGATTGATCACTTCACTATTTCTCCAAACTTTGTTCAAAGTGAAACATGTTAATTTGTATATTATGATAAGACCACAGCTTTGTACATTTTTCTCTTGTTACCCATTTATGTTTTCATACTTATTATCCCTACACAAGTATTATGCAGCAAATCTCATTATATATTTTTGTTGTTTCATATGAAAGAGACTGAAAAAAACTTATCAATAAAGTACTTGTGAATTGTAATACCCTTGAAAGACAGACTTTTGATATCGAAAAAATACTTATGAATGCCTCAATTTTATTCTATTTACTATTAAAATTGGCCTTATTTGGCTTAAAGCTTATAAGTGGGGTTTTAGTTACCTTTTTTTAACTATTAATCTATATATATATATTTACTATAGGTTATTTAAGAAACCTAAGCATATATAATGGGGCTTCAAGAAATTATGGATGTAAATTTTGATTGTTCTGAGCAAAACTTGTTAAATTAGTCACTTATTTCTATGATTTTAGAAGTTTTATCTTTATTTTGTGTTGTTTTTCTTTACCAAAGAACCAACTACTTAAGAATTTTATACAAATAACTCTAAATCAAGCGCGGTCAATTGAATTTATTCAATATGTTCAAAAATAACTCGTGTTTGATTCGCCGATGTTCTCAACTAAAAAATAAGCTCGAAAGTGATATTCTCCCTCAAACTTATAAGCTCTGCGCATCACTTGTATTCGATGTGGGATTAACACAATAATCTTCGACTTGCACGTCACGCACTTGGGTTAGGGAGGTTAGAACTATACCTTTTTATAATTCATTGACTGGATGTTGTGTGATGCATTCGGGGTTTGATTCTATTTTTCATTCCCTTGGGGTCTTATTACTCTAACATTTAGCTCAAATTGTGAGACTTCTCATACTTAAAAACACAAACTATAGTAGAATTTGCAAAATATAGTGTACTATGGTGGTACTACTCTCAATTGCAGGTCGGTGTTCTGCGGTATTATTTTTATTGTTTTAAGATTGCTAAAATCTTGTTAAAGCTGAGAACTTAGCACACAATTTAGACTATGGCTTCGTTTGGGGGCTGCTTATTTGCTTTGGTGAGTTGGGTCAAAAATGCCATTATCATAGATTGTAGGTTTGGCGAGACAGGTTATGACCGCTACCAAGAAAATATACTAGTTTTGAGCATAAAATTCATGAATTTTTTTAGGTGAGGTCGGGCGTTCACGAACAGCGGTTCATGATCACCGCGTCAAACAAAGCCTAAGTTGAGCGTTACTAGCCCACCAATGAAACAACCACGGGAACAAGACAAATAAGAAGATTGGAAATCTTTATTGTTCGTGTTACAAAAGAATGTGATGGATTACTCCATCTATGCCCCGCATTATAGTAGGGGTCAAATCTGGCCTCACAATATACGCCATCAATGAGTTATTATAAAATGACAAATTAACGAGCTCATGAATTTTAAAATTGTAATTAACCCAAATGTAATCTCAAAAGTGTAGTACAAGCAATGCATTCATGAAACATTGATAGTAAAGTCTATGACATGCAGACTTGATGCAACAAAAGAAAAAAAAATAGAATGATGAAACACTTCATGAATCAAATAAATCAAATGCGAAAGAAACCATGAGTCAATTGAAAGCTCACTAACAACTTCATTACAACTCCCCTCTTTTTAGGCATCTTAGCGGAACTCGGGGAACTTCATCACTCTGCAAATTAACACTTCTCGAATACAATAATAGTATGTTAAGTGAATAGCAAGAGAACATGCAGTGTCTCAAACATGAAAACACATTCTTTGTTGTTGTCATGCTCAAAGGGTCTATAATTCAAACACAAACTAAAATACACTAATCTTATTCATGTAAGCTTAACATGAGTAGCGGACGACCATGCCCTAAGCTACATTATCACGGAAAGTAAAGGAGTGTGTGTATAAGAAATAAAGCAAGATAAAAAAAGCATTCAGATGACAGTGATTTATAGTGGTTCCTCAATAAGTGGGTACGCCCTCTATTCCACAATGAGTGGACTCTCATTATGTCTCGACCGAGACGAGTCATTTCCTTCTAGAGGCTCCAACCCAATTTGAACCCTTTTCACTGGAGGTTCCAAATCACATCAACTCAAATCACATCAACTCTTTTGAAGGGAGAGTTTGATAACCATTTACGCAGTAGGTTGTTGAAGATGTGGATATTATTGCTCTTAGCAAGAGTGTATCTAGAGATAATAGACTATCTGAATCTCAGAAGCAGGAGATTCAGTATATAGAGAAGAGGAAGATGAGTGATTAGTTGTTTCTCGTCTATCCAAGCTCGACTGAAAAAGCTTTCTTGAGTCTAAAAACTTAAAACATCCAATAAACAAAAGAGGTTTTATATCTCCCTGCTTTCCTTTCCTGTTCAAGTTCCAATACAATAGTAGCGGCATAGGCGACATATATGACTGCCGCATTCCATTTCAGGAGAGCAATGTCTCTGTTTGAATTCGGCAGAACACTTAAGATTAGCCAACAATTGTTGATCGGGTCTGCCAACGATCGCTGACCGAATCTCTTCCAGGGGCAGTAGGTGGTCGGCGAACTTTGATCTGCCTTCGAGTTGATCTGGGGTCACCGGTCAATGATCGTTGAGCGATGCTGGAGGTCGATGGTTAATGATCGTTTAGCCACCTTCTTCAATTATTTTGGAGTTGAGTGAGACGATCGATGATTAGCGGTCGGCGGTCAACTATCACTGATTGATGAACTATCCTGGCAATCAACGATCATTGAGCCATTCGGTCACCGGTCAAGGATTGCCAGTCAACGATCGCAGACAACGAACCTTTCTTTGAGGGATCATCTCATTAGCTTTGCCTGTCTTCAAGGATTCCTTAGCTTGTATTTTTCTACAAGTCTTCATCTAATATTTTGAGGGGACATTGCACATACACATGTACAAGTAGACATCCCCACCTCATATGAAACACTGAGCTAATAGATCCCAGGGACTATCAACCAAGTCCTCTCTACACTTATCCACCAGGATATATAAGACAGTTGTATAAGCTCTGAGTGACAACACCCTATAACCTAGGGTTCAAGTCATGTATGGGGAAGTACAACCATAGTAATTTAATCATGATCCTAAAGATTACTTATGGATTATGAGTGTATATTCTTTGCTTAATATATTCATCATATGTAGACTTAATGGTTTACATTGAATCATGGACTCCCCGAGGTCTGCCAGGTGAAGGGCTCGTAGCGGTCCTAGGAGGTGCAATGAGATGACATCCCAAATCTCCCTTTCTCAAGATAATTAATACTGCGGGCTCCGAACATTTCCTAATAGTATATTCATAAGGAAAGGTGTTGTTGCGAGGTTATATTGAAATAATTGTTCTTAAGCAAGAATTACTAACCGCACCCACATTTGAGGTTCCATATGAAATCAACCATATTAGTCTACCCCACTTGGCCCAAACTTCTAACAAGGGTCTGAGATAAGTTAATTATACTACCAGCAAAGTTTGGTTAATTTTTGATGAGCATTAAGAGAGTTATTCCAACCATCAAAATTACTATTAGCACATTGCATGTGGATCACAATGGTGTACATCAAATTCTATATAACCAATTGACCTAAAATTTCTACCATAGGTCTAAGGTAGGTCAAGTATACTGCCAACAAGATTTGGGTAATTTTTTATGAGTATTAAAAGAGAGTCCAAACAATCAAAATTACTATTAGCACAACACATGTGGATCACAAGTGTGTACATCAATTTCTATATAACTAATTGACCTAAATTTTTTGTCATAGGTCTAAGGTAGGTCAAGTATACTGTGAGCAAGATTTGGTTAATTTTTTATGAGTATTAAGAGAGATATTCCAACAATCAAAATTACTATTAGCATACCACATGTGGATCACAAGTGTGTACATCAATTTCTATATAACCAATTGACCTAAAATTTCTACCATAGGTCTAAGGTAGGTCAAGTATACTGCCAGCAAGATTTGATTAATTTTTTATGAGTATTAAGAGAGAGATTCCAACACTCAAAATTACTATTAGCACACCACATGTGGATCACAAGTGTGTACATCAATTTCTATATAACCAATTGACCTAAAATTTCTACCATAGGTCTAAGGTAGTATGAGGAGGGTTTCCCCATAGATTTGGGATTTTTCAGAACAATTATGCCTAATTATTTCATTAATACCATAGTGTGACATGACTCAAATGTTGTCAAATAAAATATGTATTTAATCTAAAATCCTCAAAATATTTCCAGAGATGTATATTGACTTATATAAGGTTCTACCCGAGTTTTGGAACTTTCTCCATTTATTTGACTTCCATTATTTATTTATTTAATGATGTGCATAACCTAAATAATGTCAAATAATGTGTGTGATTGTTCTAAAATTCCTAAATTATTTTCAGAGATGTATATTGACCTATGTAAGGTTCTACCAGAGTTTTGGAATTTTCCCCATTAATTTGACTTCCATTATTCATTTATTTAATGGTGTGCATAATCTAAATAATGTCAAATAATGTGTGTGATTGTTTTAAAATTTCCAAATTATTTTCAGAGATGTATATTGACCTATGTAATGTTCTGCCAGAGTTTTGGAATTTTCCCCATTTATTTGACTTCCATTATTCATTTATTTAATGGTGTGCATAATTTAAATAATGTCAAATAATGTGTGTGATTGTTCTAAAATTCCCAAATTATTTTCAGAGGTATATTATAACCTAAGTAATCATGTGACAAAAAATTCAGAATTTTCCTAAGTCATTTGGTCACTTTCATTTCATTAATTTAATTATGCGATAAAATTATAATTAATTAAATACCTAGAATTTTTAGCTCAAAAAATCCCAATTTTCACAGAGATGTTTCCTTTCCTCATAATATGTGTATGGCACAAATATCATTAACATCTAACAAGCCATTTGTGATAAATTCACAAAACACATATATGTATTATATGCACACCAACTACTCATTCATCACATTTTCATGCAGAACTCCAAATGACTTAAAATTTATAATATAGATGTAAAATGACCTTAACAACATGTCACTACATATTTGGTATTTTTTCACATCACTTATGGTATAAAAATTTCATTTATATCATTAGTGTCACACCTCTAAATTTTCCACAAAAACCTTAGAAACATTAATTCCAAAAATTCTAGAATTCACAGATATGGTACATGACATCATGACACACATTGGGTCCAAATTTCATATACTTGCAAGCAATAACTTGAGAGATGTACGTATTAATGTATTTTCATGGCCCTAACAAAACCCCAACTTTAAATCAGGATTGTGGGAGGTACAGGTCACCTCAGAGTGAGTGTAAGTACAATTCGGGAAGCCCTCACCAAGGGCTACAACATTTATGTTGAAGCCTTGGCCTGAATCTAACCAGAGTTAGCTCAAAATCGGGCTTGAAATGGCTGACTTGAGTTTGACCAAAGTCAACTTATATTATCATATGTCCAGGGCTGCGTATAGCTGATCTGCGCGAATCTTGGCGCAGATCTAGCGGTCCCCCGTTATCTTCAACCTCCAGCAACAGTCACGATTTACCCGACCTATTGGGTTCTAGACCTTTCACCTTGCCCTGGCCATGGCATCATGACCTATATTACCCTAAGGGCTCTAGAAGGGAATGGTATATTACAGCCGACGCATTCGTTACCTGCATCTGCCGTCTCTAGTGCGTCCATGATCCCTATCACCGCCGACAAAGACATCCATTTGGTAAACGATGCACTTGTCAAGGGGAAGCAACATCGTTCGTCATTCTGTTTTCTTCTTGTCGTCGTCCTGTCGTCCCCAGCCACAGCTGAAGCCTCCATCAATCTCTCATTTTGGCGTCCAACTAGCGGCGCCTGCTCTCTCCTCGCAAGGTCCTTGCTGATCGAATCCGCTCAATCACTTGTGTGTGTCGTCCTTGTTGACCACACGGGAAATATCGGCCTTTTTCAAGCCACGGGTCATCTGCCCTCGGCACGCCTGTTGTTTCTTCTCGAGCCTCCATCGAGCTCAGCCTCATTTGGGAAACTGTGTAGACCCTTAAGTGAACCCGCAGTTTTCTCCCCCGACCGCACCACCGTCGCGACCCATCATAGCTCCACCGACCCCCTATTCTACCGGCCTTGTCGGTCATCTCTCCGCCTCTTTTGTCTGTCCCCTTGTTGAAATTCCTGGATCCGCCCCTGTCTATGGGAATAATGATTTCGCCATGAAAATCAATTGTAGAAACGACAAATGTACATTTAGTTCATTTGACAAATATACTAGCAGGCGAGAGGGCCGGGACGAGAACATGGGGGTCTGTTTGGCATGACGGCGACGACGATGAATGCTGTGGTTATGAACCGTCATTCGTGAATGTCCGACCTCACCTAAGTAACTTCATTTGATTTTTTTTTTTTGTTCAAAAATAGTTTCTTTTCTTTGCGGCGGTCATAACAGTTGTCATGTCAAACTCAAATTTTACGACGGTGATTTTTTTGTCCAAACTCACCGGAGCAAAAATGCCACTCCAGACAGACCCCAATAAATGAGTTAAGTGGGTTTCAAATTTATCGCTGTAAATAAGAATATCCTCAAAAAATCATAGCAAATATGCCTAGATAATATGCAAATAAAGAATTCACGAGCGACCGATAATATTATCGGCGCATTAGTGAAGCCAAATGACATCACGAGAAAATTTTTATAACCCATGATGGATGAAAATATCTGGAACGTAAATCTAGTTTAGTGTATATGGGGGCATGATATAATTCATCAATTAGTTAGCCGATTGCGGCAGGGGCGGATCCAAAAATTTCTACAAGGTGGGCCCGGACCTTTCAAGAAATTTGAGAAACCCATAGTCGACGAATACAATGTTGTAGTTTGATTTTTAAAGATAAACGAAGTCACATAGCAGCTTATTTTGTGTGCGCGAGGGACACTAATTAAAAAATTCAACCAAGAGAATATTTATACATTTAGTGCACATATCTATATACAAATATTAATTGTATGATCATATAAAAATGCACTAATTAGAAAGCATGCTCCTAAATCCTAAATCCCGCTCCTGCGAAAATTAACTCATCCGGACACCGTTTTTAATGTATAAGTAGTCGAAATTCATTGTCTCAGCAAGAGGAATCCAATTTCAACATCCATTTTACATTTTAATCGATATTTGAATTGCTTGGTTTAGTCTTATATTATAAATTTCTAACCCAAAATTATATAAACTCTCGTAAAATCTAAACTAAGCAAATCTATGTGAAATTAAATACATAAAATTGAATAGAAATTGAAATACATCAAATTTAAAATATACCGATCGTCCAAGAAATAGATCCGAATCCCTTGGGGATTTGCCATGTATAACACGATGTTCGGAGAGTGATAATCCTCGGTGAAAAGTTTACGACAATGTTATAAGCAGTCCTATAACTGCTAAATACAGTTCATTGATATTTGCAGTTCAATGAATTTAAGTGTTTTTTAGGACTGCGAATAGCTGTCTTAGGACTGCTAATAACATCGCATAAAGTTTATCTGAATGAGTAGTAGAAGGTGCGGGCGGGGAGGTGGAATGGAAAGGGCGATGGCCAATCGATCACTTAAAGCGAAATTCATCTAATGCTTGATCCTCATGTTGGGCTAGAGAGCACGCAAGCCCGACCAGAGCACCTGCAAATTAGTTCGAGCAAGTACCTACACGACCGTTTAGCGGTATGCCGATACACAACCAAAAATACAGCACAAAATAACAACAATAAAGGTGACACGCAGATATAACGTGGAAACCCAATAGGGTAAAAAACACGGGACGATCGGAGTCCAACCCGGAAAGCCGCCACTAAAAATGTGTAAAACAGATAGGCAATTACAAGGCTTTCCCTCCTCGATCCACACAGGATCTTCACCAACTTCACACCACACAATAATACACAATAAACAGTAGCAGAAAAATTGCAAGTTACCGACAGTGGCGGACGAGACGGATTACACAAATCCTCTCCAAGATGTCTCTTCGAATCCTTGCCCAAGTCTGCTCCAGATCCAATCCGTGTAGGCGAAGTATTCCTCGTCAACGTCGCAGAGACGTCCGAAAGCTCTCCCCAAACTAAGACGCTTGCCACAAAGGCCTCACTAGAAACTCTTTCAATGCTTGAGATGGGAGAGAAGTTGATGCCTTACCCCTCCTCCTTCATGCCTATTTATAAGGCCAAAACCAAGGGGTAGATGGCGGTAGATAGCATGTGGAGGAAGCTTCCTTGAAGCTTCCCTCAGTCAAAGAACACATGTCGAATAATATGAAGCTTCCTTTGGCCACCTTCCTAAAAGCTTCCTTCAAGAGAACATGTTGATTTCATAGTCAACGACGGCTAACCCTTTTCACACTTGGCATGAAACACATGCTTGAAAAGCATGGTCAAAAAGGTGGCTAGCCCTTTTCACACTTAGGAGAAAATACCTCATCAAATCTCCCCCTTTTCGACTAAGTGAAAAATGTGTCCTTCTAATTATCTTCATTTGGTAAGACCTTCATGTTTCCTCCATATGTCGATAGATCCAGCACCACCAAGTTCGAGTTAGTAAAACTCAAATCCACAGTTTTCTCCACAAAGGACGGGAACTGTACCCAACAATTTATCCCATTTGCATTTATGTGGAAGAGATCGCCATGCCAGCAATCCTCACACAATGTTCGAACTTCCCCCTCGACACAGTCTTCGTAAGCATATCCGCTCCATTGTCATCTGTGTGCACCTTCTGCAAATCCAGCTCTCTTTGCTCTAGAGTATCGCGTATCCAATGATACCGCGTATCAATATGCTTGGATCTCGAGTGGAAGGTGGGGTTCTTCCCTAAATGAATCGCGCTCTGACTGTCACATAAGAGTGTGTAGCGCTCCTGAGTGAAACCAAACTCTTTGATGAAACGCTTCATCCAAAGAAGCTCTTTTCCTGCCTCAGTGACTGCAATAAACTCTGCCTCCGTAGTCGACAGTGCAACGCACTTTTGTAGTCTTGACTGCCACGAAACAGCTCCCCCAGCAAATAGGATCAGGTACCCAGAGGTTGATCTTCTAGAGTCCAAATCTCCAGCCATATCAGCATCTGTGTAGGCTAGTAGCTCTGGCTCACTATCTCCAACCCTTAACGTTAAATCTGATGTCCCATGTAGGTACCTTAGAATCCACTTCACAGCGCTCCAATGTTCTCTCCCAGGATTGGAGA
The DNA here is from genome assembly GCA_033032865.1 of Dactylorhiza incarnata. NCBI lineage: Eukaryota > Viridiplantae > Streptophyta > Magnoliopsida > Asparagales > Orchidaceae > Dactylorhiza > Dactylorhiza incarnata. The sequence goes on from JAWHQI010000173.1 coordinate 2,745,721, forward strand.
GAAACCTACTAACAGTACCAACAGCATGCGCTATATCAGGGCGAGTGCATATCATGGCATACATAAGACTACCAACTGCAGAAGCATAGGGGACCTTCTGCATCTCCTCTTTCTCCTCAGGTGTGCTCGGGCACTGGTCAGCGGTAAGTCTGAAGTGAGCTGCAAGCGGCGTGCTCACCTTCTTCGCCTGATCCATACTAAATCTCTGTAGCACCTTCCTGATATATCTTTCCTGCGATAACCAAAGTAACTTGGAGTCTCTATCTCTCCGAATATGCATCCCTAGGATGGTCTTCGCAGCTCTCAAGTCCTTCATCGCAAATGTGGAGCTCAACTGCTGCTTCAGCTCGGCAATGCGCGTAGTGCTCCTCCCAACTATCAGCATGTCATCGACATAAAGGAGCAAAATAATAAAATCTTCTGGAGCGTATTGCTTCATAAACACGCAGTGATCAAGGGTGGTCCTCCTAAAGTCGATCTCCCCCATAAAAGCATCGAACTTCTTGTACCACTGTCGCGGGGCCTGCTTTAGGCCATATAAGCTCTTCTTCAGGCGACAGACTGGGATCTCCTTCCCTTTCACCTTGAAACCTTCAGGCTGCTTCATATAAAGCTCCTCCTCAAGATCGCCATGCAAAAAGGCGGTCTTGACATCCATCTGCTCAATCTCCAGGTCTAGCCTTGCAGCAAGGCCAAGAATAACCCGGATAGACGACATCTTCATAACAGGAGAGAAGATCTCATCAAAATCAACTCCTTGTTTCTGACTGAAATCCTTCACCACTAATCTTGCCTTGTATCTGAGTGGTGTCGAGGGGTCTCCCTGCTTTACTCTAAAAATCCATCGATTCTTCAGAGCCTTCTTGCCCTTAGGCAATCGTACCAGCTCATAAGTATGGTTCTCATGCAGAGACTGCATCTCCTCTTGCATAGCAACCATCCACTCTTTCTTCTCTGAGCTCTGCACTGCTTCATCAAAGCACTCGGGCTCCCCCGCATCAGTCAACAAAATATACTCAGTAGCAGAGTATCTCGAAGATGGTTGTCTGACTCGATCAGACCTCCGTGGAGCGAGCTCAGCTGCTGGTATGGGCACATCATCAATGATGTCCTCTGTAGGCTCGCCATCATTCATGTCCTCATGGACTGGAAGTGGCTCAACGCCCTGCACTGGATCAGGCTCTGCGGCCTCCTCAGTATCGTCACCTCCAGTCATAGGAGACTCTTCATCAGTGTGAGAGTCAGCCTTCTCAGTCTTTTCAGGATCAAGCATAGTCTGATCCTCACAAAATATGGCGTCGCGACTGCATACAAGCTTCTTCTCAACTGGATCAAAGAACCTGTAGCCAAACTCGTCGCTGCGTCCATATCCCAAAAATATGCATTGACGGGTCTTAGAATCTAACTTCGATCTTTCATCCTGAGGGATGTGCACAAAGGCTTTGCAGCCGAAGACCCTCAAGTGACTATACGAAGGGTCCTTCCCATACCAGACTTTATCAGGAATATCCTCCTGCAATGCATAACTGGGAGATAGGTTGATGACGTGTGCAGCTGTGTATAAAGCCTCACCCCAAAACATGCCAGGTAGCTTTGACTCAGATAGCATGCACCTCACCCTCTCCATCAAGGTCCTGTTCATCCTTTCAGCTATGTCATTTAGCTGTGGCGTCTTGGGCGGAGTCTTTTCATGTCTGATCCCTTGCTTTCTGCAATACTCATCAAAAGGACCAATATACTCTCCCCCATTGTCGGACCTGATGCACTTTAACTTCTTCCCAGATTGCCTCTCCACCTCAGCGTGGAATCTCCGAAAAGTGTCGAGAATCTCACCTTTGGTCTTAATAGCATAGACCCAAAGTTTTCTCGAATAGTCATCAATGAACGTCACGAAGTAAGACGCTCCTCCTCTCGTCTGGACCTTCAGTGGCCCGCAGACATCAGTATGTACGAGCTCTAGTGGCTCGGATCTCCTGGTGGAGCTGTGGCTGAATGAAACTTTATTCTGCTTTACAGCCATACAATGATCGCATCTCTCCAACTGATCCTCAGATAGATCAGTGATCATCTGCTTCTTGGAGAGACATCCTATCCCTTTCTGGATGATGTGACACAATCTCCTGTGCCATAAAGAGGTGGATGCTCCATCTCTGACAGTGTTGACCTAAGCAGCTTCAGGTCTCCCCTCCATGTAGTATAAACCAGTCTCTCTATAACCTCTGGCCACTACTAGCGACCCCTTGATCAGCTTCCAAAATTTTCCACCAAAGACACTTAAGTGTCCCTCATCACCTAGTTTTCCAACTGAAACTAGGTTGAAGCGAATGTCAGGAACATGTCGCACATCTCTTAGGATTAGCAATCCTCCAGTGCTCGTCTTCAGGTGCATGTCTCCCCTCCCGATGACTTTTGACGTGTCACCATTGCCCATCCTAAGCACTCCACAGTCGTGAGTCGTGTAGGTGGCAAACAACGCTCTGTTGTGGGAGACATGTGCAGAAGCACCCGAATCAACAATCCAGCTTCGGTCATCACAAGAGAGTGCAGCTGTGACGTCATCTCCAACAATGATGACATCATCCTCTGTAGATGCAATAACTGCAGTGTGACTCTCCTTCCTATCATCAGTAGCCACGCCTTTCTTCCTTTCGTCATTCTTTAGAGAATAACAGAACTTCTGAATATGCCCCTTGTAACATCTCCCAAGCTGCTAGACCCCTAAGTTGGTTTTGTCATGACTAGGTCATGACAAAACCATAGGAAGAGCCCTTTGATCTTGTGAGCTTAGGTAAGAAAGAGAAAACCACCTTGGACTGCAAATAGCAATTTCCAATTACCAAGCTTAGGGTGGGACTTTAGGGCCTCAACTTGACCATTTTACCCCCACCATAGTATCCCTAACCCTTTAGGGGTCCCCTTTGGGCACCAAGGGCCCATTAAGGTCAACCAAAGAGGCCAAATTGACCAAAGTCAACCTAAACCCCAAATTGGTCAAAGTAACCTATTTAGAGCCAATTAACCTTCACCATGTCAAATTGATCACACATCTAGGCCTAGAATACCATAAGAAACCTAGTAGACCTAAAAACCCCATCATGGGACCCCCAGGGGTGCAAATTGACCAAAATGCCCTTTCTAGGTCAAAATGGCAATTCTTCACAAAGTGCCCTAATTGACTATCACCATATTAAATTGACCTTACCCATAGTGTTATCATGTCATAGGGGACCCAGTGGACCAAAAAGCCCCATGACTGGGTCAACCCTAGGGCTCAATTTGACCAAAGTCAATTTAGCCTGTTTTGGTCAAATCAGCTTAATTTGGGTCAACTAAGGCTCATATGACCAAATTGACCCCACCAATAGTTTCTAAACCTAATTTGGAACCCAATGGACCCAAAAGCCCCATCCTAGGGTCACCCAATTGGTCAATTTAACCAAAAGTCAAACTTGCCCAATTTAGGTCAAATCTCTTAAACCTAGCCCAATCCCTTTGGGCTAACTCAATTGGGTGGTCAACCAGCCTGGTAGACTAGCATTAAACACAGAGGGGAGTAGAAATTCGGCCATGGTGATTAGGAGAGAGAAAATGGAGGTTTCCCCATTTTTGAGGTGAGAGAAAGAGGCCATTCATGGCCATTAAGAAGATTCCCCCCTGGGCCTCCCCCATTAACTCTTCCATTCATCTCCTCTGCTGATTACAAGGAGTTTCCAGCAGTTTCCCAGGGGGATTAAGGCAGGGGGAATGAATGGGGGCCGGCCTTAGGAGGAATTCGAAGGGGCCATTAATGGCATTGGGGGTTAAAGCCACCACCACCTCCAATTGAACCCCCTATCACCTTCAGAATCCGGAGAGGAGAGAAACCCCCAAGTTTTCAGTGGAGATCATGCTCTGTAGGCTTGAATCGGCATGGCACCTCAACCTTCCCGAGCTCCCATGGTATACACGAGGACAACAAGGCGGCAAGCCCCAATTCAGGTTCGATCCTCCTTCTCTCTCTCGGTGCTTAGATCCTAATCCAGCTGGGGCTTGATTCGAGTTCAAACGGGCTCAAATCGTGCACCCAAAGGTGCTCATTTTAAAGCATTTTCCTCCTCCCCGAAACCCCTACTCCGGCCACCACCGGCCGGCAAACGACCTCCTATCGCCGGCCACCACCTCAACGGAGGTGGTGGTGGCACTTGCCGGCCGGGGAGATGTGAGGGTGGCCGGGAAATCGCCCCGCAAAGTCACCCAGGATGGGCCATCGCAGGCCGTTGGCTGATCGGGGACGATGGCTGTGAGCCGTCCGATCGGCCGCCATCTATTATTCGCAGACCCTTTTTAATGATTTTAATTTAGTTAAGTTTATTATGTCACATTTCTGACAGCATTTTGATTTAATTATTAAAAATACTTAGAGGCCTCTAGGGAAAATTTGTCCAACATCAAAGTTGGAGCCCTTGCGGTCTAGTTTAATCCAAAATTTAGATCACTCAATTTGGAGTCCTGGTTAGGGCACAGCACTCATTTTGGTGAGGACTATCCTTAAGGCTAACCAGAGTTTATTTTTGATGCCCACACCAATCCAGAACCCAAATGACTTGAAATTTGGAGTGTAGGCTACTCTTATATACTGCTAACACCTATCCAAAAATCAGAATTTTTTGAGAAACTTTTTCTATAGTTTTTGGAAAACTTCAATAATCCATGTGTGATTTAATTAGGTGCCTTAATCACCTCAAAACCCTTCCAAATTTGGATGTGTGGTCTTAGAGAGCATGTAGGGTCTCTGGTTAAAATATCATAATTTTTGGAGTTGATTTGGTGGAGTAATTCACCAAGACAACCTTAGGCTCCCTAGGTTTAGGCAAAACTTTGGGTGAGTGCCCCCACTCTTCCACAAAGCCATTTGGCTTCATATTTGGGGTGCACATCACCCTCCCCCATGCCAACCATTGGCCAAATTTGGTGGCCATTGGAGGAGGTTTGCCCTAGTAAATCAAAAGGGGGCTAAATGCTATTAGCACCCCAATTAGGTACCCAATAGAACCCCACTCCTCACCAAATGTTGGTAGGATCATGGGTGGTCATTCACTGACCTCTGACCAGTGTAATGAGTAGCTTGGACTTAGGCAAAGTAGGGAGCTTCCCTTGGACATTTGTTTGCTTAAGGGTTTGTTTAGGGCAAGGGTGAACTTAAGTAAATTTTGGAGTGTGGAGGGGCTTCCTCCCACTGAGTTAAAGGGGTGATCTTAGTCACTGCCTTGGGATGTATGGGACACCCCAAGGAGCAAATTTGGATGAGCTAGGGCTTAAGGTGCCCTTAAACCCTAGTGGTTAACCTTAGGAGGTCCTTTAGGGTTTGTGAAGGACATAGGAGTGTTTGTCCATGGAGAGAAGTGAAATAGCCTTCTCTGAGTTCTAAGAGTGTTATAATACCCTCACAAGAAGTTTGGGTGGATTTGGGTGAGTTTTGACCATAACCCTAGGTTAAACCCTAAAGGGGTGCATTTAGAGGCCAATGAAGGAATAGGGGTCAAACCTTAATGGTTTGACTTGAAGTTTTGTGGATGTGGTCATGGTGACCAGAGAATGCTACTGTGAGAAATTGGAGGGATTTGGAGTTGCCAATCCTAGGTAATAAATCCTTGGGTAGATTTGTAAATATTTAGTTTTTTTGAAATTTATGAAGAAATAATTCTTATTGATTAACCATCCTCTGTCACCAACTTAGTCTTGATGTTATAAATCTCTGGAGAACCTATTAGAACCATTAGAAAACTTTTAGAGGTTCAAGTTGTAATTATTCATATTGTTGGCAATTTTTGGGATGATTAATTTTAGGGTGTTAGATTTCTGTAATTGTATGAAACTTTGCTGGATGACATTTCATACCATCATGAACCCACTATATTTTCCTCATAATTTATGGATCAATATTTTTGGTACCTCTAGTTCAATTTGGAATTAATTACAAATATATTCTCTATGGAAATTACAAATGTACCCTCTGTGGAACATGGTCAAACTTTGTAGGACTGGATATTTTATTATAAATCACCTCTGTATTTATTTGCATAAGGTTTAGAGATCACATGAGGGTACCTACTTTGGAATTTATTGGAAATAAATGAGTTTTGAAATTTTTAAAAATAGTAAATCTTGCTGGTTTTTCCTAAAACTTTATATCTACTGATTATTAGATACTCTTGATTTATGTAAAAATTGGGATAGGCATTGGAAGTCAGAAAAGTACACTTATAGTTCAAACCTTAGGAAAATGCCCTTTGGAAAAATTGTTTTAAATATTTATATTGTGAGAGAAATTATGAAACTCTGGATTTGATCTTAAATAAGTATCATGGACCCACAATAAATCCATTGGGTCCTAGAGTTGATTATTTAGTGTACCTCCCTTCATGAGCATCAAAACGTTGAGGGTGGTCTGCGTTTAGCATTTGGCAACTTTGGGGATTAAGGGTCAATTTGGTGGTCATTGGTTTGGAGATATGAGGGTTGAGTGGTAATCACATAGTTATGTGAGGATCCCTGGAGTAATTAGGGTTTGGTGAGTCCTAGGGTGGTGGGGAGCCACCCTTGGGATAGGTCGTCCTGGGTTGACGAAAGATCGTCTTTTCCCGTTAGCGTCCTTAGAGCACCTAGGTTTAATATAGGTAAGGTATTACTAGGGTTTTCTTATAGGAGTCTAGCCGGTTTAGTCCGGTGGTCTTGTGATTATGAGATGTTTATTGGTGACGGGCGGGTTAGCCCGGGGAGCTTGTGGCTCGGAGATTGTTGGAAAACCTGTTGCATGTGCATAAGGTGGTGGGTCCTTTGTGTTGGTGATCGTTGCACCAACGTTGATACTTGGGCTCGGCAAGTGAGGTATTTACACTTAGCCATAAAAGTCTGGCGGTCCAGTCAGTAAGAGTACGCAGACGCTCCGTGGGTTTGCGTTGAGGCGTACGATAGGTCTAGGTTAGGTAGTGCATATACCAACCTAGAGGTGGGCGAGGCCAAACCCACCGCTTCCGTTTGCCACTACGGGAGTATCCTGGGAGTCTTGCACGCTCCAAAAAGGGGGAACTAAAGGTCTATGCGCATAGAGTCGTAGTGAGTGAGTTGCACTTGTATGAACATAACATAACAGCATACCTTGCATGTCATAGCATAAAACATTGCATTTCAACCTACCCCTAACGTATAAGTCGGTTATGGGACTTCTTATACGGTAGGCCCTGCTAAACGACCCCTTGATCAATAGGTTTGTGTGGGCATTCCTATAAATCAATGGTTACTTTTATTATACCTTACTTGCCATTATACAAACTGCTTACTGCTCTTTATGTACTTTTACCACGCTTTTATTTACAGCTTCATTTATTAAATATACACACTTGTGTAGTGGTGGATCTTTCCATAACCAGTTTCCCTGTCACCTGCATTTGCTTACCCCTTTGTTTACCTCTGCTTCGTCCTCCCGCTCGGTGCCTAGGAGTCACTGGGAGAGAGGTGGGGGATTGACTTAGTCTTTTTGACTAACGGTCGGTGTACCTTATCATTTTAGGAGACCGCGGCGACGGGGCAGCACCATAGGCCGATTCAGGTGGAGGCAGGGCAGTCTAGCACAGGAGCACCGATGACAGGATCCGTGAGTGTTATTTATAGTTAATTTGCTTCCGCGAGTGAACTTATGTAGTGAGGCTTTTATGTATCGGGCAGGAGCCCTTGTTATCCTATCTTTTGTTTCAGTTATCTATGTGGACATCTCTTGATGGTTTAAATTATATGTGATGTGGACTTGACCTGTTTAGTCTCTCAAACTCTACTTTTCTTTGGGATCGAGTTGGCCGGCAGGATCGGCGTTTTGTAGTGGCGACCTTCCCGAGCGAGGGTGTCACCGCAAAACGGCGGTTCTGGGCCTAAGACCCGGTGGTTTTGCAAAAAAAAAGGGGGGGGGGGGGGGGGGGGGGGGGGGTCTTACACCCCTTCTTATGACAATAGTGGCACTCCACGTTTTGATAACGTGACTTGGACTTCCCCCTGCTTTGTCCTCTCTCGCTCTTCCTTTCTCTACTCTTGCTCCTGCCTCTCCCCCTGGGCTCAGTGTAGAGGATGTCAGCTCGTGAAGAAGAGCCTGATATCCCTTGAGACTTTCTTCTCACCTCTTTGTTCAGGATGCCACTCTTGGCAATCTCCATAGTAATGATGTCCCCGGGAGAGGAGTTGATTAGAGAAACTCTAACCATCTCCCAAGAGTCTGGAAGAGACTTCAGCAGCCATAATGCGTTGACCTCGTCCTCAAAGGTCACCTTCATAGCAGTAAGTTGATCGATAATACCGTGGAACTCGTTCACATGATCCAAGATAGGGGATCCCTCTCTGTATCTGAACTCCCCCAGCTTCTTCAGTAGATATAGCTTGTTGATGCCAGTACTCTTGGCATACAATGTTTCCAAGGTCTTCCAAAGGATTTTCGCGTCAATGATACTCGCGACATGATTGTAGACGTTCGGTTCCACGAACCGTCTGATGAATCCGCATAACTTCCGGTGCTCCACCTTTCACTTATTTGGATCCATGTCTTTAGGCATCTCCTCAAAGATAGGAGTATGCCAGCCCTTGACGTAGATGAGATCTTCCATCAGTAAGTGTCACTGGTGATAGTTCGCGCCGTTTAATTTCACCATTTGATCGGAGCCTGAACCCGATGTAGACTCCATCGTGCTCTGTCACTGATCGGACTGACCTCAGTTCTTTGAGCCGACTATTTCCAAGAAAGGAATCAAAGAGGATAGGGAGCGGGCCAATGGTCGTCACCTACCGCACCCGATCACTAACCCGAAATATCTGATTGACTCGTCTCGAATCCCAAATAGGTCAGCCCGATACCAGCTTTGATACCACTTGTTGGGCTAGAGAGCACGCAAGCCCGACCAGAGCACCTGCAAATTAGTTCGAGCAAGTACCTACACGACCGTTTAGCGGTATGCCGATACACAACCAAAAATACAGCACAAAATAACAACAATAAAGGTGACACGCAGATATAACGTGGAAACCCAATAGGGTAAAAACCACGGGACGATCGGAGTCCAACCCGGAAAGCCGCCACTAAAAATGTGTAAAACAGATAGGCAATTACAAGGCTTTCCCTCCTCGATCCACACAGGATCTTCACCAACTTCACACCACACAATAATACACAATAAACAGTAGCAGAAAAATTGCAAGTTACCGACAGTGGCGGACGAGACGGATTACACAAATCCTCTCCAAGATGCCTCTTCGAATCCTTGCCCAAGTCTGCTCCAGATCCAATCCGTGTAGGCGAAGTATTCCTCGTCAACGTCGCAGAGACGTCCGAAAGCTCTCCCCAAACTAAGACGCTTGCCACAAAGGCTTCGCTAGAAACTCTTTCAATGCTTGAGATGGGAGAGAAGTTGATGCCTTACCCCTCCTCCTTCATGCATATTTATAAGGCCAAAACCAAGGGGTAGATGGCGGTAGATAGCATGCGTAGGAAGCTTCCTTGAAGCTTCCCTCGGTCAAAGAACACATATCGAATAATATGAAGATTCCTTTGGCCACCTTCCTAGAAGCTTCCTTCAAGAGCACATGTTGATTTCATAGTCAACGACGGCTAACCCTTTTCACACTTGGCATGAAACACATGTTTGAAAAGCATGGTCAAAAAGGTGGCTAGCCCTTTTCACACTTAGGAGAAAATATCTCATCACCTCAAACATGTGAGCCAAGGAAAATGAGCGGGTGAGAGTACTCAGTTGTTGTGCCATGACTAAGGCTCCGTTTGGCACGACGGTGGCGGTCGTGAACGTGGTGGTAAAACTGTCATTTGTGAACGGGCTCCTAAGGAACTTCATCCACTTTTATATTCAAATGGATGAAATTTCTTAGGTGGTCGTTCATGAATGATGGTTTTACCGCCGCGTACATGACCGCCGCCACTGTACCAAACGGAGCCTAAGCGTTTAATACGTGTTTTGAGAACCAAAACAAACATACTTTTTAAGAAATTCATCTGATAAATAAAAAACATGCCAAGATTGTTATTCAAAGAACAATAGTAATTTGAGTTAAAACTTTATTAATTTTTCAACGAGCTCCTCATAAATAGGACAGATTTTTTCGTCCGGAGCCCGTTTCTAAGTTTTCGTCCGGGATCAATAAAAAGAGGACGTCTGCCATACAATTTTTGCACGTGGGTCAAAGATAGAGAGATAAAGCTATTTTAGGAGATGAAAAACAGTCCAAGAAATCATCATAAGATCATATTTTGATCTCCAAAAAATCATATTTTGATATCAGATTAAAATGATCTCTGGGAGATCAAAAATGATCTCCATGAGAGATCAAAAATGATCTCTGCTCCCAGAGATCACCCGGAGTCCGGACCGAAAAATGTGTCCATAAATAGGGGGCCCGAAACATTGATCCAAATGCATTGATGTGATTAAAACAAAATCGATTGATGAAACTTTTTTAAAATGAAAGCATCGTTCAATTTGGAAAAATCAGTTGGCCGGATTTCCCGAGCTAAAGGGTGCTAAAACATTGTTTTGTCGATTACACGAGTGTTGGACCATGAACAGTCCACTGGCTGACCCTACTGGTTCGGTGGCTGAGAACAATGAAGTTGGTCAGCGATCGCCGGAGAACCCACCGCACACCTGAGAGCACGTTGACGGAGCTCTCCCTTCATATTCGCTCTGATGCTTCCGCTTCAAGGGTGAAAAGGAATCGAGCCTAGAGAAGGCGAAGTGAAAGTTGTTGCAACGTTCCTTCATTGTTCTCAAAGAACGTTTATATAGGTGAGTGCACTAACTCTCATTAGCGGATGGTGGGAATTCCACTAGTATTTTCTTGTGCATCGAGATATCCTTCTCTCGCGGTTGACCAAGGCAACCTACATGGTGTAACAGTGACACCGTATCTTTTGGCATTTGTGTGAAGTGCGGCTTTGTGCAATTGTTGTTATGTCAAGCTCTAGCATAGAGGGTGGAAAGAAGGAGAAGGAAATCAGGCATTTGCAATCATTATTGAATGTGCAATGGAACATTCGTCCAAACGCACCAGTAGGTGCCTTAGTTCGTGATCCGTCAGCTGGTTGAGCATCGAGCAGGCGGAATGTGTTGATGACACAAAGCCAATGTGGTAACGAAGTTGGCATTGAAGGCAACCTTTGTTCCTAAAGTTGGAGAATAGAGGCGGTCGTGCAGTTCAACTTCATTCCTAAGAAGGTGACGCGTCGGACCAGGCAGGAGAAGAAGAAGAAGAAGAAGAGAAAAATGCGTCTCTAACATAGTGCTAAAAGAGGGTGACAACTAACTCATGTGGTAATTCCACTAGTATTGTGATGCAACAGAGGTGGAAGGGAGGCAAAGTCGTGCTCTGCGGCTAGGGAACGAATGCTGGAATCCACTAGCGTGAATGGAAAAATAATGAACTAGTTTGATTAACTCAAAAATCTCCACAAAACCCTACACACAAGGAAAACACAAAACCCAAAATAGTAATAATACAACATAACAAAAACATGGCAGCAAAGGACTGGTAGCAGGGGGCGAGTGTGCAAACGACAATGACGCCCTCTCACTGCGAGTTTATTGTTGGCATCCAGACTGCATGATCTTCTGGCGATCCATCCTGCCCATAAAATTCGCAGAGGCTTGCTCTTCATCAGTCCCACATTCGTCAAAAAATCGCGAAAGAAGCCTTGCCCATGGAGCGGTTCATGACGCTGTTGAAAGCAAATTTAAATTGGGGCAAGGCGAGATCCCACTATCGCGGTTTGTCGCCACAAATGCTCCAAATGAGATTTTCAAGGGATTTGTTTACCACCACTGTTTGGCCTTCCGATTGCAGATGGGAAGTGATACTGTAGTTTAAGTACATATCAAGCATCTTCCACAACATCCGCCAGAAATGGGACAAGAATTTGGTGTTGCGATCAGAAGTAATGGATTTCAGGATGCCTTGTTGGCAGACCTCTCTGAAAAATAACTTGGCAACATGAGAAATGTCCATGTTGTATGGCATGGGAAGAAATGAGGCTTTTTAGAAAAATGGTCTACCACTACGAAGATAGAATCGACCACCCGTTGAGTACATGGAAGACCCAACACGAATATTTTGCTTTAGCAACTTGACAGGCGACACATTTAGCGACAAATTTATGAATATCCTGCTTTAGCAGTAGCCAGAAGTAGTGGTCTTCCGCACTCGCAGTGATTTTATTCCGCCTCATGCGACCGTCCAACCAACCCCGATGAAGCCCATAAGCAATCTTTTCGCACAAGGAGGTGCCAGAAATGCATAAACGGTTGGCTTTAAAAAGAAATTCATCGTGGAGGCGAAAGTCTACAATTGGCGCCAACTGAGCGCATCAAAATCGACCATATAAATCGTTAAGGTAGTCAAAATTCACCACTTCGCCGAGGATAGTAACAAGAAGAGTTGTGCGCCGACTGAGTGCGTCAACGACGTGATTTTGCGAGCCAAATTTATGATGGATGATGTAGGTAAATTTATGATTGTATGAGGACCACCGCACATGCATCTTGTTGATTGCCTTAGCTATTCAAGTATTTCAAAGCCTGATGGTCTGAAAAAAAGAGGAACTCTAGCTGAATTAGGTAGGGCTCCCACACCTTGAGGGCGTGGAAAAGGGCGTAAAATTCTTGGTCATATGTGGACCACCCTTCATGAATGCCATAAGTCGGTTCTCTTGCATAAGGACGTCGCCGATGCCCACACCGCTGTCATCGCATTCGACGACAAACAACTTATCAAAGTCGGGAAGGGACAAAATTAGGTTTGAACAAATTTTGTGCTTGATGGGTTCAAAACTACGAGCAACTTCGTCATCCCACATAATGTTGGCATTTTTAAGACAAGCAGTCAAAGGTGCGACAACATTACTGAAGTTGTGAACGAAATGCCGATAGAAAGTAGCTTGGTCGTGAAAACTTTCTTCCCACGTCGGCGACGGACCACGGAGTGGGCTAGTCCCTAATGGAGACAATTTTGTTCTCGGCAACTTTGAGTCCAATCACTGAAACAACGAACCCAAGGAATACCAATTGCGGGTCCATAAAGTGACACTTAGGCAGATTAATGTAAAATTGATGCATGCAGAGAATATCAAAGACCTGCCAAATGTGATCTAGATGGGAAGAAACTGCCTTGCTGTAGATAAGGATATCATCAAAGTTGACCACGATGAAACAACCAATGAAAGGCTTTAACATAAGGATCATCGCATGCATGAATGTACTCGTCGCGTTCGACATGATGAATGGCATGAGCATCCATTTATACTTCCTAAACGGAGTCTTGAATGTTTTTTCCATTCATCTGTTGGACATGTGTGTCACATCCACTTATTTGAGAATAACAAATCCCAATTTGTATTTGATCTTGCTTGTCGTGTGTTTATAGTGTGCAGAAACTATAGGTGTAATACTCCACAGGTAGAAAGCAGCTTGGAACCAACAAACTGAGCTTAAGCACTACCGCCAGCGCTAGTGGTTACCGCAGGCGCTAGCGCTACCGCCAGCGCTAGCTCAAGTTCGTGCACAGCGCCACGCCGCCGACGGTTTCGCAACCGCTCTACACGAACGATAGCGCAGGCGTTAGGTGCTACCGTAGGCGCTAGCTCGGAGTTCTATAAAATGGAGTTCTCTTTCTCGTTTTCGATTGATCATCCCAGAGAGAGTCCCCTTGCCAAATTCTAGAGATGTTACTCTGCGAATTCTCATCTCCCACTCAAAGTCAAAGAAGAATTCTGGAGAAGGAAGTCATCACGCTGCATCCGAAGAACGATCGCATTAACCTCGCTTGAGCCACAGTGGTCCTTCATCATCAACTCCAGAAAATCTCATAGAGGGAGTCTTTATTTGTATTATTTCATTCCATTGTATTTTTTATAGAATCGCCTTGTGTTTGTCGACTAGGTCCTTGCGCGGCTTAGGGGGGAATTCGCCGCGTGTGTTGGCGACTAGGTCTAGGTGATTAGATCTAGTGGGTGCTCGAGGCCATATCCGGGGGAGGATTGGCTAGAGCGGCTTGAGGTCATATCTAGGGAAGGATATGCTAAAGTCAACCGGTTCGTGGGGATACGAGTCGGTATGTAAAAGGAAAAATTGTTTTACTTTGTGCGCCTCCGATTTCTAGCGATATTGAAATCAAATTTATGTAAACACCTTTTTATATAATATAATCATGTCTCTATTTGTGTTTACTTGATTTCTCTCATTTATGGTAAATTATAAAATTGCAAATTACAATTGTTTCTTCCTTTAAGCTAAATTGCTATTTCATTTACATTTACTTTAAAAAATTTAGTAAATCGTCTAAAAATTCAAAAAGAATTTTATTCCCTTATTCACCCCCCCCCCCCCCCCCCCCTCTAAGGGCGCCTATCGATTCAACAAGTGGTATCAAAGCTAGGTTATTCCAAATTGTTTAAAAATCCAGGAATAATGGCGTCTTATGATCTCACTTTTTCTGAGGGTCAGGAAATTAGTAGACCTCCACTATTCACTGGGTCAGATTATAATTATTGGAAAAATATGATGAGATGTTTTCTTATGACCCTAGATATTGAGGTTTGGAATATGGTAGAAGAGGAATACTCTCCTCCTACAGTTGTAGTTGGAGAAGTAACATTTGAAAAACCTAAGGATAAGTGGGATGATATGGATAAACTTAAATGCAAAAATAACGTCAAGGTCATGAATGTTTTATTTTGTGCGTTAGATAGAAATGAATTTAATAGAATTTCCGCATGTACTACTGCATATGAAATTTGGAATCATTTAGAAATTACTTATGAAGGTACATCGCAGGTTAAAGATTCGAAGTTTTTCCAACTGGAATCGGAATATGAAAAATTCCGGATGGATGAAAGTGAAGATGTTGATGCCATGTACACGCGCTTCACCAAGATCGTCAATGCCTCCAAAGATCTTGGAAAGACCTTCTCCAACGGCGACTTGGTCCGAAAGATTCTTCGGTCTCTCCCTCCCAAATTCAATCCGAAGGTGACGGCTATCTCGGAGTCGCACAATCTAAGAACGCTCCAAGTTGAGAGCCTCATTGGGAATCTCAAAACTCATGAGGTATAACTCAAAATCCAATATGATGAATACAACAAGGAGCCAAAGAAGAAGGCGTTGGCATTAAAGTCAAAAAGAGAGTGCCAAGTGGATGAGGATGAAGATGAAGAAAGTCTTTTGGTAAAGAACTTCTGAAAGTTCATGCGAAATCCGGAAAGGAGAAATACTTTCCGGAAATTTTTCCAAAAGAATGCAAAATGGAAAGGGTCATCTTCAAAGAACGATAAGGAGAGTGACAATGAAGAAGAAAGACCTCCACCGGAATGCTTTCATTGTAGGAAGACCGGGCATATTCGGAGTCAGTGCCCAAAGTTCTTGAAGGAGAAGAAGGACAAGCGGCACAAAGGGAAGGAGAAGAGGAATGTGCTAAAAGCTAGAACATGGGATGACTCCTCCTCTTCCGAAGGATCAGGCGGGTCTTCATCAAGCGAAGATGAGGAAGCAAACATGTGCCTCATGGGACATGGAAACGACGGCGATGACACCAGTGTTCTTAGCGACACTGAGGTAACTCTTCCCACTTATAAAGAACTCTTTAATGAATTTCTTGAAACTTGCAAAGCTTTTGATAAAAACATGAAAGATAGTATTTTATTGAATCGTGAAAATGAATCTCTTATTAAAGAAAATCAAAAGCTTTCCAAAAAATTAATTATTTTAGAAAAGAGAAAGGTTTCTTGCCAAAAGTGTGATCATTCCACTAAAATGGCAAAAGATATTGAAGAGACTCTTTCTAAAGCCCTCTCTCATGTCAAAACTCTTACAAAAGAGAAGGGAGAATTAGAAAGAAAATTAGAAGCCTCTCTTGTGCAAATTAAAAATAATAAGAAAGGTTTTGAAAATAGGTGTGTCATGCTTGTGAAAGAAAATTCATCACTTAAAACACAAGTTAATGATCTCACCATGGCCATTAAAAAATTTGGAATGGGCCAAAAATCTCTGGATATGATTTTAGGGAACCAGTGCTATGGTTCTGGAAAATTTGGGCTCGGATATCGAGGTGAGGGCTACCGCCGGACGCTAGCCAATAACGTCGGTGCTAGCACCTCATACAAAAAATCAGTAAATTTTTTTCAAAAATTGTTTCTGCTGCAAAACTGATTCCTTCCAGCAAGAAAAAGTTCCAGAAAAGGGTCACAACCCCCTTTATTTCATGTGCAAACTATTATAGGTTTGGTCACACGTCTAGTTCTTGCGGGAAATTAAAACAAACTACTTTAAAGCAAATCTGGGTACCTAATGTTGGTTTGAGATGGTTGACCAGGTCAACAGTTTTTTTTAGTTGTATTTTTATATATGTTTGTTTGTTTGTGGCATTAATTGCCCCGCCACGTGTCAATTTTTTAGAGGTATGGATTGCCTATATATAGGCCTTGTAAGTAAGATGAAAAGTGGATAGAAAATTTGGAGCCCCACTTTGTTTCTTTGCGGCAGAATTATATATAGAGAGAGAGAGGGAAGTGAGGAAGAGAGAGATATATAATAATTCCCGCAGGAATTATTATAGCTCTAGCAAGCATCTTCTCGCCTATCCATCTTCCCGCAGGAAAAGAACAGCGAGAGAGAGAGAGTGAGGAGAGAGAGTGAGAGTTAAGTTTATTTTTCAACTTTATTCACGTGATCAGGCCTCTTGCCTTTGGGATCTCGCCGGAGTTGCTTCTCGCCGGAGCAGTGTCGCAGGCAGCCCTCGCTCAGTGGTACTCGCACAGGAGGTGGAGTGTTCTCGCCTGCAGCCATCTCGCCGCGGTGGAGTAATAGCTCTCGCCTGGAGTGTTCTCGCCAGCCCCATCTCGTCGGAGTGGTTGAAGGGAGATCTCGCCGTGAGTTGAGGGAGTGCTCGTTGGAGTTGGAAGGAGAGCTCGCGTGAGAGTACTCGCATTGGTGGTACCGAGAAGTGAAGTCGCGTGCCCACGTCACGTTTCCAACAAGTGGTATCAGAGATAGGTTACAAACCTTTGTCGGTGACTCGGAAGGTTTGAAGAGTAGAAGCAATGGAGATGGGTGGAGCAACGTCGGGGCAAGTCCCCAAGTTGACGAAGACCAATTATGGGAATTGGAGCATACAGATGCGAGTGCTACTTGCCTCCAAGGAGTTGTGGGATGTAGTGGAGAATGGGTATGAGGAGCGCACTGCTGCGGTAGAGGCGACGTTGACTAATGCCCAGAAGACGGCATTGAGAGAAGCAAGGAAGGCGGACAAGAAGGCTTTGTTCTTGTTATACCAAGGGGTTGACGAGGCGACCTTCGAGAAGATTTCAGATGCGAGAACCTCTAAGGAGGCATGGGAGGTGTTGCAACGCTCCATGCAAGGGATTGAGAAGGCCAAGAAGGTGAAGCTCCAATCTCTCCGTGCGGAGTATGAAGTAACCAAGATGCAGAGCACCGAGAGGGTGAGTGACTATGTGACCCGTCTGCGGACGCTCACTAATGAGATGAAGCGCAATGGGGAGACGATGGATGATGTGAGCTTTATGGAGAAGCTGCTGAGATCCATGGCCAAGAAGTTCCGCCATATAGTGGTGGCGATCGAAGAATCGAAGGACCTCAGCGTGATGGCCGTTGACGAGCTTGTAGGCTCTTTGCAAGCTCATGAGTACAGGATGCTGCAGGATGACGAGGAAGCGAGTGGCTTGGGAAAAGCACTCCAGACCCAGTTGAACTTTGGGGAAAGTTCAGGAAGAGGAAGCGGCCAGCGTGGCCGAGGTCATCAAGGCAGAGGCAGAGGAAGAAGAGGTAGAGATCAAGGAAGGAACCAAAACTTCCAGAGAGAGGCGGAGCGACCTCAAGGAGGTTGGCAAGATGGAAGAGGAAGAGGAAGAGGCCGTGGAAGAGGCCGAGGAGATATGTCCCAGATACAATGTTACAACTGCAACAAGTATGGGCATATGAGTTACGACTGCTGGAGTCCGAGGAAGAGAGAAGAAGCTAACCACTATGCGGAGGCTAGGAACAATGGGAACAATGCTGGAGGTGGAAACCCGATGATGTTCCTAACCTACCGAGGTGCGGAAGAAGGTAGAAATGAAGTGTGGTACCTGGACACAGGGGCGAGCAACCACATGTGTGGAGATAGAGAGATGTTCACAAACCTTGAACCCATTGGGGGTGAGGTTAGTTTCGGGGATGCGTCAAAGATCTCCTTGGAAGGAAAGGGTTTGGTGGAGACGAAGCTGAACGGGGAGAGAGTGCACCTGAACGACGTGTACTACGTGCCAGGGTTGAAGACCAACATCTTGAGCATTGGGCAGTTAGTGGAGAGAGGCTACTGCGTCCAGATGAAGGATGGGTCTCTGGCAATGAAGAATGGTCAAGGGAAGGAAGTAGTGAAGGTGGAGATGACGGCGAACCGTCTATTCACGCTGAAGATGGATGCTCGAGAGACAGCTTGTCTCGCGAGAACGGGGGAAGAGGAAGAAGCATGGCTATGGCACCATAGGATGGGCCATTTGGGTTTCACAGGGTTGAAGCTGCTATCTCACTCAAGGATGGTGACAGATCTGCCAATGATCTCACCACCCCAGAAGGTGTGTGAAGCATGCACGAAGGGGAAGCAGAAGAGGCAGAGTTTTGAAGGAGGAAAGTCCTGGAGAGCAAGGAGGCAGCTTGAATTGGTTCACTCGGACATTGCGGGTCCGTTTGAGACCACCTCAGTGGGCGGAAGCAGATACTATATCACCTTCACGGATGACTTCAGTCGGAAGTGTTGGGTGTATTTCTTGAAGGAGAAGGCTGAGGCCCTTGACAAGTTCAAGGAGTTCAAGGCGATGGTTGAGAAGGAGAGTGGTCAGCCACTGAAGGTGCTGAGGACAGATCGAGGTGGGGAGTACACCTCGAGGCTGTTTGATATTTTCTGCAAGGAGAATGGGATCTCACACCAGCTGACGGCGGCATACTCACCGCAGCAGAACGGAGTGGCAGAGAGGAAGAACCTCACCATCATGAACATGGCGAGGAGCATGGTGAAGTAGAAGGGGCTACCGAAGAGTTTCTGGGCGGAAGGAGTACAATGTGCGGTGTATCTACTGAACAGATGCCCCACAAAGAGCGTGAAGTTCATGACGCCGTTTGAAGCATGGAGTGGCTGGAAGCCAAGCGTGAAGCACCTAAGGGTTTTCGGGTGTGTAGCTCATGCTCACATCCTGGAATAGAGAAGGAAGAAGCTCGACGATAGGAGCGAGAAGTGTATCTTTGTTGGCTACGCTCTGGAGAGCAAGGCTTACAAGCTTTACAACCCGGTGACAGAGAAGGTCATCGTCTCGAGAGACGTGGTGTTTGAAGAAGGCAGCAGTTGGAGTTGGGATGAGAAGACGAGGAGCATGATGGGAATGTTCTTCGAGGATGAAGATGAAGGTGGTCATGAGGCTGGGACCGAGGATGGCGGAGTGGAGCCACCATCACCACCGAGTGGAGGTTCAGGGGGAGCTCGCACTCCCAACTCAAGTGGAGGAAGTTCTAGTGGAGCAAGCACTAGTGGAAGCAAGGATGATCGTCCTCAACTTAGGATGAGAAGGATGGAGGAGATCTATGAGGAGACGGCGCCGACACTTAACAATTTTTCTTTATATTGTTTATTGGCAGATTGCGAGCCGCACTCCTACGACGAAGCTGCCCAGGAGAAAACTTGGAGGACGGCAATGGATGCTGAGATAGCCTCCATAAAGAAGAATGACACCTGGAGGCTGGTCGATCCACCCGCAGGCCACAAACCCCTCGGGGTGAAGTGGGTCTATAAGGTGAAGAAGAACAAAGAAGGAGCTGTGGAGAAGCACAAGGCGAGACTCGTCGTGAAGGGCTATAGGCAAGTCCAAGGAGTGGACTATGACGAGGTCTATGCCCCAGTGGCGAGGATTGACACCATCAGGTTGATCATCGCACTGGCAGCTCACCATGGGTGGAAGGTCTCGCAGATGGACGTGGTGTCGGCCTACCTCAATGGCTACTTGGAGGAAGATGTGTACATCGAGCAGCCTCCTGGATATGAAGTGAGGGGGCAAGAGAGGAAGGTGTGCAAGTTGAACAAGGCGCTATATGGCTTGAAGCAGGGGGCTCGCGCATGGAATGGAAGGATAGATGCATACCTCCATAAGCACGGCTACAGGAAGTGTCCCTACGAATATGGTTTGTATCTGAAGGTGGAAGAGAATGGTGACATCATGATCGTATGCTTGTACGTAGACGATATGATATTCACCGGGAACAACCCGGTTATGTACGAAGAATTCAAGAGGATGATGAAGAGGGAGTTTGAGATGACCGATCTGGGAGACTTCTTGGGTGTCGAGGTGAAGCAGGATGAAGATGGCATTTTCATCTCGCAGAAGAAGTATGCGGAGGAGATCTTGAAGAAGTTCAGGATGGAGAATAGCAAGGCTATCTCCACTCCCGCTGACCCCGGAACAAAGTTGAGGAAGGACTCGAAGGAGGAAGGAGTTGACCCAACCATGTTCAAGAGCCTGGTTGGGAGTCTAAGGTATCTGACCTTCACCCGACCAGATATTATGTACGTTGTTGGAGTAGTGAGCAGGTACATGGAGGAACCAAAGCAGGATCACTTCACGGCTGCGAAGAGGATCTTGAGGTATGTGAACGGGACGAGAGGTCATGGTCTGATGTACTCCACTGGAAAGGAGTTGAAGTTAGTCGGCTACTCGGATAGCGACTACGGAGGGGACGTGAACGATCGGAAGAGCACTTCCGGGTATGCGTTCAATATGGGAACCGCGGCGTTCTCATGGAGCTCGAAGAAGCAGGCTACTATAGCCTTGTCATCATGCGAAGCGGAGTACATTGCAGCGGCGGCATGCGCCTGCCAAGCCATCTGGCTCAGGAAGTTATTGGAGGAGCTACATCATGTGCAGGACTGGCCAACGATAGTGTTAGTGGATAACATGTCGGCCATCCAGCTCGCGAAGAACCTAGTGCTGCATGGGAGGAGCAAGCATATCGAGACTCGATATCATTTTCTTCGGGAGCAAGTGGAGCAGAAGACCGTGGAGGTCGTGTATTGCCCTACCGGAGAGCAGGTCGCGGACATTTTCACTAAGGCTTTGAAGGTGGAGACGTTCGCGAAGCTCAAAGGCAAGCTCGGCATGTGCTGCCAAGCTTGAGGGGGAGTTTGTTGGTTTGAGATGGTTGACCAGGTCAACAGTTTTTTTTAGTTGTATTTTTATATATGTTTGTTTGTTTGTGGCATTAATTGCCCCGCCACGTGTCAATTTTTTAGAGGTGTGGATTGCCTATATATAGGCCTTGTAAGTAAGATGAAAAGTGGATAGAAAATTTGGAGCCCCACTTTGTTTCTTTGCGGCAGAATTATATATAGAGAGAGAGAGGGAAGTGAGGAAGAGAGAGATATATAATAATTCCCGCAGGAATTATTATAGCTCTAGCAAGCATCTTCTCGCCTATCCATCTTCCCGCAGGAAAAGAACAGCGAGAGAGAGAGAGTGAGGAGAGAGAGTGAGAGTTAAGTTTATTTTTCAACTTTATTCACGTGATCAGGCCTCTTGCCTTTGGGATCTCGCCGGAGTTGCTTCTCGCCGGAGCAGTGTCGCAGGAAGCCCTCGCTCAGTGGTACTCGCACAGGAGGTGGAGTGTTCTCGCCTGCAGCCATCTCACCGCGGTGGAGTAATAGCTCTCGCCTGGAGTGTTCTCGCCAGCCCCATCTCGTCGGAGTGGTTGAAGGGAGATCTCGCCGTGAGTTGAGGGAGTGCTCGCTGGAGTTGGAAGGAGAGCTCGCGTGAGAGTACTCGCATTGGTGGTGCCGAGAAGTGAAGTCGCGTGCCCACGTCACGTTTCCAACTCCTAAGGCTTCCACTTATTTCATGGGTGGTACCACTTGGGTATCCGGATCTTTACTCTCATCTTCTTTCTAGATGTGCAGGCGGGCTAAAGAAAATGAAGACGTGTGGTACTTGGATTCTGTATGCTCCAAGCACATGACGGGCAATAAAGTAAAGTTCCTTAGCCTAAAAAAGAAGAAAGGAGGGATCGTGATATTTGGCGATAATGAAAAAGGAAGGATCATGGGAATTGGTACAGTTGGTAACGAATCCTTTACTATATCTAATGTTCTTTATGTGAAAGGATTAAAACACAATTTAATTTCTATTAGCCAATTATGTGATAAAGGATTAGATGTGTTATTTGAATCTTCCACTAATCTATGCAAAAAATCTAATCCTACTACAAAAGATATTTTACTAACTGCACCAAGAATACATAATGTTTATATAGTTTCTTTTCATGATCTTTCTAAATCATCTATAAAATGTTTTATCACTAAAAATGATGAATTGGAACTTTGGCATAGAAGGCTAAGGCATGCCAGCACAAAGCTCATTGTAAAACATGCCAGCACAAAGCTCATTCTGGTGCAATGTGCTCAGGCTTTCTGCAAGAAAAACATTTCCTGTTTAGGAGTCTCATCAAACCTTGGTTTGCTTGTACTCCTCTCCTTTCTTCTGGAGTCTTCTGTCTTGACTCATCTTTTGAATCTTTTAGCCAAGATATTGAACATCTCTTCCTCAAAAGTGGAAGGCTCTCCTTCAGTAGTCTTCAAAGCAATTGTCCTCTCCTTGGGACTTGAGAGTTTTTGCTTTGCATCTATCTCAGCCCTGCTTTTTAGTAGGAGCTCATAGGACTTAAGATTACCTAGCAGAGCATCTGTGGATATCTCTTTGTGACATCTGGACTCTCTAATAACCCAGATTCTTGAGTCCCATGTGCTTGAGAAGCACATGCGAAGCTTGTCATTAATTTCTGTCAGAGAAATTTCCTTGTCTAGTCCTTTCAGCTCATTTATGATGGTGTTGAACCTTTCATGCATCTCAGCCACACTTTCCTCAGTCTTTTTCTGAAAATTCTCATATTGGGATATGAGAAGGGACTTTCTGTCCTTTCTTTCATCAGAGCTGCCCTCAACTCTCTGAAAAGGGATTCCCAGATTTTTTGTAGCAGAGTTGCAGTCAGCAACCTTCTGGAATATGTCATATGACATAGTTGATACCAGAATATTCATGTTTTTGGCATCACATGCCTTCACCTTCTTTCTTGCATTAGTCCACTCTACTCTAGGGACAACTTCTTGTGTCACTGTCCTACTTGCATCTTTTTTGACTGGTGTTGTGGGGCCTGAAATAATGATATTGAAAATGTCTTCATCAATTGAGTTCATGTATAATTTTATTCTAGCCTTCCAGAGTGTAAACTTACTTAGGTCACACACATGTGGTCTTGTTGATGCGTAGTCCTTAGAACTCATTTCTTTAAAATAGTTTTAACTATAAAAAAATGTGAGAGGAAATGCTTGGTCCAGAAAAAGAGGGTGGCCAGGAGAAGGATAAGATTGTTCAAGTTCCTGATCCTAATAATCTTACTGTATTCCAAACAGTAATACCATATATTACAGATACTACAATTCAAGATCCAGAAAAGAATGCATAAATTGAGGGGGAGCTTCTTATAATATCTCAAGAAACAATTCTCTTAGAGGATGAACTTTTGGCAAAAATCCCTACAGTAACCCAGGGGGAGCTTCCTACACAAACTCAGAGGGAGATGCTTGCATCAACTCAGGGGGAGCCCCTAGAAGATGATCAGCTCTTGGAAGAAGTTTCAAAGATTGCTAAGGAGGCTGCCCAGTTAACTAAAAAGGAAGCACAAACTCAGGGGGAGCCTCTCAATGAAGATGACACTCATCAAGAAGCCAACAGGACTGATGAAGAGGAGAATGAGCCTTTGATATTTGCTTCAAGAAAGGTGACACCACTGGTTTTCTCCAGGAAGAGGAAAGCCCCTTCACAAGAATAGAACAATACGGGTAATCAGAAGATGAATAATTCACATTATAACTTCAGGTGGATACAGTTATTAAGATCAATATGATTACTTGGAAGTATTTTATATGGTTTGTGCTTCTATTTAATAAATGTCATTCTTGATATTTATATATTTGTATGCACTCAATCTTATGTCTAAGCATGTTTGAAATCACTTATACTGTCTGTAAAATTTGTTAAGATAAATAGAGGGAGATTGTTGGAAAAAACACCCTTGTGATTTATCTAACAAATTATCTTAAAGTGATTTCATAATCTAGGAAGTATTACTCATGTTGTATAGAGAGGGTAATCTGGTCATTAGATGTCCTAGGATATCACACTCACACTAGAGTGTCAAGACCTGTCCAAAACAAGCACAAAATTCAGTTGAGTTAAGCTTGCGTCGAATAGAAGTCGAAGTAACTTTAACTACAAGTCGAAGAAACTTCAAATACAAGTAGAAGTAACTCAGGATGAAGTCGAAGTATAGTTAAAATCGACGCAATGTTGAGATGAACTCGACTCAGAAGAAGAGTTTGTCAAAGCAATATAGTAAGTCGACGCAACTTCGACTTGAATTCGACGCAGGCGATAAAGCTCATGGTCCAAGTCTAGAACTCGATGGATACATTGATAAGGATCTGACGCAACGTCAACATTTGAGTTCAGTCAGAGCTAAGAAAGAATTCGAAGCTGCTTCCATAAGAACTCAGAGGTGCTTCGAATATAGTGGAAAAAGAAGTCGACTCTACGTCGAATACAGACAGGAATGTAAAGTTTTCTACTATCTTTTTTGATGCTTTTCAGAAGGTATCCAAGGCTATAGTTTGACTTCTAACGGCTCGTTTATTGCCAAGAATGGAATGAAGTACTTCAGAGAAACAACAAAGACATTCTTGGAAGTTATTCAAATCAGATGGACTTGTCGGAAAACAGAAATATAAGGAAATATTTAATGTTCAATGGATATTCCTTCTAAGGACAGAATAGAAGAGGAAAAAAATTCAAATACTATTCTTCAAAGAATAAGTATACACAAGAAGAAAGAAAACAAAAACCATTATTATTATTTTGTCTTCTTCTTCCTCAAGTTCTCTCAGACAAAAGAAGAAGAAGAACTATGTACAGGAAAACAAGGCTATTGCTTCTTCTTCACATCTTACAGCAACAAGCAAACTAGAGTACAGAGATCACAAAGATCAAAAGCTTATAGCCCTTGCATTCTTCTTTATCATAAGCAAGAGTTCATTTTATACAGATCCTGAAGAACATCAAAAGCTCACAGCTGTAGAAGGATTCACACAGCAGAATCCTTCTCCTCCTCATCTTCTTCTTCTACTACTCTTTTATATTCTATAACTGAGAAAGAGTCCTAAGAATCCCTCTCCAAAGGAATCAATTGGTTCTAAGAGTCTCCTTATCAAAAGACTCAGTGGTTCTAAGAGTCTCCTTGTCAAAAGACTCAGTGTGTGGTTCTAAGAGTCTCCTTCTCAAAAGACTCAGTGGTTGGTTCTGAGAGTCTCCTTATCAAATGACTCAGGCACTTATAGTGCATTCCTACCAAGGTGGTAGAAGAGTGGACTACCCACATTTTGGTGAACCGCTATAAAATTTTGTGTCTTTTGTGTTTGCATTTCCGTGTTGTCTCTTTACTTCTTACTGTTTTCTGTGTTCTGTGATTATATTATTCTGTGTTGGTATTGCTGACTGCATAGTTATTATAGTAGTTTTTTTATTGTGTGTGCATATTTAGGGTAAAAGTTTTAAAAACTCTATTCACCCCCCCCCCCCCTCTAGAGAAAACTCAGAGGGCACACAGTGCACTTTCAATAGGTCTAAATAATACTTAAGAAATTAAATAATATCCAGATAATCCAATAATTGGATGGCCTGGATTTCGTCTCTCCCGATCAGCCAACGGTCAGGATTCCATCTCCCTAGGTCAACTTTGGCTCCATTTTCCGGCCAACTCCGGCCATCTCCGGCAAAACCACCAAGCCACCACCTTCGGGCGAAGTTTGGCTATAGACCCACGGTGAGAACTCGGCTGGAGGTGGCTGGAGTAGCTCTCCCGTTGTTTTCGTTTTCAAGCTTGAACACACCAAAAATCGAAATGGTGATACACCATTTCCTCACTGAATTTAAAAAGGAAAGAAAGGAGAGGCTAGCACAGGAGGAGGAGGGAAGGAATCTGACCTGGTTGCGGGTGTTAGACCTCGTGTTCCTCTTGAGGGCCATTTGGTTTTTCCGACGAGCTCCTCTGAATCTCCCATCAACAGTGCCCGAACTCCTCAATTGACCTGGCGCTTCTCTTGCTCTCGACTTCCTGAATCTAATGGTGGAGTTGTTTTGGGCTAGGCGTGGCTAAATCCTCAGCTGCCATTAATTGGTGATTTCCTCTATGCTCCACCTCCATGGCAGCCAATCCCCTTGCATCAATTGGGTAGGGAAACAACTAAAATTAAGAGTTTGAATTCATGTAAAGGGGGGGGGGGGGGGGAATTGGATCCAATTAGAGCTCCCCCTTGGATTGCCATCAATGTGGTCGGCAAGCTCCACTCCCCTTGCATTTCTCTCCCCTACCCAGCTGCCACCTCATCTATTCTCCACTAGGTTTCAATGTGGGGCTGAGAGCATGCCAAGGAGAGGGGAATTGGGTGCCAAGTGGCACCCATCCCCAATCTCCTCTCCTTGGTCTCCTCTTGGTGGTGGTCGGACACCCTCCAAATTGGGCTTCCCGAATTCTTCTCTAAACCAGGGTAAATGGGCCTCATTTGGGCTTAATTAAGTGGGCTTGAGATCAATTGGGTTGAGCCTTGGGTTCACTTGATCCAAGGTAGCCTAACTTGGGTATTTAGGTCAAGGTTGACCCTTGGTCAACCATGGTGATGGGGTTGAGACACAATGGTTACATTGGGTCCATGGGCACCTATTGGGGTGACTTTAGGCTTGGTGAGGCCAATTGGGACTCTTTTGACCTATTTAGGTCAAATTGGTTCAAGTGAGTCAAGGGGTGACTTGGCCCAAAGCCTAGCCTTGACTTGACCCCCTTTGTGTTGTTTATGACTCATTGGGTTCCCTAAGGGATTTGTGGTGTCATGGTGGGATCATTTATCACCTTGGGTTCCATTTGACCAAGTTTAGGCCAGGTGACTTAAAGTGCCTAAATGCACACCAATGTTCAATTCACCTACTCTCCTAGGTTTCTAGGGTTCTTTTGGCTAATCTACCCTTTTTTCATGACATAGTCATGACAAAAATTCAACTTAGGGGTCTAGTGGTTAAGATATGGTTTAATAACCTCCACATTATGTCCTTCAAATTGATGATTCCCTTTGAAATTACCATTTGATCCCTTATTCTTATAATGTGATGAGTATCCAATGAGTTTGAAACATTTAGTTTTGGTGTGTCCTGACATATGACGATGGTCGCCTAGAGATTGCGTTTGTGAGTACCATTCCATGTTGAATCATGAGGATCTTGTGGTACAAAATTCCAGGTCGGCATATGTCCAGCAGAAAAAGCAGAGGACAAGTCTTGTTGAATTACTGCATATGAAGATGAAGTATGTATTTGGCAATCTTCTTGTCGAATCATAGAATAGGCGTCCTCTATGGAAGGAAGATTTTTCATCATCAAAATCTGCCCACGAATGGGTTTAAAAACATCATTTAAGCCCATCAAGAATTGCATGATTTTTTGTTCTTCCATCTGATCTTCCAAAGTTTTGTCAACAACACAATGACTACCAGATCCGCAGGATGGAATGGTGTTGGATCGGTAGGCGCCCATAGAGGGGGGTGAATAAGGGTTTTAAAAATTTACGTTATATTTTAAAATATTAGAAATGATAAGAGATTAATTTAGTGATAAACCATACAAAAAGAGGAAATCAAGTAATATAAATGAAAGACATTATTTTATTAACTTGAGATATAAGATTACAAAACTTGATTTCTTATGACGCTAGAAATCGTAGACGATAAAGTAAAATCTATTTTTGTTTTCTATACCGACTCATATCCCCACAAATCGGTTGGCTTTAGTCGATCTCTCCCCAGATACGGCCTCAAGCCGCTCTAGCCTTTCTATCCCCAGAAAGGCCTCGAGCACCCCCTAGATTTACTCCCTAGAACTAGTCGTCAACACGAGGCGAATTTCAGCTCTAAGTCCTACCCAGACCTAGTCGCCAACACGAGGCTAATTCACTAACCGATTACAAATATAAATATAAAGGACAAATACAAAAGACAAATATGAAACTCCCTATGAGGTAATCTGAAGGAGACGCCGAAGAATCGCTGAAGATCGTTGAAGCCCAAGCGTGCGTTCTTCGCATTGAGTTAGCGTGTTGATCCAAGCCTCCTTCGATTCCTCCTTTTGAAATTGAGTGGGAGATGTGTTGGTCTGGAAATACGGCCCTCTCAGAATTTCTGAAGTGCTGGAATAGGGCTATAATCAATCAGTAGTTGGAGAAGACGAAATCATCCAATTTATAGAACTTGAGCTAACGTCGGCGTTAAGTCCTAACGCCGGGCGTTGACCCAGTATAGTAATGTTTTGATGGCCCGGATCTTCAAAAGAGGAAGGAGATTCTGCACTTTAGGAAACTTTTATTTTAGGCAACCCTAACGCTGGCGTTGATGCTAACGCTGGCGTTAGGTCAGATCATTCCTAAAGTGCTCCTTCAATCACGACTGCATTCCTCCTTGCCATAATCATCGAGCGTTAACGCTCAGTGTTAAGACCTAACGCCTGGCGTTAAACTTCTTTCATTTTCTCAGTCGGCAAGCCATCCCGTCGATCAGCAAGCCATCCCATCGATCGGCAAGCCATCCCGTCGATCGTTAACGCCCAGCGTTAAGTCTTAACGTCTGGCGTTAGATCATAATCATTCTTTATGCTTGTGAGCAGTTTCAGACCAATATTGCAGCAACCTGGTGTCATATCTGTTCAAACCTGCATGCTAAAAACACAATAACAAACAAGATCAAATACAAGTAGGATTTGTTATTCTCAAATCAAAGGGATGCGGAAAACCATATTCCAACAAATGGTAGTGATCGCCTCTAGTTCATCCCACAATTGTTTCAATTTGGTGCATGTAATATGATTCAATGCTCATGCTATCTTGATTGCAAGATGAGATGGCTTTCCGCAGACCATATGTTCGAGAGCTGGTGCAATTGGAGAAACGTCGAGACAAATTCGACCACATAGCAGCTGCGCTATTGGCGTGCATGATGGATTGACCAATATCCTTCGATACATAATTGATCAACCAAGAAATTACCATGTTATTAATCTGCTCCCATTGATTATAGTATGGATCTTGGACATTAGGTTTCGATGACGATCCATTAATGAAACCCAATTTATCTTTATAGGAAAAAGCTGTTGAAGTTTGAAGTGTGCGGAGAGGGGGGCGAGTGGTGCCTGGGCGAGTGGAGGATTGGTGCCTGGGCGAGTGGAAGTTGGTGCCCGGGCGAGTGCAATGGAGTGGCTAGTGGGAGTTGGAGGCTTGCGAGTGGAGTGGGTGTGAGTGTTGTTGCCGAGTGGTGCTATTTGGCCCAGGCGAGTGGAACATGAAACTGCCAAGTGGAGCATTGTGCATGGCATGTGCGAGTGGAGCTCTAAGCTAATGCCAAGTGGAGCATTGTGCTTGGCATGTGCGAGTGGAGCTCTAAGCTAGTGCCGAGTGCTGCCTTGTGAGAGAGGTTCTTGCCGAGTGGAATGAAGAAGGGGGGCTGTTGTTGTTGGCGAGTGCACAACTGCCGAGTGGAGCAAGTGATGTGTGCTGTGCTTGTGAGGGAGTGGAGTTGGCTAGTGTATGAAGAGAAGAAGTGTGTGTGCATGCAAGTGATGTGACATGTGCATGCATGGGTTGTAAGTGTACCCCCCCCCCTTCCTATATTTGTGTTTTCTATAAATACCCCCCCCCCCCCTCCCCCTTAAGTAGAGACGTCAATGCGGAGAGAGAGAGAGAGAGAGAGAGAGAGAGAGAGAGAGAGAACTAGTGATCAACTAGTGGAGGAGTGAGATTGGGAGTGTGCCTACACCCCAAGAGAGTCCAACCCCAACCCGTACCTCAGCGAGAGGTGGAGAGTGCAGGGGTTGAGAGTGTTGTGAAGTGGAGAGTGGAGAAGCGGACCTTGTCCGCGACAAGTTATTATTTTACATATCAGTTGTTGTGAATCAAGGTGTATGCACCTTGTATTCAGCTTGTTTACTTGTATTCTTTGCCTAGTATAAAGAGTTTACTTCGTTTTGTTCATTGTTGGTTCACTTGTACATGGTAGCATACGAAATTTAACATGGTATCAGAGCCAGGTTCGTGAAGCGAAGTGTGCTATCTAGGTTCAAGGTTGACAACCAAGATGGACGGCGGAGGAGGATATGCGAGAGGACTAGGCATTGAGCTGCTCACCCAGACCAACTACAAGAAGTGGAAGTCATGCATGGAGAGCTACCTGCTTGGAGAGGACCTATGGGAGGTCGTTGGAGGAGAAGAGCAGGCAGAAGTGTTTCCAATCGATGACAATGGTCTAGCTGTGAGAGCTTGGAGGAAGACCAACGCCAAGGAGGAGTTCACCTTGAAGAGAGCTATCTCTCCTGACTTGTTCGACCACATTATGGGGTGCAAGTCAGCGTCAGAGATCTGGAGTGCCCTTGATGGGCTATTCAACAAGAAGAACGTAGCGCGACTACAGTTCCTGGAGAATGAGTTGGCGCGGTCCACTCAGGGAGAGTTGTCAATATCCACCTTCTTCTTGAAGGTGAAGAACTTATGTGCAGAGATCTCTGCCTTGGATCCTAACGAGCCGATCTCTGAGGCGAAGCTGAAGAGGCACATACTCCGAGGTCTGCGGAAGGTGTATGTTCCGTTTATCACATATGTGCAATGATGGGCTACTCAGTCCACCTTACTGGAGCTAGAGAACTTGTTGTCATCACAGGAGAGCTTGGCGAAGCAGATGGCAGGAGTGTCTATCTCAGGGGGAGATAGCGAGGCGTTGTTCACAGGCAAGAGGAAGCCTTGGGACAAGAAGAAGAAGAACTCCGGAGATGGACCGTCAACATCCTCTCAGGGAGTTAGGGAGAACTTCCTCCCCCCATATGACCAGAGGGGGAGACCCCTCTGCTTTGCCTGCAAGAAGTACAGGCACATGGCAAAGGAGTGTCATTCTAATCTCAAGGCCGGTCATGTTGCTGAGAGAGGTGGAGACCATCAGAGAGGTGGAGACCATCGAATAGGTGGAGGAAGAGGTGGAGGTCACCAGGGTGGTGAAGGCGGAGACAACTGCTTCTTGGCTGAGATGACGGCAACGTCGGCCGATGCCTTAGCCTCCGTCAGCTTTGAGAACGACTGGATAGTGGACTCCGGTTGCGGGCGCCATCTCACTGGAGACGTGTCTAAGTTTGCCTCCTTGAAGGCATATGGTGGAACTGATGCTATCATCACGGCGGATGATACAGTGCATCCAGTTGAGAAGGAAGGGATGGTATCCCTGGGAAGTGAAGAGAAGCCCGTGACACTGAAGAGTGTGTATCACGTGCCGGGCATGTAGAAGAACCTCTTCTCGGTTGCGAATGCAGTGGATGCAGGTTACCATGTGCTGTTCGAACCGAAGGAGGTGAAGTTCCTGAAGAACCTGTCTTTAGTTGATGTTGATGTCACGCTCACCGGGAGAAGGGTGAAGGACTTGTATGTCTTGTCTGCAAGTGCCTATGTGGACAAGCTGAAGACCAACGACGGCGCAGCGATCTGGCATGAGAGGCTAGGTCACGTGGGGATGGATAAGTTGAAGATGATAGTGGCGAAGGGTCTGGTGTCTGGCCTGCCCAATCTCTCTTCTCACGGCGACGGTCATGTGTGCGAGGGCTGCCAATTTGGAAAGTCACATCGACTTCCATTTGACAAGTCGGAGACCAGGTGTATGGCACCTCTTGAGTGCGTACACGCTGATGTGATGCGGCCGTGCTCCACCCTGACGTATGGAGGAAACAAGTATGCGCTGGTCTTGGTGGATGACTACACCCGCTACACGTGGGTGTACTTCATGAGGGAGAAGGAAGAGGTGTTTGATAAGTTCCAGGAGTGGAAGGAACTAGTGGAGGGGAGGCTGAACCTGAGGGTGAAGAAGTTGAGAAGTGATAATGGGGGAGTTTACCTCTAACGCTTTTAACTCTTTCTGCAGGAAGTTCGGCATCCGGTGAGAGCTCTCCTGCGCCCACACCCCTCAGCAAAATGGGGTGGCAGAGAGGAAGATCCATCATATGGTGGAGACTACCAGGAGTTGGCTGCATGCCAAGGGGATCCCCAAAGCCTTATGGGTGGAGGGAATGGCATGTGCCACCCATGTGATCAACACGATACCTCTGAGTCCCAACAGGATGGTGTCTCCACACCAACTCATGTTCGGGGAGAAGCCAGATGTGAGTCACATGAGGGTGTTTGGCTCTACCTGCTTCGTGCACGTTCCAGAGGCTGAGAGAACCAAGTTGGAGCCGAAAGCGAGGAAGTGTGTCTTCATCGGCTACGACGAGAGGAAGAAGGGACGGAAGTGCATGAACCCCCAAACCCACAAGTTCGTCGTCTCGCGCGACGTTGTGTTTGACGAACTGATCTCGTATCAGGGAGTCTCTTCCGTGCTGCTGCCAGAGAGTGGAGAATCAAGCAGGGGAGAAGAGAGAGTCACTGAGGACTCTATGGTGGAGTTGGAGGTATCTCCAAGTGCCCCATCGCCATCTGGCTCAAGGGGAGCATCTGGCTCAGGGGGAGATTCTGTCTCAGGTGGAGATTCTAGCTCTAGAAGCAGGGGGAGCGCTGCTTCAAGAGAAGTTGAAGGGGGAGCTGGAGAGGAGTCTACCGGAGCGGTAGAAGGTGGCCAAGCCTTGAGGAGGTCGAAGCGGACCATCGTCCCGCCTGCTCTCTATAAGAAGGGGAACTTCGTGAGTTTGGTCTCTTGCTTCTTCGCAGGACCACTCGACGAGAGGGAACCTGCCCGCTTTGAAGATGCTATTGGCACCAAGGAGTGGGACGTGACCATGGATGAGGAGATGGAGGCCCTGAAGAAGAACGAGACATGGGACCTTGTTCCCATGGTGGAGGGCATCAAGCCTGTCACCTGCAAGTGGGTGTACAAGGTGAAGAAGACAGCTGATGGAGAAGTGGAGAGGTACAAGGCTAGGCTTGTCGCTCGAGGTTTCTCACAAACCTATGGAGAGGACTATGAGGAGACCTTCAGTCCTGTGGCAAAGATGACGTCGGTGAGGACGGTCATTGCCCTAGCAGCGTGCAGAGGGTGGAAGCTGTGGCAGCTGGACGTGAAGAATGCATTCCTATACGGAGAGATAGATAAAGACATATTCATGGTGCAACCACCTGGATACGTGTCCAAGTCTCAGCCACGTCATGTCTGCAAACTGAAGAAGGCCCTCTATGGGTTGAAACAGGCACCGAGAGCCTGGTATGGGAAGATTGCAGAGTATCTGCAGTTCTATGGTTATGATGCCTCAGACTCAGACTCTAGCATGTTCGTGAAGAAGAGTGGAGATCTTCACGTGCTGGTGCTGTTGTACGTCGACGACATGATCGTAACTGGGAACAGCAGTGAAGAGGTCGCGACGCTGAGACAGCAAATAGCCATACGGTTTGAGATGAAGGATCTTGGTGAACTGCACCATTTCCTTGGACTTCAAGTGGAGAAGAGAAGTGGCGGGATGCTCGTGACCCAGAAGGTGTATGCCGAGAAGATCGTCGAGAGATTCGGCATGAAGGAAGGGAAGAGCAGCTCCGTTCCACTGGAGATTGGGCTGAAGCTTCGGAAGGAAGAAGGGAGGATCCTTCCTGATCCGAAGATCTTCCGGGCACTGGTGGGGAGCCTTATCTACCTGACCATCACAAGGCCGGACATCGCCTTTGCTGTCGGCCGAGTGAGTCGGTACATGCAGGAGCCGCGGAAGCCTCATCTAAAGGCAGCCAAGGGAATACTGAAGTATGTGAAGGGGACCCTGGAGATGGGGTTGTTCTATGGAGGGAGGACCGACTTCAAGCTGCATGGCTACACAGATGCAAATTACGCAGGTGACGCTGATGACCGCAAGTCGACATCAGGTTACGTGTTCATGTGTGGAGCCACTGCCATTTCCTGGTGCAGTAAGAAGCAGGACTCCATATCCCTCTCCACCACTGAGGTAGAGTACAAGGCGTCGTCCTTAGCAGCTCAGGAGTGTGTCTGGCTGAGGAGGCTGGTGGAAGATGTGGATGAGAAGGTCAGAGGACCTACTGTGCTGCGTGGCGACAATGAGAGTGCTCTGAAGATGACAACCAACCCAGTGTGTCACGCAAGGACAAAGAACATAGAGATCAAGCACCACTTCATCTGAGAGAAGGTGTTGGGTGGCTCGCTTGCGGTGGAGCACGTGCGGAGTGAAGAGAACCTGGCGGACATCTTCACAAAGCCCCTATCTGCGGGGCCGTTCAAGAAGCTTCGCGCTTGCCTCGGAGTCATCCCTGAAGCTCACTTCAAAGGGGAGTGTTGAAGTTTGAAGTGTGCAGAGAGGGGGGCGAGTGGTGCCTGGTCAAGTGGAGGATTGGTGCCTAGGCGAGTGGAAGTTGGTGCCCAGGCGAGTGCAATGGAGTGGCGAGTGGGAGTTGGAGGCTTGCGAGTGGAGTGGGTGTGAGTGCTGTTGCCGAGTGGTGCTATTTGGCCCAGGCGAGTGGAACATGAAACTGTCGAGTGGAGCATTGTGCATGGCATGTGCGAGTGGAGCTCTAAGCTAATGCCGAGTGGAGCATTGTGCATGACATGTGCGAGTGGAGCTCTAAGCTGGTGTCGAGTGCTTCCTTGTGAGAGAGGTTCTTGCCGAGTGGATGAAGAAGGGGGGGGGGCTGCTGTTGTTGGCGAGTGCACAACTGCCGAGTGGAGCAAGTGATGTGTGGTGTGCTTGTGAGGGAGTGGAGTTGGCTAGTGTATGAAGAGAAGAAGTGTGTGTGCATGCAAGTGATGTGACATGTGCATGCATGGGTTGTAAGTGTACCCCCCCCCCCCCCCCCCCCCCCCCCTCCCACTTCCTATATTTGTGTTTTCTATAAATACCCCCCCCCCCCCCCCCCTTTAGTAGAGACGTCAATGCGAAGAGAGAGAGAGAGAGAGAGAGAGAACTAGTGATCAACTAGTGGAGGAGTGAGATTGGGAGTGTGCCTACACCCCAAGAGAGTCCAACCCCAACCCGTACCTCAGCGAGAGGTGGAGAGTGCACTGTGAGGTGGAGAGTGCAGGGTTGAGAGTGTTATGAAGTGGAGAGTGGAGAAGCAGACCTTGTCCGCGACAAGTTATTATTTTACATATCAGCTGTTGTGAATCAAGGTGTATGCACCTTGTATTCAGCTTGTTTACTTGTATTTTTTGCCTAGTATAAAGAGTTTACTTCGTTTTGTTCATTGTTGGTTCACTTGTACATGGTAGCATACGAAATTTAACAAAAGCAATCTCCATGGATCTTTTCCATGGTATATAATTGTTAGTACCAAGCAATACTTGATTAACAAGAATCATACCTTCGTCTCCCTCTTATGATGTATGTTCCACATAAGTTACAAGTTTACGAGTGGGGCAATTGTTCGAACAATGGCATATCTCATGGCACATGTAATACTTATCCCCGGTAGGTTTTGCATAGGGGATTTGGAGTGGTTCCTCAAGAAGCTACATGACACGTGGATGGGGGAGAGTTGGTTATTGTAGGGTAGCCTTGTGGAAAAGTGCCATAGGCTTCGTTTGGCGCGGTGGTGGTTGTCGTGAACTCGGTGGTCATGAACCGTCGTTCTTGAACGCCCGACCTCATCTACAAAAATTCATGCATTTTATGCTCAAAACTAGTTTATTTTCTTGATAACGGTCATAACCTTTGTCTTGCCAAACATACATTCGATGATAATGGCGTTAATGACCAAACTCACCGGAGCAAATAAGCCGCGCCAAACGAAGCCATAAGCTCTAGGAGTGAAAGACCGACGAGCCGCGGTGTAGTGGTTAAGCGCCCAAGTTGCAACTCCTCCTTTAGCGCCATGTTGTGAGCATCATGAACAGTGTGGATGGCGTGGAGTAAAATGTGATCTTGAATTGCATATTCGAGGCCATCCACGTAGCGAGCATCTTGCTGCGAATCAGATTCACTAAAATTGTTCTGAGACACCAAATGAAAGAACTCAAATGTGCAATCAGAAATAGAGCGGTGATTTTGCAGCTCTTGTAAAAGAAACTGTTGATAGTCGGGTGTCAAGAAATGGCCATTCCTCAGTTGCATCATGCAGCGCCAAGTGCGTGTGTGGGCAAGTCCTTAGCGATGTCAGTTCACTTGGAGTTTGTCCCACCAAGTGGAGGCTTCCCCCTTGAGATGGTAGGCCGCCATCTTCACCTTTTGTATCTCATCGGCCATATTGGAGGCCATCGAGGATCGACGAGCTTTGATACCACTAACGTAACGGAGGTTGAAGGGAGGCGAAGCCCTGCTCTCCGGCTAGGAAAAATTCCACTAAGTTGGTAGCCTCTTGGGGTAAAGGCGAAAATCAAAATTCCACTAAGTTGTTAGCATCTTGGGGTAAAGTCAAAGATTCTCTCCAGGCTAAGGAGCATCTCGAAAGATATCAAACATTTCACGAAGGCAAGAGACATCTCAGAATCATCTCGGTGGGCATTGTGTTGTGTTGGGGAGAGGAGCGAGGGGGTATAGAAAAGGATGGCCACACAAAACTTGTCGAGAGAGTTCATCGAGATAGCCGATGATCCTGACAAGTTGACATCTCTAAGGCGGATTGAGAACCTTTGCTGGCGCTTATGGAAAGGGGCCTGACGGGTTGCAGGAATCGTATATTGGGGCAGCGGGTTGTGCACACGTCTTTTGGGCTCTACTACCATAACAATATCAAAAGCATTTGTGTCAAGTCGTCTAGCATACAAGTGTCAATCTTGTAAATGTTTTGAATGACGTTGACATTATTGTGGATAATATGTATTCCATGGTTGAAACAATGCCTCTAAATGT
The DNA here is from genome assembly GCA_033032865.1 of Dactylorhiza incarnata. Taxonomy (NCBI): domain Eukaryota; kingdom Viridiplantae; phylum Streptophyta; class Magnoliopsida; order Asparagales; family Orchidaceae; genus Dactylorhiza; species Dactylorhiza incarnata. The sequence continues at coordinate 2,782,718 of JAWHQI010000173.1, forward strand.
TAAGACAATTATGTCTTTGTAGGAAGGTGACAATATGATTTTGTACTTTGTCTATTTGCAATAGTACTATTTCTTTTTGGTGCTTAATTTTGACTTTTGTGTTACTTAGCTCTTTAGTGTTTTGTTTGACTTTGTGTTTGTTTGTGTTGGCAAAATGGATTCACAAATGTTCATTTTTTGTCTTTTGCGGTGGTTGTAAAGTGTTTTGATTTGCGGTCCGAGAAAGGGTTGTATGCATGCTTATTGAAACACTAGAATTTTGTCTTGTTAAAAGATCGTGGGAATGATAACGAGGCATCATTTTCTTGGCGGCATGAGAGGTTCGAGGCATGAATGGTGCACTGTATATGAAGGAAAAGGCCTCATGTGTCCCGAATGCTTGTCTTTCTATGTTTCAGAAGAACCATGTTATCTAAGGTTATAGAGTAAGAGACCATGTTCATGTCTTCATGCTCTGTTGTTCAATCTATTGGAGCGGAGGCTAACCTTCAGGAACTACGGTGTTGGAGTTGGGGAACACTTCTGGTCAGGGTTCGTCGAACGGCGTTCGACGAATGGAGAAGAGTTCGTCGAACTCCGCCTGCGCTTGACGAACGGAGAAGGGCCCGCCGAACGGCGCTGGACGAACGGGAGAGGCCTGCGTTCGACGCTTGATGCCTGCGCTCGACGCCTGCGCTCGACGCCTGCGCTCGACGCCTGCGCTCGACGCCTGCGCTCGACGCCTGCGCTCGACGCCTGCGCTCGACGCCTGCGCTCGACGCCTGCGCTCGACGCCTGCGCTCGACGCCTGCGCTCGACGCCTGCGCTCGACGCCCGCGTTCGACGCTCGACACCTGCGCTCGACGCTCGCGTTCGACGCTCGACACCTGTGCTCGACGCCTTTGCTCGACGCCTGCGTTCATCACTCGACGCCTGCGTTCGACGCTCGACGCCTGGTGTACATGCTGTCTCAGGTGGTTCCGTCTCAGCAGATGTTATTGGACCGTCTCAGCGGATGTTTGGTCTGAGCCCGGTCTGGCACCCTATTTAAAGGGTGCATAATCCTGGTTTAGGGTTAGAGAGAAGAGAAGGTCATTAAGTCCAAGTGAGTGCAATAGAGTTTTGCGCGGTGTTCCTTGGCGGCGGTTCCTCTGTTCTTGTCTGAGAGGGTTGTGTGAGGTAGGATCGGTTTTGATCCTTGTAACCTTGTAAGCTGTAATCCGTCTTGGTGATTAGAACAAAGAGGAGAGGAAGGGGAGAGGGGACGTAGCCCGGCTTGGGTGAACCTCTGTATATCTGTGTGTCTTCTGTGATTGATCTGTGTTTTCTTGTTTCGTATTATTTCTGTCGAATTTCTCGTCTCGGCACACCCTGTTTCTTTACATTTGGTATCAGAGCTAGGTTCTTAATCCTGGAAATGGGTTCTAGCGGCGCGCGGATCGAGATTGAGAAGTTTGACGGAAGTCGATTCGATCTATGGAAGATGAAGATGGAAGATATGTTGATTGATCGAGATCTATGGTCTGCGATCGAAGATGATCCTCCCGTTCCTAAGGTTGCAGAGAAGGATGCGAGCGCATTGAAGGGACTGCAGACGCGACTGCAGATGGTGCAGCAGAGGCGTCGGCCTGGACGAAAACCGATCGGAAGGCTAAGGGCCTGATCCGGTTATTCCTAGCAGATTCAGTCTTGACTAACGTCATGGAGGAGACTTCGGCACAGAATTTGTGGCGTAAGTTGGAATCCCTCTACCAGAGCAAGTCCCTGGTAAACAAATTGCTCTTGAGGAAGAAATGGTATAAACTTCGGATGCGTGAGGGCGATTCCTTTTCAGAGCACTTGACTCAATTCAATACCATTGTGAGTCAGTTAATCTCTATTGGTGAGAAGATCTCGGATGAGGATAGAGCCATCACCTTGTTGTGCTCTCTGCCAGATTCATGGGATAATCTGATTGTCATGATTGGAGGGAGTGGAGACAAGGAACTGTCATACGATACTGTATGTGCAGCTCTTTTATCTGAGGAGACCAGGAGAGGAGGTTCTGAGGCGACAAGCAAAGGTGATTTGAGTGTATCTAGATCCCGTCCTCAATGAAGGGAGAGCAAGCATGGTGGATATCGAGATAAGTCTCGAGGTAGATCCAAGAGCCAGGAGAGGGAGAAGAGTAAGAAGCTCGTTCGGTGCTGGAAGTGCAATGAGACTGGTCATGTGAAGTCTCAATGTCCGAACAAGGCCGTTCAGAACAAGGAGACACCGACAACTTCTGGTACGAAGAAGGAGAGCGATGGCGGTGATATGTACATCGTTGCCGCGTGCGTTGCTCAGACAGATTCTGATTTGTGGTATGTAGACATTGGAGCATCATACCACATGACCCCTCATAGGCACTGGTTCTGTGAGTATGAGAGGTTTGACGGTGGAGATGTCATGCTGGGTGATGATTCTGCTGTGCAGATTATTGGGCGTGGCAAGGTGATGTTGAAGCTGTCTAATGGGACCACAAGGTCTCTTCCAAATGTGATGCACATTCCTGGGATGAGCAGGAATTTAATCTCGGTGGGTTCCATGGCGGATGCAGGAGTGCACTTCAGCTGTGACAAGCAAATTTGCAAGATGTCAAGGGGGGCAATGGTGATTGCCAGTGGAGTAAGACATGGAACACTGTATACTCTGCTTGTTGATACAGTGGTTCCAAGTGGGGCTCTTATCTCTGAGAGCCAGAGGTTGACCAGGAGGAGGTGTCCAGGATGTGGCATCATCGGCTTGGGCATATCAGTGAGAAGGGGATGTCGGCCATGGCATCCGATCAGATGGTGGAAGGCGTGCCGGAGTGCTCCACAAGCCTTGGGTTCTGTGAACATTGCCTGCTTGGCAAACAGACCAGAGTAAGTTTTCGTGGGACGGGCACGAGGGCAACTGAAGTGCTGGAGCTAATACACAGTGATGTGTTTGGGCCAACTCCAGCTCCATCTCTTGGCGGCGCAAGGTTCAAGGAATTTAAGAACCTGGTGGAGAACCAGTTGGAGAGAAAGGTGAAGGTCCCCCGTTCTGATAATGGAGGGGAGTACTGCTCTGATGCCTTTGAGCAGTACTGTACTGAGCAGGGGATTGCACGGCAGAAGACCACACCGTATACTCCAGAGCAGAATGGAGTGTCGGAGAGGCTGAACAGGACCTTGATGGAAAGGCCAGGTGCATGCTCAGTTGGGCAGGTTTGGGAAAGGAGTTCTGGGCTGAAGCAGTGGCAACTGTAAATTACCTGAAGAACAGGTCCCCTACATCTGCTGTACTCCCTTTGAAGTCATCTTCAAGAGAAAGCCAAATTTGGCCTATGCTCATGTGTTTGGGTGTGATGCATATGTTCACATTCCAAAGGAGAAGAGGGGGAGGCTTGATGTCAAGTCTGAGAAGTGCATCTTTGTGGGCTACAAAAATGGCATAAAAGGCTACAAGTTTTGGAACCCTGTGACCAGGACTGTAACATTCAGCAAGGATGTGGTGTTTCATGAAACCAGTCCACATGCTGCCACACAAGCTGAGAAGGCCAAAGAAGCAAAGAAAGGGACAGTGGTGGTGGAAGAAAGCTTTGAGAAAGAAGCTACTACTGTTGGGGCTGAATCTGATTCTGAATCAGATGATTTGGAGGTGGTGAGAAGTGATGATGAGTCAGAAGATGAGGCTGAAGAAATTCCACTTATGAGGAGATCGACAAGGGAAAGAAAGGCACCAGTGAGATATCCCCAATGTGCAGTGGCTGCACAGTGTTGCCTAAGTATGCTTGGTGAAGATCCAATCTCTGCCAGAGATGCTAGATCAAGGGCTGATTCAAATCAGTGGGAGCTAGCCATGGCGGATGAAATGGAGTCTCTGAGGAAGAATCAGACTTGGGAGTCTGTGTAAGCTTCCAAAGGGTAGGAATGCCATTGGAAGTAAATGGGTCTTCAAGCAGAAGGTGAAGGGTGATGACACTGTGGAGAAATACAAGGCAAGGTTGGTTGCAAAGGGTTTCTCCCAGGTTGAAGGTGTTGATTATGATGAGATCTTCTCACCTGTAGCCAAGATGACGTCGATCAGACTTGTTTCTCTATTGCGGCAGCGCATGATCTAGAGATCAAGCAGATGAATGTGAAGACGGCGTTTCTTCACGGTGATCTGGAGGAGGAGATATACATGAAGCAGCCGGAAGGATTCCAAGCCAAGGGCAAGGAGGATCAGGTCTACAGATTGAAGAAGTCCTTGTATGGACTAAAGCAATCTCCGAGGACGTGGTAGCAGAAATTTGACACCTGCATGCTGGGGTTAGGTTTTGAAAGGTCAAATTCGGACCACTGTGTATACATCCAGAGAAAGGGAGAGCAGTTCATCTTCCTGACACTCTATGTAGATGATATGCTACTGGTGGGCAATAGTGTCAGGATGATCCAACATGTGAAGAAGCTGCTCTCAGCCAAATTCGAGATGAAGGATTTGGGGCCAGCAAGTGTCATCTTGGGAATGTAGATTTCCAGGGATCGAAGCAAGAAGAAGCTTTGGTTGGGGCAGCAGAGGTACGTCGAAGAAATGTTGAAGAAGTTCTATATGACGGACTGCAAGCCAGTGGGAGCACCAATGGCAGTTGGGTGCAAGTTATCTGCAGAGTTGAGCCCGAAGACACAAGATGAGGTCGAGGACATGGCGAAGGTCCCTTATGCTAGTGTTGTGGGAAGCTTGATGTACGCCATGGTCTGCACTCGCCCTGACATTGCTCAAGCAGTGGGAGTGTTGAGCCGGTATATGGCTACTCCAGGAAAGGAACACTGGAACGCTGTGAAGCGTGTGTTCAGGTATCTCCGAGGCACTTCAAATTACTCCCTATGTTTTGAAGGAGCTGGTGAAGGAGGAGTCCTGGACGTGGTTGGACACGTGGACTCGGATTGGGGAGGTGATCTGGATAGCAGGAGATCCACCAGTGGATACATGTTCACACTGTTTAGAGGAGCTATCAGTTGGATGAGTCGGAGGCAATGCGTGGTGGCTCTCTCGTCGACGGAGGCAGAGTACATGGCTCTTACTCATGGGAGCAATGAGGCCATATGGCTGCGGAGGCTATGTTTGGAGCTCGGGTTTGAGCAGGGGCCAGTGAAGCTGTGGTGTGACAGTCAAGGGGCTATTCAGCTAGCCAAGAATCCTGTCTTCCACGCGCGAACCAAGCACATTGACATCCAGTACCATTTCATCTGGGAGAGGGTGGAGAAGAAGGTAGTTCAACTGGAGAAGGTGGACACGATGGAGAACAGGTCAGATTTTCTTACCAAGGCGGTTCCTGTTGCCAAATTTCAGTGGTGTGCAACGGTCGTAGGGTTGAAGAAGAAGGTTGGAGGAGCAGCTCTCATCGGAGGAAGATGTTCACCAAGTGGGAGAATGTTGGAGTTGGGGAACACTTCTGGTCAGGGTTCGTCGAACGGCGTTCGGCGAACGGAGAAGAGTTCATCGAACTCCGCCTGCGCTTGACGAACGGAGAAGGGCCCGCCGAACGGCGCTCGACGAACGGGAGAGGCCTGCGTTCGACGCTTGATGCCTGCGCTCGACGCTTGATGCCTGCGCTCGACGCTCGACGCCTGCGCTCAACGCCTGCGCTCGACGCTCGACGCCTGCGCTCGACGCTTGCGCTCGATGCCCGCGTTCGACGCTCGACGTCTGCGCTCGACGCCTGCGCTCGACGCCTTTGCTCGACGCCTGCGTTCATCACTCGACGCCTGCGTTCGACGCTCGACGCCTAGTGTACATGCTGTCTCAGGTGGTTCCGTCTCAGCAGATGTTATTGGACCGTCTCAGCGGATGTTTGGTCTGAGCCCGGTCTGGCGCCCTATTTAAAGGGTGCATAACCCTGGTTTAGGGTTAGAGAGAAGAGAAGGTCATTAAGTCCAAGTGAGTGCAATAGAGTTTTGCGCGGTGTTCCTTGGCGGCGGTTCCTCTGTTCTTGTCTGAGAGGGTTGTGTGAGGTAGGATCGGTTTTGATCCTTGTAACCTTGTAAGATGTAATTCGTCTTGGTGATTAGAACAAAGGGGAGAGGAAGGGGAGAGGGGACGTAGCCCGGCTTGGGTGAACCTCTGTATATCTGTGTGTCTTCTGTGATTGATCTGTGTTTTCTTGTTTCGTATTATTTCTGTCGAATTTCTCGTCTCGGCACACCCTGTTTCTTTACATACGGGAGAGGTATGAAATCCAGGAGAGCTTCCAATTGGAGTTAATGGGCGGGGAAGGAAAATGTAATCCATGTTCGAAGAACAGCTTGGTCTTCTTCATCGATCAATTTCAAATGGAGAGGTATGCTCAGCCTCCCGTTGACTTGTACTTTCTCTAGCTCCCTTCCTTGGTCAGGATCTCCTTCACCTCCACCTCTTCTGCTGCCTCTAACCGGGCTCTATCCTCCATTGTCTGGTCCAACTCTTCCACCTCTTCCTTCCAAGAGATGACGTTGACTGTCATGACATAGCACTGCCTCATCACCTTCAGATCTCCCTTGACCCTGACCTGGACTCCTCTGATGTTGTACTTTAACCACTGGTGAAACGAGGAGGGTGAGTTATCAATCAGTGAATACCTAGTCAGTGAACAGACATCCGACTGACGAACGGACATCCGACCGGCGAATGGACATCCGTCCAGCGAACAGACATCTGTCTGGCAAATGGACATCCGACCAACGAATAGACATTCGTCCGTCGAACAAACATCTGATAGGTGAATGGACATTCATCCGTCAAACAAATATCTGATAGGTGAGCATACATCCTGCCAACGATCATCGAATGATGGTCAATGATCTCACTTAGACTTAAAGATTCTTTGGCTTCTTTGAGATGCTTCAACATGAGTGCTTTTAAAATTCTTTTTCATCTTCACTAAGCTTAATAAATGAACATACGTATGTATATCCTCTCTAATATTCTGAGGATACGTATAACATTATCATCAATGAGTTTTGTCTCATCGAATCATCAGAAATTTTTTCAGCAGAGTCCATCATAAATTCACACTTAAAATTTGTCCAATGAAGACCCATATAGTTGTTTATGCGGCTAAAGTCATATTTTAGTTATTATAATGATATATGCAAACCCAATAATTTTTTGGGTCCGTTCGGCTAGATATAGGCTTCGTTTGGTTCGGCTTATTTGCTCCGGTGAGTTTGGACAAAAACATCATTGTCATACCAAACATTTTATGCTTATAACTAGTTTCTTTTCTTGGTAATGATAGTTACATTTGTCATACTAAACATACATTCTATGACAATGACAATTTTGTCTAAACTCACCGGAGCAAATAAGCCGAGCCAAACGAACCCATAATTGATGCTTCATAATTAGAATTAAAATCCAATTCCGATGAAAATTAATCTTATTTTTTAATTTAAAGCTTCAATTCCATCTAAACAAACTTACCCCAGATGATCATCCATGTACCCCAATAGAATCCATGGACGGGCAGCGCCCATTCTAACACGCGGCCGCAACCTGTTCTCATCGTAAGCAGAACCTGTTTTCATCCCATTAACGAGCGGAACATTGTGTGTGTGTGTGGTGTTTGTGTATGTGGCGAAATTTTTCTGATCATTTTTCGTTTCCAAATTTTCGTCCGCGACCAATAAAAAGGGGATGTGTGACATTTACTTTTTGCGCGTGGGGTGAAGAGAGAGGTAGTCGGTCTCCTAGGAGATCGAGATCAGACGGAAAAAATTTCTCTCCGGGTAGTCGGGTACCGATCTGAAATTTTGTGCATGTTCGGAGTCAGATTTTTTTTCCTGTCTTGAGTGATCTCCTAGGAGATCATCTCGATGCCACACATCCCCTCCTTATTGACCGCGTGCGGAAATTTGTAAACTTGGATTGATTGGAGAATTTTTGTGTTATTTTTTTGTGTGTTCGACGTATATGGAGTATGGTGCGCGGGATGCATCTGCGCCGTCCATCAAGTTATGTTTTTGTTTGATGGACGACTCGAATGCACATCCGGCGCACCATGCACATATACGTTGAGGGCACGGAAAAATTGCTCGCGCGCGCGTTGTTGAAAAGCTTGAGGCCCGGAGGTGAAGTAAAAAATGCGGAACACACTTCACAAAATCTTTCACAAGTGTTGCACAACAATGACAATGGGAAGAACGAATAGTACTATGCCATTAACTATCTCTTTACAATGCGAGGTATACATGACGAGACATGATTCATAAGAATCACAAAGGAGAGAAGCACACAACACAAAGGTAAAACAAGCTGCAGCGACCTGACGACTTGAGACCGCCAGACCGCGCGAACAGACAAGTCGGACGGAAGCCGCTGAGACCGCGCGAACATAGTACAAGCCGCACCTGCCAGACCGCAATCACAGACCGCCAACTTGCTGTTTTATTCCGCTGCTGAAAACAACCAGTTCACACTTTTTGATTGCCCAGACCGCACGGTCTTGATCAAAGAAGAACCCGTGAACTCTGAACAGAGAAACTGCTGTCTGCGACAGACCGCAACTCAAGACCGTCTGGCCACTTAAGACCGTCTGATCAACTGAGTCTGCTGCACAAACCGCGAACACCTAAACACAGTCCGCCCGGACTGGTTTATTCAAAGCTGGAAGAAGGAGACAAGCTGACCGCGAGCTGTAAGCCGCTAACCTGCGAACACAGAAATCGGTCAGACAAAATCTCAAACCGCGCGACCTCAATTTGAGACCGACACAATCAAGCCAACTTTGGCTATTACAGTTCTCGTTATGAATGACGGGCTCTGCACCCCTATTTATAGGCGGACAGACGGATGTCGTCACCGCACAAACCGGGATACAATAACCACCCATCAGATCGCGAGCGGTCTCGCAAAGCAGACCGCCCGAGCTCAGCATAACTCACAACTCATTTATTAAACCTTGCGGTTACAACCTAACCGCCCGGTCACCGCGGTCTCCGAAAAACAGAACGCCCGGTCTTATTGCAAAGCAAAGAACTCCTTCAGTAACCAGATCGACTAGAATAGTCGTTAGACCGCCCGGTCACTACAAGAAGGCAGACCAAGAGCATCTGGCCGACTTAGGACAAGTCGCCAGACCAAACCGCGCAAGCCGCCCGGACAGAAAAGGCGGTCTCTCAGATCAGACCGCTCAGAACAAACCGCTGAGACAAAACCGACCAGAGAACCAACGTAGACCGCGCGGTCTCTGCGGTCTCCAATCCGCAGACCCCAATCCGCAGACCACCCAGCTCAAATCCACTTCCACTTCAAAAATTTAACACGAGTGTGTGTGGGTGGGGGGTATAATAATATATTATACGAGGAAATTTGCTCGCGCATGATGATGAGCTGGCGGCCTGGATGAATAAGGGATTGAGAGCTTCAAGTAGGCACCGACTTAAGCTCCGACAAAGATGGCGACACATGGCGGGTAACTCAAAATTTTTGGATTAATGGTGGTAGCAGGGGCAGTTCCATAGTGGAGGGGAGCTACAGAGAGTAGAAGCGACGGGAAGAGGAAGTCGCAAAGGAATGCAAGAAATGTTAGGCTCGCCCGCGAGCGGAGAGGAGGGGTCGGGTCGGGCTATCCTTAGCGGAAAAATAGGTTTTTAATGATTTTAGACTTGTTTATTGGTGTGCTGATAGCTGTTATTGGTGTGCCAATAACAGCGCTCTAATATATTATACGGGGATTACTTTAGCCATCCAAAACGTCTGCAGGAAGAGGAAGAAGAGGAGGCCGGCCCCCGATCTCTGGTCTTCAGCCTCCTCTGGCTTACCTCTCTGCCTCTATCACCGGAATTCCTAAAGTTAAAACCCTTTTAGAGTTGAATTTGTTACGAATCAATCGATCTAGGGTTTGCCTCGGATTGCCCTCTTAATATTTGGTTATCCTTCTTCTTTTTGCGGAGCCAGAGATCCAGATCCGAACACGCAGCGGGGCTTCAATGGCGTCCGCAGGAGCTGCATCTGCGTCGAGACGGCTTCGAGATCTCCAGTCGCGGCCGGGAAACAAGACTTGCGTGGATTGCTCGCAGAAGAACCCTCAGTGGGCATCCGTCACCTACGGCGTCTTCTTGTGCCTTGAGTGCTCCGGAAAGCATCGTGGCCTCGGCGTCCACATCAGCTTCGTCCGATCTGTTACTATGGACTCGTGGTCCGAGATACAGCTCAAGAAGATGGAGTCGGGCGGCAACGATCTTCTTAACACGTTTTTCGCACAGTATGGCATCCCTAAAGAGACCGACATCGTTGCAAAGTACAATACCAACGCTGCTGGCGTCTACCGCGACCGGATCCAGGCCCTGTCTGAGAGCCGAGCGTGGCGTGACCCGCCGGTGGAGAAGGAAGCTGTTGGCGCCGGTGCGAAGAAGCCACCTCTTGGGCAGTCTGCTTCTGCGAGCGGATGGGACGGTGGATCGGCGAGGAATGGGGGTTGGGATAATTGGGACAGCGAAAACAATCGCTCGTCGGATATTAGGCGGAACCAGTCGGCCAACGATGTAAGGCCTGGAAATATTGGAGGTGGGAGAGGAGTGGTGCCGTCGAGGTCTAAATCAACTGAGGATATATACACTAGGGCGCAGCTGGAGTCATCTTCTGCTAGTAAGGAAAGTTTCTTCGCGAGGAAAATGGCGGAAAATGATTCTCGCCCGGATGGTATCCCGCCATCTCAAGGAGGTAAGTACGTGGGATTTGGATCTTCTGCACCACCAACAACCCATGAGAACAGCACTCAGGGGGACGTGATGCGGGATACGATTTCTGCTGTCTCGCAGGTGCACTCTGCTTCCTTTGCAGTTCCAATTTTCCTTCTTCTTATCTTATTGCATATTTAATCCTCCCACATCCTTGATTAAGAAGGTACTTGCCAATGACATGCATCACTTGTTAAATAGCTTATCAGGAAATTGAATGCGATATTTACCTGTTCATATAACTTTTTTGATGTAAATGGTCATAAATTCATAATTCATTCAATCATTACTTTAGATGACATTTGGAGGTCCACTAATCCCTAGATTTCCATGGAAGCTATGGCTTTTTGAAGTAGGTATTATGCATTTATAAAATGGAGGTTTATTATGAGGTCAACTCATTTGATTGGTTTTGTTTAAAGAAAACTAAATGTGGACTTGGTTTTGTTGAAAGAATGAAAATAAAACCTTTTGAAGATATCTTCAGCACAAGCACGACATGATGGCTTAACTGTTACAGGAATCAAATAAGAAGAATCTGACTTTTATCACTCACCAACAAGATTAATACTTGGAGTATTTATTGAATTTGTGTGGATAGAAGTGATTGAATTGTGATCCAAGTCTGTACTTGACATGTGCATATACAATAATTGTGAATGCATTATAAATGTTTTTGAAAAAGTGGAGAGTTGAGCTTTTGGTTGGCTGCCTTTGTTAAGTTTTGGGTTTTCAGATTACATCTCTAAGAATGATTTACTGATATGGTAATTAGAAATGAATTAATTTTCCAATGTCATGTCTTGCATTTAGTTTACTTTTATTTTCTATTCTCTTTCTTGTCTTGACTTGCACTTGTGCTTGTCATTCGAGAATTACATATGTCTGTATATTGATGGTCTGCCCTTCTATCTTCAATCAAGAATCTCTAGTGGCAGAAATATTGAGTGCTGTTTGACAAATTGTTTAACCTTCCACCCAGCTTTTTCATACTTTGCCAATGTGTAAATGGCAGAAATATTGATCGCTTATTTTATATAAGACATGTGGAATGTATATGAAGGAATTCTATGCTCAAGAGATTGTCAATATCTCTTCTATGACGTTAAGTATAAGAAAAATGTAATGTTCAACTCTCCCAACCAATGAAAGCAAATGATGACACCAAAGAAAAAGAGAAAAGGCCATGTATGTTTTGTTAGTAAATTGATGGGTATTGTTTTGGATTTAAATATTTGAAGTCTTCATTCAAGTTTGGCATTGCAAATGAATTTTTATGCAGACATCTTTAGGAGATAACTTAGTTAAAATGTATTTATAAAAGATGTACCTAGTTCATGAAGCTCCCAATGCTGTACATAGCTTTTCTCTTTCACTTACAGATAGTCTCATAGGTTTGTAAGTACCTTGAGCTGTGGAATATACATTGTAATTAAAAAGCATTTATTATTATTGTTATTATTTATTTGAATGTTTGTTAACGCCCTCGAAAGTGGTTTTAAGCTTGTAATGCACGAGTGATGTGCAATGGAGGGCCATACTTTGTTTTTTTTTGGGTTGTGTCAGTTATCCTTCAATTCACTTAATCCTTGCATGATTTGTTATAATCAGTTTGAGGCACAGTTGTATGCTTGTAAATTTGTGTGTTGTGTTTATCATGATGCATATTTGTAGGTCTCCTCATATTTCACATTTTGGTCCCAGTTTTCATTATATTGCAAATAATAATATTTATGCTTCTTTATGGTGGTCTTTTTTAATTTTCACATTACACTGAGATATTGATGCATTATTCGCCGCATCCAAGGACGCATGATATCGTCATGCGTCGGTTATCTTCATTTTTATTTTATTTTGTTATTTCATTTGTATTCTGTCCTTTTCTTTTCCTGCGCACCGAGCATATTCTGAGTTTTTCGGCTCATCAGTTTGACCTCCCGATGAGACTCTGAATGAATGGTCCAGTAATTTTGAATAATGAGGACGAAAAATGAAAGCTTAAATAATTAAAAGTCTTATACGGCTAAGTTGGAAATAATTCATATTAGGCAATTATTCTTAATCAATAAATCAATTGATGAGATAGATATTTTAGAAATATTTGATTGAAAGATTTAAGAAGTAAATAATTTGGCATAAGAAATATTTGATTGGAAGATTTTAGAAGTAAATAATTTGGCATAAGAAATATTTGATTGAAAGATTAGGAAATAAATCAATTATCCTAATCTTAGATTCCTCATAAAAAGCCCCAACCTTGAAGCAAAAAGGGGGGGCCGAAAAAAATAGAGGAAATAAATAGTGTTCGTTCCCTCTGTTAACCGGCTTAGCTATCACAGAAGATCGCCGATGTTCATCTTCTCGCACGAGTCAATCGCAACTACAGAACCGACGACGCATCCTCTCGCCTTCCAGAGTCGCGACATCACCCGTCTCCTCCGTCGATCAACGAATGATGTTCTTAGATCGTCGTCGACCTCGATCTCCCTATCCGATGACTTGCTCACTTCTGTTACTCCGCCAGACTATCATCGACAACAACTATTCTTCCGACAGTCCACCCGACGAAGGCCTTCTCCACTTGTTCGAGCAACTGAGCTTGAGATGACCTGCCCCTTGCCGTAGCTTCAAATATTTCTTGGGTAAACTCCTCCCTCCTCTTGTTCCATTTAGGGTTCATTTGGTGCGGCGGTTTGGAGGCGGCGTTTTGAGGAAACGGAGTCGACGGCGGCAAAACAAATAGTTCTCCATCTCCGTTTGCCGTGTTTAGACCCGCAGCAAGGAGGAAAAGCGCCGCCGCCGCTCCGTTTCGATCCCCGCCTCCGTCCCTCCGGTTCCAGACCGGCGTTTGCTCCCGCCGTCTCCTCCCGCCACCGCCGCGCCAAATAAAGCCTTAATTAGTTTAGGCTTATGCGACTCATTTAAATTATCTAAAAGCTTGCCTCGGACGTTCTCACTGTTTTTAATTGTCGTTATTGATAAATTACTATTTGAGATTAAGCTTGTGAAAATTACAAATTCCGCTTTGATTCGATCTGTAAAATATTTGAGAATCTCCCTCCGAATAATGATTAATGACTTTGGAATTTCAAACGTCGAATGTGTTTTCACGTGCAAAATTCGAAATTGCCCTCTAGGCTTACATCAGTTTGGTGTTAGAGCCTTATTAATTCACTCCTAAGGTGAATTAGTCGATCTTTGTTAATTTAAATAAAAATTACTTTTAAGAGTTTTCTTCAAAAAGAAAAAAGAAGGAATTTTGTTTGCTTCTCTATGAGGTTAAGTTAAAAAACAATCACTTTTTTTCTTCTCATCCAAAAAAGGAGTGTTTTTAAAAAAATAGTGTCTTTATAAATAAATAAAAAATCTCATTAAAAACAAAGGTCTTTCTTAAATTATTTCAAATAAATTTGTTTGCTCTTTCAAGTTTAAAATAACATAATAATAATAAAAACTTCTAAAAAAGTATTTAAGTTTAAAGAAAATTATTTTAATTAGTTTTTTATAAAAAAAATGATTTATCGGGCCTTTCGAGTTTTAAAAGAGGTCGTTTTTTCTCTCGTAAAAAAGTTTTTTTTTTAAATCTCTCATTTAAAAACTATGATATTTTAAAATTAGTTTAAATATTTTTGATATTTATCTCTTTCTTCAATAAAAAACATTTAAAGTATTTTAAAGATGGAGAATCACTCAATGTGAGTATGGGAAATGTAGGTCACATCATGAATGAGTTACGCACGTCGATCAATAATATAGAAGCCACCATGCACCTAGCGCGAGCACCTCCCCCTCCAGTCGAAGTAAACCCTAGCCCTAGTCGTCTAAAGCTTGCACACCTCGAACCTGAACTCCGTAACCAACCCCGTTGGGATATGAGATTCAAGTTAGTTGTAGGCGACTTCAAATGACATTTAAAACCCGAGGGGTGTCTAGATTGATGCAATCGTATGGAGCGCTTCATGAATTGGAAGCAGATGCCTCTAAATAGGTAAGTTGAATATGCAACTCTTAGGTTGAAGGGACCCACATTGGTTTGGTGGGGACAATTAGAACACACGAGATTTAACTTAGGGATATCCTGATCGCTACATGGGTTGAGTTCAAGTCCCAACTTAGGAAGTTGCATGTTCCCTCTGATTATCTCCAAACCTTATATCGTAGATTTCACAATTTACGACAGGAGAAGTCAACGATGGACGATTACACTGATGAATTCCTCGTCCTTCAGTCTCGACTCGACCTTCGTGAGGACGATGACATGGCTGTATCCTGCTACCTAAACGGCTATGTTATTCTATCCAGGACCAACTAGAGTTGCACGATTATCGCGACTTAGGCGAAATCTCTAGTAGAGCTCATAGAGTGGAGTCCTTACAGAAGCGGACATCTGAACTTAGGTCTTCTGATAGACCTTCACCGAGCGTCACCACTGCCCCCACTACTAGGATCTTAGATTCCCCTCGTCCTCCATCACTATTGGGATCCCGACCCCACCCACTAACCCCTCTCGGGGTAAGGAGATCATTGGGTCTAAGCCCAACACTGGAGTATTCCGATGCCTCAAGTGCATGGAGTAGGGGCACAAATCTTCTGACTGTCCGCGGAGCCACTTCGTTGTCATTATTGATTCTACTGATGGGCATGAACCTGAGTATGAAGTTTATATTAATGACTCCAATCCTAAGCCTGAGCCTGAACCCGTGTTTGAGGATGTATTAAAAGTAGATGGAGAGCATGCTGACCACTTAGTTTGTGTCCTACGTTACAACTTGATCACCTTTAGTGAGTCTACCAAGGATGACTATAAGAGGCACGATATTTTCCGCACCACCGCACGCATCTAGGGATAGTTTTGTTCCATTATCATTGATAGTGGTATTATGGAGAATTTCCTTTCTCAATGCGTGGACACCTTAGGGCTTGAGATACTCCCGTTAGAACAACCCTACAAGTTATCTGGATTTAATATTCATTTGACTATACTTGTTACCCACCACTGTCTTGTAGAGTTTTCTATAGGGAGCACATATCAGGATAGAGTATCTGTCTCATCCTATTAGGACGAGCTTGACAATATGACCGACATGTCATGCACTATGACACGAGGAACTCTCATTCTTTCGAGCACCATGGACGCAGGATTGTTCTTCTTCCCTAGAAGAACGACCTTATTCCAAGGGAACCTGAGAGGACCACTCCATCATCTAGCTCACCTCCCGTTGACTTCACCACGTTATTACTTACCACACTCCTGCCTGAACCCACACTCCATGACGTAAGCGGCGATTTAGATGTACTACTCACCTCACATGACCTGGATTCAATCCCATATTTATCGGTTTTTGATGTGTCACCTGATATTTCTCAGTTTTCCCACACTATATCTGATGACCACTTATCACAAACACCTCACTATGTTGACTTCATATTTGGAGATTGCACTTTTATTTCACCACGTTATCATTTGAATATAAGCGGACATACTGAGTTGCATCAATATATTAGACCTTTTCTAAGATATTTTTGGAAAATACTTTCGGAACGATTTAGAAACAAACTCGAGTTTAGTAGCGCTTATCACTCTCAGACCGATGGACATGCTGAGGTAGTTAATAAGAGTTTGGCGGACCTTCTTAGGTGTTTAACTGGGGAAAATGCAAAACAATGAGATCTTGTACTTTCACAAGCTGAACTTCATTTAATAATTCTAAAAATTGCGCGACTAATAAATCTCCTTTCGAGAATGTCTATTTGTTTTATATCCCCACCTACTTGATCGCCACCCCAACCATTTCATGAACGTATTTCTTTCGATGCGCAAGCTCATATCAAATATTTAAATGAATTACATAAATCTATTGCTAATAAATTGCGAGTAACTTCTGAAAATTATAAAACCATGGCCGATCATTATCGCCAGGAGTTATACTTTTCAGAAGGAGATTGGATGTTTGCTTATTTAAGGAAGCAGAGATTTGCTCCAGGGACATATCACAAGCTGCATCAAAGGAAGTTTGGTTTTTTTCAAGTTCGGAAGCGCATAAAGCAACCTAGTTCCAATCCCAGTCCTCCTGCTGCAGCCCCAAACATACCACCCGACTTACCACCAGTGCCGACGTCTACCGCTGAGGAGATAGACCAAGTTCTCGATGTCTGAGACTTTCACACTCACCACGGGATGTACTCGCGCTATTTGGTTTCTTGGCAGGGACATGACATTACTGATAGTTCTTGGATTAACATTATCGAGTTGCCTCGACGGCGCCCTGATCTCTCTGTTGTCAGTTTATGCGAGTTCTCGTTGGGGTCGAGCTCTGTCAACCCCAGAGGAATTGATGCATCATTCGCCGCATTCAATGACACTTGATATCGTCATGCCCAAGTTATCTTCGTTTTTATTTTATTTTGTTATTTCATTTATATTTTGTCCCTTTCTTTTCCCGTTCACCGATCGTATTCTGAGTTTTCCGGCTCATCGGTTTGACCACCTGGTGAGACCCTCAATAAATGATCCGATAATTTCGAATAACGAGGATAAAAAATGCAAGCTTAAATAATTAAATGTCGTATACAACTAAGTTGAAAATAATTCATTTTAGGCTGTTATTCTCAATCAATAAATCAATTGATGATATGTTTTAGAAATATTTGATTGAAAGATTTAGGAAGTAAATAATTTGGCTTAGGAAATATTTGATTGAAAGATTTAGGAAGTAAATAATTTGGCTTAGGAAATATTTGATTGAAAGATTAGGAAATAAATCAATTAGCATAATCTTAGATTCCTTATAAAAAGCCCTAACCTTGAAGCAAAAAGGGGAGCCGAAAAAATAGAGGAAATGAATAATGTTCGTTCCCTCTATTAAACGGCTTAGCCATCGCAGAAGACCGCCGGTCTTCATCTTCCCGCACGAGTCACTCGCAACTACAGAACCGTCGATGCATCCTCCCTTCGTCCGGATCCGCAACATTACCTGTCTCCTTTTCCAATCAGCGAACGACGTTCCCAGGTCGTCGTTGACCTTGATCTCCCAATCCGACGGCCTGCTAACTTTTGTTACTCCGCCAGTATGTTGTCGACAACAACTATTCATCCGACAGTCCACTCGATGTAGGCCTTCTCCACTTGTTCGAGCGACTGAGCTTGAGATGACCCGCCCCTTGCCATAGCTTCGAATATTTCTTGGGTAAACTCCGCCCTCCTTTTGTTCCATTTAATTAGCTTAGGCTTATGCCACTCATTTAAATTATCTAAAAGCTTGCCTCATACGTTCTCGCTGTTTTTAATTACCGCTATTTATAAATTACTATTTGCGATTAAGCTTGTGAAAATTACAAATGCCGTTTTGATTCGATCTGTAAAACATTTGAGAATTTCCCTCCGAAAAATGATTAACAACTTTGGAATTTCGAACATCGAGTGTGTTTTCGCGCTCAAAATTCGGGTTTGCCCTCTTGGCTTACATCAGATAGACATTTATTTCTTACTGACGAGGTACTCTAGTAATAGCTTGGTCAACATACAACATAACTTCTGGAGTATCAGTTTGATTCTTCAGGTCATTTTTGATAGAGATCGAATACGCATTAGTTTAAATATTTGTGAGATTGACATTTTTTGATTGTCAGATGGATGATCGGAGACCTTGATCGCGGCCGGCTCGATTTTTCATATTTTTATGTATTTTTCTTTTATTTTTCTGAGTTGTATTATGAGCTATGTTAAATTATCCGTCAGACGATCATGACCATCAAATGCATTTAACATAATTCCCCTCCTTTTTATATGAAGCTAACATCCGACTACGGGGTCATCAAGGATTTATGTTTTAAGAAGAGAACCACTCGATCTTCCTTCTGGTGTGACACCGAGAGCCTCATGCGGTGCGACAATGCATTGGCGCCTGCCCTATCCTCCGCCTCCCCTGCCTCTAGTGCCCTGGTCCGAGCGCGTCGTCGCTTGCCTTCAGTGTCTTCGCTGTTTCCTTCCCTTGCCTCTAGCGTCACCGCCTTCCCTTGCCTCCAACACCGCCGCCACCTTCCCTTACCTCCAGCACCCCTGTCACCGCCATTCCTAGCCACCAGTGCCTTCTCCTCAGCCCCGAGTGCCTCCGACGACCTCGCCTGACCCTCTACCTTCCACAACCTACCCCACCCAACTACCCCCTCTCCCTCCTCCAGCCTTCTCCCAACCCACTTCCAGCCCACATTCAGCCCTACAAAAACAGCTTAGCCCTTCTATCTCCTCCAACAATAACCCCAAGCCATCCCTATCAACCCCACCTCAAAACCGATCCCCACTAAGGCCCGTCCCAGTCAGTACCATCCCACAAAAGCCTATCCTCCCATCCGAGAATCCCTACACGACAACATTCTCCCTTTCAGATATCCACTACCACCGCCGGATCTTCCCCTCCACCACCGACACTGATTTCTTGGTGAGTTTTATGTTGTAATTCCATTTTTCTTTACATTGTATAGGTATTCCTATTTATTGTTAGTAATACTTTGCTCAAGTAATTCGGCTCATCTAATTTATATGTGTCTTATCTATTTGCCCTTGCATTTATCATAACACATTCCGTTAATTTACACCTATTATCTGTTTGCTTAAATTACAATATTTGTGATCAATTATGATGTTTGCGCTTGATTTTACACTTTCAGTCAATTATTATTATCTGTGTTCGTCGAAAAATATTTGCATGATTGAATCAATCACGGGCATCTCATTAGAGCCTATGGTTAGTAGTCATAAGTTCATCAAATTGGGTGTGTGCATTTGCTTGCATCTGCATTTTGGGATTTGTCGCGGGTCTTTTACATTCGTCGTGGTTGCTTGCATTTCATCTAGAGTAGGCATCGTGCATTCATCACATGTAAATTCGTCCCGCATCAAATTGCTACCACAACCAGGTTCGGGCTTCATTTTAATACATAGTCCTTGAGTCTATAAGTTCATTAATGACTGGTCATCGTCATCATCCCTTTCCCTATTTGAGGATCCCGAGCCTGTCTATACCCGAACCCATATAGCCCATTTAGAGAGATCGTCATATTATTGTGATGATTATCCTGTGATGATTATCCTCGTCCTCGACCCATCGCTCATAGAGATCGTGTTGACTTTTCGACAGAATTTATTATGGTAGGAGCGACTACTACGATGATTATCATTTTGAGGAGAGTCTCGAGTATAGATTTTGTAGAGCTGCCCCACCGTTTGATGGTTTGTCGAGTCCCGAGGCCTTTAGCTATTGGCTCGTGGACATGATATATTATTTAGATCACTTTGAATTATTCGATGAACATAACATTAGAATTGCGGAGCTTAGGCTTCTAGGCCATGTGAGTGAGTATTGGTATAGCATTGAGAGGATCCGCGAGCGAGATCGTCTTCACCACATCACTAGTTGGGTGGAGATGAAGTGGATGTTGTGTCATAGGCATTTGCCAACATCGTATAGGATTTACCTGCTCGAGCATTTTAAAACTTGTGCAAATCATCACCCATTGCTCTCTTATCGTGATCCCATCCGTAGAGGTTGCGCTGCTGCGCATGTCTGTCGCTAAGTACATAGATCATTTTGATGAGTTAGTAGCGGGGAGCGACATCCAAGAGGAGCCAACTATGACCACTTCCCGATTTCGGTTTGGACTTCAATCCGAGATACGTACTGAGTTGACCTAATCACTATTTAGAGTCTTTTGAGCAAACATATTAGCTCGCCCTTCATTATTAGTAGTCCTTGAGATCCGCTAGAGTTGGTTGAGTGGATTCACACCTTGACCTCCCCAGTATGGGTCCTTCCCATTCTGAGGCCACCACTAGCCTACTCTTGTCCTGTCAGACTCGATAGAAGTGATTCCTGATACTGATTTATCTCACCCAAGTGAGATACTTTGTCCGATGAGTGGTCCGTCATTTAATTTTGACTCATTTCTTGTGACCCGACTGAGAGTGAGTCATTGACCTAGTGATCCTATAGTGATGTGTTTTTTACCTACCCTCTATGTTGACTTAGTTATTGCTCCGATCATAGACTCGCCATTGCATGCATGTTCATCTGAGTTTCCCCATATTGGCTTGGTGAGTCATATCCCGAGGAGGGTCGAGAGCATAATATTGACTTTGTAGTGGTTGTCTCTACTGCTCTCGAGGACATTACTATTATCAATGACACTCATCTCAAGGATCATCCTGCTTTGACTAAAATCTTTGATGATCCCTCTGTGAGCTCCCGGGTGAAACACCTGATGGTTCTTTCTTTCTAGGAAACATTTGCTCTAGTACGAATGTCTTGGATGTGAGTGATTGTCGCATCCACGACGAATTTTTCTATCTACTGCCCGGTGAGCCTCTTGCGAGTCCCATCCCCTTGGAGATATTTGACACATCATGTACTCGTATCTTTGTACCTATGTCTCATGTGGTCATTTGTGTGGTCTCCACACACTTGACGAGTATTTCTACACTCCGCCAATGGTACCATCGGATAAACCACCCATCTTTAGGGACTTCTACTGATACGTAGAGTTTGCATTTAGTATGTCTGTTTGGTCCGTCATTCATCATTTGCATATGTTGCATGATTTGCATGTCACACTCCGATATGAAATTATATTAAATAATGAAACATTTTAAATCTTGTGCGAGTAATCACATAAGAGAGCAAATGTTCAATGAAGGTGATTGGGTGATGATTTGCATAGTATTTAAGAGGTTCTAATTGGGGCAACTACAAATACGAGTGCTAAGCGAATAAGTCCGTATATTATCATGAGTGTTCGAGTCAATTTTTTTGAGCTTAATATTACTAGGGATACGAGTTTGGACCTTTAGCCTTCCTTTCCACCACCACTACCGCCCTACCCATCACCAATGTATCCATACTCTTCACCCCTACAATGACTTGTTCTGGGCGTGGGGCCCTCAACTACGTCAGCTACACAATGACCTTTTTCTGAGACGCCTTCTGCTTGGAGCGACAAAGAGTCTTGTCTGACTTGCTTTGAGAGCATGTAGTCTCCATTCATCGGAGATGAATGCTTCTGATCCCGGGAGATTGATGAAGATCAATTACACATTAGTTCAGATATATGTGTGTTTGACATTTTTGGATCGTTAGATGAACGATCAGAGACCGTGATCGCGATCGGCTCAATTTCTCATATTTTATCTATTTTTTTTTTCGAGTTGAATTATGAGAGTTAGGTTAAATTATCTGGCAGCCGATCGTGGTCATCAAATGTATTTAACATAATTCCCCCTTTTTATATGATGCTAGAAGCCGATAGCGGGGTCATCGAGGATTTAGGTTTCAAGAAGAGAACCGCTCAATCTTCCTCTCTGTGCGACGCCGAGAGCCTCCTGCGGTGCAACGTCGAGAGCCTCCTGCGGTGCAACGTCGAGAGCCTCATGCGGTGTGACACCGCAGGTGTCCACCACCAACCCCGTCTGTAGCCTCCCCTGCCTCCAACACCTTGGTCCGATCCCCCCGCCGCCTTCCCTTGCCTCTAGCACCATCGCCGCCTTCTCTTGCCTCCAACGTCGCCGCCACCGCCATTCCTAGCCACCAATGCCTTCGCCTCAACCTCGGGTGCCCTCTGGCAACCTCGCTTGACCATCCAGCTGCCTTTGACGACCTACCCCACCCAAGTGCCGCCTTTCTCCCTCCAGCCCTCTTCCATCCCCCTTCTAGCCCATATTCAGTCCGCCAACAACAGCCTAGCCCCTTCTACCTCCTCCTACAGCAACCCCAAGCCATCCCTATCATCCCCACCTCAAAGCTGATCCCCTCCAAGGCACACCCCAGGTAATACCAACCCACAAAAGCTCATTTTCCCCTCCGAAATTCCTAACAACAACATTCTCCCTTTCGGACAGCCACCGCCACCACCGAATCTTCCCCTCCACCACCGACACTGATTACTTGTGAGTTTTACATTTTAGTTTCATTTTCGTTTACATTGTACATGTACTCTTATTTATTGCTAGTAATACTTTACTCAGTTAATTTGTCTCATCTAATTTCTACATGTGTGTGCTCTATTCGCCCTTGCATTTAATTTTAGTACTTTCAGTTAAATTGCACTTATTATCTGTTTGTCTAAATTACAATATTTGTGATCAATTGTGACTCTTGCGCTAGATTTTAAAATCAATATTGTTTATTAAATTGTGCTTCAGAAAATACTTGCATGATTGAATCATCCGAGCATCACATTAGAGCCTAGGGTTAGTAGACATAAGTTCATCGGATTGTGTGTGTGCATTTGTTCGCATCTTCATTTTAGGGTTTGTCGCAGGTCCTTTACATGTGCCGCGGTTGCTTGCGAGGTAGATTCGTCCTGCATCACTTTTTGTTTTGTTGACTGATTTTCTATCAAACACCTTGGCCGAGGCTTAATTCTACATGTGTCATTCATTAAACATTCTAACTGTTATTTGGATTGTTAGGGCTTTGGTCGACTATCCATGGTTGCAGCTTCTGCTGCACAATCTGCTGCAAATGCTGTACAGGCAGGCACAAAAGATTTTTCACTAAAGGTACTTGGCAATTTTCTTTATAATTATATATTACCTTAATGGAGATTGACTATTTCACTGTTCATTTATTTTGAAACGGCTGTTGTTTCTTATTTTTGACATAATAGTTAAACAAACACAAAACTATGTTATTCACTTTATTTATTTCAGTAGTTGACCTCACCAGATCCTCATCTCTATTAAGTTCGGGGTTGTCATTTTTAATAATCATGAATAGAAGGGTTTGTGCTAGACTACTAGTACATGACTATTTTCTAGTTTTGCGGCGCTTATGTTTGCTAAGGAAGGTCGGCGTTGAGCCATCTCAATTTTGTGCGGCTTTCAGAAATCACCTTTGCACTGCAAGTCAACTTTACCTAACTATGACTAAAATATTTATAATCTTATATTATTCTTTAATGCCATTAAGTCAAATCTTGCTCTGCAGGAGCTCGATCATACTTGCATTGGGTTTATCCTTCATATGGCGGGTTCATTTATAAGTCAATTATAATATTTTCTTATAATTTAGTATTACATAATAAAAAACTCTAATTACTTTTTAAGGATTTTGAATGCATCGCCCCTAATCAAAAAGGTTGATGTTTAGCGAAGCCATGACAGGCTTAGAATCTGATATGAACTTGGTAGGGTTTGAGAGAAGAGAAGGGGATCCAAGGGAAATTAAGAGGAAGAAAGACGGCTAGGGTTTGAGAAGAGAAAGAGAGAGGAGGATACCTGAGGTTAATATTGCATGCCTTCAAAAGAGGGTCCCCGGGCCTATTAATACCCGGGGACAAGGGGGCTGGCCCCCCCCCCCCCCCCCCCCAGTAGGGGCTGAACCGGTGTGGTTCAGCCCCTATTCTTTATTTATTGCTGAGAGGGGGCTGAACCGGATGGTTCAGCCCCGTCGTCTTGTATTTCCTTGCGCCGTCTTGAATATTGTTGGCCTGCGAACTGTAACGGACGCGGAGGCATAACATTCCCTCCCCCATCAAGAGTCACCTTGTCCTCAAGGTGGAAATCTGGAAAGTGCTCCCGGAACTCCAAAAGATCGACCCAAGAGTTGTGTGTATCGGAGAGGTGCTTCCACTTAACGAGTACTTCGAGGCGGTACTCCGAGCCCCGCTTCTTTCACTTGGTAAGTATGATAGTTTCTGGTAACGGACGCAGTTCCCCGCTGCTAGTAGCCTCCGGAAGGACGGGGTCGGCCTGGACTGAGTCCCCAAGTTTTCTTTTCAGCACTGAGACGTGGAAAGTTGGGTGAATGCGCGACCCCTCTGGGAGTGCCAAGGTGTAAGCAACTGGACCCACTCGCCTGATGATTCTGAAGGGTCCATAGTAACGTGGAGTCAGTTTCTGATTGGCCCGCCGAGCGACCGATAGCTGCCGGTAGGGTTGGAGACGGAGGAAAACTTCGTCCCCCACTGCAAATTCCCGCTCCCTACGATGCTTATCCGCGTGGGCTTTCATATGATCCTGTGCTGTCCGAAGATTGTCCCGCAAAAGGGTGAGCGTCTGGTCCCGCTCCTGAAGCGTCCGGCCTACTACTGGAAGAGATGTACTGTCTGGCTCGTAGGAACTCAGCGTGGGAGGTGGGCGGCCGTAGACCACCTCAAAAGGGGTGAGCTTGCTTGCGGTATGGAACGATGTGTTGTAGCAATATTCCGCCCAGTGTAACCACTGGGTCCAAGTCCGCGGCTCATCCATCACAAAACATCTCAAGTAGGTCTCAACACCGCGATTGAGCACCTCTGTCTGCCCGTCGGTCTGGGGATGGTTGGCCGTGCTCATGCGTAAAGTGGTGCCTTGCAGGCGAAATAACTCCTTCCAGAACTTGCTGATGAACACCGGGTCTCTGTCTGAGATGATGGCTCGAGGAATCCCGTGGAGACGCACTATCTCCCTGGCAAAAAGATCCGCTACGGACTCGCATGTGTAAGGATGGCTCAAGGCCAAGAAGTGGCCGTACTTGGAGAGCTTGTCGACCACTACGAGAATCACCGATTTGCCCTGAGACCTGGGTAAGCCGTCGATGAAGTCCAAAGAGATGGTATCCCAAATCTGATGCGGAATCGCCAAGGGAGTGAGCAACCCGGCTGGGGACGTCGTCTCGTATTTCTGCCGTTGACAGATGTCACATTCCCTGACAAACTTCTGAACATCTCGCCGCATTCCCTTCCAGAACACATTCGCCCGGACCCGCTGTAGGGTCCGCAAGATACCGGCGTGGCCCCCGGTAGGAGAAGAATGGAACTCCTGTATCATGATGGTGCGCCAAGGTGACGTGGCGGGAAGGACGAGCCGGCCCTGGTAGTACAACCGCGCTCCCTGTAGGTGATAGTCGGCCTCGGTGGGACGACCGTGCTGTAGTGCCTCGACAATGTCACGGAGAGCTGGATCCTGTTGTACTGCCACCTGAACCTCATCTAAGGAATCAATCATCGGTCCGGAAACATGGGCTAGGGAGCCCTTTGGCACCACATTCTCCTTCCCCTGCTTGTAAACAATCTCGTAGTCATAGCCTAGCAGCTTCGTCAGCCACTTCTGCTGGAGGGGAGAGGCCAGGCGCTGTTCCAAAAAATGCTTTAAACTCTGGTGGTCCGTACGGACCTGAAAATGCCGCCCCAACAAATAAGGCCGCCACATAGCCACCGCATGAAGGATGACGAGCATCTCCTTCTCATAAGTAGATAGCCCCAAAGTCCGGGGCGCTAAAGCTTTGCTGAAGTAAGCTAGCGGTCGGCCCTCTTGCATTAATACCGCGCCGATTCCGACTCCTGAAGCGTCGGTCTCCACCACAAAATCTTTGGAAAAGTCCGGCAGTGCCAGCACCGGTGTGGTCGTCATGGCCCGTTTCAGGGCCTGGAATGCCGCCTCTGCAACAGCTGGGTCAAGGGTCGGGCAATCTTCCCGTAGTCCTGCACGAACCGGCGATAGTAGCCAGTCAACCCGAGAAAGCCCCGTAGGGCCCGTATCGTCGTGGGCTGTGGCCAGGTCACCATGCTCTCGATCTTCCTTGGGTCCGCCTGAACACCTCGGGAGGACACCAGGTGGCCCAAGTACTCGACTTCCTCCTGCCCAAAAGAGCATTTGGAGCGCTTGGCGTACAGCTGGTGCTCCCTCAAAATGCTCAGGACATGGTGGACGTGCTCCAAATGATCTTCCCAATTCCTGCTATAGATCAGTATGTCATCAAAGAAAACTAGAACGTACCGACGGAGTAGTGGCCGGAAGATCTCGTTCATCACTGCCTGAAAAGTAGATGGGGCGTTGGCCAGCCCAAACGGCATCACCAGGAACTCGTAGTGACCGTCGTGGGTGCGAAAGGCCGTCTTGTGGATGTCTTCCTCTTTCATCCGAATCTGATGGTATCCAGACCGGAGGTCCAGCTTGGTGAATAAGCTAGCTCCGTGCAGCTCGTCCAGCAGCTCCTCAATCATCGGAATAGGAAATTTATCTTTAATAGTAGAGTCATTCAGGCCCCGGTAATCCACACAAAAGCGCCACGATCCATCCTTCTTTTTCACAAGGATGATCGGTGAGGAGAAAGCACTAGTACTGGGACGGATGATGCCAGTGGATAACATCTCTCGTACACTGCGCTCGATCTCGGCCTTCTGAATATGCGGGTAGTTATAAGGTCGGATATTGGTCGGATCCGATCCGGTCTTCAACTGGATCTGGTGATCACGGAACCGAGAGGGTGGCAAAGAGGACGGCTCCTGAAAAACTTCCTCGAACTGTGACAGCAACCCCTGTATCTGCTCTGGCTCGGCCGCTGTGCCCGGCCCCAGGGCCTCGACCCCCAAAATCATGGCCATAATTCTGCCCTCCTCCTCCATCCTCTGTAAGCTCCGAAGGGAAATTTCCTTGAGTGGCGGTGATCTAATGCCATGAAGGCAATGCTCTGTTCCCAAATGCGAAAACTCCAATGTCATCTTTTCCCAATCCGTTGTGACCCTCTTGAGCTGGCAGAGCCACTGCACACCTAAAACCATATCAGACCCCCGAATCGGCAAGATGTAAACATCCGTCTGGCACACATAACCCTGAATCCGCAGCTCCACCCCTTTTAGGGCCCCCTCACACCGCAGCTTGCTGCCGTCCGCGACCATGACCTGGAAGGAAGCCCCTCTGTCAACTGCATGCCCCGCCTTCAGTGCTGCTGCGGGGGTGATAAAATTGTGGGTGCTCCCACTATCGATCAAGATGGTCACCCGCTCGTGTCCCAGCTTCCCTGCAATGCGTAACGTGAGCGGTGCTGAACATCCCTCCATGGCTTGCAGGGAGATTCCAAACTCTGCCAGGTCTAATTCCTCCACCTCCTCACAACTGATGGGCTCTTCCTCGTCATCCTCCTCCCGTAGCATAAAGACCTGCACCTTCTTACATCGATGTCCGGGGGTGTACTTTTCGTCGCAATTGAAACATAGCCCATTTTCTTTCCGGGCCTGTAGCTCTGGCCAAGTCAACCGAGTCACTGTCGGTCGTCCTGCCGGTGGCGGGTCTCGCCGTCCGGCTCCTGGTGCTGCTGGTACTGCTGGAACTGCTCGTGCTGTCCCCCGGTTTCGCTGGCGGTTGAAACGCTCCTGTATCCGGGCCAGACTAATGGCATGGCTCAAACTGGACGGCATGTATGCGTGGACTTCGTCCCTCAGATGGTCCTTCAGTCCAGAGATGAAACAACTGAGAAGGGTCTTTTCTCCCCAGTTGACCCGATTTGCTAACCGCTCAAACTCAGTGCGGTATTCCATGACGGTTCCCTTCTGCCTGAGCTCTGCAAGGTCGCCTCCACATCCTCATACTCCAGGGGCCCGAAACGGTCCGTGAACCATTCCACAAAATAATCCCATGGGGCGTGGCCCTGGTTGCGGACAAACCACTGCGCCCACTGGTACGCGTCGTCCTCCAAGTGAAACGAGGCCAGCTGCACCCATTGATCTTTGGGAATCTCCTGGTAGGTAAAGAAAAGCTCGGCCTTTTGCACCCACTCCAAGGCGTCGCCGCCCCGGAATTTCGGAAAATTCATCCGAGTCCTCTTCGGTTGCATGTACGCCCGCTGATTAGCCCCTCCATTCCTCCCGAGATCCGGTTCGTGTCCTCCATGCCGGAATGGTTCCGCCATAAGATTTGGTCGCCCATAGTAATCGTGTTGATGTCCCATTGGAGGGTCATCCTCCTCATATACATGTCTTGGAGGGTTTTCCCGCCATGGTTCTCCTTGCCCCATCCGCATCGGGGCCCCAAGGGGTGGTGGCTTGGGTAAAAGTCCGTTTCCAACTCCAATCGGACCTCCCATAGGTGGCAGCGGCCGAAAATTCTGCTCCGGGGCTCCGAATTGACGTCCGACAGCCCCTCCGGCGATACCACCACCGGCGGCCACCCCTCCAGGGCCGGACCACCCCCCGGCGACCTGTTGGCAGGGGGTGGAAGCCGGTCCGACCGGCGGTCTGGCGGCAGCAGCGCCCGCCCAGGCGCTGGGCTTTAACAGGGCCGCCGGCCCTAGCGGGCTCGGGATGGCTGCTGGCGCTCTCCGTCCTGGCTCCGGGCCGGAGTGGGTATAGGGCATCACGCCCTCCCCCCCCCCCCCCCCCCCCCCCCCCCCCCCCCCCTGCCTCCTCCGGTGATTGTCGGCGCTGGATTTGAGGTTTCCCCCAGGTATTCACTGTTTCCGTTCGATTTTCCTTGGAGGGATTGCGTTAACAACGCCTTGAGTTCATCCAAGCGTCCTTCCAGATTTTTGGTGGTGGTCTTGACTTGTTCCTCGATGCCGGCCACCGAATCCGCCAAGGCGACGTAGTTCTCCTCGATAGTGGCGAGGCGAGCGATTTCGGCTTCGGTGCGTGCGGTAACCATGGCCGTAGGAGCGATGCTCTGATACCAATTGATATGAACTTGCTAGGGTTTGAGAGAAGAGAAGGGGATCTAAGGGAAATTAAGAGGAAGAAAGACGGCTAGGGTTTGAGAAGAGAAAGAGAGAGGAGGATACCTGAGGTTAATATTGCATGCCTTCAAAAGAGGATCCCCGGGCCTATTAATACCCGGGGATAAGGGGGCTGGCCCCCCCCCCCCCCCCCCCCCAGTAGGGGCTGAACCGGTGTGGTTCAGCCCCTATTCTTTATTTATTGCTGAGAGCGGATGGTTCAGCCGCGTTGTCTTGTATTTCCTTGTGCCGTCTTGAATATTGTTGGCCTGCGAACTGTAACGGATGCGGAGGCATAACAGAATCACTGCTTAATCTTGGTTTATGTATTTAGTTGTTTTTGTTCCCTGCTTGTTTTAGCGTTATCTCGAGCTATCAACTCTTGCTCACAATATTTATTATGGGTTTGAATTAGATGTTTTACACCTTATATCCAAGATTTTTATTCCTGTTAGTTTAGCTCTTCTTTTAGGAGTAAAATTTACTTTTTGAGAAATTTAAGCAGTCCCAATTTTTATATTTATTTATATGTATGAGTGATAGGCACGGGACTCCGGCCCTATGTGAGGTCAATCGGCGGGCTTCGCCCGCCCTCCCGGCGGGTTTCGCCCGCCCTCCCGGCGGGCTTCGCCCGCCCCCCCGGCGGGCTTCGCCCGCCCTCCCGGCGGGCTTCGCCCGCCCCCCCGGCGGGCTTCGCCCGCCCCCCCGGCGGGCTTCGCCCGCCCCCCCCGGCGGGCTTCGCCCGCTCCTCAGCCCCTATTTGGCTATTGGCACAACAATTTATATGAGTTATATTGAATACTTTTCCTAAAAATGCATCTGCAAAGCGTATTTTCAAAAATTCGTCAAAAATTTGCTATAATTACGATCAGGGCGGCAATACGTCTTGTGCGTGTATTTTTAGAAAAAGTGTTCAACACGAAAGTTGTAGATTTCGATGAGATCTACAATTTTCGTGTTGAACACTTTTCCTAAATATGCATGTATAATGCATATTTTCAAAAGGCGCGTTATAACTCATTGAAATTGGTGTGCCAATAGCCAAATTATAAAGTTTATAATTTTTTTTAAACCCTAAAGGCCACCGTTCGTCGAACGCAGGTGGCGCCTGCGTTTGTCGAACGCAGATTCGTCGTTCGTCGAACGCAGGCGCTCCTGCGCTCGACGAACGCAGGGTTCGCCGTTCGTCGAACGCAGGCGCTCCTGCGTTCGACGAACGTAGGCGCTCCTGCGCTCGACGAACGCAGCGCCGTTCGTCGATCGCTGGAGGTTCGCCGTTCGTCGAACGACGAACCTGCGTTCGACGAACGGCGGGGCGCCTGCGTTCGACGAACGCAGGGGCTCCTGCGTTCGACGAACGGTCAGGGCCACCGTTCGACGAATTTGTATATATATTTATTTATTTTATTATATATATATTTTAATTTTTCCCGTGCCCCCCCTCCCGTGCCCCTCCTCCCGCCCCGATTTGGGCTGCCGCCGGCTGGCCGGCGTGAGGCCACCGGCCGGTTCGCCGGTCTCCGGCGAACCTGTCGGTGGTACTCCGGCAGGGCCATCGCCGGCGGTGGCCCTGCCCGTGAGGCCCAGATCTGGGCCTCACGGGCAGGGCCACCGCCGGCGATGGCCCTGCCGGAGCCCTGTCGGAGTACTACCGACAGGTTCGCCGGATTTGAGATCCAATGACTATGATTTGATTTTGTCTCAATTTCTTTGCCATTGAGTGCCTATTTACCTTGCCATGGACACAAAAACGATATTTTTTTATAATATAGTATATATATAGTATAAATATTTTTATTACAATTCAGCATAAAATATAAGTAAAGAAACAATTAAAAATATCTTTTTGCTCTTTTAAAAAAAATAAAATAATCACAGCAAAGTATTATAGGTTACGTTCTTTTTTAGTAGTTGTGTTGATTACGCGTTGACACGAACTATAAATTCTTTGATTATTTTTTGCATATATAGTTATCGATTGTATATTTTATTTTACGAAATATTATAAAGATAAATGAGGCCTGTTGGAAATATGTTGCAACTTGTTATTATGGCTGAAACATTTATCAATTGGAAATTATTAAAATATAAGAAAGTTAAAAAATTGTGTATAAGTATTTCATCTACGGTGTAGATGGATTCCCCACGAGGCGACGCCATGAAAAGAACCTGGTAGTGTTACCACTCTGGAATAGTGGGGTCCACCATAATATTGAATGAGTTCTTTATTGTATTAATTAAATACTTTATCTACCTGGTCCTTGTTGCGTTCCTAGAGATTCTATAGGTTATGATTATGGATCATCTATTTTGTGTGGGAGATTCAGCCTTGTGTTGGGCGAGGGAGATAACCCTCGAGTTGTATTTTGACGAGAGCTTGTTTCTCTAAGGCTTTGTTTGGTACTCCATTTATCCTCCATTCCATTCTAACTGGGCTGGATCTTGAGTGTTTGGCAACAACCGGTTTGCCACCGTTATAAAATGGCCAATTTAAAACCGGCCTTTTCCTCCTTTTTGGAATGGACCCGGAGCTCGTTTCTCCTTTCAAAAATGATCGATTTGACAATTTTTTTATTTTTTTTAAATTTTATTTAATCAATAAACGTTGTATAAAAAATAAAATTGTCTCTAAATTTGTAAAAAAATTCATATATATAATACATAATTTTGTTTTTAAAAATTAGAAAAAACCGAAACAGAATGAATAAAATTCTTGTTGAGATAATTTTGAATATAATTTAAACTGTCACCGGAATTGAGGTTTTCCAAACAGAGACTCAGTTTTAAAAATACAGTTTATCATCTCCTTTTCAAACTACTCTCTTTTAAAACAACACTGGTATCCCAAACAGAGTCTTAGTGTAATCCCATTATTCTTCTTCGTGTCTTCATCTTTCATTCTCTTCCACTTTATTTCCCATTTTTTGCTACTGATCAATTGGCTCGACCTACCCTTTTCTCCCACCGCCTCCTTTGGCTGCAGGATTTCGACAAGCATCAACCATCGTCGCAACTTTCGACGCCACGTACAACTATCATGATCCAAATGATAAAAAAACAATAAGCTGTTTTCACGCCAGTTTTGATCGCTTGGATGCTACCCTTACCAACATCAAACACGTACTGAGCGATATTCACGGCCCCATCACCCACCAGCAGGTTCCTGTTACGGGTCTTTTTACGACATTATTTAGTATTAATTATTTCTTAATATGCTTGTATGTTGTCTTAGAGTCGCGTCCTTATTGAGCGTCGTTATTTATGTCGTGTTTTTATGTGGTGTCCAAGTTTGTCTTATTTTCTTTAGCATTATTTTCTTGTAACTCTTTCCTTGTTTGTGTCGATTGTAAGTCCTATTTAAAGGACTCAGTGAGTCTTGTATTGACATGAATAAACAAGTCTATTTTCCACAACCCTAAAAGAGATCTTGGAAGCTCTCTCTCTCTCTTGAGCACGCCCTGCATAGGAAGTCACAGTCAAGGCTCCGTATTATCTCCGTCCGTCATCTCCACCTCGGGCTACTCTTCCGGCGATCTCCGAGTCGGTCCCTAACATCTTGGTATCAGAGGGACTCCTCCCCTCCTTCTCGCAAACTGACATCCTCGATGATCCTCAACTCCGCGAGCCCTGCGACATCACGTCCCACCCGACAACTTCTCTGTTGTCTGTCGCACCCCGTTCCAGCGGCGAACAATTCTTTGGTCATCAACAAACTCCGGCAGCTGAACGACTCCCTCTGGCCTCTTTCCACCTTCTCGACTCGGCTTTGCTTTGGGGCACTCGTCTTCTCACTGATCAGTCGGACCTAACGTGGGACGACTTCAAGCGATTTTGCAACATGCGTTTCGGCCCTCCCATCTGCAGCAACCCCCTTGGTGCCCTCACAACACTACGCCAGACAGGCTCCGTGAACGACTATCTGCACCAGTTTCAATTTCTTCTGGCACACGTCACGCTTCCCAGAGATGCAGGTCGACATCTTCACCGCCGGACTTCGCGATCGCCTGCGACTTGAAGTCGAATTTGAGGCTCCTCCAGACTTAGTGAGTGCTATGAGTCTGGCTAGGATATGTGACCGTCGCCTCCAACTGGCACATGAGGTCTATTTGTTCATCGACACGGGCATTCAGCCAGGTCATTCAGAGGGACATCCATCCCCACCAGTCCGGAAACTATCTCGGGACGAGATGATGGAACGACGCGCCAAGGGCTTATGTTTCAATTGCGATGAGCAGTACACTCGCGACCACAGGTGCAAACGATTTTTCTATCTGCACGTCGAGGACTCTGATGATGAGGGTGTTGGCTGATGCGGACACCATTGATCTCCCTAGAGCTTGAGGACAAGCTCGTTTTGCACGGCGGGAGAGATGTTACGGGTCCTTTTTTGACATTATTTAGTATTAATTATTTCCTAATATGCTTTTATTGTCTCAGAGTCGCGTCCTTATTGGGTGTCGTTATTTATGTTGTGTTTTTATGTAATGTCCAAGTTTGTCTTATTTCTTTTAGCGTTATTTCCTTGTAGCTCTTTCCTTATTTGTGTCGATTGTAAGTCCTATTTAAAGGACCCAGTGAGTCTTGTATTGGCATGAATAAACAAGTCAATTTTCCACAACCCTAAAAGAGATCTTGGAAGCTCTCTCTCTCTCTCTTGAGCACGCCCCGCATAGGCAGCCGCGGTCAAGGCTCCGTAGTATCTCCGCCTCCGTCATCTCTACCTCTGGCTACTCTTCCGGCGACCTCCGAGTCGGTCCCTAACAGTTCCCGTGCTCCAATTTCAAGATTGTGTTGACCACCCATTCTCTCGCACATGCCATTGCCCCAACTCTCTTCAATAAGGCAACCCATTATTTGTTTTCCTTGCTAGACACCCCTCTCCCACTTCAACGAGCTCCTTCCCTACTACAACGTCAAGGTTGCAATCCGCCCCCATTGTCTTACCTTTCGTCCCCAATCACGTATTCGATCGCACACTTGTCGTCATCTCGAGCACTCTATCCCCATAAGTATTCCATCTTCCTTACCAATGCTACCTCTCCTCGACCCAATCACTTCGCCGACTCCATCAGTGTCTCAATTGCCTACCATCTCCCATCATGTTTCACATTCCTCTTCCCTTTCCACTTTATCAAATCAGTTGACTCTACCCTCTGCCCCCATTACACAAATCGCCACACCAACCCATCACGCTCCACTATTTCTTATGCACCTAAAATTGCTAAACTCCACTCCTAGGTTCCCCCAAGCATGCTGTAATGACCAGATTCACAATATCAGAGATGTCTTTTCAGATCAACAAAGAAGTTGTGTTTGAAACTCCGCAATTGAGTGTGCTCTGATGGGAGTAATATTGGGATGGATGACTAACGCAGGGCAGGGTAGGCCGCGTGACGAGGGCGTGCTGACGCTAATGTAACCCTAAGTGATTGTGATGCAAGATGGATTTAGATAAATGCAACCTAAATGAAATGCAAATGAGTTTTAAAACTTTTAATCCGAAATTAAAATTTTTAAGTCATGATTTCATAAGCGAAGCAAATTAACCCGAGATGATTAATAATTTTCCGGCGCACAAACAAATCACGCTTACTTCCACACAAAGCGCTTTTACTACAATTTACACGATTAGGTTTTATAGAACAAGAGACAATAAAGAACAATTATACTAGTGATTCAAAATACCCAAACAAGTATGGAATGTTTTCCCAATACTCAATAATGAAGTAAATAAACACAATACTAATTTCATAAGCGAAACAAATTAACCCAAGATGATCAATAATTTTCCGGCGCACAAACAAATCACGCTTACTTCCACACAAAGTGCTTTTACTACAATTTACACGATTAGGGCTCCGTTTGGGGGGACTTATTTTCACCGGTCAAGCGGTTACGACCGCATAAGATCCGGTCGTAACTGCTTGACCGGTGAAAATAAGTCCCTCCCAAACGGAGCCTAGGTTTTATAGAACAAAAGACAATAACGAATAATTATACTAGTGATTCAAAATACCCAAACAAGTATGGAATGTTTTCCCAATACTCAATAATGAAGTAAATAAACACAATACTAAGAGATACTCACATGCATAAAGATCCGACAACGGGAATTTGGCGGCGGACGATTGTCTCGGGTTCAGGTTGGCCTTGACAACGATTATCATGGTTGGGGATGAGGGAGGAGAGTGGATCCACGTGAGGGGGGGGGGGGGGGGGCTGTTTGTGGTTCAATTTGCTAGAGGAGAAGGGGGAGACTCCACTGGATTGAATTAGGAAGGGATTTCCTGAATTAAAAGCTTATGGGAGAAGGGATAGGAGTGCGGTTACTGAAGTAGAAAGGAGAAGAGGTGGTTAGTAGGAGTTGGGCGGCTGAAACTGGTGAGGAAGGAGGTGAACAGGAGAAGTATCAGTGCAGGGAGGAAGATGAACGAGATGCTAAATCGAGTAGGTGGCTGCGGTGACTTGCGGCGGTTATTGGTGGTTCCACGACAGAAAACCAACTGGAGGAGGGCGGGAGGCGATTTGTTGTTGAGGCGAGGTCGATGGGGTCAACGGGAGATGCTTGACGGTCATCGATTAAGGTTGGCGATGAGCACTGAAGGTATCATTCTTCTCGTCGATGGAGGAGGTCTGATCTGACGAAATCATGAGACTGACTCATTCTCGTCGAGAGGAAGAAGCTGATGAACAGGAAAAGGCAGCGGTTACTCTCGTGAGGGAGAAAAACA
The DNA here is from genome assembly GCA_033032865.1 of Dactylorhiza incarnata. NCBI lineage: Eukaryota > Viridiplantae > Streptophyta > Magnoliopsida > Asparagales > Orchidaceae > Dactylorhiza > Dactylorhiza incarnata. The sequence continues at coordinate 2,818,571 of JAWHQI010000173.1, forward strand.
TGGTTTGATCGAGCGGTTAATAGAGGAAATGTGGGATGCAGGGGAAGGTTTTCACGGGAACAATAAATAACTAAAGAGGTGGAACAAGAAATTGAAAAGAAACCGGGACGTCGCACTCCGGGGTCTTGTGGCGTCGTACCACGAATGATTGTCGGTCTGGAATCTCACAAATCAACAATCAAATGAAAATGAGAATATCTGCCTATTTATAACAGGAGGTGGTGCTTGGGCACCGGACATGAACGACTATGATTGGCCGTTACGCCCGGTGTCTTAACACACAAAAAATATGTCCAAATAAATAAATCAAAATACATACAAATAATAAAACGACGAGCCGAACGCGCTTGCGGTCTCGGATCGCCGATCTGATCATCACCTCCTACGTGAATATACGAAAATGGGTCCCGCCGACTGGTGACCCGTAGTCCAGTGGAAGGGTCAGGATGTAACGAGGAGGATGTAGGAAGTGAATCAAGGTATGGATCCCTGTGCTCGAGAGGCTCAAAGTACCGTGTTAAATCTTCTGTATTAAATACGGGATGAATACACATATCTGCTGGGAGGTTGACCTCATAGGAATTTGTTCTAATTTTCTTTATAATCCTATAAGGGCTCATTCGTTTCGGTTGTAGTTTCTTAACGACTCCTTTTGGGAGCCTCTTCATGTGAAGTCGGATTATTACTTGCTCGTCTACCCGAAAATGCTGCTCACACTTGTGTTCATCTGCTTGTGCCTTATATAAGTCATTACTGCTAGCAATTTTCTTCCGGATCAATTCATGCAGTTCATGTATATGATGAATGCGGACTCGACAGACTCACTAGGACTCTAAGGGAACGGAGGCAAGGTCAATATGCTTCCTAGGCCATAACCATACACTATATGAAATGGACTTATGCCAGTAGACCTATTGATGAAACTATTGTATGCAAACTCTGCTACGGGTAACACAACATCCCAAACCGACAGATGATCACCAACTAGACACCGTAACAAATTTCCTAAACTCATATTAACGACCTTAGTCTGGTGGTCAGTCTGTGGGTGATAGGTGGTAGAAAATTTCAAAGTCGTACCAGTCTTATGCCATAATGTTCTCCAAAAATAGCTCAGAAGTCGAACGCCACAGTTAGACACTATGGATATGGGTAATCCGTGTAACCAAAAAATGTCTCATGAAAAGGGCTGCCACATGAGCCGCATCAGCGGTCTTGCGGTATGCAATAAAGCGAGCCATCTTCGAAAACTGGTCTACCACTACGAAAATAGAATCGTGCTTCCTCAGAGTGCGAGGAAGGCCCAATACAAATTCCATGCTAGTATCGACCCATGGCTGGTGTGGGACCGGAAGAGGAGTATAGAGTGCAATATTTTATTTCGAACCCTTCGCTATCTGGCATGTGCCGCACAATACGTGCCACATCCCTTTTCATGGCGGTCAATAGAAGTGATCCTCAACTAAAGCAACGGTCTTATCTCTACCAAAGTGGTCAGCTGCGCCACCAACGCGCATTTCCCAATTCAAGAAGTCCCTGAAGGACGTCCTGGAGATGCAGAGATGAGACCCACGATATAAGTATCCCTTTACAATATCAAACCCCTAAGTGGGCCCAGGAAGCAGAAACCTTAAATAGATCTCACCAAAACCAGGGTTGGTGGGGCAATCACTAGACAAACGATCAAAACTAGTCGCCCTAGCACTCAATGCACGAAGCAGGGCTATACACCGATTGAGAGCGTCGACAGGTTTGTTCTCAACACCCGCGCGGTGTTTGAGAACATAATGAAGGTCCTGCAAATATTCGATCCACTTGACATGTTTGTGCCCTAATTTTTGCTGCGAATCAAGATAGCGCAGAGCCTGGTGATCAGAGTATAGAACAAACTCCCGTGGGAGGAGATAGTATCTCCAATAACGAAGCAACTGCACCACCGTATAAAACTCAACCGTAATTTGAGTGCTTCTATCGGGCCTCATTCAGCTTCTCACTAAAGTAAGAAACTAGATGACCCTCCTGGCTTAGTACTCCACCAATCCCAACGCCAGATGCGTCACAGACAACCTCAAATACTTTAAAGAAATTGAACAATCTCAGAACAGGTGCGGTCGTCAGTTTTTCCTTAATCTCAGTAAAAGCTCGAGTGGCGGTTGCCGTCCACTGGAAATCTCCCTTCCGAAGGCAGCTCGTGAATGAGGTCATAATGGTGTTAAAGCCCCGAACTAATCTCCTGTAGAAGGTGGTTAGTCCGTGCAAGCTACATGCCTCAGTGATAGTGGAAGGAATAAGCCACTCACGAATGGATTAGACCTTGTTCGGGTCAACAGACACGCCAGACGCTGAAATGATAAACCCAAGGAAGTGCACATAATCAATCAGGAAGGAGCACTTCTTCAATTTCACTTATGGCTTCTCCTTTCAGTTAGTATCGAATACGAGTCTCAGATGGCTCAGATGGTCATCAAAAGAGTGGTTATAGATCAAAATATCGTCAAAGTAGACTAAGAATTTGCCCATGAAGGGCCGGAAGATCCGATTCATGACTGTGCTGGGGGCGTTGGATGGCCCAAATGACATGACCAACCACTCATAAAGATCATCTTTGGTCTTAAAAGCCGTCTTCCACTCATCTCCCTCGCGAACTCTAATCTGGTGGTACCCGCTGCAAAGATCGATCTTTGAAAATAACTGGGCACTAGCCATCATATCAAGTAAGTCGCCCAACCAGGGGATGGGAAAATGATACTTAATAGTAATCTTATTAATGGCCCTACTATCGATACACTTTCGCCAACTCCCGTCCTTCTTTGGAGTGAGAATGGTAGGGATTGCGCAAGGGCTCAGACTCTCTCGTATGAATTACTTCCTCAACAACTCGTCAACCTGTCTCGTGAGCTCAGCATGCTTATCCGGATTCATCCGATAATGTGGTAAATTCAGGAGTGAAGCTCCTGGTGTCAAGTCTATGACATGTTGAATGTCTCGTAATAAAGGTAACTCATTGGGTATCTCATCGGGAATAAGATCATCATAATCATCCAGAAATCGTCGGACCTCAGGTGGTGGCTCAAAAATCTATGTAGGGCTCTCATAAGCCATGGTGGCTACCACTACGTAAAAGATACCTGCACTGACACTCTCTCTCATAAACTCGTTGCGATATAGGATGTGTAGCGGCCTAGATGAGCTCGTGCTAGTAGAGGGCATGACCTTCCCCGAGGATTTCTCCTTGGGTTGAGTCGGTGCCAATGTGATCTTACGACCCTTGTCGTAGAATACATACGTGTTCGAGCAACCGAAACATGTGACATCACAGTCGTAAAGCCAGTGTCTCCCTAAAAGAATGTGGGCGACATCCATAGTGATGATGTCACACCAAACACGATCCTCAAACGAGGCGAGAGTATTCAGAACTTGGCACCTCTGGGTAACCTGTATAGCCATCTTATCTACCCAAATGACTCGATAAGGATGTTGATGAGGATCAGGTGTTACCTGCATTCACTATAATGCTCGTTGGGCTACAATGTTCACGCAACTCCCCCTATCAATGACCAACTTGCAAGGACCGCCTGCATTAGAAAAAAAGGTATAAAAAATCGTTGTACGAGCCAATCCTCATCAGTATGCGGGTGTAAAGGAAACTTCATATAACACCCAGTTCTAGGGAGCGCTCAACATCGCTTTCCCAACCATCCTCGACGGTGGCAACAACCTCCTCATCGGCGATCTCCTCAGCATCAGCATTGGGTTTGCCTTCTTCAAATAACAAATTTCTCGTAGGGCATTGGGCCGCCACATGACCCCTATCCGAGCAATGATAGCACTGGATGTTCCCCGACCTGGAGGTCGTGGAAGGTCCAGTGGAGACAACCTTGACCTTCGTGTCCGTGGGAACACGAGAGGTCCCTACAGGGGTGGTAGTGGCCGGTGGTGGCCTCCTAAATGTGGACCCGTATGATTTGGTAGAAGTCTGACGGGTACCAGCGAGTCGCAGGTACTGCTCATACTCGAGGGTCATCTGATAAACTTGCTCTACCGTCTCCAACCGATGGGGAATACACTCCCTACGTATCTACGATCTCAATTCAGTACGGAATCCGGAAGCAGTGACACTAGTCTCCTATCGTAGATCACTCCTCACTGCTAGCTCATCAAATCGAGACATGTACTCCGCTATGGATTGCATACCCTAGCACAGTGCAAAAAGATGATCTGGCAACTTATCCCGATAGGAGGCGGGTAGGTATTTTTCTTTCAATTGGCGTTTCATGTCTTCTCAACGGATAATAGAACGGTATCCATCTCGCTGTAGAGATCTCTCTAGGCTGATCCAGAAAATCTTAGCTGGACCGACTAGTTTCGTTTTTGCAAATCTAACACAACGCTCGTCGATCATATCATACCACTCGAAATAGTGGTCTATCTTCTGAAACCAATCGGTAAAAGTCTTCGGGTCAAGTTGACCATCGAAGGTGGGGGCATTAATGTGTATGCGACAGGTAATATTGTCCTCGGCGCATGCTGCTCGGCGCGACTCAGGATATTCGTCGAAGTAATCATCTCGCTCGTAGGCATAACGGTCCTGAGCTCTATCACGAAGAGTTGTACGCCGTGGTGGAGCAGGTACAGGCTGACGGTCTCAAACGTGATCGAGAGGTTGCCTCCGGAGTGGGGTAGGCTCTCGAAGTGGAGCGGCCTCTCGTGATAGTTGATTCGTAACACGCATGTCCTGTGGCGGGAGGGCAGCCCACTCTTCCTCAGAGGGAACATCAGGTGGAGTGGGTGAGGTTTCCCTGCTTTGGGATGTGGAGTGCTCTCGCCGATCCTCAATGACGCCGACGCGGGTGCGAAGATTGTTATATTGTGCAGCCAATTGATCGAATCGATCTATCATCAACCGTTGGAATTTCGCTGGTGTCATTTCAGAATTGGAGTTTGTGGCTCTCTCGTCGGTAAGGTTCTGGTCAGAACATGGATTGACGGTATGACCTACCACTACGCAACATGCATGTGGCCCTAACCTGGTCTCTGATACCAAATTTGACACAGGTAAGGGTGTGCACAGAAAACCGAAACCGACCAAACCGACCCGAACCGACCCAAACCGAACCGAATTTGGACCGAACCGATCGGTCCGATTCGGTTTCAGTTTAGGGGGGCTGAAAACCGAGCCTATTCGGTTCGGTTTCGGTTTATAGTGTCGGTAAACCAAGAAAACCGAACCGATTATAAGTTTGGACTTGGAGTTTGTCCCGTCGAATTAAAACATGAGGTTGTAAGCATTGAGTTTGAAGATGAAACCGAAATAACGAGACTATGTAATATCTCTTATCTTATCTTATCTTATCTTATCATAAGTTTGTAAGAATTACTCGAGCATGAACGAGTAATTTAAATATGTTGTACTTATTAATTTTTATTTTAAACTAATACTTGAACTTATTGTATTAATTGTACTAGGTAATATAAATGTTATTGTATTCTTTAAATTTCCCTTCAATGTTGATGAACTGCTTTTTTTTATTTACTATTAGAAAAGCATTTAAGCAAATATTAAAAATTATTTTGGGGGATAATATATTTTAGGTTTACCGAAAAACCGAACCAATGTTAAGAAACCGAACCGAACCGATCCATTTCGGTTCGGTTTCGGTTTTGGGTGTGTAAAAACCGAGTCTATTCGGTTCGGTTTCGGTTTTACCTAAAACCGAACCGAACCGAACCGCTTGCAGGCCTAGACGCATGGTAGGCCGTGTGCCGAGGGTGTGCCGAGGCTAATGTAACTTTAAGTGATTGTGATGCAAGATGAACTCAAATAAATGCCACCTAAATGAAATGCAAATGAGTTTTAAAGCTTTTAAACGGAAATAAAATTTTGCAGTGATGATTTCATAATCGAAGCAAATTAACCCAAGATGATTTATAATTTTTCGGCGCACAAACAAATCACGCTTACTTCCACACAATGCGCTTTTTATTACAATTTCCACGATTAGGTTTATAGAACAAAAGACAATAAAGAACAAATATACTAGTGATTCAAAATACCCAAATAACTATGGAGTGTTTTCCCAATACTCAATAATGAAGTAAATAAACACAATAGTAAGAGATACTCACACGCATAAAGATTCGACAACGGGAATTTGGCAGCGGACGATTGCCACGGGTTCTGGTCAGCCTTGACAGTAGCTATCATGGTTGGGGATGAGGGAGGAGTGGATCCACGTGAGGGGGGACTGTTTATGGTACACTTTGCTGGAGGAGAAGGCAAAGGGGGAGACTCCATGTTACGGGCTGCGCGCCCGCTTATCTAGTATGATTATCTTTAGTATGTTTATGTTATAATTATGAAAGTAGGCCTCGAGCACCGGGCTTAGATATTAGGAGTTATCATTATCTTTTGTCATGTGTTGTCTTTATGAAGGGTCTCGAGCTCCGTGTCTAGTATTAGGTGTCATTATTATTGTCTTGTCTTTTTATGTGTTGTAGGCTATATAAAGGCATTGGAAGTGTTGTATGAAGCAAGCAAGAAGAAATCTATTTTCCCCGTCTTTGAGTGTGAGGTCCTGGAAGCTCTCTCCTCTAACGAGCAAGCCCCGCTTAGGCAGCCGCGGTCATGGCTCCATAGTATCTCCTTACCCCGCTTCCCCACCTCCGACCACTCCTCCTGCGATCTCCGACCAAGGCCCATAACAACTTGGTATCAGAGCTCTCTTTCCTCCCCACGGTCACTGAACTTTCTCCCATACCGCTGCCATTTCACGTAGCACCGTTGTCCCCCCATACCGCAGTCGTCCACATCGCTCCCTCCCGCGGCAGCACCGCAAAGAAACTCACCTCCATCCACGTAAGATCACAGCCACACAACATCCGCGCACACTCCCGCTTCATCCGTCCTCCCTCCTCGCCCATCAACAACCACTGCATCCTTCCTCCATCCCCGTACGATCACAGCAGCACTCACTTCCGTCATCGGCGGTTTCCGAAACCCCAGCATTACTCCTCCACGCTCCTCCGCGATGTTCGACGATGCCTCCTCCGCGCTGTTCGACGACGCCTCCTGCGACCTGTTCGACAACGCTTCCTGCGACTTCTCGAGCCCCGTCAACATCCCAGGCCACTCCGCACGCGCCTTACCCCTCTGCGACAGTGCACCGCATGTCGCCTCGAGCCCCCCTAGTCGCACGCGCCTTATCCCTCTGCTGGCTGATCCCTAGTCGCACGCGCCTTATTACTATTATTATATTTCCTCCCTCCTTTATTTCTCACCCCACTTCCTTCCTTTATATAGCAGCAGTCTTTTATTTTCCTCCCTAGTCCCCGTTCCCCTCAACATCAACTCCCAACCCTCCTTTTATTTTCCTTCATTTATTTATTCCTAGCCGCATACACAACCATTCACCGACTCCTTATTACTTGAAAATATTGGGCGCACCCGCGGCACCTGTGGCCACTCCCACTCATCCGACTCAGCGCATTTCAAACGCCCTGTCACCCGCTCCTCTTCGCGCTCCTCGTCTCGCAATATGGGTGACTCATCCGACCAACTAAGTCAGATTATGACCATGCTGCAGGCCGTCATGGCCCAACAGGCCGCGCAAACTGCACTCACGGAACGACAACAAGAGGCCATTACTGCGCTCTCCAAGCGCCTTGATGATCTTTCTACCACCCCCGCACACGATCGTACAAGCAGCAGTCAGGCACCGCCACTTCTCCGCCAAGCCCCGCCACTGATCGCCCACGAGCCACCGCCGCCATTCCACGCGCACCCAGTCGCGGCGATGGAACCACGCTACACCAGATTAGAATTTCCAACCTATGATGGGAAAAGTGATCCTTTGTGCTGGCTCACCAAATGTGAGCAATTCTTCGGCCACCAGCAAACTCCGCCAGCAGACCGAGTCCATCTAGCCTCTTTCCATCTGCTCGACTCCGCTGTTTTGTGGGCCTCTCGACTTCTCACCGATCGACCGAATCTGCCATGGGACGACTTCAAAAGGTTATGCAACTTGCGTTTCGGACCTCCTATCCGCAGCAACCCCCTCGGAGAACTCACATCTCTACGACAAACATGATCAGTAGACGAGTACCTGGAACAATTTCAACTTCTCTTGGCGCATGTTCCCCTTTCCCCGGATATGCAGGTCAACATTTTTACCGCGGGCCTTCGCGAGCGCCTGCGACTGGATGTCGAGTTTGAGGCCCCGCCAGACTTAGTGACTGCTATGAGTCTGACCCGGCTCTGCGATCGTCGCCTCCAGGCTCCAGCTAGCACCGACGGCCTACCCTCCTGCCACCAACATCGTTCAACAAGGTCGTATCGAGGGCCCTCCCCCCCCTCCGGTCCGCGGATTATCCCTGGCGGAGATGCTGCAACGACGTGCCCAGGGATTATGTTTTAATTGCGATGAGCAGTACACTCGCGGCCACAGGTGCAACCGGCTCTTCTATCTCCACGTCGAGGACTCTGACGACGAGGGCATCGGATAAAGCTTGAGGACAGGCCCTTTTTGAAGGAAGGGTGAGATGTTACGGGCTGCGCGCCCGCTTATCTAGTATGATTATCTTTAGTATGTTTATGTTATAATTATGAAAGTAGGCCTCGAGCACCGGGCTTAGATATTAGGAGTTATCATTATCTTTTGTCATGTGTTGTCTTTATGAAGGGTCTCGAGCTCCGTGTCTAGTATTAGGTGTCATTATTATTGTCTTGTCTTTTTATGTGTTGTAGGCTATATAAAGGCATTGGAAGTGTTGTATGAAGCAAGCAAGAAGAAATCTATTTTCCCCGTCTTTGAGTGTGAGGTCCTGGAAGCTCTCTCCTCTAACGAGCAAGCCCCGCTTAGGCAGCCGCGGTCATGGCTCCATAGTATCTCCTTACCCCGCTTCCCCACCTCCGACCACTCCTCCGGCGATCTCCGACCAAGGCCCATAACACTCCACCGGATTGAATCAGGAATGGATTTCCTTAATTAAAAGCTTATGGGAGAAGGGATAGGAGTACGGTTACTGGAGTAGAAAGAAGGAGATGAGGTGGTCAGTAGGAGTCGGGTGGTTGAAACTGCCGAGGAAGGAGGTGAACAGGAGAAGTATCGGTGCAGGGAGGAAGATGAACGAGATGCTGAATTGAGTGGGTGGTTGCGGTGACTTGCGGCAGTTACTAGTGGTTCCACGACAGAAAACGAATTGGAGGAGGGCGGGAGGCAATCTGCTGTTGAGGGGAGGTCGACGGGGTCGGCGGGAGATATTTGACGGTCGTCGATTAGGGTTGACGATGAGCACTGAAGGTATCGCTCTGCTCGTCTACGAAATCGTGAGACTGGCTCTCGTTTCCATCGAGAGGAAGAAGCCGATGAAAAGGAAAGAGCATTGTTATATATAGACCACATTTGGCTATATACAAACCGAAAATTTCATTTTTTTTGGTCTTTTTTTTCTACTATATACAAACCAATTTAAAACTTCTCTTCCCCCCCCCCCCCCCCCAAAAAAAAAAAATCTCATTTCAGCCCTAGCCGCTCCCCGAGTGCTCTCACGATACCCCTCCCGATCCCGTCTCCCGTGCTCACGCCCAGGTCGTCGGAGGCCAAATATCGCCTGGAAAAGCTCCGCTCTCCGGCGGTCACGGGCATTCCAATAATGTTGGTGCCGGCAGTCAATGTTGGGGCTGGGGATTCGCTGCGATGCTAGTTTTCTTCTCATACAGGGCAACTTGGAAACTTTGCCATTTTCAGAGCTGAAACCGTCGGCCGTCGTCTTGATGGGCAACGACGGTGGGGAGAAACTCACAATCTGTTTCTCTGACTTTGAAATCTGTTGTTTTCCTCTGTTCTTGGACATGGGAGTCTTGAGATGTTTTGCTTCTGTTTTCGCAACTTTATGTTTGATTTTATTGAGATATCCTGCATTCTAATTTGTTTAATCTGCTTTATTATGTCCAAAATATTTTGAAAAAAATCTTCATCTGTATAGCTAACTGTTGTGGTACGACAGTTGTATGGTTATGAGTGTGGAAAGTGATAGTCGCTTATTTTTATTGCCATGAAACCATAATCTTCATCTTCCAAGAAACCATAATTTTTTTGCCTTCCAACATTTCTCTCTCTCTCTCATTTTTATTACAGAACTTGGATCTTATGTGTTGATCAATGTATCTTCTAAGTTTCTTTTTTAAATGACACTTGAATATGTTCTACTTTCAGCATACGAGATGACATTAAATTAAGTTTCTCTTATGTGTTGATTTTTTTTTGAATTTTTACATTGGTCTGCATATAACAATTTTATCTACATAAAGCCGGTTTTGAATTAATATGGTTTGTATATAACAATAGTTTGTATATAGCCAAACATGGTCTATGTATAACAATGCCCAAAGGAAAAGGCAGCGATTACTTTCATGAGGGAGGAAAACTGGGGCTGATCGAGCGGTTAATAGAGGAAACATGGGATGCAGGGGAAGGCTTTCACGGGAACAGTAAATAACTAAATAGGAGCGGGAATTGAAAAGAAATCGGGACCTCGCACCCCGCGGTCTCGCAGCGACACACCACGAATGATTGTCGGTCTGAAATCTTTCACAAATGAACAATCAAATGAAAATTAGAATATCTGCCCCTATTTATAACAAGAGGGAGGCGGTTGGGCACCCGGCGGGAGCGTTTATGATTGGCCGTTACATCCGATGTCCTAAAACACTAAAAACAAGTCCAAATAAATAAAACAAAAAAAAATATAAAAATAATAAAACGACGAGCCAGGCGTGCTCATGGTTTCGGATCGCCGATCCGTTCATGGCCTCCTTCATGAATATACGAAATTGGGCCCCGCCGATTAGTTTTCCAATGGATGAGAAAATCAGAGAAAGTAAGAGTATTTTAATAGAGTATTTAAATGATAATAAAAGAGGGAGATAATGGGGAATTTCAAGATTAGGCTGTCTACTCATAAAAAGGGAGAGGATTTAATTTTAATAAGGATATAATGAGGGTAGTAAATAAAGGAGATTTTAAAAGGTTGAATACTTAATGAAAATAAAGTGGCCTTGATTTTGTAATCACTTTCATTTGGTATTCCAATCATTTAATTTTAATTTCAGAAATTAAATATTTAATTATAATTTCGAAAATTAAAATTAAAATGGGTCTTAAAATCATTATTTTCAAAGCTTGCCATAATTACCACTTTACCTAATTTGACGGACCAATTTATTCAAGGTCTTATTGGTCGGTCACGCTAATAAGCCGAACAAACCTGCGCGGGTAACTTGCGCAAAACAAAAGATACAAGCGCTTTTAATGAGCGTGAAAATACGAGAAAATTAACGTGCGTGAAGGCATGCGCTATCAAATAACATATACTATTGCAGGAAATAAAAATAAGATGCAGGTGCGACTCAGGTTGCATCAATTCTCCCGGGGTTGAAAGAGCTCGACCCCGACAAGACTGTGATGTGACCTGCTAGTAGAATGTCCAAGCGTCGATCCGACACAACTCCGCTGCCCTCATGCTGCTGTATAAGATGAGCTCACCGGACATATCCAACAAGCAATACCTTGGTGTTTATTGTTTGCGGATGATATCGTTTTGGTTGAGCAGGGCAAAGACGGAGTATACGGAGCTTAAATTTAGCAGTGCAAGAAGGACGGATGACATCATTATTAAGTTGGGTGATCAAGATATTTCATGCAGTGGGTGCTTTAAATATCTTGGATCAATAGTTCAAAAAGATGGAGGTGTTGATAAAGATGTGATACGTAAAATCCAAGCAGGTTGATTGAAGTGGAGAAGCGCATCAGGGATCTTAATGTACCATTAAAATTTAAAAGGCAAGTTTTACCGTACTGCAATTAGACCAGCGATGCTCTATGGTTCCGAGTGTTGGGCAGTGAATTGTGCACATGAGCAAAAATGGGAGTTGCGGAGATGAGAATGCTTAGGTGGATGTGTGGACACACGAGACTGGATAAAATTAGGAATGAATGTATCAGGGATAAGACATGAGTTGCACCAATAGCAGAGAAGATGCGAGAAGCTTGACTAAGATGGTTTGGACACGTACAAAGGAGACCATTAGAGGCACCTGTTAGGCGTTGTGAGAGTTTAGTCACTAGGCATGTTAAACGGGGGAGGGGTAGACCAATAAAGACTTGGAATGAGACTATAAGGAAAGACATGATGTACTTAGGCATTTGTGAGATTATGATTAAAGATAGGGCACAATGGCGACAAAGGATCCACATAACCGACCCCACTATAGTGGGATAAAGGCTTGAGCGTTGTTGAGGGATCAGTGGTCACCGGCCGACGGCATGGGAGGGATCAGTGGTCACCGGCGTCCGGTAGAACTCGTGCCTCATCCTTGCGATAACCTCATCTTTTCCGCGTTGAAGCTTAGGCACAGTTTGCATAGGCGGTGGGTGAACGTCAGGAGTGTTTGCCGCACCACCGAGATTGAGACTCGATTTGCTTAGAAAGTCAAATAACCACAACTAGCAGGTTATTGAACTCGCTCCTGTTGGTGGAGGCATCAATGTCCTCGTGAGAACATTCAAGGGATTTCTCAACTACATCGTGTCCCACCATCGTATCGCTAACTACCAAGATCTAAAAGTCGTATGTTTGTTCTGTTGGTGCAAAAAGTGCCCAGACGCACTCGAAACGCTAAAACAGAGAGTAGAGTGGTACTGTCTGGTGGAAGAATACTTCGGGTTACGAGCAGAGTAAGAGACAATAAGAGGAAAGTCGGGATCAGCGTGGCCAGACGTCGCATAACGCGAACCATTAGGTGTGTGTGATTTTATTGATTTAAAGCTTAAGTTACACCAGCTTATATTTGATTAAAGGTCCCTCCGAGAGTACAAGACAGAAGTTTGCGAGTACTATTCTGAGAGATGCTAGTGCTAGTCGATTTTCGTGTCTGACTCAGGTGCCCCATCTCAATATTGTTCCTCCATATTTTTACTACTCTGGTTCTTTCCCGGCGATTAGTTACATAGAAAAAGGTTACCCTGCCACAGAAATACGGGTAGGTCAAGAAAATAAGCTAAGTAAATACAACATAAAGGGGTTGTTGCCAAAGCGTCAGAGTATGGAGCCTGCGATCACCGAAGAGAGTCTGCGCATGAATGATGGTTCGCGAGCACGTCCCAAGCATCAATGTTGGCTTCAGAGTTTGATCAGCTTCGAAGGATACCTCGCAAGAACCCCCGTAGTGCCCATGAGTACTCGGCAATCCTTGGTCTTAGGCGATTTCACTTGAGGAAATGGGGGTCGTGGAGCTTTGGGTAGGTAGATTTTTTGAAGACTGACAAAATTATGAAGAGAATATATGCACTTCAATTAATTATGAACCGAATTCTTGTCCTCTATTTAAAATTTAAATGCTCTGAAATTGCACCACATATTCCTCTTTTCTAAGGTCTGAAATTCGCTTCTCATGGAAATTATCAACTAGAAAATGTTCTTCTATCTGATGTTCTTTCTGGATTGATTTCTTTTTATAACTTTATAAATTTTTTGTTTTATATTCGAGTTAAATATTTTGATTTCATATTTTATATTCCGAATGATAAAAGCATGTTTGAGTTGCATATGAGGTACTATGATCATGTGCATTGCATGATTTGTTTGCATACAGTTTTAACTTTTAACACAGTATTCTTCGAGGACATTCCTTGAAAAGTAGAACATTCAATCATTAAAAGGTGTTTTATTATTCCAAATACTTTCTAAATTTTCTAAATAAAAGTTAAAATATTATAATTTATTTAAATTTGACTCTGAAGTCAGAGTTCTGTCACAATTTGAAAGGCAGCCTAGTAGGTAAAGTCTTTGTTCTGGAAATCTAATTTCTGCTCTCATCAATTCCTCCATGAGAGCATGCCACACGCTTTTGTTCCATTTTACATTTTTTTAGCCTTGCCAATAAGTTACTGTGGTTCCTTTTCCTGACTAAGGTTAATTCCAGCTACTGTTCTTCATATTCTGGAAAGCCCTCACACTCCATTAATTTATGCATAAAATTACAGGTGAAAGGAGGAGGATATGATCAAAAGGTGAATGAAACAGTTAGTGTGGTAACAACTAAAACCACTGAGATTGGGCAGAAGACATGGGGAATCATGAAAGGTGTCATGGCCATTGCTTCACAGAAAGTCGAGGAATACGCAAAGGAAGGTGGTATAAACTGGAAGGCAGATGACCTTCAGCAGAATACTGCTCATAGGAATGGCTATTATCAGCAGTTTGGTGCTAAAGGCGGCGACGGTTGGGATTCGTTGAACGATCAATCAAGCCTGCGACCCAATTCTTCGGGCTCCTGGGACGATTGGGATGATATGGATAGGAATTCTAAAGCGGAAACTGACAAGAGGAATCGTAGCAGCGAAGACTGGGCTGGGTGGGATGATGTGAAGGACGATGACTATGTCAACAAGCATCATGGTTCATCGAGCAACAAGGGCACCGATCTGGTTGGAAAATCCGGTTCTCGGTGGGCTGATGGAGGTTTCCTCTAGCACTTCAGCTTAATCCCAGAGCTCCAGGCATTTGTTTGTTTCCCTTCAATATGGTCGGTAAGAAATCATGGGTTGTGTGTTTATGCTAAATTTATACTGGTAAGAAATCATGTTGCCCTAGAATAGTGTATATGGTGAGAAAAACATCATCTTTGTACTGTTTGCTGATTCTAGGACTTCATGTTTCTTCTTCTTCTTCTTCTTCTTCTTCTTGTGTACTGAAACCTCATTCTCTTTGTTTAGGATTTTATCTAATATTCTTTTGATGGGAGTATCAAGATTATTGTATTGGGTTCTTCCCATGTCAACGGGTTAAGTTTACGATCCGGATATTCTCCAAGTCCAGCTGTCATTCAAGAAGGATCAGCATTTAATTGTATCAACTCGTGTGAACTTTTATTCTTAAGTGGTGATTTGTGATCGGGTTAAGTTTACGATCCAATATTTTTTGACGATTGGATAATTGGTAGAGGTGATAGTAGTTTTTCTATATCTATTCTATATATATACTGTGTAGAATATCATCAAATGTGTCAACACTGTGATGAATTCTCATTAGCTTAACTTTGTATGGCTTTTCATTTTAAGGAATCATTATGAAAACTTTCCTTAGAAGTTAGCATAATTACAAGTTCCACCCCTCTTATTTTTGAAATTACAAAAAACCTCATCTGTAAGTTTACATTTCATAACATTAATGCACGAAAATACCTCTTCGGAGTAAAAATCTTCACGGGGGTCTTTTTCTGCATATATATAGATGCTATGAAATATAAACTTACACAGGGGAGGTTTTTGTAATTTCAAAAGTAAGAGGGGTGCAACTTGTAATTTAGCAAACTTAAGAAGTTCAGGATGTTTTTTAATGTAGCAAACTATCGCCGCCGCCGCCGCCCCAAACAGAGCCCAAGTCTTTCTTTCAGCCCTTGAAGTTCAGGTAGGGTTTTTAATAGTCTGATTGTTCTTCAGGTGCTAGCAATATCTTCTGTAGCTTATAAGAATTTTTCTCTGAATGGTAAATCTTTTTTTTTCCCATTTTGGTATTTCAATTTAGCTTAATTATCTGTTGCAACCTCTCTTTTAATAGAAAGCAGTGCTTTTTGCAATATCATATTTAAGCTTTTGTTTTGTAAGCCTTGCTGCATAATTCAAAATGGAGAACATATTACATTCATTTGCTTGGACCTTTTTTTAGCAGCAATAATATTGTCTTTCCTGTCAGTGATTCCAAAATTCTTCACCAGTTATATATATTTCTTATGTGTCTACATATAAACATTAAATAAACATATGCCAAGTTATCTTTTTAAATTTATAAAAAATAATTATTTATTTCATTTTATTTTCATTAATAAATATATTTAATATTCACATCAACACCGTATGGGCGCCTCGTTATCGCCAACTATACAAAATTCGTAAAAAAAAAATACAACGGAAAGTTAAATTAGCAAACTCTGTTATTTTAACGATCAAAATAAACTTATAAGCATAAAATTAAAATAACTGCAAGTGAGCACGGAGGGTAAGATGTATACCATAGGTGGCGCATAACAAACAGTCGAAGGAGATCGACTGAATTCTCCACACGAAGAAAATTGAGTGAAAAGTCGAGGAGCCTGTCGTCTTCCGGGGCATTCCTTAAAAACTAGAATATTCAATCATTAAAAGGCGTTTTATTATTCCAAACGCTTGTTCTCATTTTTCTATATTAAAATTAAAATATTATAATTTATTTAAATTTAACTCTGAAGTCACATGAGTTAATAGTGACAAATACGAATATCATAAATAGAGAAAATCATTTAATTACGTTTAAAAGCTGACCAAATAAATTACAAATTAATTATTTTATGATTCACAAAATGGATAAAATGATTTGTACGGATTACAAAGTCATATCAGAAGAAATTTTGACAACACAATATAGATTAGTGGTGTTGTACGTGCAAATTAAATATAATTAATTTAACACAAGAACAAAAGTATTGCCAAAAATTTGATGGTGGGAGTTGAAGATGGAAAAACAGGTTATTGAACAACTAGTTGATGACCCTTATGTCTTCACATTTAAGGATAAGTGGAAAGAACGTATTTAAAAAATCAAAAGGTCGTGCGCCCGAAATAAAGAATCTTGGTGGTGGAAAGTGGAGGTGCAAGACAAAGTGAGGGCTAGCTATAAAACACTCTACGCTTGTACGAATGATGAAAACTTGACAAGGTATAAAGTCGCAAAAAATGCTAAACATGCAGTAAATAAGCAAGAAGTCAAGTTTATGAAGAATTTTATAAGCGATTAGATACCAAAGATGGAGAGCGTGACATATATAAAATTGCTCGAGCTGGAGTGAGGAAGACAAGAGATTTAAGCCAAGTTAAATGTATAAAGGATGAAACAGATATAGTTTTGACGAATAATGTGATTATTAAAGAGCGATGAAAATATACTTTTATCAACTCTATAATGAAACAAAAGGCAATGAACTAAATTTGAAAGAGTTAAGTAAATCAGAGGAGTATAAGAACATAACATTTTATCGTAAAATTTAAGTACCGGAGGTAAATGATGCTCTAAAGAAGATGAAAATTGAAAAAGCGGTTGGGTCAAACGATATACTCATCAAAGTATGGAAATGTTTAGAGAAAGAAGGAATTTTGTGGCTTACATGTTTTTTTAATAACATACTGAAGTCAAAGAGGATGTCAGACCAATGAAGAGAAAGTATCTTGGTACCTTTGTATAAAAACAAATGAGATATACAAAACAAAACTATTCATTCAAAGATGCGTCGAATACAAATCGACATACCATCAATTTTTATTTGACGATTGCTTCGAGAGCTTCCTGGGATAGTTCATTCGAATAGCACTCGACACAGCGTCAAATACATATCGACGTCTACGTCGACAATATATCTGATGTCTTCATTCGGAGCCACGTCGACTTCTACTCGACGCTACGTCGACTATGCTGAAGCACACACTGACTTGTTATTGGTGTCTTGGCGCACTGTTTTCACCCCTTTTTGACGTTGCTTCGAATACAACTCTAAGTTGCGACAAATCGTCTTCTTTTAAGCAACTTAGGCATCGAATTTATTGTGCTTTCGAATTCTCTCTCTGTCGCTCTCCTCTGTTTTCTTTTCTATTTCTCTCTTCCACCTTCTCTTGCAGGTACTCACAGGTGCTAAATGACGTCTCTCCAAGATCATCAAGACCTTGTTGAAGTTGTTAATCTAGCCCTAGAGACACTCTTGTCTCACTTCTTATCTCTGTATCTGGAATTCTCTGACGATTGTTACATGAAGCTGTGTACTCAGCACAGGAGGTTGCAGAACCTTACCCCCCAGACCAATGAAGAGAAAGTATCTTTGAGATCTGAGTTGTAGGGTTGTGTTGAAAACCTGAGTATAGGGTCTGTAAAAATGCCTGAGTTGTAGGACTTTGCTGAAAGTCTAAGGTAGGGTCTGTGAAGACCTGAGCTGTAGGATTTCTTAGGAAATCTGAGTTGTAGGATCCTTATTGGGGATCTGAGCTGCAAGAGTGCTTTCACTCTGAGGTAGGGTTGCTGCTGGCACCTGAGGTAGGATTCCAGGAGGGAATCTGAGGTAGGGGACTTGCTGAGTTCCTGAGCTATAAGATCTAGTAGATCTGAGATTTTGGAGGAGTTGGCCGAGTCTAGCACACTGCTAGTTAGGTGAAGGGAGATAGTGGACTACTCATTATCTGGGAACCACTATAAATCATTGTGTGTTTTTCGTGTTTTGCTTTTTTATCTTTAGTACCTCTGAGTTAAGACATCTAACAACTTAAAAAGACTAAAACAGTTTTGAAGCACCTATTCACCCCCTCCTCTAGGTGATAAGACTACAGATTAGACTTTCATGCTATTTAGCCAATAAAATTGAAAAAATAGCACCTTGAACTTAAGAAATGGTTGCTTCCACCTTTCTCTATCTATATTTGTCAAAAAGAAGGAGGAACCATTGACATCATATTTGAGAACAAGTCATAATTACTAAATGCAAAGATTTTGATTTCCTGGGAGATCAAAAATGATCTCCTGGGTTGAGATCAAAAATGATCTCCTGGGTGGAGATCAAAATTGATCTCCTGGGAGATCAATTTTGATCTCCTTGCAGATCAATTTTGATCTCCTGGCAGATCAATTTTGATCTCACTGGAAATCAAAATACATCTCATCAAAAATGATCTCCTGGGAGATAAAAAGAATATCTCCTGGGAGATCAAAATTGATCTCCCTGGAAATAAAAAATGATCACCCTGGAAATCAAAATACTAAAATGATCTCCTGAGAGTTATAAAATGATCTCCTGCATGGGAGATCAAAATTGATCTCCTGGATGGAGATAAAACATGATCTCCTAGGAGATCAACAGTGATCTCCAGGAGATTAAAATGATCTCCCTAGAAATCAAAATGATCTTCAGGAGATTAAAAATGATCTCCAGGAGATTAAAAATAATCTTGATATCCCAGAAGAATCTGTTTGATATCTCAGGAGATATCAATCTTGATCTCCTAGGAGATCAAAAATGATCTCTTAAGAGATCATTATACAGACCTGGGAGATCATCGTCTTCCTCATTCATGCATTGAAAGTAAAAAAAATGAAACCCTAAACCAATGTGAGGAACTTACTTCTGGATGATGTTTGAAAGACGAGCCTGGAGAAATTTCAGGAGGAGGACGACGATGATGCACAAAACGACGGTGAGGGTCAGCACAGGTTCACTAGAGATTAGCGAGGGGAGAAGGCATTGGTTTAATGCCAGGAATCAGCTCGCAGAACACTCTCACGCAGCAGAAAGACATCACAATTTTTTTTTGAAATAGTATTCCGCCACGTGTCACTCTCGCATTAAACCCGGATGTAGATTTGGAAACTGAGGCCGATCCGAAAAATTACGCCGCGCCATCTTCGTCAATCGCCCGTCGCCACCTCCGTCGAATGCCATTTATTCTTTTCGTCTCCAGCCCAAATATGCTCATCCATCCTCCACACCGAAGCCCGAAGCCATTGGAGCCCGAAGAAGCTGGATCACAGTCGCTGCCCTCCCGAATCTGAAGCGATTCTTCATTGCTAGCGTTTACCCCAGCAGCAACTAAACGAACTCAAAACCCTAGACCTAGGAACCGCCTTTCCTGCTGCTGAAATACCTCCTCCAGCCGTAACAACTTGATGTGATCCTTTCGCTGCTGCCTTCAACTTCCTCCCAGTACCTGCTGCTGCAAATATAGAACCGCACAACACAAGAATAGGATCACAACTGATAGCAATAAGATTAGGCGGATAAACGATCCCAAGGCAGAATCCTGAACAGATCGGAAGGAGGTGAAGGGGACTCTTCCCCAGCCACCAACAGGGAAATAACAAGTTCATACAAGTTTTCGCATGCCTGTTCACCACTGAACCGGCCCCTTTACTTCACCCTAACTTGACCCAAAAGACCAATAAACCCCTCAAACTCCCCAAACTACAAAATAACCCAAACAAACACATCACTACTTCCCCCATCAAAAGTTCCTTGTCCTCAAGGAACGCGGTCCGGCCAGCGTTCACGAAGCCGCCACAGGTCCTCCCACGTGGCTTCCTCCGGCGTTCCATTGGTCCACTGAATTAGAAGTTGCGTCACGACCCGACCTGCTCTATTGGTAATGCGCTGATCCAAGATTGTCATCGGTTCCACAAGGAGATTGCCGTCATCATTGAACGTCTCCGGTAGGGGTTGCTCTTGCCCGGTTGGTTGGCCGACGTGCTTCTTCAATTGTGATATGTGGAATGTATGGTGTATTTTTGCTGTTTCCGGAAGCGCCAACTTGTATGCCACCGACCCGATCCGTTCCAGCACAAGGAAGGGTCCAAAGAACTTTGGTGATAACTTATTAATGCGATGGTCGCGAAGCGTGACTTGCCGATACGGTTGCAGCCGCACCCAAGCCCATTCTCCCACCTCCAGAACATGCTCCCGACGCTTGGTGTCCGCCAATGTTTTCATCCGATTCTGAGCTTGAGAGAGGTTATCCTTAAGCATGGTCATCACCCGGTCACGTGCCGCCAAGGAACGGTCCACTGTGTTGACGTTTGTCGTGCCATCAACATATGGGGGAAATGTCGTAGGTTCTTGACCGTACACCACTTCATACGGCGACATCCGAATGGCGCTGTGATACGACGTGTTGTACCACCACTCGGCGAGGGGTATCCAATTGGCCCAACTCTTAGGCTTTTCAAAACACATACATCGTAAATAGCTTTCCACACAACGGTTTACCACCTCCGTTTGCCCATCGGATTGTGGGTGATAGGCCGATGACATGTGCAATTGAACTTGGAGTACCCTGAAAAGCTCTTGCCAAAAGTTGCTAAGGAACACGGCGCCGCGATCACTAACAATAGTTGGTTGTAATCCGTGCAAGCGAACAATGGAATCCAAGAATACTTGAGCTACCGATTCAGCCGTGTACGGGTGATGCATTGCGAGGAAGTGAGCTTGCTTGCTGAGCCGGTCGACAGCGACTAAAATGGTAGATTTCCCATGGCTCGTTGGTAGCCCATCGATGAAATCCAAGGATATATCTTGCCATATGCGCTCCGGAATAGGCAATGGCTGCAGCAGCCCCATAGGACGTTGAATGTCGGCTTTGCATTGTTGACAAACCGCGCACCCTTGAATGTAATTGTAAACCTCCGGTTTCATTCCCTTCCAAAACAACGCTCTTTTCATGCGTTGGTACGTAGCTGATATTCCCGAATGCCCTCCCATCCTTAATTGTTACCAATCCTTCAAATGCTCACCTTCAGCTGCCAACTTATGAAAGAAATTTATTTGAATGAAGAGACGCATAGAAAAGCAATTCATTCAATCATCCCCCTCAAACTTTTCCTAATATTTCAACTAGGTTATATATAACAAATTATAAAGTAGGCTATAGAAAAGCCACAGATCACTACATACTAACATAATATAGAAAACTACAGGAAATTCAAATAAGAGCAAGGAAAACCTCCCCGCTGTGGCTCTGCCAGACATTCCCAAAGTTTATCCACTATAGGACACAAAAAAGGCTCACGGGTAAACCAGATAAAAAATAGAGGAATGAAGCCCATTTCAAATCACAAAACTAACCACAAAAAATTACTTCAAAATGAGAAAAAGGATCCCAATAGAAAGACAATCTGGAACAGTGAGATCCTAATAGAATAATGGAAAGAAACATTCAACAACAGCCATGTAAATTCAATAGAAAAACTAATATGGAAACAAAATCCCAACTGAGATGATAATGAAGCGGGGAACAACTTCCAGCTGCAGCTTCATACATGGAAACTCCCATTGCAGTTCATACAAAATGGACAAAAAATCTAAAACTAAAACATGGAAACTCCCACTATAATAGGTTCATGCTGAATCAACAGAAATGCTAGATAGAGCTAAAATAGGTAAATTGGTGGAGACCAGCCCAGATCAGGTCGACGCAAAAATGCCCGCCGCCGCACCCGTCCGGACCTCTACCGGCCTGACAAGAGAGGACTGCGGTGGAAGCTGGGGAGCAGCCAGAACAGCGTGAGGCATCCCACCAGAAGAAATAGTGGAGTCCAGGGAGTGGAGACGAGCCTCCTCAGCGATCACCAAGGCCAAAGTATCGCTGAGAGACGGAGGGGGATGCCAGTGCAGAAGCTGAGCGCGAATGGACTCGAACTCGGGGCGTAGGCGCATAAGAAACTCAAACAAGCGCTGACGGTCGCGATCCCGAGAGATGGCAACACACTGAGGGCATGTCGCACAGGGAGAAGGAGCCATCTCGTCGCACTGACGCCAGAGATCTAGGAGCTCAGCGAAGAAGGTCTGAACAGACCGATCACGCTGGTAGCAGACGCCAAGGGTCTGATACAGAGAGTAGCGCAGGGCCTGACTGGACGGCTGATAGAGGCGACGCAAGTGATCCCACATCGCCTTTGTTGTAGGGAGCTCGTAGACAGCCATCCGAATGGGAAGCTCGCAAGACTAACAGATCACAGCAATCGCGCGAGAGTCGTCAGAGCGCCATCGCGCTAAGTCGGAGCCCTTGGTGGAGGCGGCCGAGCTGACAGTGGAAGGGTCAGCAGCTGGAGTAGGCGCAGGAGCAGGCGCAGGAGCAGGAGCAGGCTCGGTGCCGTCAATGTGACCCCATAGATCGAGACCACGGAGGATCACGCCGACGGTGGCGGACCATGCCTTGTAGTTTCGCCCGTCGAGGATGACATCAGCCTTCTGTAGGAAGGCGGAGGATTGGGACGAGGCCATCGAGAATGCGAGGCAGACGGGGAAGACGATCGAAAATGGGACGAGCAGGCGGGATCGAACTAGTAGCAGGATCGATCGATCAGGAGAGCAGCTCGACGGGATCGATCTAGTAGCAGGAGAAGCTCGACGGGATCGATTGGATCGATCGGAGAGGCTCGACGGGATCGATCAGAGAAGCTTGACGGGAACGACTGGATCGATCGGAGAGGGTCGACGGGATCGACTGGATCGATCGGAGAAGCTTGACTGGATCGACTGGATCGATCGGAGAAGCTCGACGGGATCGACTGGATCGATCGGAGAAGCTCTACGGGATCGGGATCGACGGATGACGATGTGCGGAATCGGCGGAAGCGACAGGATTGGGAAGACAGCGAAAAAAAACCCTAACCCTCTGATACCATGATAAGAGAAATGAATTCCTTGTCTATACACACTTAAGGATACAATATATATATACACAAGAGGGGTTCCCAAAACACATAGAGGTGAGCCTAAGAGGTTCTACCACCAGAATATATAGTATAATACATCTAACAGTTTTTATTTGTTAGTTCTGTAAGAAGATTTAGTCATTTGTGTATGAGAGTTTTTCCGTGAGCTTTGATATTGATTGTAGGAGTGTTGTGAGATGTTTCTATTTGGGCCTCCGATGAAAGGGAAGATGAACAATGCCCGTATGTTAATTATTGTCTGTTGAAATGATGAATTGTATCATCAAAATACTATTTGAATTATTTTAAATCTTCAAATTTGTTTGGGTGCTGTTTGAGGAGGGTTGCTGCCATGAGTTTCGTTGGTGAGATACTATCTCCCCCGCCTAGAGATTTCGTGGGTCCACATTGAGTGATTGAGATTTCGAGGATCCACTTTGGGTGTGAGAGCGAGTGAGAAAATTTGATTGTTTAGTTTGTGGCCTCCTTACACTAGCGAGTGTTTGAGATTCCGTGGAACCACTTAGTGTGAGAGTGAGCGAATTTATTCCGTGGTGCCCGTGTGCTATAGCGGCCGACCTCGGAGCTGGAGATCGAAGGTGACGATGAATTCCTCGCGGGATCGCCGTCGACTTCGGTTGCGGAAAGACGCCTCTTTCCGTGGATAATTTGCTTCTTCCTCCTCCTTTGTGTGCATCAAAATTTTCTCTTTATGATAGTAGATTCAGTGTTGGATTTTCGCCCGGATTTTGTCAGCGAACGCTACGTCGAAAACTCCAAACGGAAACGTATTTGGAGTTCACGATTTCCGTTTGCCACAACAAGGGGAACGGAACGAAAGTTGCGAACTTCCTTCCCCGGATATAAATCGAACCATTTTTTTTTAGAAAATCCATTTTAAAACAAAAATAGTAATTTTTGTGCTTTATAAAAATTAGTTGCTTAATATCTTAAAGTTCGTGCACGCCCGCTCAAATATCAATTTTTAAATTGCATGCATTTAGGGTTTCCTAGAATTAGCCGACAGGCGCTCAAACCCTACGCGCCGTCCTGCATCACCTTGGTATCAGAGGGAGGTTCCGAAATTTTTCTAAGTTTCAAAATCCGCACTGCGTAGAATAGGAACCCTGCATAGCATTTAATTTTTTCAAAAAAAAAAGAAGTTTTTATTTTGTTTTCTTTTATATAGCATAACCATCCATCTAAATTGTGTGTTTGCATGCATCTGCGTAGTGGTAGGTTAGTGAGCATGAGTTCACCACATCACACTCTACCTGAACACCCTCAATAGGTAAATTCGGAGATGCGTCGAGTTGAACGCGGCCAAGCGAGTCGTGTGAACGAAGGGACGGAACCGCCCCAGTGGTTTCTACCTTTCGCCCACCAAATGGCAGCGTTAACCGAGAGTGTTTATCAAGTGAGGGAAGGGTTTGAAAATCTTAGTGTTAGGATGAATAGTTTAGAAGTACCTCCTAGAGTTTCAATGCCGCCTCCAATTCGAGATGAGCATTCTGTTTGTCCACAGTACGAAGCCCCTCCACACTATGGAGAGAGGTCTACACTTAGGAGAAATCCTCTATTTGAGGAAGAGGGTCGGCATCCCACAGATAGGTTCGAGTTTGCGCGTGATCAGGGTGGGAACTTTTCAAGGAATTTTCCTGAACACCAACAAGGGCCTATCTTAGGCATGCGAGATAATTATCAGGAGAGACCACATTATGACGTAGCGAGAGAGGAGCGTCCTCGAGACCATCATCGGCCTATACCGGACACGCATCGTGATGATCGTCCTAGAGATTGGCATCGACCGCCGCCCCCACGGCGTCGAGACTATCGTGATCCTTACGATGATGATTATGACTATCCTCCCCGGGATAGGCGACCGGATCTCACACGAGTGGTGAAAATTGATCCACCACTTTATGATGGATCTATGGATCCCAAAATCTTTTCAGATTGGGTTATTGACATAGAGACTTATTTTGAGTGGTATCGTATGACGGAGGACCAAAAGGTTCAGTTCGCCAAAATGAGATTGACTGGGCGAGCGAAGATCTTTTGGATAGGTGAAGAGCGTAGTCTAGAGAGGAATGGACGCCCTCCCATTACACTTTGGCCCCACATGAAGGCCATATTAGAGGAGCAGTACATTCCCCAGCATTACCAGTCCCGTCTACGAGACGAGCTGACGTCTCTACGTCAAGGGTCCAAATCAGTTTCTGATTACTTAGCCGAGATGAAGGATCTTATGATTAGGTGCAATGTAGTAGAACACCCACGTGACACATTATCCAAATTTAAGTGTGGGCTGCGATCTGAGATCCGAGATGAGTTGATTCGATATGGCCACTATTCTCTCCCTGAGATCATATCTATCGCCATCGATATCGAAGAGCACCAGAAGAGAACCTCCCGGTTCAAATCTCAACCTAAAAAGAATACTTCTTACAAGAAAGAAGAACAGAAAGGTAAGGAGAGTGCATCAAAGCCCACCTCGACTTACACCAGAGATCAGAATAGGAAATCCCCCATGGGAACTGTGACCCCTTCACAGATCCGATGTTATGAGTGCCAGCAGATGAGCCATATTTCGAGAGATTGCCCCAAGAGGAAAGGCACGTTAGTTATTCATGAGGTGACTGAGGAGGACGAGCATGTAGAAGAAGATGGAGTCGAGAGGGACTCACACGTTTTGAACGACGAAGTGTACGGTACGCCTAGTGATGAGGATATAGATCTCGACGTTCTAGTGGTGAGATGCATGTTATCCACACCACAATAATCAGCCGATTATTGGCGGACGAACATCTTCCAGGCCTACTTTAAGGCTGGGGAGAAAGTGTGTCATTTAGTAGTGGATAGCGGGAGTTGTATGAATGTGATAGCTGAGATGGCTCTAACCCGCATGGGACTCACTGCTGAGCCGCACCCATCCCCATTTTAGGTAGCTTGAGTTACCAAGACTATACTATCGGTAACTAGGAGATGTTTTGTAAGACCCCCCCTCCCAAATCGACTGTCCGACCGGGGGATCTTATCGCACACCACCCTTTTAGCCTGACGCCGAAGCGATCCCGAAGGGTGGAGGTACTAGCTTCCCCAACCCCCTTCCTTGAACACTCCGTTGTCACGCCTAGGGGTGGTGTTAAGCGAAAGTCACTACACATCAACAGAGTAGGGAAACCGTATTCTACCGGAAGACATCATCAAAGAGTGCACTTTATAACACTTAGCGGAAGACATCATCAAAGAGTGCACTTTATAACACTTAGCGGAAGACATCATCAAAGAGTGCTCTTTATAGCACTTAGCGTAAGACGTAGTATTATAGCGGAAGATTAACTATCACAGAAACCTTAAACTCAAGACCTGTATGAATAATTTACATACCTCTGCCGCATTAAATCCTGTCCATCAAGGATTCATTGCCAATATATATATATATATATATACCCTGGGATAGGGCACCACAAAAGGAGATGCGGCTTAACAACTTGTACCTGAAGTAGCCTGCTCCGTGGTTTCATCCACACATGGGTACTGTCCCTCATCCGCACCTATCACCTGTGCTAAAGACAAGTTATTAGAACTACAAACAGAGTCCAACTCCTACTAACACACAAACATAATATAACAGCTAAGGAAGGGGATATCTGGACTCTTATTGGGCCGAGGCAGTCTTCCCACGACCACCGCCTACGTACTCCGTATCGTCCTGCATACGGTCTCAGACCCACGTAGTTCTATTAGTTTCGCACGGGTTGCCCTCCCAGACCATCCGTCGTGCGGGTTGCGTTAGAGTAAAAACTCATCGGCCATCCTATATTCTCCAAAGGCACATTTTCCGAAGGGACATTTCATTCCCGTAGAAATTATTTCTCGAAGGCAACATTTCATTCCCGTAGAAATTATTTCTCGAAGGCAACATTTCATTCCCGTAGGAATTATTTCTCGAAGGCAACGTTTCATTCCCGTAGGAATTATTTCTCGAAGGCACAAGGTGTTCCCGTCAAATCTAAATTAATGTCAATACGGAATAAAACCCCAAAACATCAATTTGTCTGCACTGCTGCGAGAGCGGCAGCTAGTTCGGTACTATTTAGGATTGACGCTGAAGGAACGACCCATTTTCACGTCAACTCTAAATTATATGCAATAAAGAAGAACAGGCCAAAATATCGATCTGTCCGTTCGGCTCTACAAGCGGCGGATAGTTCGGCACTATTTAGGGTTGACGCTGAAGGAATGCCCCATCTTCACGTCAACTTTAAATTAAATGCAATAAAGAAGAAAAACCAAGACATCGAACTGTCTGCTCTGCTCTACAAGCGGCGGCCTGTTCGGCACTATTTAGGGTTGACGCTGAAGGAATGTCTCATCTTCATGTCAACTCTAAATTATAGGCAATAAAGAAGAAAAGGCCAAAACATCGATCTGTCCGCTCGGCTCTACAAGCGGCGGACAGTTCGACACTATTTAGGGTTGACGCTGAAGGAATGCCCCATCTTCACGTCAACTCTAAATTAAATGCAATAAAGAAGAAAAACCAAAACATCGAACTGATCGCTCTGCTCTACAAGCGACGGCCAGTTCGGCACTATTTAGGGTTGGCGCTGAAGGAATGTCTCATCTTCACGTCAACTCTAAATTATAGGCAATAAAGAGGAAAAGGCCAAAACATCGATCTGTCTGCTTGGCTCTACAAGCGGCGTACAGTTCGACACTATTTAGGGTTGACGCTGAAGGAATGCCCCATCTTCACGTCAACTCTAAATTAAATGCAATAAAGAAGAAAGACCAAAACATCGAACTGTCCGCTCGGCTCTACAAGCGGCGGCCAGTTCGGCACTATTTAGGGTTGACGCTGAAGGAATGTCCCATCTTCACGTCAACTCTAAATTATAGGCAATAAAGAAGAAAAGGCCAAAACATCGATCTGTCTGCTCTGCTCTACAAGCGGCGGCCAGTTCGGCACCATTTAGGGTTGACCCTGAAGGAATGACCCATCTTCAGGTCGACGCTAAATTAATAGGCAATAACGAAGGAAGAACCAAAACATCGATCTGTCCGCTCTGCTCTATAAGCGGCGGACAGTTCGGCACTATTTAGGGTTGACCCTGAAGGAATGGCCCATCTTCAGGTCGACGCTAAATTAATAGGCAATAACGAAGGAAGAACCAAAACATCGATCTGTCCGCTCTGCTCTACAAGCGGCGGACAGTTCGGCACTATTTATGGTTGACCCTGAAGGAATGGCCCATCTTCAGGTCGACGCTAAATTAATAGGCAATAACGAAGGAAGAACCAAAACATCGATCTGTCCGCTCTGCTCTACAAGCGGCGGACAGTTCGGCACTATTTAGGGTAGACCCTGAAGGAATGGCCCATCTTCAAGTCGACGCTAAATTAAAAGGCAATAACGAAGGAAGAACCAAAACATCGATCTGTCCGCTCTGCTCTACAAGCGGCGGACAGTTCGACACTATTTAGGGTTGACCCTGAAGGAATGGCCCATCTTCAGGTCGACGCTAAATTAATAGGCAATAACGAAGGAAGAACCAAAACATCGATCTGTCTGCTCTGCTCTACAAGCGGCGGACAGTTCGGCACTATTTAGGGTTGACCCTGAAGGAATGGCCCATCTTCAGGTCGACGTTAAATTAATAGGCAATAACGAAGGAAGAACCAAAACATCGATCTGTCCGCTCTGCTCTACAAGCGGCGGACAGTTCGACACTATTTAGGGTTGACCCTGAAGGAATGGCCCATCTTCAGGTCGACGCTAAATTAATAGGCAATAACGAAGGAAGAACCAAAATATCGATCTGTCCGCTCTGCTCTACAAGCGGCGCCCTGTGCGGCACTATTTAGGGTTGACCCTGAAGGAATGACCCATCTTCACGTTAACTCTAAATTATAGGCAATAAAGAGGAAAATGCCAAAACATCAAGCAGTAAAATAGGCTGAAAGCAGAGGCCATAATATCAAGCAGTAAAATAGGCCGAAAGCAGAGGCCATAATATCAAGCAGTAAAATAGACCGAAAGCAGAGGCCATAATATCAAGTAGTAAAATAGGCCGAAAGCAGAGGCTATAATATCAGGACCAGTGCGAGACTGGAGAATTGAAAGTACAGAAAGTAGATGCGGGGGGACCAGTGCGAGACTGGATTTAAAGATACTGAAAGCAGTAAATAAGGACCAGTACGAGACTGGAGGAAGTAAATAAATAAACAAGTTAGTAGTCCAATCACTCCATAACAGGAGGCTTCAAAGTCGACTTCGTTTTTAGGAGGAAAGTTCTGTTCCATCTCCGTTCATAAGAGAAAATTCTGTTCCATCTCCGTTCATAGGAGGAAATTCTGTTCCATCTCCGTTCATAGGAGGAAATTCTATTCTTTCTCCGTTCATAGGAGTTTACTTATATTTTATGAGGTTTCTTATTTTTCGTGGAATTCCTTATTTCCGTATGCCTTTGGTTCATATTTTAAATATCCGGACGTTATCGAATTGGCGGCGTCGCCTCGCGATTGTGACCTTAACTGCGCGTCAACATTTTTACTTTTAAAAGTACCCAAACTTTTTAGAGGGTGCGATCCAGCCGCCCAAGCTCCCCATAATTTTTGAAGATGTGCTGGAGGAGAGCGTGATGCATTATTAATTCATAACATAGGTTTTAAGCATCTAAAAATAGTAAACCCATTTCAAAAATTCCAAAATAATTACAGTAGATGTAGGTCAGTAGTAGGAAGCTTCCCAAATTTTCTCAAAATTTTCCATCAGTGTTACGGCCCTCTGATAATTCAAAAACCCCAAAAAATATAGTATTTTAATTTTTAAAAATACTAAATCTCGTCTAAGAATTATGAAATAATTACAGGAGCTAGCCCTTGACAAGATGAGCAACTTTGATGTTCAAAGTTTCTGTATTTGGGCTTCCTATAAGGCCCAGAAAAAATCAAACGTTATAATAAATATATTAATAAAATTTTATAAAAAAAAATTATCAAAATTTTTTTGACAGAGCCGATCCTGTACGCCGCCTTCCCCCTTGCGGGCTTTCCCCGCCGGCGTCCGGCCACCGGCCGGCCGTGGCTCCGCCCCCGGCCGACTATACGGGGACGGGCGCTCCCTCCGGCGGTGGTCCGGCGGCCTGCCGCCGCCGGCCACCGCCGGAGTTAATTTTATAAAAATCTGAATGGAGGAGAGGGAGAGCGGCGGCGACGCTCCGGTCGTCGGAGTTTGCATGCTATACGTCCGGGAGTTAGGGAGTGAGGAGAGGAGAAGGATCCTCCTTGGTTGGGGGCCTCCGAGAGCTTCCGGTGAGTTCCGCCATTAGAGGTGGAGGGTGGTGGAGGCTCGGCTCGCGTTTTCCGGCGAGGTGGGGCTCCGGCAGGGGGTGGGGCTGGCTCGACTGAGCTTGGGGGAGAGGTATGTTGCTCTGGAGGAGGGGGGACCATACGAGTTTAACGCAACTGACAGAAGTCGATTCGGAGCACGTATGCTCCATATTCTAAAATTGCATCGGCGTGACGCGCTACGATACTCAAAATAGTCATATTCTACATATGACCTCGGATCGAAACGAAACGAGTTTCGTTGCACTCGTATCAACTAAACGAGTCTAACGCAACTGTCGGAAGTCGATTCGGAGCACGTATGCTCCATATTCAAAAATCGTGTCGTCATGACGCGCTACGATACTCAAAATAGTCATATTCTACATATGACCTCGGATCGAAACGAAACGAGTTCCGTTGCACTCGTATCAACTATTCGAGTCTAACGCAACTGACAGAATTCAATTCGGAGCACGTATGCTCAATAAATAATTTTGACGTTGCGGCGAAGCACAATGCTACCCAAAACAGTTATTTCTCCAAATGACCATCATTAGGTGGTGAAGGTCGAGTCGTGGTTGTCCTATGACCCAGCCTAAGCTCTTCCAAGGGTTCAACCGAACCGGCTAGACCCAATTTTAAAGTTGGGATGTTACATGTTTAGTGCCCATCACTATCGAAACGTACTTCGATAAGATGTGGTGTGATGTTATGCCTATGGATGTGTGCCACGTATTACTTGGGCGACCTTGGTTATACGACCGAGATGTCACCATACATGGCAGGTCCAACACTTGATCCTTTCTACTGGACGGGAAGAGAGTAGTGTTGACCCCGGTGCGACCCAAAGCACCGTCATTCCGCGCGAGTAGTAGTGCGAAAGAA
Source organism: Dactylorhiza incarnata (assembly GCA_033032865.1). Classification (NCBI taxonomy): domain Eukaryota; kingdom Viridiplantae; phylum Streptophyta; class Magnoliopsida; order Asparagales; family Orchidaceae; genus Dactylorhiza; species Dactylorhiza incarnata. The sequence continues at coordinate 2,850,068 of JAWHQI010000173.1, forward strand.
TCTCTTCCTCCCACTGAAAGGAAGAAGACTCTTAGCATTATACGAGGTACTGAGTTCCATCGAGAGAGTTTTGACGATGGACTTATTTATGCCTTAGTGGTTTTACAGGCATCTGATTTATCCGAGGTATATGAGTCTACTCCTATACCTGCTAGGAGACTCTTAGAGGAGTTCCAGGATCTACACCCTGATGAGCTTCCGGCTGAGTTACCTCCCATGAGGTGTATTCAGCATGCGATAGACCTTGTTCCTGGAGCTTCCCTCCCTCATCTACCGCATTATCGATTGAATCCTACCGCCGACGAGGAGCTGTAGAAGCAGATTGGAGAGTTATTAGATAGAGGCTTTATTCGCCATAGCCTTAGCCCTTGTGCGTTGCCTGCCCTCCTTGCCCCGAAAAAGGATGGTACTTGGCATATGTGCGTTGACAGTCGTGCTGTCAACAAGATCACACTGAAATATCGATTCCCGATACCCCGACTAGATGACATGTTGGACATGTTGACTGGGTCTACAGTCTTCTCTAAGATCGACCTTCGTAGTGGTTATCATCAGATCCGTATACGCGAAGGAGACGAGTGGAAGACTGCCTTCAAGTCGAAGGATGGACTTTATGAGTGGCTTGTGATGCCCTTTGGGTTGTCCAATGCTCCTAGTACTTTCGCTCGGATGATGACCCATGTCTTCAGGCCTTACATTGGGAAGTTCGTAGTAGTTTATTTCGACGACATTTTGATATATAGTCAGATTGAGAGTGAGCATTTCACTCACCTACGTACTATTTTCGAGCTCCTGCGAGCCGAGCGACTATACATCAATTTGAAGAAATGCATTTTTATGGTTGAGTCTGTTATCTTTTTGGAATATATAGTGAGCTCCGCTGGCATCACTATGGACCCCGAAAAAGTTCGAGCAATTCGTGAGTGGCCTACACCCCAGAACATTCACGATGTCCGTAGTTTTCATGGGCTAGCCACCTTTTATCGTCGATTCATAAAGAACTTCAGTTCTATTATGGCGTCAGTCACTGAGTGTACGAAGAAGGGAAATTTCAAGTGGACGTCATCGACAGCTAGAGCCTTTGAGATCATCAAAGATAAGATGTCCACTGCACCTGTTTTGAGACTCCCTGATTTTAGTCACGTGTTTGAGGTATCTTGCGATGCATCTAGGGTTGGGATAGGAGGTGTACTTAGTCAAGAGGTTCATCCCGTTGGATTTTTTAGTGAAAAGCTTTCAGGCCCGAAGCTGAATTATTCCAACTACGAGCGCGAGTTCTATGCGATTGTGCAAACGTTGCGTCATTGGAGGCATTATCTATTGCCCAAGGAGTTTGTCCTCCACTCCGATCATCAGGCGTTGCGTTATATCAATTTGCAGCAAAAGTTGAACCCCCGACATGCTAAGTGGGTATCATATTTGCAAGAGTATACCTTCGTTCTCAAGCATTGTAAGGGAACGGAGAATCGGGTTGCCGACGCCCTTAGTCGAGTTACCCTCGTATTATCACAGATGCGTACTCATGATAGGATTTGAGCGTATCAAGGATGACTATTCTAGTTGTCCCGATTTAGCGGAATTTATGATGCGATACACTCTGATCCCTTTCACGATGAGACAGATTACCTCATTCGAGACGGATATTTGTTTCGTGGAACCCGTCTGTGTATTCCCCGCACCTCATTGCGAAATTTCATTGTATGGGAATTACACGGCGGAGGCTTAGGTGGACACTTTGGACGAGATAAGACGGTAGCCTTAGTAGAGGAGTGATTCTATTGGACCGGGATGAAGCGGGTTATCGCACAGATTGTCAGTAGCTGCCGCACTTGTCAGGTAGCGAAGGGCAATAAATAGCCCGCTGGATTATGTGAAATTTTCCATAGATCTAGGAGTGAGCAGGAATAGTATAACTCAAAGTTCAAGCCAACAACCAGAAGCACATGAAGCAAACACAATCTTTATTGATCAAGCAAAATTCTTCATTACAAGGCGAGGTATACATGGCGAGATATGATTTCGCCAGTACACAAAAACAGAAGAGAAAAAATAGCTGAAAGGAAAACCAGCGATCTGCCAAACTGAGACCGCCTGACCGCTCGACCTGACAGTCCGCCCGACTAGAAAACAAGACCGCCCGACCTGCCTGCCTGCGCCTTGAACAACACCAACTGAGAACCTCGCGAACTCCCGAACTCCACTGACCCTCCCGAACTCCAGCAACCCGCACTGCAAGCCGCGAGACCGACCGAACACCTTCAGAAGTGGAGGTGACCGCTGCTACCCGCACAATCCGCAGAAGCTGCACAAAACAAGTTTGATAAGCTAACCGACCGGTCACAAAAAAGAGACCGCAAGAACAGGACGCGAGCTCAGCTTACACTTGGTGCTATATTTTTGCTGCTACAGTGGCTCCTATTTATAGGCGTGAGACCTGATCCAGTCACCACCCTATGAGATAGGATCACCACCCCTTGATCGCGCGACCAGACCGATCAACCCGCGTGATCAGCAAAAGATCCTCCTGCTTAGTGAGCTCACCGACTTCAATAGAAGTCGCGCGATCATGACAACTTGCCCGGTCATAACGCTCACCACTTGTGTTCGCCACCCGACCTCCTCCAGAGACCGCGAACACAAAACCTAAATCCTCATGCTATCATTTAATTGGCTAGCAGCAGCCCCAAGGCAGCTATGTGGAATTAGATATTTTACTTGGCTTGGATTTCAAAGGCTAAACCCCCAACATAGCCTAAATCCAAACTAGGCCTCTCTCTCCCAATCCTAGCCTAACCCAACCCTAGTCTCTCTAACCAGCCAAGTACTTTCCCCCGCCCCCACTAAAATGATGACAACTGCCCCCTTGATCAAACCATGGTTGGACCAACCATGGTTGTGGTTTGGCTAAAAAGGAAGAGGAGAGGGAAGGGGAGGGCTCTCTGCCACCGCTTTATAAAGACCTCCTCCCCCTCAGTGGAGGCAGACCTCCTCCAGAAGCCCCTCCCGTGCATTTCCCAAAATCAGCCTCACCACCCCATGCGCCTGCCGGAGCCGGAGAATATGTTGCAAGCTCCACAGCCACCTCTGCCACCCTCTCCCCCTACCGTGCATGGGGAGCTTCCCAGTCCCATTTGGCTCTATGGAGAGTCACGCCTCGTCGAAGGGGTGACTGCGACCCTCTCTGGGAGGATTTCAGGCCGCAACACCGCCGGAAAGCAGAGTTCCGGTTGTGCCCGAAAGCTCCAACCCTGTCATAAATCCTCCTGGCAGTCGGTGACGGCGCTAAGCCGCCGGACCACCGCCTGGAGAAGCGCCTGCCTTCGGCGAGCCGACCGGAGGCCGTGGCGTGGCCAACGAGTGGCCGAATGGCGGTGGAGGAGGCTTGTGAGCCTCTATCCACCGCTAGTGTACATGAGCCATTGGATCTCGTTCCAGAGATCTAACGACTCAGAAAACCTTAACGGTTTTAGGAAATGATTGGCCCCATAGAGGATTGGTGTTGGATCCACTGTGGAGCCATTGTAAGACTGATTTTTGGCTCGATCTCAACCGAACTCGGCGCCTCAAGATCTGTGCAAGCCCTGGTCTTAATCTAGCAATTAAGTTTATTTTTTTTAAGGCAAATAAATTGCTTAAAGTCAAAAACACTGAACATAAAAGTTGTGACTCTCAATCAAGGCTATCTCCAGTAAAAATATGAAATTTATCTGAATTGTTTTACTATTTTTAATAATTAAAGTGGTGCAAAAATTCTATAGTGGAGGGTCTTAAATTTGAGGAAAAATCCCTAATAAATTAGGGGAGTTTTCAAATACAGAGCTACACCCATAGTAATTATTTTATAATATCCAAATGAGTTTAACTATTTTTAATAACTAAAATGGTGCAAAAATTCTATAGTGGAGGGTCTTAATGTTGAGGAAAAATCCCTATTAAATTAGGGTAGTTTTTAAATATAGATCCACAACCATAGTAATTATTTTATAATCTTCAGAGGAGTTTTACTATTTTTAAGTAATTAAAAATTGGTCATAACTATTGTTTTAAATTATTGGAAAATTTACCTCAGTCAAAACTCCTCCATAAACTGTGGGAAGCTTGGGAGGCTGAAACACAACCTATGAAAAAGTTTGGGGATTTTTAAAAGTATTCCTACTATATTTGGGAATTTATTTAGCGATTATGGGAGCCTAAGTGAATTATTAAGGGCTATGTAAGATCTCAAAAGGGTCTGAAGACTTTATGGTAGCATTATAAGAGCATGATAAGCTCTCTATAAAAGATCAATCCCTTTTGGATTTGGGTTACTATTTTAATGATTTAAAATAAGACAAAATTTTTTATTTTAAAATTATCCGAGGATCTTTTCTTAATCGACAGGTGGGAGATTTTTTTGTGAAAAAATAAGTGGAGGTCATTTTGAACTCTCTTTAAAAGTATAAAGTATAAAGACTTTTGATTCAAGCTGATATTTTATGGGTTAATCGAGAGTGAAATACGCTAAGTAACTTAAAAAAGGCTAATACTTGACTCAATATTACTTGAAAAGATTATGAGGAGTTACTCAGGATAGTCATATTATATGGTTTCACTTTCTTAATATTCTAGTCATGTCTGGTATTTTAATAAATTATTAAATGTAAAGCCTTCATAATTAATTTAAAGAACTAGGAGCTTGGGCAAACCACCAATCACTAAAGAGGATTACAATTTGGTAATTCAAGATAAGAAAATGGAAACTTAAGTGGTAATCGGGTACGAACGACATGAAACCCGACGAGCCTCGGAATTCACCTTAATGTCAATTCAGCCATGACAGATATAGAATATGCCTCCTTGGAATGGAAATACCTCCTTGGAACAGAGATATCTCCTTGAAACGGAGATGGCTCCTTGGAACGGAGATTGCCTCCTTGAACCGGAGATGCCTCCTTGGAACGGAGAAGGAACTGCAGTTATCAGAATTTAAACTGTTTCTTATTTTGTTCTCATTAATTCAGTATTTCAATTACTACACTTCTTTTCAGTAGTTTAATTACTGCTTTCATGTTCAGTATCTTGATTCTTGCACCCTATTTCAATATTTCAGTTATTGCATTTTATTGCAAATGATTTAGAGTTGACCTGAAGATGGGACATTCTTTCAGGATCAACCCTAAATAGTGTCGAACTGACCGCCTCTCTTGGAGCAGAGCGGACAGAACGATGTTTTGGCTTTTATTTCATTATTATCTGTGATTTAGAGTTGACCTGAAGACGGGACATTCTTTTAGGGTCAACCCTAAATAGTGCCGAACTGGCCCCCGCTCTTAGAGCAGAGTGGGCAGATCGATGTTTTGGCTTTTATTTCATTATTGCATGTGATTTAGAGTTGACTTGAAGATGGTACATTCCTTCATGGTCAATCCTAAATAGTGTCGAACTGGCCGCCGCTCTTAGAGCAGAGCAGACAGATCGTTGTTTTGGCTTTTATTTCATTATTGCCTTTGATTTAGAGTTGACCTAAAGATGAGACATTTCTTCAGGGCCAACCCTAAATAGTGCCAAACTGGCCGCCGCTCTTGGAGCAGACCGGACATATCGATGTTTTGACTTTTATTTCATTATTATCTGTAATTTAGAGTTAACATAAAGATGAGACATTCCTTTAGGGTCAACCCTAAATAGTGCCGAACAGGTTGCCGCTCTTAGAGCAGAGCGGACAAATTGATGTTTTGGCTTTTATTTCATTATTGTCTATAATTTATAGTTGACATGAAGATGTCTCATTCCTTCAGGGTCAACCCTAAATAGTGTCGAACTGGCCGCCGCTCTTGGAGCATAGCAGGCGGATCGATGTTTTGGCTTTTATTTCATTATTGCATGTGATTTAGAGTTGACCTGAAGATGAGACTTTCCTTCAGGATCATCCCTAAATAGTACCGAACTGGCCGCAGCTCTTGGAGCAGAGCGGACAGATCAATGTTTTGGCTTTTTTATTTCATTATTGCCTGTAATTTAGGGTTGACGTGAAGATGTGACATTCTTTTAGGGTCAGCCCTAAATAATGTCGAATTCGTCGTCGCTCTTGAAGCAGAGCTGACAGATTGATGTTTTGGTTTTATTTCGATATTGACTGTAATTTAGATTTAATGGGAATATATATTGTGCCTCCGAGAAATATTCCTATGGGAATATATTGTCCCTTCAAGAAATATTCCTATGGGAATATATTGTGCCTTCGAGAATTATTCCTACGGGAATATATTGTGCCTCCGAGAAATATTCCTACAGGAATATATTGTGCCTTCGAGAATTATTCCTATGGAAATATATATTGTGCCTCAGAGAAATATTCTTATGAATATATTGTGCCTCTGAGAAATATTCCTACGGGAATATATTGTGCCTTCGAGAATTATTCCTACAAGAATAAATTGTGCCTTGTGGGGGCAAATTGGATAGCTGACGAGTTATACTCTGAAGCAACCCGCACGGAGGATGGTCTGGGAAGACAACCCGTGCGAAACTAATAGAACTATGTGGGTCTGAGACCGTATGCATGATGATACAGAGTACATAGGCTGTGGTCACAGGAAGACTGTCACGACCCAACAATAGTCTAGATATTTTTCTCCCTTAAATGTTATACAATGTTTAATGCTAATAGAAATTGGATTTTATTCGTGGTTCTAATAACATGTCCTTAGCACAGGTAACATGTGCGGGTGAGAGACAACACCCAAGTGTGGAGGAAGCCACAGAGCAGGCTACTTCAGGTATATATTTGTTAGGCCACATCTACTTTTATGTCTTATCTCATGGTATATATATATATGCATGGATACTGGAGTTTTAATGCGGTAGAGAGGATGACAGTACTCATGCAGGTCTTGAATATAGGGGTTTCTGTGATGATTAATCTTCCGCTATAAATCATGTCTTCCGCTAAGTGATATAAAGTGCACTCATTAATGGTGCCTTCCACTAGAACACTACGTCCTTACTCTGTTGGTGTGTAGTGACATTCGCTTAACATCATCCCTATGCGTGAAAACATAATGTTCCACGAAAGGAGTTGGAGAAGGAAGTGTCTTCACCCTTCATGGTCGCTTCGGCATTGTGCATAAATGGTGGTGTGTGATAAGATTCCCCGGTCGGACAGACGGTTCCCGAAGGGGGGTCTTACACAACCCCTGGAGCACGTCAACCACTTCGAGACCGTCTTGCTCCTCTTCAACGCGCCAGATTAGCTATTGTGTCAAGTGTTCCCCACAAACCTAAAGGAACAAGCATGCACGTGGTTTCTCCCTCTGAGGGAAGGGGAGATCAACAACTTCGCAGAGCTCACACGCCTCTTCGTCGACCACTTCATAGCTAATCGTCGGATCGTTAGAGACCCCTCGCATATCTCTGGCATTCTCCAGAGTGAGGGGGAATCACTCAAGGAGTTCTTTCGCCACTTCATCTCTGAGGCGCGGAAAATCCCGGGAGTCGACCCGGAACTCCTCCGCGGCGTCTTCCTCGGAGGGATCCTCCCAAGTCAATTCTACTCTACTTTAATGCGAGAGACGGTGCCAAGCTACAAAGACCTTGTTCACTAGGTTGAAGCATAGATCACAGTAGATTAGGCTATCGAGGCACACCGTCAACAGTTTGAGGGAACAACCAAACGAAAGAGTGAGTCGAAGTTTGCCCCACCAACATCCAAGAGGAACGACGACCGCCACAACAACCCTCGCAAGGACCAGGGCTCTCGTCGGCACCAGGACTTCACTCCTCTGAACACCGTACGGCCGCATGTGCTTATGGCTATCCAGGACTCTGATATGCTCCGCAGGCCCAAGCCGCTCCCCCCGAACTAGGGAGACCAAACACAATACTGCGAGTTTCACCGCAGGAATGGAAAACAACAGAGGACTGCACTCGGCTGAAGGAGGAGATAGAGCGCCTCATCCTCCAAGGACACCTGGGGAGGTTTTTGCAGAACCAAGTACGAATCGGCCTCAGTTGCACTAGCCAAGATGGGAGCAACCCCCTGTACTCCATGGTGCGCAGGGGGGAGGCAAATGGCAGGTGAAGCCGAAACCATTGCTGGCTCTCCCTTCCCCACCGTCCAAGTCCTCTTCATCGCTTGCCTGGAAAAGGACCCCGAAGACCCGGAGGCGCCGCAGAACACAACCATCAACTTCTAGGACAAAGACATGGAGGGAGTACGCACACCACACCAGGACCCCCTCGTCATCAGCACAAGTATCGGTGACCCCTGCTTCAGGGTCATGAGGATACATATCGACAAAGGGAGATTAGTGGACGTGATGTTCGCTTCAACGCTAGGTGATATGAAGATCCCCCGAGAACGCCTCGAGCCGGTAACAAGACTGATATACGGGTTTGACAACTGATCAGTTTCAATGCATGGGGCGATCACTCTCCCCGTCACCCTAGAGGAGTTACCAAGATAGGTCACCCATGGTGTTTAGTTTGTGGTTGTTGACTCTAGCTCGGCATACAACGCGATCTTTGGTCAACCGCTCCAGACGCTCTTCAAAGCAATCCCCTTTATCTCGCACCTGGCCATGAAGTTCATCACTCCTGCAGGGATATATGTCGTCAGGGGAGATCAGGAGACATCACGACTTTATTACCTACTGCAGTCATACCCCAGTCGAGATCTGAACCGCAGAGACCCGCGTGAAGCCTGAGTTGGACCTGAGGGGAGGACTGAGCGACCCCCACACCATCTACTACTTTTATCAATTTCCTTTCTCAATAATAAGCTGCGGAAAGAAGCTCGTTAGCACTTGTATCTCCCCTTTTAGCAACACCGCAACTGCTATTGATTCTTTCCATTGCGGTCGAATCTTCAGAAAAAGAATGGACCCCGTGTCCTTCCACCGACAAAGCGAGGTGGACGAAAATCCTTCTGCACCTCCTGAAAGAATGGACCTCATGTCCTTCTACTGTCAAGGAGAGACAGACAAAAGTCCTTCTGCACCTCCAACCGGAAGGACCTTGAGTCATCCTGAGGACCGAACCGACAAAGGTCCTTCGCCACCTCCAACCGGACGGACCCCCGAGTCCTCCTGAGGCCCGAACGGGCAAAGGTCATTTGCCACCTCCAACCGAAGGACCCCGAGTCCTCCTGAGGCCCGAATGGATATACGTCCTTCACCACCTCCAACCGGGCAGACCCTGAGTCCTCCTGAAGCCCGAACAGACAAAGGTCCTTCGCCACCTCCAACCGGGCGGACCTCGAGTCCTCCTGAGGCCCGAACGGATAAAGATCCTTCGCCACCACCAACTGGGCAGACCATGAGTCCTCCCGAGTCTGGAACGGACAAAGGTCCTTCACCACCTCCAACCGGGCGGACCATGAGTCCTCCGAGGCCCGAACGGACAAAGGTCCTTCGCCACCTCCAACCAGGCGGACCCAAGTCCTCTTAAGGCACGGACGGACGGAGTTCCTCCACCACCTCCAATGGAACGGACCTCGAGTCCTTCTGCTTTAGTAGGAGCGGACAAAGGTCCCTCTGCAACTCAAAACAAGAGCAGTCCACAAACCCTCCTATGGAGTTCAGTCAGGACCGACCACGACTCATCCTGCACCACTTCGCTAAAGACGGACTCTGAGTCCTCGGACTTCATCTGGATAAAGGGGGCAAGCGACCCTCCGCATTACATCTGAATATCAGCCCCCAATGCCAACGCCCAAGGGAAGGCGCAAACTAAACACGCTGCATCAAGCTCATGCTTAGCAAGGTACGCAAGGCTCAAGTAGGAGAGCAGCTCTGCAATACCACCAACAAAGGCCTAGAGTGAGAATGCACACCACACCAGGATGCCCTAGTCATCAGCATAGGTATCGGTGACCCCCCTACTTCAGGGTCAGGAGGATACTTATTGATAGCGAGAGCTTAGTGGACGTGATGTTCGCATCAACGCTGGGTAATATGAAGATACACCGAGAATGCCTCGAGCCAGCAACAAGACCGCTATAGGGGTTTGACAGCTGCCCAGTTCCAGTGCAGGGGACAATCACTCTCCACATCACCCTAGGGGAGTTACTGAGATAGGTCACCAGTAGTGTTCAGTTCGTGGCGGTTGACTCTAGCTCGGCATACAACGCGATCTTCGGTCGATCGCTCCAGATGCTCTTCAAAGCAATCCCCTTTATCCCACACCTGGTCTTGAAGTTTTCATCACTCATGCAGGTATATGTGTTGTCCGGGGAGATCAGGTGTAACACCCCAAAAATTGTAGTTCAGCGAGGTAGGCGGAGTGGTAATGCTGCGCTCGGGATAGGCTAAAATTCCACAACAGTTCTTTGCGCACGACCATTGTCCTCTTCGCGCACGACCAGTGATCGTGCGCTAGTGATCGTGCGTATCTCGCAAGGAATCGGAGTTCTGTCTCGGCTTATCGCACGACCATTCTCCTCTTCGCGCACGACCAGTGATCGTGCGCCTGTGATCGTGCGCCCTGTTTATTTCTGTTCCGCAAAATCGTGCGGGGATGACGATCCGACCGATCAAATATTTCGGGATTTGATCCAGCGGCTGAGATGTTTCGCTGGGGGGGCTTTAGGGCTTGGATGAGGGGTTAATCCCTCATATTTTCAAGCCTTTTCTCTCTCTTAGGTTGGAGAAAGGAGAAGGGGGCAAGGAGGAAGAAGAGGGGAGATCCGCCATTGTTGGAGCTTCGGAGCTCCGGTCGCCGATCCGAGACCGGCAATGCGTAGAGGGCGTCAAGGCGCTTCTTCTCCACCGTTGGTTTGCAAGCTTCTCATGGCTAGGAGGAGATCTCAAAAGGTAACGACATTTCTCCTCCCGGTCTTTAGGATGCGTGCTTGGCATTCCTTTATTTTCTGCATTTTGGCACCGGATCCGTCGAGTGAGAGGGATCCGGATCGCCTTGGTTCAAAAGGAACCATCGGGTTGATTGAGTCCGTCCCCGACATGATTTGCACTAGAGATCCGCTCCGTTAGCGGATTAGGCATTGTGGGTGAAGCCGGATTTGTGGCTGTTGGTCCGATTCAGTGATGTTGATTTACGCGCATTTTAGGGGTTTTGTTAGAAATCCGATTACGGCGAACTCGTCGTTGTGATGCCCTTGTAGCTTCGTGTGGTAACGAACATTGGGTTTAGGGCGGAGAAATAATGTGTGGAGTATGGGGCTTGTGATGCCTAGTGTTGTGCGAAGGCGCGATTGGTCTTTGTGGTCGGCTGGCTATCCCGTGAAGACTGAGATTCACGTGTGGAGAGTGTCCCGGCAAGATTAGTCCCTTCGATTGTTGACTGACGAGAATGTCTGTGCTACGGATGAGTCCGTTGACGGTCGCCAGGCGAGGCAATCGGTGGACGTTGTCCCGAGAGTAAGTCCAGGGCCTTGGGACGTTTTGGTTAGCCAGAATTCTTAGTATCGGTCTTAGTGTGTTGTTGACGGCCCGAGCGTGTGAGCTGTTAGACAAGCCCGATGGCGTGGTGAGCCAGGCGAGGTGGGTCTCAGCGAGAGCTCTTGGCCTTGGGTTATGATGCCCTTGCGGGGAAACGATAAGTACCCTTGTGTTTGTGATGTGATGATGATGTATGATGATGTGATAGATTCATACGCTTTAGGGTGCATTGGGTGAAACCCGGGTTTGCATTCATTATGCACTGATAGGCCCCTTTTTATTATCTGCTCAACATAGAAACGTGGATGTTGTATGTGACACTCATACCTGTTTTTATGCTGTTTTCCGTTTATGTACATTTGCATACGAAGTGCTGACTTGCAGGGTGAAGTAGTTCCCCGGGGTCCGCTAGGACGGCCGGGAGGAGGGATGTTATTACACCGTTTGTGGTCAGCCATAGCTGACCCTCGTTTACCACTCTTTGTGATTTGGTTGCAGGGCAAGAATCGCAGGCTGGACCCAGCGCGCCGGCCAAAAAGGCCTAAAGCCTCATGAAGTGTTTACCTTGTCTTCATGCACTTCTTTTATTACCTCTGTTGTAACCGGCTTGCATGCCGAGGTAGTTTAGGTAAAACTACTATCTGTCCCCTTTTGTTGGGACGTCCTTTTGTGTTGAATGTTTGGTGATTTGGACTGTGGTTTTGTATGGCCTTAAGGCCAGTTGGACTCATATGTAGTATGGACAATCTCTGTGTTTTCTGTTTGTTTCCGCTGTGTTGTCTGAGTTTTGAGAATGGGTAGTCAATATCATCTTTTAATACTGAAGCTGTGGCGGTTATATGTAGTGGGGTCCCGGCCGGACCCATGTTATATGATCATTGCAGGGGAGGTGTTACAATTTGGTATCAGAGCCAGGTTTAGTATTCTTGCGAGGTCTAGTATTTTTGGATCGCGTAAGAGATTGTCCACATAGGAGTATTGTGCGGGATCATGAGTATCCCTGCGTTCGAGTCTTGCGTTTAGATCCTGATGAGCTTTTATTTTTCCTTGCTGATGCTAGGACGTTGGCGACGATGCGGGGACGTCGAGGGGGCAAGAGGAGCCTTCGGGGAGCAGTGCTACTGCTCCAGGCCTCATGAATGTGGGCATGTCCCCGGCTGATTTCTGTCGCATGCTAGCGGAGGCAATGGTAGCGGCTCAAGCTGGAGCGATGCCACGGGTTCCTACGCCGGTAGTGCAAGTTGCGACTCCTGTTACTCCGGCGGCTACGCCAGATACACCGGAGGTCGAAGTAAGGCAAGCAGAGCCTTTAGCGGAGAGAGCTATTCCGATGGGTGATCGATTCATGAAGTATTTCTTGAGTTTCCACCCTCCGACATTCAAGGGAGTGGGCACTCCAACGGATGCCGAGGATTGGCTTTCGAGGATCCAGGAGCTCTTGAAGGCAGCTGAGACCCCAGCTGAGAGGCAGTCTCACTTTGCGAGCTTTATGTTAGAGGGCGATGCGAAGTTGTGGTGGGTGAACCATAACGGTCGACATTTTGTTGGGCGTGTTCCGTTCATGGAGGAGTTCGGAAACGCTTTCCTAAAGCGTTACATTCCGGCTTCAACAAGGTTAGCACTGCAGCGGCAGTTTCTGCATTTGGCGCAGCGGGAGAAGACAGTGGATGAATATCTGCAAGAGTTCACTCGGTTGGGTCGTTATGCGGGTACGATTATGGCAGATGATGAAGAGAGAGATAACCTCTTTTATCAAGGGTTGAGGGAAAATTTAAGGCAACCACTCATAGCCTTGAAGAATGCGGGATTCAATGAGTTGGTCGAAGCCGCTCGCACGCTGGAGAGCGACTTGGAGCGAACTCAGCGGCGAAAGGGTGTTGCGGCAAGGCAGGGAGAAGGAAAGCCTTCTCAGTCTCAGCCCCAGTGGAAGTCCGAGGGCAGCTGATGGAAGAAGAAGCCCCGTCCTAATAGGCCTGGGGAGAGAAGTGGCGCACCTTCGGGAGATTTCCGTTCCAAAGGTCTGGTTACTTGTTACCAGTGTGGCAAGGTGGGTCACATTAGTTGTTTTTGTACCGAGGGCGGAGCTGGGCCAGAGCCGAGACAAGAACAATCGGTGCGTTCGGGTCCCAGTGTTGCAGAGAAGGGGAAAGCGGCGGAGTCGAGTGCTTCACGGTTCCCTCCAGTGCAGCCTAGAGCCTATAATCTTGGGCAACAGGAAGCGATACGTCAACCCGATGTGGTGACAGGTACGAAAGGTTTATGTTTCGTTATTACTATAATGTAGGTTGCGGTCTTTCATGTTGTTTTGCACGTGGTTAGGTTTCGTGCTAGTTTTGGGCTACCCCTCTCGAGTGTTGTTCGACACGGGGGCGTCACACTCTTTTCTTGCGGAAAGTTTTATCCGGAAGATTGGTGCTGAGTCCGTAGTGGCAAAAGTGGAGTTGAGTGTGCGTATGCCGAATGGGTCTTTCATGACTACCATGAGGAAGGGACGCATTGTGATGCAAATTGGCGATTGTGATTTCGTGTTAGTAGCAGCGATTCTGCCACTAGCCGAATTCGATGTTATCTTGGGAATGGACTGGCTTGCAGAGCAGCGAGCTAGTATCGACTGCCAGTTGAAGGTGGTAACCCTGAGAGGTGAAGGTAGAGCAGAGGTCAAGTTTGAAGGCCTAAGCGGAGTGGCTTGCTCCCTGATTTCCGCTATGCAAATGAGGCGTGCGGTAAACCAAGGAGGCGAGGCGTTCTTAGCTTTGTTGGAGACTCACTCCACAAAGTTGGCTATTAGAGAAGTTCCGGTGGTGAAAGAATTTGAGGATGTATTCCCCGAGGAGCTTCCGGGAGCACCTCCTCAGCGTGAAATTGATTTCTCGATAGAGTTGGTACCGGGTGCGAGGCTGGTGTCGCGTCCTCCGTTTAGGATGGCACCGAAGGAACTGGCCGAGCTAAAGGTTCAGTTGCAGGAGTTGTTAGAGCAAGGGTACATTAGGCCCAGCTCTTCGCCGTGGAGCGCGCAGGTTTTGTTTGTGAAGAAGAAAGACGGAAGTATGCGGTTGTGTATCGATTATCGTGAATTGAATAAATTGACCGTTAAGAATAAATACCCGATTCCCTGAATCGATGATTTGTTCGACCAGTTAGTGGGGTCGGTGGTGTACTCCAAGTTGGATTTGAAATCGGGGTACTACCAGTTAAAGATTCGAGAAGAGGACGTTGCCAAGACAGCGTTTGGGACTCGGTATGGACACTACGAGTTTTCGGTGATGTCGTTCGGACTGACGAACGCGCCATCTGTGTTCATGGATTTGATGAACAGGGTTTTTTGCCCGTTCTTAGATTCGTTCGTGGTGGTGTTTATTGATGACATTTTGGTGTATTCAAAATCGGAGGCAGAGCATGAGTCTCACTTGAGGCAAGTATTGCAGACTCTAAGGGAGAATCAGCTTTATGCTAAGTTCTCAAAATGCGAGTTTTGGATCGAGAAGGTGGCATTCTTGGGTCACGTAATTAGTGGAGACGGGGGTGGCGGTAGATCCATCGAAGATTGAAGCCATTAGAGATTGGCCTGTTTTGAGAACTGTGGCGGAAGTCCGGAGTTTCCTTGGACTAGCCGGTTATTACAGAAGGTTTGTGGAGAACTTTTCGCGGATGGCGTTGCCCCTCACCACTCTCACTCGCAAGGACCAGAGGTTCGTATGGACACCGGAGTGTGCCCGTGCATTTGAGAATCTGAAGGAAAGGTTGATGTCTGCTCCAATCCTTAGTCTTCCTAGTGGGACGGAAGGATTTCAGATTTTCAGCGACGCGTCAGGTTGCGGGTTGGGTTGCGTGCTGGTGCAGCACGGCAAGGTGATCGCTTATGGGTCAAGGCAGTTAAAGACTCATGAGAAGAATTATCCCGTCCACGATCTGGAGTTGGCGGCGGTAATCTTTGCGCTAAAGTTGTGGCGGCACTACGTTTATGGTGCGAAGGTGGAGATCTTCACAGATCACAAAAGCTTGAGGTATCTTCTAGACCAAAAGGACCTGAATATACGGCAGCGTAGGTGGGTCGAGTTCCTTGGGGACAACGACGTGGAGATTCAATATACGCCGGGTAAAGCCAACGTGGTGGCGGATGCTTTGAGTAGGAAGTACTCCGGGCAAGGTAATTGGATGGAGGCGCATAACGAGCGTTTGATTCGAGACTTGGAGTCTCTTGACATTTCTTGTGTGGCTAGAGGTGAGTCTAGCGTAGCTCGTTTGAACTGGATTGAAATGCAGTGTGATATAACGGATCGAATCCGAGAGGCGACCAGTGCGGACGAGGAGTGCCAACAGTTGGTGTTGGAGGCTCAGCAAAGCGAAGGCACTGCTTTGGAGATGGTTGGTGGAATTCTGAGGAGAGACGGAAGGATCTGTGTTCCGCGCTTCGGCAAGCTTCGCGAGGAGTTGATGTTTGAAGCTCACTTTACGAAGTACTCCGTTCATCCAGGAAGTACAAAGATGTACGCGTATTTGAAGAAATCTTTTTGGTGGCCTGGGATGAAGCGGGATGTAGCCGAGTACGTGAGCCGATGTCAGACTTGTGCCTTGGTGAAGGCTGAGTGCCAAAGGCCCGGTGGGTTCTTGAAGCCTCTTCCCATTCCCGAATGGAAATTTGATGACATCTCTATGGATTTTGTGCATGGGTTGCCTCGATCGCAGCAGGGTAACGATGTGATTTGGGTGATAGTGGATCGCCTGACGAAGGTGGCCCACTTCATTCCGAATCAGAAGGGCGATGGCGTGGAGAAGCTCATGGAGCTTTATGTTCGAAACATTGTGCGGTTGCACGGGATTCCGAAGAGCATCGTTAGTGATCGCGATGGCGATTCACCTCGAAGGACTGGAGATTAGTGCAGAAAAGTCTAGGCACGAAGCTCAAGTTTAGTACCGCGTTCCATCCGCAGACCGATGGTCAGACGGAGCGAACGAACCGTACGTTGGAAGACATGTTGAGGATGTGTGCTCTCGACTTTGGCAAGGGTTGGGAAGACCACCTTTTCATGGTGGAGTTCGCCTATAATAATAGCTTCCAGGCGAGTATCAAGATGGCGCCATACGAAGCTTTGTATGGAAGGAAGTGTCGAACGCCGATGTCTTGGGCAGAGGTGGGAGACACTAAGATTTTGGGAAAGCAAGTGGTGGAAGATGCTTGCGAGATTGTGCGGACGATTCAGGAGCGCATGAAGGTTGCTCAGGATCGACAAGCGAAGTATTTTAATGCGCGCCACAGAAATGTGGAGTTTGCAGTGGGCGACATGGTCTACTTGAAGATCAAGCCGTTCACGGGTGTTTCGCGGGTGCGGCGACTCAAGAAGTTGAGTCCGAGATATTTGGGTCCGTTTGAGGTTACGGAGCGTATAGGCGAAGCAGCCTATCGTTTGGCGTTGTCCGCAGAGCTGAGTGGATTACATGACGTTTTCCATGTCTCCGTGCTGAGGAAAGCTTTGGTAGAGCCGAGCGTCGTAGTCGAAGCGGCGGCGGTGCCGGTGATGGAGGACTTGGGGGCGAGGGTTCGCCCGGTGTGCGTGGAGGATTCCGAAGTCCGGCAGTTGCGTAACAAGCAAGTCAAACTTGTAAAGGTGCGATGGGATAACTGCGGGCGAGACGAATTCTCTTGGGAGCGTGAGCAAGCGATGCGAGAGGATTTCCCGAAACTTTTCTCTCCAGGTATGCGTTGTGAATTTCCTGTTTAAATTCTGAAATTTCGAGGACGAAATTCTTTTAAGGGGGGTGGAGTTGTAACACCCCAAAAATCGTAGTTCAGCGAGGTAGGCGGAGTGGTAATGCTGCGCTCGGGATAGGCTAAAATTCCACAACAGTTCTTTGCGCACGACCATTGTCCTCTTCGCGCACGACCAGTGATCGGGCGCTAGTGATCGTTCGTATCTCGCAAGGAATCGGAGTTCTGTCTCGGCTTATCGCACGACCATTCTCCTCTTCGCGCACGACCAGTGATCGTGCGCCTGTGATCGTGCGCCCTGTTTATTTCTGTTCCGCAAAATCGTGCGGGGATGACGATCCGACCGATCAAATATTTCGGGATTTGATCCAGCGGCTGAGATGTTTCGCTGGGGGGGCTTTAGGGCATGGATGAGGGGTTAATCCCTCATATTTTCAAGCCTTTTCTCTCTCTTAGGTTGGAGAAAGGAGAAGGGGGCAAGGAGGAAGAAGAGGGGAGATCCGCCATTGTTGGAGCTTCGGAGCTCCGATCGCCGATCCGAGACCGGCAACGCGTAGAGGGCGTCAAGGCGCTTCTTCTCCAACGTTGGTTTGCAAGCTTCTCATGGCTAGGAGGAGATCTCAAAAGGTAACGACATTTCTCTTCCCGGTCTTTAGGATGCGTGCTTGGCATTCCTTTATTTTCTGCATTTTGGCACCGGATCCGTCGAGTGAGAAGGATCCGGGTCGCCTTGGTTCAAAAGGAACCATCGGGTTGATTGAGTCCGTCCCCGACATGATTTGCACTAGAGATCCGCTCCGTTAGCGGATTAGGCATTGTGGGTGAAGCCGGATTTATGGTCGTTGGTCCGATTCGGTGATGTTGATTTACGCGCATTTTAGGGGTTTTGTTAGAAATCTGATTACGGCGAACTCGTCGTTGTGATGCCCTTGTAGCTTCGTGTGGTAACGAACATTGGGTTTAGGGCGGAGAAATAATGTGCGGAGTATGGGGCTTGTGATGCCTAGTGTTGTGCGAAGGCGCGATTGGTCTTTGTGGTCGGCTGGCTATCCCGTGAAGACTGAGATTCACGTGTGGAGAGTGTCCCGGCAAGATTAGTCCCTTCGATTGTTGACTGACGAGAATGTCTGTGCTACGGATGAGTCCGTTGACGGTCGCCAGGCGAGGCAATCGGTGGACGTTGTCCCGAGAGTAAGTCGAGGGCCTTGGGACGTTTTGGTTAGCCAGAATTCTTAGTATCGGTCTTAGTGTGTTGTTGACGGCCCGAGCGTGTGAGCTGTTAGACAAGCCCGATGGCGTGGTGAGCCAGGCGAGGTGGGTCTCAGCGAGAGCTCTTGGCCTTGGGTTATGATGCCCTTGCGGGGAAACGATAAGTACCCTTGTGTTTGTGATGTGATGATGATGTATGGTGATGTGATAGATTCATACGCTTTAGGGTGTCTTGGGTGAAACCCGGGTTTACATTCATTCTGCACTGATAGGCCCCTTTTTATTATCTGCTCAACATAGAAACATGGATGTTGTATGTGACACTCATACCTGTTTTTATGCTGTTTTCCGTTTATGTACATTTGCATACGAAGTGCTGACTTGCAGGGTGAAGTAGTTCCCCGGGGTCCGCTAGGACGACCGAGAGGAGGGATGTTGTTACACCGTTTGTGATCAGCCATAGCTGACCCTCGTTTACCGCTCTTTGTGATTTGGTTGCAGGGCAAGAATCGCAGGCTGGACCCAGCGCGCCGGCCAAAAAGGCCTAAAGCCTCATGAAGTGTTTACCTTGTCTTCATGCACTTCTTTTATTACCTCTGTTGTAACCGGCTTGCATGCCGAGGTAGTTTAGGTAAAACTACTATCTGTCCCCTTTTGTTGGGACGTCCTTTTGTATTGAATGTTTGGTGATTTGGACTGTGGTTTTGTATGGCCTTAAGGCCAGTTGGACTCCTATGTAGTATGGACAATCTCTGTGTTTTCTGTTTGTTTCCGCTGTGTTGTCTAAGTTTTGAGAATGGGTAGTCAATATCATCTTTTAATACTGAAGCTGTGGCGGTTATATGTAGTGGGGTCCCGGCCGGACCCATGTTATATGATCATTGCAGGGGAGGTGTTACATCAGGAGGCAGCGCGACTCTGTTACCTACTGCAGTTGCACCCCGGCCGAGATCCGAACCGCGAAAACACACGCGAAGCCTGAGTTGGACCCAAGGGAGGACTGAGCGACCCCCGCACTATCTACTATTTTTCTCTATTTCCTTGCTCAAGAATAAGCTGCGGAAAGAAGCTCGTGAGCACCTGTATCTTCCCTTTTAGGAACAACGTAACTGCTTTTGATTCTTTCCATTGCGGTTGAATCTCCAGAAAAAGAATGGACCCCGTGTCCTTCCACCGACAAAGCGAGATGGACGAAAGTCCTTCTGCACCTCCTGAAAGAATGGACCCTGTGTCCTTCTACTGTCAAGGCGAGATGGACAAAAGTTCTTTTGCACCTCCAACCGGACGGACCTCGAGTCCTCTTGAGGCCTGAACGGACAAAGGTCATTCGCCACCTCCAACCGGACGGACCCCAAGTCCTCCTGAGGCCCGAACAGACAAAAGTCCTTTGCCACCTCCAACCAGACGACCCCGAAGTCCTCCTGAGGCACGGACGGACGAAGTCCCTCCACCACCTCCAATGTAACTTACCTCGAGTCCTGGTTAAGTAGGAGCGAACAAAGGTCCCTCTGCAATTCAAAGCAAGAGCAGTCCATAAAACCTCCTATGGAGTTCAGTCAGGACTTGCCACGAGACATCCTGCACCACTTAGCTAAAGACGGACTCCGAGTCCTCAGGCATCATCTGGACAAAGGGGGCAAGCGACCCTCTACATCACATCCGAGCATCAGCCCCCAATGCCAACGCCCAAGGGAAGGCACAAAATCAACACGCTGCATTAACCTCATACTTAGCAAGGTACGAAATAATTCGTAACGCACGTACAAAGTAATAATTCAAAATACGACCCCAAAGTGAATCACGACCCACAAAAATTTGGGGGCATTTGAGGGGATTCCCCTTAAAGATTCTCAGTCCAGACCGGTAGGACTTCGACTGAAACTCTGAAGCAATACAACCCGACTGAGCGAACTGTGCCCGCTCGAAGGGCCCCAAAACACCCTAGAATGGGGGGACAAAACAAAGCACACACGGGTGCTGCGCATGGCCTGTGCACGCGCACGACCTCTATGCGTGAATGGCCAGCGCGCGCGCGACCCCTGCGTGCATGGCCACTCCGCGCACACGCGGATAGCAGCACGCATGGTCAGGGCCCCCACGCGCGTCCGCGCCGCCGCCGCCATCTCCGGCCGCCTCCAGCACCACCGCCTCCAGGCAACGTGCCCGGCCGTCCGGGAGGCATGTTCGTCATTTTGTGAAAAGTGGTGATCCAGATGACCAGAACGAAGCAACGCCATTTGCCAACCTAAGATTCAGCCAGGCGCAATTACCACCACATCCCTTCAAGGAGTCTATAAAAAGGCCCACGTGCCTTTATTTGAACACAAACAACTCAAGGGGCTAGAGACAACTCTGAGGTTTTTCGTCGAGAACGTGAGACTTAGATCGTTCTTTCGCTCGGAATTCACTCCGCTCCCTTTCTAGTCCTCTTACGCTCAACGCTCACTTGAACGCTTTAGTGAGCTCAAAGCAAAGCAAAGAAGAATGCTCTCGTGGATACTTCGTAGAAGGATCGGCTGACGCTCGCTTCAATACTTCATGGATTTAGCTATTTTTCTACACTTTCCTCGCTAAAAGCTTGTGACTTAGTGGTAACCTGTCACCCTCCGAGGGAACTTAAACTCTTGTAAACTCAATGAAATCAGTAGATTTCGGCTCGTCGCCGATCCGGCCACGTGGTTTTTCACCATTTCTGGGTTTTTCACGCTAAAACGTCTCCGTGCTATTGCTGCTTGGTTTTCGTTTGACTGTTTCCGCACCCGGTTCGACTCGAAGTTAAGCAGGTCCATTTCTTCGGACCGGAGGAAAACCAGGCAACCCGCAACAATTATTTTTATTATTATAATATATACACAAGTGGAGGGAAGACTATGGTCCAGTTTGGCGCAACGATTTAACTGCGGCGGCATTTTTAGGATATTTTCACGGACCGCCACCCCCACCGCTTTCACGGATTTAAAATCGCCCCCGCCACCATAGGCGGACCCAGCACGATTTCTCAGTGTAGGCGTTCAATAAAATAATGACAAAAAATATTGATACATACGATAGATAAAAAAATGTCTATAAGTTAGCAAAAACAAAATCTAAATTAGGACAATTTTCATTAACAAAATAAGATTACACACTTGCTTACAAAGTTACAATACTTCTCTTCGATGCTTCATGTTCTGGAAACATTTCATGATAAAGCTGCACAGCAACAATTCCAAGTTTCCAAGTTTCAACAAATCTGGAAAAACAAATCTGTCTATTAATATGATTTTAACAAGTTTCTAACATATAAGCTGGAGAATATACATAAAACTAAATAGAACTCATAGATGCTAATTGCTATTTGCTAAGTGCTAACACTGCTGGAGTGTTCTGTGTTCATATTGCCTGACTGTATTAACCTAAAAAACAATAGATGATTTTTATTTTTAAAGAAACAATGCTAGCAGTTTTTAAAGAAACAAATCAACAATGCTAACATTCTAATTTCTACAGAGAAGTGCATCATAGTCCTACATAAGTGCATAATCATTCATTCATTTGCATAATTACATCACTGATTCATGAAATGAATAAACTATGAAGCCTCTGTTTGACCATACCCCTGCTTGGTGGAATTAAATTGCTGGAAGGTCGAAAAAACGCTGGAAGAATCTCTGGAAGGTGGAAGAATTAAGAAACGATGGAAGGTGGAATTAAGTCGCTGAACGAGCGTGAATGAGAGGGGCTTCGTCGCTGAACTGGAAGAGAGACGCGAAGTCGCCAGTCGGGAAGACCTCCGCTGCTCTGCACAGAACGAGCATGAATGAGAGGGGCTTCGTCGCTGAACTGGAAGAGAGACGGGAAGTCGCCAGTCAGGAAGACCTTCGCACAGAACGGGGGTGAATGAGAGGGGCTTCGTCGCTGAACTGGAAGAGAGACGGGCTTCGTCGCTGAACTGGAAGAGAGACGGGCTTCGTCGCTGAACTGGAACTCTGGAAGAGAGGCGGAGGTTCTGCCTTCGTCGCTCGCCTTGCGGCCTGGGTAGGGTTTTGCAAGAGAGGGGCTTCAAAATTCAATAGGTCGCGGGGAAGCCGGAAGCATCGAAGCAGGCGAGCAAATAACGAGCCGCGTCTCGCGTGAATGAGACGGAACGAGCAGAACGACGGAACACGATTTATGGGAGATTTGGAGACGCAAATTGGACCAAATACACAAAACTAAGCCTCAATTTTTACATAGGATGATATAAAATACCTATATTTATCAATTTAATTTAAAATTTTGAGTGTGGGCGGCCGCCCATGCGGCCCGCCACGCCAAACGGAGCCACGGAGACCGGGTCAAGTGGAACAAGGCGCGTGACTGAATATACATGCAAAACCAAAAACACTAAATACAGAAAAATATTTTTCGACGCCCATTGGATATGATTAATGGGTGGTACTGTTTAAGATGTTCAGAATTATTTCTCGTCAATAAAATATATATATTAAACCACCGCCCCGGGCCCCACCGCCCGCGGGCCTCAGATTTCTTTCCTGCTTTCTAAAGTCTCGCCGATCCTACAATTCCGGGAGCCCTTTTCTCTCTGCGAGAAGGAAACCCTAGATTTTCTCCACCGTGCTCTTCTGTTCTCCACCCGATTAACTCGGAAAATGGTATCGTCTCTTGCCATTCTCGAGTTTTAAGGATTTGAGATAGTTTTTTTCTCTTTGCTCTTTGAATTTATGTCTATTTTTAATCTCTTCTCATGTTAAATTTGTGAGTTGTATCTTCTATCCATCACGAGATTTCTGGCTATATAGCGGCGACATATGTAATCTCTGTAGCTTCTGTCCTGATCGCGTGGACTGAGGGCTTGTGGTTCAGATCTAATCTAGGTCTGGATGGAGCTGAGTTGGTTGGTGGCATCTTTTGGGGTTTTTTTCTCTCGTCTCTTTGAATTTATCTAGACCTCTTTTCTGTATGATTTAACGGACATGGAGTTATGGATCTTTTGTAATAGGGACTAAAAAGCAGACTTTGTATATTTGTAAACATACCTTGCAGATTTCATTTTCATTTGAGAATTGAGTTTTTCTGTGCATGTCTTTACTAATCCTATAATATCTTATGATGAACTTGTTTGATCCTAGTCCTTAGAATTACTAGTTGCTTGTGTTATATTGAGTTCTTATGAGCAGGTCTCCGTGTAATCGGAGAGCATGAAAGGTTGTAGTGAGATCCAATTGCATGCTTCTCTATTTATATGCTATTTCAATGATGCATATAGTTCTAAATTAGTCTGTGATGTCTTTCGTCGAAAGGTCCACTTTTGTTATTGTTTCATTGAATTCTTTTGTGTTTCAAAGAGAATGGTCATTTTCTTGCATTAAAACTTGCAGGCCAATTCAGCATCAGGGATGGCTGTTAATGATGAGTGCAAGTTAAAGTTCCTCGAGTTGAAGGCGAAGAGAACCTACCGGTTCATAATTTACAAGATCGATGAGCAATTGAAGCAGGTTACTGTGGAGAACGTTGGCGAACCTAGCTTGAATTATGAGGATTTCACCGCCAATCTTCCTGCAAATGAATGCAGATACGCTGTTTTTGATTTCGACTTTTTTACGGAGGAGAATGTCCCTAAAAGCAAAATATTTTTCATAGCATGGTGATCTCTTTTTTCCCTCTAAATTCTCTTATTCCCGTGCTTGTGTGCAAGTCATTCGATGGTGAGTTTTTGTTCTTTTTTGTTTCATCTTCTGTGAAGGTCTCCTGACACATCGAAAGTGAGAAGCAAGATGCTTTATGCGAGCTCCAAGGAGAGATTCAAGAGGGAGCTGGATGGCATCCAGGTGGAGTTACAAGCAACCGATCCCTCCGAGATACATCTGGATGTGATCAAAGGTCGTGTCAACTGACCGTCTTCTACTGTCTTCTGCATTGGGTATATCTTTGTTGCAGTGAGATCTCTGAAATGAAATGTTTATATTTCATTGTATGGTGGCTTTTTCCATATTACAATTTGGCTTGTTGCAGATGCTTTTGCTATATCGCATGATAAGCTGTCGTGTTTTCTGTCCGGTCCCTCATGAATATGCAGATGATTTGTTATTTTGAACTATGTGATATTTACGTCCGATTTGATGTCCACCGTCTATGTATATCTCAGCCTATGTTTCATTGTTGTTTTTAACTCTTGAATATTATCTCAGCCTATGTTTCATTGTTGCTTTCATTACAAGTTGAGTTGATTTAATCTTGATATGTCAGAGTCAGCTCTCTACAGTCTTATAGTTCAAATTTGTAGCATGGATTGTTTGTTTAATACTTATATAGTTTAGCATTTTGTTATCATAGGAGCATAGAATGACAATATTTACTCGAGGCAGTTTAGTACTCTCTCCGGACGTCATGCAGCATGATCGATTGATTGTGTGCGGAAAAGTGATTTCTCAGCATGACATGTTTGCCATAATCCATTTGGATTTTTCAGGCACGTATGCCTATGAATATTGCAGTAGATTGTATTTGAAATAGTTGGATTTTATAGGCATGCATTTACATGATCGGGCTTTGATTATATCATTTCTGAACTCTAATCTTATTAAAATATCATAGTGAGGACCTACAATTATAGCTGCTCGAGCGTTGCTTGATAAACGTGTTCTTGATAGCCAAATTACCACAGAAGAACTGAGAATGGTAAGATGGATGCATATAAAGATTAGGAAAATTGTATCAAGAAATTATTTTATTAGGCAGTAAATATGAGTAGAATCTATTGAATATGTGATAATTAAAAATATATTCAGCAAGATTTGTAGGTTAAAAGTGTTTTGTATAAACTTAGATGTATTGAAAATAAAGATAAATGAATCTCAATTAAAGATGAACACATTACTGAGGGATGAAATACTACTAAACTATTAAATAAATGTTACAGGGAAATATTATTTGGAAGGGCATAATACTCAATAATTAGAATAATGAGATATATTATACTACTGATCCAAAAAAATAAAATGAAATTAGCTTAGAATAGAAGATGCATAAATGTAAGAATTTAGGTTTTGATGAGATACCTATTAAGATTTGTAGAGTTATTGTGGAGAATACATTATTTGGTTGTCATGCCTTTTTAATGGATTTTTTATATCAATAATAAAAAAACAAAATAGATATTCAAGATGTTGTTAATTATAAAGGAATCAAACTTTTGAAGTACATAATGTTGTGAAAAATATTATGGAGCATAACATTACATTAATTTCATAGAATCAATTTGGTTCTGTCACAATTATTGTAAAACTATAGATAGCAAAGAAAACATTTTGTATGATTTTTATTTATCAGCGATATAGTACCTGTCGAAATAGTCTATATAAAGGCTCATACAATGACCCACTAGAGAGCCCATTAGTGTATAAGTTTAGTCCTACATCTCAGGATGGAGTTGTAGCTTCACACCTCCTTCCTATATATATGTACAAATACTTGAAGTTGAGGTTCATGATGTTATGAGGAAAATAATAAGATATTAAAAAATTTCATTTTATTTCCATGTATTTTGTATTTCTCCACATGGTATCAGAGCTATCGATCCCTTGGCCTCTACACGATTGAGCCCTTGCACTCGTACATCTTTCACTCTGGGCGGGCTCCATAACAAAACCCTCCCTGATCCCCCCCCGTGCAGACTCCCTAACAGAACCCGCCCGGACCGTCTCTGCTCCTTGTGAAGACACACTCCTGCCGTTCCTCCTGCTTGAACCCTCCTCGATTTTATAGGCATCATGTGCCGCTTGCTGAGACTCACCGTCGCTCTGCTAACCGCTCAAACCCACGCACGCGTTTACTCCTTGTGAGCACCACATTGTGCGGACTTCTTCCTGGATCAGCCGTAGAGACCGCGCTCCCCCCTCCTCCCCGCAAGGTCACTTGGACCTCTCCACTTCTCCTTGCAGGACTTTCTTTGTGGCTGCCCAGACCTCCCTTTTTTGAGGCCATCTCTGCAGCCGCGCGGACTCCCTGCAGTGCTCGCCGACTCCTATGTGACCAGTTCGTGCAACCTCCATATTGCAACCTCCCGGACTCCCTGGTGTGACCAGTTCGCGCGGCCTCCCTATTGACCTCCTGGACTCCTCTCTAACCCGTGAAGCACGATTCCCTTTACCTTGGGCGGTTACTCTTTTAGTCCCGACATTTACCTTGTCGTCATCATATCATGGGCACCCCTGCAGATTCTTCTCTTGCCCCGTCTTCCCTCCCTAACACGCGAGATGAACTCCGGGTTACAATTATCTCCCTCAATGGTAAGATGAATTTTGTGGAATGGGATCACTCAGTACGACGGGTCCTTCAAACCAAATGTCTGCTTCATCATATTATCCGTGCTCCACCCGCCGAACCTACGGAACAATGTATTTGTGATGATGGTTGGGTTCTGTCTTGGCATCTCAATTCTATGGAGACTGAACCATACCGTATGGACATGTACCACGAGACTATCAAAGCCATGTGGGACGAGCTTAAGTCCCTTTACTCCGGCCAGGACAGTCTCCAACATCTCTTTGATATCTTTACTCAGCTCCATGTGGTTGACCCTGGTGTGATTGATGACCTGATTTTCTTTATCGCCACGTCCAAGATCCTCATTGAGGCATGGCTTCGACACCAGCCCCCTCGAATTTTGATGTTCAGCTCGCGCAGAAGGAGGTTGTGGGCATTACTCTCATAATGGCGCGACTACTTCCCCATCTTCACAGTGTCTGGGAGACCATCCTCTCCTCTCCCACTATTTCGTCTCTCTCTGACGTGTGCTCCATGATCCTTAAAGTCACTCCGCCTCCTGAAGTCGTGATGCCTCCCGCCCCTGCCACTATGAACCACTCTCCAGCTATGCGCCCTCCTCCTGGGTCTCGGGGTGGTCGTAATAGTTCTCACGGCGGCACATGTGATGATCGCAATCAGTCCTGTCGGACGAACAATCGTCTTTGTACTTATTGTGGTCGTCCAAATCATACTGAGGACACCTGCTTTAAGAAACACGGGTTTCCATCCCCTCCCCCCAACATCCAATATGCCGACTCATGCTTCTTCAGACGTGGATGTTCCATCCTACTCTCACTTCGACGTTGACATCTTGCGCGAGGAACTTCAGCAACTTTGGGGGATGCTTACTCGGGCCACCAAATCCGTCGCCTCTACTTCCAACGAAGGTATAACCTATTTTTCCCATTGTCCGGTGTGGATAGTGGACTATGGGGCTACCAACCACATCACCTCACACAAACCTTATCGGTATTCAAATACTTCTTCTCCGAAGTTTATCACGGTGGCCAATGGATACCACCCCGGTCTGCAGTTCTGGAGATGTGTCTCTCACTCCATGTCTTCTTCTCTGCTTTGTCATTCATGTTCCTGTCTCTCAGTTTGATCTTCTCTCTTTCAGTCATTTAACTTAGGACCTTGATTGCTCACTCATGTTTTCTCCGTCTTCTTTTGTGATGCAGGATCAATGAACTCGGAATATCATTGGTAGGGGGAGACTCTCTAATGGGTTGTACTCTCTAGATCTTCCACTCTCAGATCTCTCCTTTGTCACATCCGCTGTCTGGCACCGACGTCTTGGACACGCTCCTTTGCCTATTCTCAAGCGGGTTCTTTCCGATTTTTCTTTTTCTGATTTTCAATGTGAATCATGTATTTATTGGAAACATCGTTCTACTTTTTCACCTCACTGTGCTCAGAACACTGCTCCTTTTGATTTAATGTATTTAGATATTTGGGGCCTCTACAAAGTGGTTAGTGTCTCTGGCTATCGTTATTTTATTACTTTTATTGATTATTATTCTCGCATGACATGGTTGTATAGGAAACATGATCGCTCTGAGTTGTTGCGTATTTTTCACTCTTTTCTCACGAAGACTAAATTCAGTTCTCACGCTCCCTTAAAATCTTCGAATCGATAATGCTCGTGAATATTCCAATCACAGTTTTCAGGACACCAGTAATACCTTTGGTATAATCCATCAAACCTCCTGTCTCTATACGCCACAACAGAACAGTGTGAACGAGTGAAAAAATCATCACCTCATCGAGGTTGTCATGTCTCTTATGTTCCAAATACAAGTTCCTACCGTCTATTGGCATTTCGTAGTGTCCACCGCCTGATATCTCATTAATCACATCCCCTCTTCTGTTTTGAATTTTGTCACACCGTTTTTCATCCTCTTTCTCTGCACCACTCCCTTTCCCCTGACACCTCGTGTCTTCGGCTGTTTCTGCTTTGTTCATCATCTTGGCCATGTCGTGGTTAAGTTAGCTCCCTGTGCGACCAAGTCTATGTTTTTGGTTATTCTCGTACCCAGAAGGGCTACATTTGTTACTCTCTACCTCATCGAAAACTTGTCACCTCCGCCTATGTCACCTTCCTTGAAAATCAACAATTCCACCAATCTGAACCTCTTATCACCTCCTCCCCAGGTCTTCCACGTCCTCACGTATCTACCTTCACTGATTCTCCCCCTCTGCTACCCACTCCTCCAGATGTGCCCCACCATCGCTACCTCCTCTTCGTGTCTACATACGCTGACTTCTTTGGTCTGTTGCCCTACGAGAGTCGCCCCTGGATACTAATGCTTCGTAGACTGCTGATTAGGCACCAGTCTGTACCGTTCACCTTCTTTCATATTATGTCTCTTTGCATCGCTTATCGCTGGTGCTTCACAGGTTTGTGACCTCTCTGTCATGTATTTCCACCCCTTCTTCTCTACGAGAGGCTCTTCGGCATCCGGGGTGGTGAGCCGCCGAGCCTCCATGGATGAGGAAATGACTGCCCTCTGGGCTAATCACACTTGGGACCTTGTCCCTCTTCCTTCAGGCCAGACATGTGCTAGATGTAAGTGGGTCTTCACTGTTAAGCATGGTCTTGATGAAACGGTTGAACGTTTGAAAGATCATCTTGTTGCTCGTGGTTTTATTCAGCAACACGGTCTCGACTACGAAAAGTACTTCTCATCTGTCACAAAGCTGAACACTGCACGTGTCCTGATCCCATTGGTTGTTCATCGGCATTGGCTGTTACATCAACTCGACGTCAAAAATGCTTTCTTGAATGGAGACCTCATTGAAACTGTCTACATGTAGCAGCCTCCTGGTTATGAGACCATGGGGGAGTCTTTTGTATTCTACCTCACGAAATCTCTCTATGGTCTCAAATAATCTCCCCGGGCTTGGTTTGATAAGTTCAGTCGGGTTGTTCATGGTGTTGGCTTCACTCGGAGCTTGCCTGATTTTTCTTTATTCACTCGTCATCGCCTGACAGACACATCGATTCTTTTAGTGTATGTTGATGATACTCTCATCATAGGCGATGATCTTAATGGTATAACTATGATCAAGAAACACCTGACATCCGAATTTCAGACTAATGATTTGGGGTCTCTTCGATAATTTCTTGGCATCGAGGTGGCTCATCGACCTGATGGTCTCGTTCTGTCTCAACAGAAATACTATTTTGGCATACTTTATGACGCCGTCTACTGTGATTGCAAGTCTGCTGATACTTCTATGGATGCCAATCATAAGCTCAACGCTCATGCATCCAATTCTGATCTACTCCCCTAACCCAAAGTACTATCATCGTCTTGTGGGCTAGCTCATTTACGTTACAGTGTTACGAGACTTGATATATACTTTATCGTTGGGGTGGTTACGCTTTATGCATGCTCCACGGATCTCTCATCTTCAGGCTGTTGAGTGCATCCTTCGGTATCTGAAGATTGCTCCATGGCAAGGGCTTGTGTATAAATCCTCCTCTTTATCACTTGTTGTCTACTCTGATGCTCACCATGCCTGTTCTTTTGATGATCGTTGATCCATAAGTGGCTACTGCACATACTTTAGTGGACATCTTGTCACCTGACGAAGCAAGAAGCAAACTGTGGTTGCACGATTATCTGCGGAAGCTGAGTATCGATCAATGACTTTTGTTGTTTCAAAACACACATGATTGGAGTCTTCTGAGTGATCTGGGTGTGAAACTCCCCTCTCCGACACTCTCTTCTGTGACAGCCAAGCTACTATTCATATTACCAAAAATCTCGTGTTCCATGAACGTGCCAAGCACATCGAGGTCGATTGTCATTTTATTTGGAAAATGTTCAACTTTAAAAATTACACATGAGGCATGTGTCTGTTGTTGGGCAAGTTGCTGATACCCTCACTAAGGCCTTACCTCAATCATTAATCATTGGTTTTTGTCCAAGATTAACTCCTACGATTTGTAAGCTCCAGCTTGCGAGGAAGTGTTGAATGAATCTATATAAAGGCCCATACAATAACCCATTGGAGAGCCCATTAGTCTATAAAGCTTAGTCTCACATCTCAGGATGGAGCTGTAGCTTTACTCCTCTTTTATATATATATGTACAAATACTTGTAGTTGAGGTTCATGATGTTACGAGGAAAATAATAAGATATTAAATTTTACCTTTTTATTTTTATGTAAAGGCTGTTGGGCCAGACGATATACCCATCGAAATATGAAAATGTCTACGGAAAGAAGGAATTTTGTGGCTTACATATTTCTTCAATTAGATATTGAAGTCAAAGAGGATGTCAGATCAATGGAGAGAAACTATCTTAGTACCTTTGTATAAAAACAAAATTGTGTTAATTACAGATAATTAAATTAATTAGTCATATCATGAAACTATGTGAACGAGTAATAGAAAGAAGAGTAAGACGAGAGACTAGCATCTCGGAGAATCAATTTGGATTCATGCCAGGGCGGTCGACCATGGAAGTTGTACATCTCTTGAGGAGACTCATTGACAACTATCGGAAAGAAAACAAGATTTGCATATGCGGTTTATTGATCTTGAGAAGGCTTATGATAGGGTTCCAAGAGAGATCTTATGGAGAGTCTTAGAAAAGAAAGGTGTAAATGTATCATACATTGATATAATCAAAGATATGTATACAAATTCAGTGACGAGGGTGAGGACATCTGGAGGATTAACACATGAATTCTCTATCACGGTGGCTTACATCAAAGTTCAGCTTTAAGCCCTTATCTCTTTACCCTTATCTTAGATGAGCTCACCAGACATATCCAACAAGCAATACCTTGGTGTTTATTGTTTGCGGATGATATCGTTTTGGTCGATGAGACGCGCGAGGGTGTAAACGCGAAACTTGAATCTTGGCGAGACATTTTAGAAAAGAAAGGTTTTAGGTTGAGCAGGGCAAAGACAGAGTATATGAAGATTAGATTTGGCAGTGTAAGAAAGACGGATGACTTCGTTATTAAGTTGGGTGATTAAGATATTTCCCGCAGTGAGTGCTTTAAATATCTTGGATCGATAGTTCAAAAAGTTGGCGGTGTTGATAAAGATGTGATAGAATCCATGCAGGTTCGTTGAAATGGAGAGGCGCGTCAGGGATCTTATGTGATCGTAACGTACCATTAAATCTTAAAGGCAAGTTTTATCGTACTGCAATTAGACCGGCGATGCTCTATGGTTCTGAGTGTTGGGAAGTGAATTGCGTATATGAGCAAAAAATGGGAGTTGCGGAGACGAGAATGCTTAGGTGGATGTTTGGACACACGAGACTTAGATAAAATTAGGAATGAGTGTATCAAGGATATAAGACAAGAGTGACTCCAATTGCAGAGAAAATGTGAGAAACTCGACTAAGATGGTTTGGACACGTACAAAGGAGACCATTACAGGCACCTGTTAGGTGTTGTGAGAGTTTAGTCACTAGGCATGTTAAACTGGGGAGGGGTAGACCAATAAAGACTTGGAATGAGACTATAAGGAAAGTCATGATGTACTTGGGCATTAGTGAGATTATGGCTAAAGATAGGGTACAATGGCGACAAAGGATCCATATAGTCGACGACACTATTGTGGGATAAAGGCTTGAGTGTTGTTGTTGTTGTATTTTCATGTATTTCGTATTTCTCCACGGTCCCCATATGATTTGATTTGTTGTTAAAGAAGAAATGTGTGTCAAAGATAAGTTTAAGTTATAACAGATACCTATGATAGAGCAGGACTAGCATAGAAGTAGTTGTGAAATGAATAAATAATTTTCTGAGTATGTTCTCATCCAGAATCAGCTTGTAGTCCATATCTGTTTTGTTTGTCATGACAATTTCATAGACAGTAGGTTTTTTTTATAGATGCCATAGTTCTAATTGATTAGACTTTTATTGAGTTAAGCCGAAATTAGAAGAATGGAAATATTGTTTTGAAGATAGTGGGCATGGAATTATTAGAATAAAGAGTGAAGCAGACATGCAGTTTTAGTGGGCTTGTTGTATTAGCAATTGTCAAGCTGTTATAATAAAAAAGATATAGAGATATCCATATGTTATAGATTTAAGCCATTGATAGTTTATTCAGAAGAATGGAGATATGGACTAGGAACCTCTAGAGTTAAGGTTAGATAAAAAAAGGGGCAGCATGGTGCACGAAGTATCTCCGCGTAGCGAGGGTCCGGGGAAGGGTCCCATTACAAGGGTGAAATGTAGGCAGACCGTACCCTGCATTTTTGCAAAAGGCTGCTTCCAGGACTCGAACTCGTGACCTCAAGGTCGCACGACAACACCTCAACCGGTGCGCCAAGGCTCCCCTTCAGAGTTAAGGTTAGATGATTAAATAAATGTCTCGGGAGCAGCGAGGGTCCGGGGAAGGGTCCCACCACAAGGGTGAAATGTAGGCAAACCTTACCCTGCATTTTTACAAGAGGCTGCTTCCAGGACTCGAACCCGTGACCTCAAGGTCGCACGACAACACCTCAACCGGTGCGCCAAGGCTCCCCTTCAGAGTTAAGGTTAGATGATTAAATAAATAAGTGTCTCGAGAGTAGCGAGGGTCCGGGGAAGGGTCCCACCACAAGGGTGAAATGTAGGCAAACCTTACCCTGCATTTTTGCAAGAGGCTGCTTCCAGGACTCGAACCCGTGACCTCAAGGTCGCACGACAACACCTCAACCGGTGCGCCAAGGCTCCCCTTCAGAGTTAAGGTTAGATGATTAAAATAAAGGGCAATGTTATAAATAGTCCTATAAGCACTAAACGCAGTCCATTGATATTCACAGTCCAATGAATTTAAGTGTTTTTAGGACTGTGAATAGCCATTTTAAGTGTTTTTAGGACTGCGAATAACCGTCTTAGGACTGCTAATAACATTGCCCAAAATAAATAAGTGTCTGTAGAGTAAATTTGAGACTGTCATGTAGAATTAGGCCCTCTGTTGTATTGAGAATGACATCTATTAAAGGTAATATAGTAGAAAATAGACAATAATAATGATTTCAAGACTATTTGCATAAATTTAATTTGAACATCTCAGAATTTAGGAACCTTACTCTAAATACGAGTCGGCGCAGAGCGTAATATTGATGGTCGCAGCGATTAAACAAATACTGTTGCATTGAAGTTATGCTTTGAAAACTTGTGGTGTTACTCTGCTGAAATGCATAGTGCCTGATTTCTGGGACCTGCTACTTTTTTTTTTATTCTGTTGTGATGTTAGCTCAAAGTTAGTATCTATTTATATCATCAGAGTTTCTGTAGCTTTTGTGAGTTTCTGTAGTGTTTTTATGGTGCAGTATATTTTGGGATTATTTTGTATTTTATTTTGTATTTTATATTTAAATATCTGGGATCGATAGTTCAAAAAGATGGTGCAGATTAAGATGTGATACATAGAATATCTGGGATCTTATGTGATCGTAAAGTATCATAAAAACTTAAAGGCAAGTTTTACCGTACTGCAATTAGGCCAAGTGTTGGGCAGTGAATGGTGTACATGAGCAAAAAATTGGAGTTGCGGAGATGAGAATGCTTAGGTGGATGTGTGGTCACACGAGACCGGATAAAACTAGGAATGAATGTATCAGGGATAAGACGGGAGCGGCGCCAATTGTAGAGAAGATGCGAGAAGCTCGTTTAAGATTGTTCGGACATGTACATAGGGTTAGGCGTTGTGAGAGTTTAGTCACTAGACATGTTAAACGTGGGAGGGGTAGACCAAAAAAGACTTGAAATGAAACTATAAGGAAAGATATGATGTACTTAACGCATTAGTGAGCCTATGATTAAAGATAGGGCGCAATGACGACAAAGGATTCATACAGCCGACCCCACTATGGTGGGATAAACATAGTTTGGGCTAGTTCCATCTCTCCCATGTGAGGTTGCATAAGGCGATGACAATCTCCTGCTTGCGGAGGGCGGCCTGTAGTATGAAAAAAGGCAGTTTTGGCGGCGAAACAGTGTCTTTTCTCTTCTCAACCAGCGGCAATTGATCTTCAGATATTAAATTCTAGCAAGATTTTTTTTTATCTCACTAACTTCTCTCTTAATTTTGGCATTGTTGTCATTTTTGTTTTCGATGATTATTGCTTCTACGTCGTAGCCGCATTCATGGAGTACATCGATGTGTAGTTTTCGTCTCCGATCTTCACTCCCACGAGGCCTTTGAATGCGTCAAAGTTTGCCACTTGTTGAAGGTATTGTTTTCTCATGTTAGTTTTGACTTGCCTTTTTTTTGGATCATTTTCTCCGGAGTTTTCATCCATGAAGGGTAAGGTGTAATGAATCATGCTTCAACCAAAGTGGATTCTGGTTCATCTTTTTTGTATATTCTTCAGAGCGGTGTTTGATCTATTTTTTTTTTCTTTAATCTTCGGTCATTTTGATGTTGACTTTTTGCTGCAGTTTATTTGATGTGTGCTCTTATTTACCACTTTGTTTGTTCATTTCATAAATAACAATGGTAATTTCTATATCTATGATAATTAATTTTGATCTCCATGGAGATCAATTTCAAGCGTCATGGAAATCGAATTATCGATCTCCATAGAGAAAACAATAAATTAAATGTTTTTTCCACCTCTTTTTATAGTTCAGGTTCCGCATTTCAATTTTAATATGCTACGTTTGACAATCTTATTATTCCCGGACCGAAATCTCTCTCCGAGACACAGATCCAAAAATTTCCCCTATAATAAAGACTATCTAAACGTGCACATGGAGAACATAGAGCTACGACCAAGCATCGACAATGATATCTTTAGAGAGTTGATATTAGCAGCCCAAATCTCGCTATTCGCACCCAAAAATTATAAAAATTCTAATTATATTCGCAGTCTAATTCTTGTTAATCGCACCTCATCGAATAACCTCCTCCTCTCCATCTCTCTCCCGTTGCCTAAACCCTAGCCGTAGTTCTATCGGTCGTGTCGTCTTTCCCCTCTTAGATTCACCTTAAAAAAAAGGAAATTTCCAGCGAAAAAAAAAACTAGCCTGTTTTCTGATTAGAGGAAGGTTTGCGTGTCATTTAACTTGGTTTAGAGTTAATTCCTCTGTGCATGTCATTTAACTTGTTTTCCTGCTAGGTTTTTAAATTATTTGAGTCTTTAAGATATTTTTCTAGGCTTCTAGTACTTAATAAATCAGCAGAGTGTTTCGCTTATTTGGGATTAGAGTGAGGTGCAAATATAATATTGCACTACAAATAAAATTTATGGACTGCGAATAGCGTGGACTGCGAATTGCCAGTTTTGGACTGCGAATATCAACTCTCTATTTTTTATCAAATGAAAGCATAACGAGCCTATATTTGCCATGCACACTATTGCATAATATGAACAGTATTACTAAATAATATTATGTGTTTTTAAACAAAAATTAAATTAAAAAACTCAATTTATGATTTTATAAAATTGTATTGAATAAAGTTTTCAAAATTAAACCGGACGTTGAATCAGGAGGAAAAGTTCAGTTAAATTGACTCGACCGGTGTCAAACCGCTATAACGTAAACAAATAAAAAAAAATAAAAAAAAAATATTTAACTGTAAAGTAATAATGATATTAAAATAATGATAATAAAAATCATTAAACTGTAAAGTAATAATGCAATTAAAATATTTTATCATCTCAAAATTTATCTCAAATTCTGTGTTGCTGAAAATAGCGCAAAATTTTCTCTGCGCTCAACGCAGGAAATTATACTGCGAGAATAAATACCC
This sequence comes from Dactylorhiza incarnata, assembly GCA_033032865.1. Classification (NCBI taxonomy): domain Eukaryota; kingdom Viridiplantae; phylum Streptophyta; class Magnoliopsida; order Asparagales; family Orchidaceae; genus Dactylorhiza; species Dactylorhiza incarnata. Next base: position 2,886,370 of record JAWHQI010000173.1, read on the forward strand.
GGGCCTACCTTATTTTCTTCTCTTCTTTCCCGCCGAAACCCAGCTAGGGCGCGAAACACTCCAGACTCTTCTGCGAACCCCTTTAGCTCCGGTGAAACCCCTACTCTCCGGCGAACCCTTTAAGCTCCGGCGAAACCGCCGCTCCGCCTGCCTAGTTCTCGGTGAGCCCATGTTATGCATCCGAACTGGATCACGCTGCTGGTTATGCATCCAAGTCCATCCATTGCCTTTTTATTTAATTCATCTAATTTATTTGTATTTATTCCATTGTTAGTTTTTTGACCACGGAGATACTTGCTTAACTCTTATGATGTCGTCAGACAAAGTAGATGATAATGTTGGCACTGTAAGTCCTTCGATTCATTTGTTATGATTTTCAATGTTATATTTAGTGACTTGAATCATATTGTTTCCTGAAGCATATTGTTTCCTGTCTGTAGATAATATTGAACTGTATTAAGTGAGTATTATTATTTATAAGTCCAGCTATTTTCCACTGTACTTTGACTGTATTTCTTATTACAATTTTAACAGTTCAGTAACTGTATTATTAATGTAAGTAAAGACTTTATTCTTTGAATTAGCCTCATTTGTTTTGTTTTCCAATGTTCTACTTAGTATTGAACTGTATTAAGTGTGTATTTTTATTCATAACTCCAACTGTATTAAACTGTATTTTGACTGTATATCGTAATACAATTTTAACAGTACATTTACTTTATTATCATTGTAAACTACCACTGTATTCCTTGTTTTAGTCTTTTGTTTATAATCATTTGTTGTTATTTGTAATGTTCTGCTTAGTTAATTGAATCTTAATTAATTCCTATTTGTTGTGTGTAGGTTTTACTGAACATGTACTGAGTGTGTATTTTTATTAATAACTCCAATTGTATTCAAGTGTATTTTAACTGTATTTTTATTTACTTTATCATTCATGTAAAGTAAGACTGTATTCAGACTTTAATATTTTTCTTTATTCCTTTAGGTGCAAAAGAGCTCAGTTGTTTTCCCTATTGTCCATTCGGAGGATGAGGCTTACGCTATGTATTGTAATTATGCTCACACTAAAGGATTCAGTGTTCGCAAACAACACATAATGTATTGGACGCACACAAGAATTATTAAAGCACGAGAATATAGTTGTGCGAAAGCAGGTTGGAAGGATACAAAGGTGTCACTGAAGAAGTACCACAAATTAGGAGCGCGTACCGGATGTCTTGCTTGCATTTGTTTTCATGCAGATGTAGATGGCAAGAATTGAAAAGTCACGAGGTTCGTCGAGGAGCACAATCATCCACTCGCAATGGAGAAAGAGATGCACTTATTGAGGTCCAACCGCAAAATATCTCAGATGCAAGGTAGTCTAATGAAGAATATGGCAGGCGCCGGAATAAGAGCAGTGGATGCTTACAACTTCCTTTCAGATGAAGCTGGGGGTGCTGAAAATATTGGATTTTGTAAGACCGATGCCTTCAATTTTGTTCAACGAGAAAGAAGAGCTCTAATCGATAGTGGTGATGCCTCTAGTTTGCTAAGGATACTTCAGGAGAGACAATTGGACGATAATATGTTCTCCTATGATGTGAGAAAAGACGAACTGGATAGGCTCACCAGCTTTTTTTGGATAAATGGAAATAACAGAATAGATTATGATAGTTATGACGACGTTATTATTTTTGATACAACATACAGACTTAATAAATATAACTTGGCATGTGCGTCTTTCATCGCCGTGAACAATCATTGGCAGAATATTTTTGTTGGGGAGGGCTTTCATTGCTGAGGAAACTACAAATTCATTTTGTTGGGTGTTTAAAACAGTTCTTAAATTTGTTGGTGGTAAACAACCACTTACAATTTTCACGGATCAAGATCAAGCCATGGCCTCAGCTATTCAGCGGGTATTCACTAGCAGTTGCCATCGCCTATGTCAATGGCACATATCAAAGAAAGCTCCTTCAAAAGTTCCTTTGTTTAACCAAAACAAAAATGTTTGGGCGTTATTCTACAAATGCATGAGCAAGTATGATAGTGAGGGTGAGTTTGAAAGATGCTGGAATGAGATGGTAACGACAGGAAATCTGCAGGATAACAAATGGTTGAGAGATTTATATCATCAGAAAGAAGTGGTCTACTGCATACAATAAAGACATTTTAGATCTAGGTATTTTGTCAACGCAAAGTAGCGAATCAGCTAACAGTTGTTTGCATGGCAATTCGAAAGGGACTAGTTCACTTGTTGAGTGTTTTTTGGGTTTGGAGAAGTTGGTGTTATCGTGGAGGAGGGGCGAGCACGAAGAAGATTTTAGATGCAAGCATGAAGTTGTCACCTTAAAGTACAATAAATGTTCCCTCTTCAAACATTTGTCAAAGTTGTACACTCGAAAAATGTTCGGTATTTTTGAAAAATCTTTCATGATATGAGCCATTGGAGTTTGTATGGTTGACGAGACGAGATACAATGAAGTCCATATAACATATGTGACAAAGGAAAGGGAGAGCGGTGAAGTAGATAAGTGATGGTTTGTGAACTACAACATATCCACAATGGATGCAGAGTGTTCTTGTAGAGGATTTGAAACTAAAGGCATATTATGTCCACATATCTTGAGGGTGTACAATGTACGAAATGTGGAGCAAATCTCACTCAAATATGTCCTCAAACGGTTCACTCGTAATGCAAAGAAGGGTATCTATCTCAATAATATCCCTGTCATGACCGAGAATGAGTCAAATATGATATTCAGAAACCATTTGATGCGGTTTAGCTACGATTTAGCGAACCAGTAGAGAATTGCAAAATTGCCAAAGAGCATGTGATGCGCGTCATGAATGAACTGTCACAACAAACTGATCATATGGTGCATTTGGCCGAAGGTCAGAATAAAGGTGTTGTAGATGAGAAAAGCAATAATACATTTGTTCATAATCCTCCGGTCAAGAGGCCTAAGGGTGCCCCTACTGCTCGTATGAAGGCCCACTGGGAGAGAGGAACCGTGAAGTCACGTAAGAAAGTGGATAAGATAAAGAAGGCTACTAAGAATGACAATGATGTACATGCAAATTATGTAGACAACGTCAATGTCTCTATACAAGATTCGTCCCTGACAACGAGGGAGTACAACTTCATATGTTCTTCAGCAAATGAACATCACTCGGATGGGCCGACTATTCCTACTGCTTTCGGTTTTAGCAGCGATTTATTTTTGGATATGTCATTCAACTTTTCAAGTATACCCGACGTATTCAAACCTTAATGTACGTTGTTGAATTAACTGTCGATTTTTGTAAGGTTGTTGATTGCCAAGTAACAACAAACTAATGTATCCAGCAATGTAATTACCGCACAAGCAAACATAATTAAACAGTTTCACTAGTACAACAAGCATAATCAAACATTGATCAGGTTGTCCTTAAACAATGTAATTATCATGTAGCAGCAAAAAAAGTATTTCACTATCATTACAGCACAAAACGACACATAGTAATATCTACTACCAGTCTTTTAAATAACGCTGGACATAATTAAACAGCCCACATAATTGTTTCATTCCCTAAGAAATATTGACAAATATTAACGGTGAACAAGTTCTAAAAATATCGACAACGATTTCGACACGAAATTTTGGCATTTCCGACTGCCATGTTCGGCAACAATCCCATGACTTTGTTTGTGTTGAAATAACAACATTCATGTACTTTATTACGAAAACCCAGCAGTCATTGTCATTCTCCTGCATTGGTAAGCCGGGAACATCAACTATTTGCCAATCCAGAAAATCTATTGGCAAGATCTCACTAACATCCTCATATAATGTTCGGACCTGCAACAATGACAATTTACATGTACAAAGATAATTAGACCTTAATGTACTATTGAAGATACAATGAAAAATGAAAATCTCAATTATAGTTCACTTTGATGAGAGATTTAGTTTTCATATCAAAGCGGGTAAGGTTGCTCGATGACGACTGATTGGCAGAGAGTCGTAATATTCTCAGTGCCGCTCTTTCAGTTTGCAAACTAACAAAGCCCAATGACATTCAAAATGACATGGCATTAAAATAATCTGAGAGGATTTTACGTTGTCCGTTGTTATATGACTCAGTAGTATTTTGGCATTTTTGAAATTACTCAGCTTACAGTTCTGCAGTAGGGTTACAAATTTGGTTAATAACTATGCGAAGCTAAATTCAACACAATGAAATATTACTTACAGCAAAATTCGGAGAGACATATAGAAAACTTTTCATTTTATTTGGAGACCTCCTCCTCCTAGCACTGAGTATTAATGCATACGCATTGAGATGCGCATCTTCTAGCCATCCTTCACCCAAAATGGTGTCAACTAAGCCTCTGGTTAGCAAAATATTTCCGCTCTGGAAGATTGTGCAATCACTAAAACATAAATTAATCACACCAAGTACCAGTAATATGATCGAGCATCCTTCCAAGTAACCCAAATGAGAACCTCATCGTAATGCACTAATTCTACTCAACTCAACCAGCTGCGAGTGCAATAATTTGTGTATGGCCTTAGGCCAATTGTACTTTCGAAAAACTTGTACCCCCCCCCCCCCCCCCCCCAATTTGTGAAGGCAAGCTGGAACCCTCAAGCTCTTCAATGGGAAAAAAATACCACCAACAGATATCTCACTAAAGCTTCCACCCTCTTACACTCCAATGTCGGTGACCATGCCTCTCTAGCAAGACCTCTCATTTCTTCGATAACATCCTTGTGAGTTAAGCTAGAAAGAGGAAGTCTGACAAACTTAAAAACACGACCTCTATTTGGGAAACCCAAAATCACCGCTATCTCATTTACAGTGAACCTCACATAATATTTACCTAATAAAAAGGCTTTCTTGTCACCATTATAACACCGCACAAGCAAATATAGTAACGGTATATTCTGTGCGAGATTCGGAATTTGGAATAGTGGAAGCACCTTCGCATCTTGAAGAGCTGTCTTTGACTCATCAGAAAGTACTTCCAGTAACGAAGTTGCATTAGATTTGAAGGTGGACACTGCACACCTACAACTAAGGTACTGGCTACCGGGCATCTGAATAACCAAAAATAATAAAACATCTGACAAACTATTTTGTAACAAATACAAACATACAACTGTAACAACAACACAGATACAACTGTAATAACAACAAATACAGTTTCAACTGTAACAACAACACAGATACAACTGTAATAACAACAAATACAGTTCCAACTGTAACAACAAATACAGTTCCAACTGTAACAACAAATACAGATCCAACTATAACAACAAATATGACTACAACTGTAACAAGAAAAACAGTTACCACTGTAACAAGAAAAATAGTTACAACTGTAACAACACATGAGGACAAAAACAGATACAACTTTAAGAACAAATACAGATACAACTTTAAGAACAAATACAGATACAACTTTAAGAACAAATACAGATACAACTTTAAGAACAAATACAGATACAACTTTAAGAACAAATACAGATACAACTGTATCGCTAATTCAAATAGCCCTAACGTACCGAGCTAAATCAACAAGGCATTGCTACTATCCTAAATCAAGGAACCCTAACAATCATAATTCAAAACTACCAAATGCCCTAAAATAACAGGAAAAAACAACAACACATTACTACTACAGTAAATCAAGCAAACCTAACAATCTGTATAATCTCAGAAGTAGAAATGGTAAACTAAATTCATAAAATTTACCTTGTCTGTCCAATAAGTAGAACTGGAATACTCCATCTTCTTCTACAACGAACGTTGACGGGAGAGCTATGAACGGCTGAACACTCCGGAGAAATCACGTATTCGACCCTGATGACCACCTATGCTGAACGCCGGAGTTGTTGGACTGCGCCGGAGCGGTTAGGTTTCGCCGGAGCATGAGTATGCGGCGGGTTGCGCTCTATGTCGGAGTTGTTGGATGGCGCCGGAGCGGTAGGGTTCGGAGGGTTTCGGGTTTCGGGAGGTTCGGCTGTAAAGAACTTGCGAAGAGGAAGGGAGAAAATGATGTGGGGCCTCAAGGAAATAAGGTGGGCCCCGGTATTTATTCTCACAATATTAATTCCTGCGTTGAGCGCAGAGAAATTTTTTCCAAATAAGAATGCTCTAAAGTTTAACAGTACTTCAGATTAAATTAAGTTTGTTATTACAAAAATAATTTCTGTATAATATTTAGCCGGGCCGGGCCGATTTTTTGGTCTACCGGTTCCAAACCGGTCCCTCTCAAACCAGTCCCAGACCGGTTTTCCTCCTCTTGATGAGGACCGGCTGGGACCGGTCCCGGACCGATCTTTTTCATTTTTTTTTATTAAGAAAATAAATTATAAAATTATATTTAATTAAACTTCTAAATCAGTCCCTAACGTTTGAGGATCATTTAAAATTAGTCCATATAGTTTGGATTATTTGAAATTGGTATCCAAACTTTTCAAGTTGTTTGAAATAAGTCTCATTTCACTTTTTTCGCCACAAAAGTCGCCACAAAAGTAACAGAAACGGTTTAGTTGGATGTTTAAATTCTTAATTGGATTATTAATTGATGAGTAGGATTTTTTTAAAAAACAATTCTCCTCCATTGCCATTTTTTAATCGATGAGTTGACTTTATTAATGTTTATGCATTGAGTATACTTGATTTTATTAATGCTTATGCAATTTTAATTTATTTGATTTTATTAACTACAAGATCTCGACGTGCTTGATGACGCCGGAGGAGGTGGAGGCCGGGGCAAGTGTCGGAGGAGGTGGAGGCCGGGGCAACTGTCGGAGGAGGCGGAGGCCGGGGCAAGTGCAGGAGGAGGCGGAGGTCGGGGCAAGTGCTGGAGGAGGCGGAGGCCGACGAATAGCTCAGGGAAAGCAGAGGTTGGGGGAGGCAGTCGATCGACGCATGCTAGAGGAGGTAGATCAGTGCAGGAGAAACCCAATGTAAAACCTAGGTTTAACTCCTGCTAGAAATTAAAAGGTTGCCAAATTAAAATAACGTTTCAAAGAAAAAAATGTTTTAAGAAAATTAAAATAACCATTTAAAATCAGCCTAAAATCAAATTATGCCTAATAAACATCCTACTTAAGCACATTTTGTTAACTATATATAGACAGAAATGTTAAATAAGACCTATTTAAAAAAGTTTGAAACGTTAGAGACTGATTTCAAACTTTTTAAAGGTTGGGGACTGATCACATGACCCCTAAATGTTGGAACTGATTTGGGAGTTTTGCCAAATATTAAATATAATTAATAAAAATTCAAATTTCAAATTTCAAAATGAAATAAAATTTGATTAAAATTAAATAACATTACAACTTATAAGTGAAAATTACAAAATTTCAAATTTTGTTACAATATTTAAATTACTAAAATGATAATATTTAAATTACATTTTGCTTCTTTATTCTGCGTTATCCAGATTTAAGGTACTCAGCCCGTCTTCAATTTCGGACTCGATATCTTCAATTGACGAGACATGTTCTCTCCTCCTCATACCATCCAAATGATTCTTGTAGCAAATGCAAATCTCCAAAGATTCTTTGGTCAAGCGACTTCTTCGCTCGTTCAGAATCCTGCCACTCAAAGAAAACACAGACTCAAAAGCTATTGTACTAGCTTGGATTGTTAGAAAATCACGGGTCATTAAGGCCAAAATAGGATACACACTAGTTTTAGATTTCCACCATTTTAAAATATCAAAATTTCCTATTTCGCTTTCCGTCATATAATCTTGAAATTGTGTTTTGCTATATAAACCTAATTCGTTTAAAATACTTGAAATTCGTTGTTTTTTCCTAGAAAATAATTCTAAAAGTCCATTTTTAAAAATATCTTTTGTTTTAGGTTGGATAGATTATTCGCGAGGCCACGATCCATACAGCTGATCATAATAATTATAAAACAAGTAAAATCGGAATTAAATTTTGAAACACTAACATTAACAAAATCACTAGATGATTCGTTTAGATTTAAATTCCGAGTAATTCCTTCTATAAAATTTTCTACCTCGTCTATGCCCATTAAAGGGTTTAAAGTCGCGGCGCAAGAAAACATAAGTGACATATCTTTGTAATATTTTTACAAAAATCCTTCATTACTAATATTAACGGACGCCACATTTCGTTCATTTTGTAGTTTTTAAATGTTTCAGTAATTAATAAAAAAATTCAATAACTAATTAGCTAGTAGGATAATAATCTCCAGATAAAATAGTTGTTGATCGATAAAAACTTTCTAATAAATTTACATAATCTTCGAGCACGGCTCAGTCTGACGCGAATAAATCATGTGATTCTATACTATTTTAAAATTTTATTAGTAACATTTTTGTGACAAAACTCGTTTTAGCATTATATAAGTCGAGTTCCATCGTATAACCATATTATAAAAAGAACCTAAATTTTTTTTACCTTATGAAATTACGAATTTTTTAAAATCTTGTTTCCTTCTTTTGTAACTATAAATAACTCTTAACATCGTTCACATTTTAATAACATAGTCGTTTATATAAACTAAACTATCTTGCACAATTAAATTTAAAATGTGACATGCACAATGTGTATGAAAAAAATTCCATCTAAGCAAATCTGATATCAAATATTTGACGGTCATCTCATTATTTGAAACGTTATCGAAAGAAATACTCATAATTTTTTCATTTATTTTAAATTCTCTAATACACTTAATAATAACCTGATAAATAGCTTTACCGGTGTGCGAATATTCAAATTATTCAAAACAAATTATACGTTTATTTAGTTCCCAACTATCGGGATCAATCCAGTGACAAATAATGCAAATATAAGAACGTTCATCAATTATATCGTTAGTTCAAACGGCGCTTGTTAAGAAAGCTAACGTGGCCTTCAAATGTTTCAAAATAATTTTTTAAATATTGTTTAGATTGCATATAAGCTTCTAAAGTCTCGCGTATAGTTGTAGTACGACTTATCTGTTGATATTTAAGCTGAAGTACTTCACTTCACTTAATAACATCGAATTTTAGAAAGAAAAAATATTACCTTTGTAATTGACAACAAATTTAGCTACAAATATGAATTATGATATCTCCAACGAAATTAGAAACACAAATTTTGATAGTTGAATTAGAAACAAATATTTTTGTCGCTAAAATTTCATTAATAAATAGAATCAATTTTTTTGCATTTAAATTTTTGTTGTTAACTAAAAACTAATTTAGCAACGAAAATATACCTTGCAAAAACATGTATTTGAATACTCAATAACAAAAGAAATATTAAATAAACATAATCTCTATAAATTGAATTAAATAAAATTTTAAGAAAACGTATAAAGTGAATATAAAATACATAAAATAGAATTATGTGTTGAATATAATATTCAAACTTTTGCTTATAAAGTCTTAATAAATAAAAATAAAATCTGAAATTAAAATAATACGAACCGAAAGAAAAACTATATAAATAAAAAATAGATATATGTATATCTATCTATCTACTTTATATGTACATATATATTTGCGCTTCTAGATCATTTCATGGTTGTGTAATCCACAATTTACTTCAACATTTCATTCATCCACATGTGTATTTTTTGATCTTTTAATGAAAACGGACATCCACACCTCTTTGTAGTAATTTTACGCAAATTTTTCCTAACCCATCATTTAGCTCGTTGTTTCTCACGATAATAATCTGCTCTATCACATCCCAACATAACTCTAGGCTTAGGTAGCCAGCTTGTCTGAACCTTGCACTGTCACTACAAATCTCAATCCCTTTTGTTATTTTATGAGCTCAAGAAACAAGTTCCTCCTTTGATTCAAAACATATCGATGTGATGAAATGAATATCAACATCAATTTCTGTGGGTACAGACGATTCCCCTCTTGTTAACAACTTCACATCTTACAATTTCAATGCTCTGAAATGAAATGAATACCAAAATCAATTCTGTGGATGCAGCTCTGAAATGAATTAACTCTGAAATGAATACGGTACAATTTCTATGCATGAACTGACTATGAAATGAACTTTCAATGCTTTTGAACACACAAAACGTTCAATAAATCTACCTAAAATAAAATCATACACACAAAGCTTTCAATGCTCTTGAACAATCATCTAAGATTAAGGCTTTGTTTGGTACGATGGCGGCGGTCGTGAACGCGGTGGTAAAACCGTCATTCGTGAACGGGCACCTAAGAAACTTCATCCACTTTTATGTTCAAGTGGATGAAGTTTCTTAGGTGGAAGTTCATGACCGCCACCACTGTACCAAACGAAGCCTAAGGAGGATTTAAGAGCAATTTCAGTGAATACCTTGGCTGGTTGAAATGCAGGAAATGCGGTGAGAAGTTGGAATCGGAAATGAAGGAATGGTTCGAAATGGAGGTTATAACCTGCACAAAAACAAGAAGGAAACACTCTGGTTTAAAATGCATGAATGAGAAACGGCGATCGAGCTCGACAAGTGGATCGTCGACGAGATTAGTACGCTCAAAATGGAGGAAGGGGAAAGACAAAGGACTTGCCATGGTTTTTCCTGCGATTTGTCCGTCTGCTGCAAATCCCGACGTTTGCAAGGAAGGAGGTGTTTCGCCGGCGATTCACACGAGAGAGCGTACACAGCGCAAACCTAGGTTTTCTTCCATGAAAAAAGGATATTGATCCGACAGGTAGGTTTTGGTTTGCATCTATCATTTATGCAGTTTTTTATTTTAATAATATTAAAGAGACGAGAGCACAAAATCTAAGTGCAGTCCAGTATAAAATATGAGATACACTTAGGTACGTTCTCTCACCTAGTTCTTGGTGGCGGAGAAATACAGCTGTCTGATCTTAGATCCGACGGTAGGGAAAATACCGACATTATTTATTATTCATAAATACTGTAATATTTAGAGCTATCAATGGCTGAGATGCACTCTTCTCACCATGATCTAGGTGCGAGATACTCACCTAATTTTTTTTTGATAAAATATTGATTTTTATTTGCTCTTACCTGCAATAATTTTTACTCGATTAATCTCGCTGCGACGTTTTATTTGCTCTTACCTGCAATAATTTTTACTCGATTAATCTCGCTGCGACGTTGTCCATCGCTGGCTCTCTTTTTAAGAATAGAGGACGAGATTCCTCATTACTCCGGTCGATGAACGTCGGTGGCCTCATCTTCCTCCCTTTTTTTATCTCCTGTTCGAGCTTGGAAGCAGCTAGGGTTTATGAAGGCGCGCTTTTTATCCCTCTCCTCGTCAGTCCACTTCCGATTGTGAGATTTGGGATCCGTTCGATTCTCCTTAAATCCTTCCTGCGCTCGGTGCTTCGATTTTGCTCGCAGTTGTTCAATTTTTCTTCGGTATTTCATTCCTCTGTTCGTTAACTGTGCTTTATTTGCTTGTTCGGGGCTTCATATTTAGTTTCTTATCTACTGTCTTGGCATTAAGCGCTCTATATATGCCTGTAGCTTTGATCCAACAGATTTGCTGGTTCAATTTGTTTTTGGTTTTGTTATCTAGGGTTTCTTGGATTGGAAGGTTGGGCGTTAGGTGTATTGTGATTCAATGGTTATGGACGGATTGAGTTATGAAAATTTATTCATGGAAAGTGGGGGCTTCAAGACTAAGTACCCAAATCCCTCTCTTATGGATGCTTCTCACCTGTTCCCGCCTCAGAATAACTTCCGCGCGGCCAAATTTGGCTTTCCTCAGCCCAAAAATGCAGATTACACGATCTCGGGTTCATCCTCTAATGGGAACCCTGCCTCGAATTCAAGCGCGAGCCATGAGAATGATTCCCCTGAAGATTCTGAGATGTTCTCAGATATTGTTCTGAGCTATATAAGCAGGATGCTGATGGAAGAGGACGTCGATGAGAAGATAGATTTGTTTTACCAGGAGAAGTCCGCCATTCAAGCCGCGGAGAAACCTTTCTATGATATCCTCGGCGAGCAATACCCCCCGCCATCTCCCGCTCAGCGGATTCTCCATGAAAATCACAGCTTGGGGAGCCCCGGCGAGACAACCTGCTCCAGTTACGGTGTTTTGAGCAGCGAGAGCTATAGCAGCGGGGTTGTTGATCCAACCTGGGTTCTTGATTCTTCTGAGAAGAATCAGTTTTCTGATCCTTTATCAGTTCCTGGCGGTTTGATTGAAAGTCAGCCCGCCTCTCAATTCAAGAGAGGAATGGAGGAGGGGCAGAAATTTCTTCCCAGCGAAAGCAAATTGGTCATTGATTTGGGCTATTATGATCAGAAAGAAAAAGTTTTCTCAGTAAATGCTAAGGAGTATAGAGGAGATAGAGAACCAAAACCGCCTAACTCCATCATCCGATCCCGAGGAAGGAAAAACCCGCAAATTGAAGATTTGGATTTGCAGGAAGGTAGAAGCATTAAGCAGTCGGCCATGTCTTCTGATGACGTCGTGCGCTCTCAGATGTTTGACGACGTCTTACTTTGCCAGGGCGCGAAGACGTGTTCTGCCTATAAGAGGAATGATCATCAAGAGATTTCGCAGATCAGTGCTGGTAAGGGCTCCCGGAAAGGTTCTAGCAAAGGTCGAAGTAAGAAGCAGCAAAAAAAGGATGTGGTTGACCTAAGAACACTGCTGATACACTGTGCTCAGTCTGTTGCCGCCGATGATCGTCGGAATTCCAACGATTTACTGAATCAAATCAGACAGTATTCTTCTCCTTTTGGCGACGGAACCCAGAGATTGGCGCATTGCTTCGCAGATGGGCTCGAAGCTCGCTTGGCCGGCACCGGGAGCCAAATCTATCACTCTCTTGTGGCAAAAAGAACCACGGCAACGGATACCTTGAAGGCGTACCAGCTTTATCTTTCGGCCTGCCCGTTCAAGAAGATCTCGCATTTCTTCTCCAATCAAACGATATTGAATGCTTCGGAGAAGACATTGAGGGTCCACATCATAGATTTCGGTATCTACTTTGGCTTCCAGTGGCCGTGCCTTATCCAGCGTCTCTCGAATCGTCCCGGTGGTCCCCCGAAGCTCCGAATCACGGGAATTGATGTGCCTCAGCCAGGCTTCCGCCCCACCGAGCGCATAGAAGAGACTGGTAAAAGACTCGCCGATTATGCCAAGAGCTTCAAGGTTCCGTTTGAGTTCAACGCGATTGCATCCAAATGGGAGACCATCCGGGTCGAGGACTTGAAGATCAGAGAAGACGAGGTGCTTATCGTCAATTGCTTGTACCGCTTCAGAAATCTGGTGGACGAAACTGTGGTTGCCGACAGCCCCCGCAATAAGGTCTTGAGCATAATAAGGAAGGCGAATCCTGATGTATTCATTCACGGTATCGTCAATGGATCGTACAGTGCCCCGTTTTTTGTCACGCGATTCCGAGAGGCTCTGTTCCACTTTTCCGCTTTATTCGATATGCTCGAGAGCACCGTGCCGCGGGAGGATGCGCAGAGGCTGCTGATCGAGAGGGACCTGTTTGGGCGCGATGCTCTCAATGTGGTGTCTTGTGAGGGATCGCAGAGGGTGGAGAGGCCGGAGACGCACAAGCAATGGCAGGTTAGAAACCTGAGGGCTGGGTTTAGTCAGCTTCCGCTGAATCCTGAGATCATGAAGAGAGCAAAGGATAAGGTGAGAGGCTGCTACCACAGGGATTTCGTTATCGACGAGGACAGCGGGTGGCTGCTTCAGGGTTGGAAGGGGCGCATAATATACGCAATTTCCGCATGGAAACCTAGTGAAAAGTGGTAGACCTTGCTTTATTATAGCGTCGTAGGCTTCGTTTGGCACGGCGGTGGCGGTCGTGAATGCAGTGGTAAAACCGTCATTCGTGAACGGGCACCTAAGAAACTTCATCCACTTTTATGTTCAAGTGGATGAAGTTCCTTAGGTGGGCGTTCATGAATGACGGTTTTACCACCATGTTCATGACCGCCACCACTGTACCAAACGGAGCCATAGTGTTGTTAACTTTGAACACTGTTTTCATATTTACTTGCTAGGAATTATCTTTAACTCCCTCCTCTTCTTCACTATCTTTGAGTTTACACCAGTACTGTATATAGCCCCTAAAAGCTTGGTAGAATATATAGAAAGCTTTTGGTTTGCTGAATTTTCCATTCATTTCTGGCTAACTTAAGATAAAAAGGACTGCTTTAAAATATGATAGTGGAATGTTTACATTTAGGGCATGTTTTGGAGCCTGTAGGAGGAAACAATGCTCAAATGCATCCCTGTCTAAAACAATCTGAACTTGTGGAAAATCAGCCCGTCGAGTTCCGCCTGAGCGTGGAACATGGAGCACGAGGCCCGACTATTTCGGGCACCTCTACATTTCGTTTGCAGGCGCTTTAATGGGACGCGAACAATGCCCCCATAGCAGAGGCTCAAATGGAACTTATATATGTTTTATGAAGGCGAACTTGGATTGATTCTGTAACAATTCTGTTCAATCTGAACTTCAACGTTTTGTTTTAGGCTTTGTTTGGCGGGGCGTTTTGATAGCAGCCCGCCGCAGTTTTTATAACAGCCGCGCCAAACGTTATTTTGAAGCCAGCAGTGCAAGCCGCCACCGCCCTAAAATCACGCAAATACCGCCATTTGAAGTTGTGATTTTCCTCGCGATTTTCATCTGCCGCGTAGCGCCCTTGCGAGAGTGCCCTAGCTGTGATTGTGAGAGCCCGACGATCTTCAGGCGCGATTGCGAGAGACGAGAAGCAGCGCCGGAAGTCCTCGAACCTCCGGCGAGCACGAAGCAGCGCCGGAAGTCCTCGAACCTCCGGCGAGCACGAAGCAGCGCCGATCTCTTCTCGTTCTTCTCCAGGTAGCCTTCTTCCTCCTCGCATTCTATTTCTATTTCGCTCTGTTTTTCTGGATGTGGGAGCATCGACCGGAACATATGTTTGTCTCGTTTTTCTGGAGCATCGACAAGGTTGCCCATGTTGCTAGCATGAGTTCTAGTTCAAAGACCCAAAAAAGTTCTTATTAACTTATACATATTGTAGAAAACATTGTGTAGATGTTTGTATGGATAATTGTGTAGATGTATATTTATTTAGATTGCTTTGTGGGATAATTGTGTAGCCGTATTTTTTCTGGGATAATTGTGTAGATGTATATTTATTTAGATTGTTTTGTATGTTTGGTCCCATAGATGATAATATCAAAAGATGGTGGAATATATATTCAAAACGCACAGCTGTTTTGCCAAACAGCTTAACAGCTTCTCCGTTTGAAACAACACTGCAACAAGTATTCTTCCAAACAGATTCACAGATTCTACCACCACTCTGCAAAACAGCTGATTATTCCACCACTTCTTCCCACCACTGCTTCTCCAATCGCTGCAGTCGCGCCAAACAGAGCCTTAATAATGTTATTTTGTTACATCAACAACATCAATTTTGTTCTCTTAGTAGGAATTAATGTATTGTTTTTAGACATGATTTAAGATTGATGAACTATATTGCTCATAGTTCTTCTTCGTGTGCATTGTGTAATTAACCCCTAGAATCATTCCATATAATCTCACAACTCATATACTTGATATATAGATTGTTAAATTATTAATATATTAAATTGCACATATTCTATTATTCATCTCACAACTCATATACTTGATATGTGTATTATTGGAATTTATACTTGTTTTATGAGTTCAGCAAAAGAGGCTTAAATGGAACTTATATGTTTTATGAGTGCAGCAAAGGAGGCTTAAGTGGAACTTATATATGTTTTATGAGTGCAGCAAAAGAGGTGAGTACAACTTGCTGCCGCAGAGGCGAACTTGGATTGATTCTTTGAAAATTTTGTTCATAATTTGGGCCTATCTAATTGTGCTTCACCAATGCTCTGGTTGTTGAATGAAGGAAGCATGGTTATGTGCACATAAATCAAAATGGATTCTTGGGTCCGCCCTCTCTGATGTCTTTGGCTTTGATTTGAGGGCATGATTCCGCAGCAAACGCGACGGTATAGGGGGCCACTATTTCAGTGGTACTCTGTGAGCAGCCACTTTGTGCATTTATTGTCAAAAGAGAAGCCACTTTGTGCATAGTGCCAAAGGTTAGGTCTGTTTCCAATCTTCCCCCACCCATACCCCCAATGATTGGGGACTATATGAGGTCTGTTGTTGTTGTTGTAATTTGGGCCTAACAGGAAGCGAGGGCGGTAAAGTGCATTGCGTGCAGTGCGGTCATCCAACTGTTCACGAGCCATGTGCAATACACTTTGAGACGTGTGCAGTTTTAGAAGGCCGTGTGAACGGTTGGATGCCCCGCACTTCACGGTAAAGTGCAATACACTTTGAGACGTCTGCGGGGTTTTGTTATTCAACGTCCCCCCGACGGCCGCATCGATCATTTGTCGGGTTTGGAAATTCAAGCCGTTATAGAACGTTTGGACCTGTAGCCAAGGTGGTAGCGCGTGATGAAGACACCTACGCAGGCATTCTTTAAAACGCTCTCAAGTTTCGTAAAGAGACTCAAAATCGAATTGTATAAAGGATGCGATGTCTGTGCGTAATTTAGCGGTTTTTTACGGAGGAAAATACTTGGTTAAAATTTTTTCCGTCTTCTCGGCCCACGTGGTTATGGACCCTCTCGGAAGAGTAGTCAACCACGATTTGGCCTTTGTCCGCAAGAAAAATGGAAATAAGCGCAAGTGAATGGCGTCATCAGTGACGCCATTAATTTTAAAGGTGTCGCATATTTCTAAAAAATTTGAAAGGTGTAGATTTGGGTCATCATCTGGCAAACCGTCGAACTGAATCGACTGTTGTACCATTTGAATTATGCTGGATTTTATTTCAAAATTATTATTAGCTATAGCGGGGCGAGTGACATTTGATCCAGTATCTTCCAAATTTGGCCTAGCATAGTAGGCCATGGTCCGCTGCGGGGCCGCATTTGGAACGGGATCTGTCATGTTATCCGTTGTAGTATCGTCGGCTAACTCTTCGAGATTTAAGGGTTGATGTTGGTCACGGGATCGAAGGCGCTCGTGAAGAGTGCGCTCGATTTCGCGATCAAAAGCAAATTCTGGATTATCCAAAGAGCTCCCCCTGGTCATGTACTTTTATAGAAAAAAGTTTTTCTTTTTTTGTAAATTTTTTTTATTTGATTTTTGGGGTTTTTGGAGATAAATAAATACACGAGGAAGAGAAAGAGAAAGAAAACAAGACTTTTATAAAAAAAGTTTGATTTTTTTTTTGAAGATAATATATTCAAGAGAAAGACAGAAAGAGCTTTTTAAAATATTTTGATTTGATTTTGTGGGCTCTTTGATGATAATATAAATAAAAGAAAGAAATAGTTTTTAAATTTTTTTTCGGATGAAAATATATATAGATGATTCGATTTTTGATTTTTTTGAGTTCTTTTGAGCTTTTCCTATTTTTTTCGTTTTGGGGTTTTTTTTTAGAAAATATATGTACGAGAGAAAAATGGGGAGGAAGAAATAAAAGATAAAATTAATAGCGATTCTTATTACAAAATAACAACAAGTCCCCGGCAACGGCGCTAAAAACATGATGTTTAAGATTTTAGTTTCTGCAAAAGCCTTTTTGTGATGATATTAGAATTAGGCGGACGTTTTCGAGGAGTTTCGTGAGTACTCTTACTTCGAGAAACTAACTGTTATCCTACTTCGATGAATAGAAGTAACGGTATTTCCTTCTTTCGGAATATCGACGATTACGCCCCGGCTACGACGCCGAATTCTTTAAATGTGTAAATAGAAAAGGAGAGTTTTGCAAGCTTTTGTAATTATTATCCAAACTAATATTTCGATGAAGGCAAGTATATATACCTTATCGCGTATTGTATATGATATTTTGTAGAAAATATCAAAGTCGTATTTTTCCGGATCCTGTTGATTATTTTTACTTTTTAAGAACGCGCTATTATTTTATCGATTAAACGAGTGATTAGTTTTGCGAAATTGAAAGAGCGATGATGATAATAATTACGCGATTACGTGCGGTCAGCAAAAATAAAGAAAAAACAATAAAGAAAAGTAGAGAAAAGTGCACACTAAATTGAAAAGACACACACTCTATGGAATTGAAATGACAAGAATAAAATAAAGCAGAAAATTTATCTCATACACACTCTCTGCGATAATTAAATGACTGAATTGAAATGAAGCAGGGAATGTATCTCATACACGCACCTACTTTACATAATTTAAATGACGGAAATAAGGAAAGCAGAAATTTTATCTCCTACACGCACACACTCTACAATAAGTATAACTAAATTAAAAAAAAACTAACTCATACACTCACACACAACATAAAGAAAAGAAAAATAAAAAGAACAAGAACTTTCTTATATATAAATTTATATGTTACAACTTTTTAAAGAAAGTCTAAACTTGGGAAAGCTCAAACAAGAGCAAGAAAATACATAAAAAAACTCACATACACTCACAAGAACACTCAACAAAGAAAACTCACAAGAACACTCAAAAAGAAACTCACAAGAACACTCAAAAAGAAACTCACAAATATACTTAACTTAGGTTCTAAAATTATGAACCTCTAAAAATAAGAAAAATCCCTCATATTTATAGGCAAAAAAGGGCTGCAAATAGCAAAAAAGGGGGGAGCTGGCAAGGCAGCTGGCTGCTTGACTTGTGAGAGGCGTGCAAGACTTGAGGACTTGAGGGGTGCGGATAGAAGTCTGGCGGATCGGAGGGCAGCTGGCGGGTTGGGGTGCAGATAGCTGGATTTAATCCAACAAAAATGAAGCTGGCCTGGACTTGATCTCGTCCGCTCTTCTTGCCGAAGTTAAGCAGAGCCTTCTCCACTTGGCCAAGCGGGCATATCTGTAGATACAGGAACTTAAATATATATATTATATATATTATGATATATGTATTATATAGACGCTAAGGGAAAATTGACATCCCGTCCCGTCGATCGACGGGAAGGGATGTTGATCGGGACTTAGGCCAGTGAGAAGCTGATCAACGGGATGACATGCATATCGACGGGATGAACTATCGATCGACGGTAAGTGTTGTCGATCGACGGGGCTCTATTTTTAATTCATAAAAAGAACAAGTAAAAGCCGACGGGAAAGAAAAATCGAATGGACGGGAAGGAAAGATCGACGGGATCGACATCCCGTCCCGTCGATCGACGGGAAGGGATGTCGATCGAAGGCTTAAGGAGAATATCGACTGGACGGAAGGTCTAAGAAAAAATTGACTTCCCGTCCAGTCGATCGACGGGACAGGGTGTCTAAGGAAAATTTTAAGATTAAAAAAACAAGTTAAAATATCGACGGGAAGGGCTGAGTTATTATATATTCTAACTTATTTATAGTTTATATCTACGTGTATATATATAACTTATATTTTTAATTTATTTAAGGTATATATATAGTTTTTATTTAATTTACTTTACATATATATTTACATACTTACTTATATAGTTTCATATATAAATATATACTTAAATGGTTCATTTTTATATATAAATAAAAATTAGTAAAAATAAATCATTTATTCAATAATTTACATGAAATATGTACAATATTTACTTAAAACTATGCTAAAACTATACTAAAATAAGTATAATTTACTATTCAGCAAGGTCTTACATTTATACAAAATGTATCAAAGTTTTACATGGTTTACATGCATCGGCATGTAGGCCGACAATACATGAAAAGCTATAAAAAGTTCGGCATTGAGCTTCGAAGGTCGGCTCAGCATTGAGCTCTTCGCCCGCTACTTCCTGCTCGGCTCGCCAGTACATGTACCATCCACAAATAAGCGGTAAACGAGGGTCAGCTATGAGCTGACCACAAGCCGTGTAATGATCTCACCCCCCGGTCATTCTAGCCGACTGCGGGGTGGTGGTATCGCTCTCCTGCAATTTAGTCGTAACAAGCAGTATGTATAACCAAAGAGAAAGCACGACTACAGTACACAAAATGAGGTTTCAAGCATAATCAATCTTCTAAGTTGAACATCAAAGTAAAGTGAACATGAGAATGTAAATTGTTGAAACCGATTTCTCGGTCTCTTGTGGAGTTCGGGGCCCTCACCGAGATGAGGGGGCGGCTAGCCCTTACTGATCCCTCAGAGAAGGTAGGCCGGAAACTAGGAAGATTGACTAAGACCTTAGTCACAGCGAGGAGAACCCTCCACTAACCCGGAAGATCGTTGAGCGCTTCCCCTCCCAAGCCAAAGCTGAGACTTGGGCACCTTGGAGAGCTCTGGAAATGCTAACCAAAGAAAGCCTAAGGAGAGGGAAGCTGAAGTGAACCCTCTCCAAAGGTGCCCTTGAGGTCATATTTATAGATTTTCTGGTCTGGCCTGCAAATAGCAGGATTCTGCCTCTCGATTTTACTATCCGCACCCCAAATGGGTCTGCTACCAGCCAAACTCCGCTGTTTGGACGGGCTAATGGCAGGCCAACGGGTGATTTCGTCGATCAGAGATGATCAGCAGATTCGTCGAGCGTGGCAGCTTAGAGAGTTCGTCGAACGCAGGGTTTTGGCGAATTCGTCGAACGCGGCCTGCACTTCATCGGGCGTCGGGCTGAGCTCGTCGACCCCGACTAAGATTCGTCGATCACGGAGGCTTTGGAAGAAATCTGGCTCGCTTGTCTTCTCGCGATCCTTCGGCGAGTTTCTAGCTCGCTCGCTTCCTTGCGAGCATTCAGCGAGCACTTGGCTCGCTCGCTTTCTTGCTGGTCGACCTTGGGGCTCTGGCACGCGGAAACTTGACTCGCGACTCTTCCCGTGGGTGACCTTTGATGGATCTGGCTCGCCCATCCCCTTTGGGTGAATGGCCCGTGAAGACCTCGTCCGCACTCCTGCCCCGCTCGCACTCCTGACTCGCTCGCCCTCTTGCGAGCAGCTGGCCAAATGCTCGTCCCAGCGGATCCGCTGAGACGGGATCATCGAGCGCTGTTTGGACTTCGTCGAGCGCTGGCTCGCATTACTTCTGTTCGATCGTCCACTAGGAGAATATCGGGGTTGTACACAATCCCCGCTCTTCGCGAGGCTTTTCAGACTCGCGAAGAATCGTCCAACCCTTGATATTCGTCGGCCCCTCGGTGACGTGGCGAGAATCTTTTGGTGGGTCCCACGCCTACCACTATAAATACCACTCTCCTTGGCTGTCACTCGAACTTTTCATTTTTCTCTGGCCTTTCTTACTCGGTCTCTCGCCCCCAACGCAATGTCGAAAAAGGACGAGATGCTGGCCCGCCTAAAGGCTTCGCAGGCGGCCCAGAAGGGGAAGACCGCTGTCATCGCCTCCTGGAATTCTCCGCGACGCTCTCCGCCTCCCCCTTCCCTAAGGACGGCAAAGGCCGTCCGGCGCCCGGCTGGTGGGGGTGGGCCTTCCTCTTCGCCGCATTCTCCGGATGACGAGCGCGCCTCTCAGGTATTATCGCCCAGCTGCTTATTTGGTGCTCTTCCTTTTCGTCTTTATTTATCATATTCGCAGAATGATCCTCCGGACGAGAGCGAATCGGGAAGGCCAAACACGGAGATCCGTCTCTCCTCTACGGGTGGGGGTGACGTTCTTCTTGCGGATACGAGGGATGTTGATAGACAGGACTCGCCTTCGCAACGAGGTGAGCGAACTACCTCGTTTTCCCTTACATTCCTTGACTCGCTAAGTCGTACTTACTTTTCATGCAGTGTCTTCCCTCGCGGCGCCAGAGGATCAAGTTCCTCCTCCAGCGAACTCGCCCCTCATGCCAAATCAGAATATTTCCACTCCAGGATTCGGCGTCTTGGGTCAGAGGAGCCCAGGAGGGACGTTGATTGCCGAGCCTGGACTTGGCTTCAGACCCGCGCTCGCCCCTGGCCTGGGTAAGGCCCTCACCCCTGCCTTTATTGAGGCATTCCGGGGTCAGCCGGGCACCTCCCGCCAGCGGCCCAGTATTCCAATTCCTCCACTAGGTTAGACTGTTGTCACTGAGTGTTGCTCTTCACTTTGTAGCTGATCCCTACTTCGCAGGTAACCCGTCGACCCCTCTCTCCGAGTCTGAGTCTGGAGCGCTGGAGACGTCTCCACCCCCTTCGCCGAGCCAGGTTGCTGACTTTTTGGGGGATCCCAGCGATCCGGAGCGAATGAAGAGGCGGGTCACAGAGATATTTCAGAAGCATACCATCCTACTAAGGGATCTACACGAACAGAATCGGCTAGACCGGCTCGCCAATGAAGAAAGGTTCGCCGCGATGGAGGACGCGAACGCGCGCGTTCTCGCTGAGATACGACCGACCGATCAGGGCGACGCGACCTCCCCCGGGGTGTATATTGCTCGCATCGATGACTACATGCGGCTGACGAGCCAGGCGAACCGGTCACTCCGCGAGTATCACTACCCGCGAGTCCCCCCTCGCTCCGGTGTCCGGGGTCGCGGTCGCTGGAAGTGGTTGCGATATTGAGGATCTTCGTATTGCTTTTTTATTGTTTTTCTTTTCCCCTCCTCTTCATTAAGAGGGGTTGCGAACAATCTTTATGAGTCTGTAACAACAGTACTTTGACTCGCTTGCGAGCCTCTTATTTTTTTTGCTTTTTATCTCGCTCTTTTTCCCCGCTCGGTTTGCTCTCGTATGAATTACATCTCTACTACTCGCACTCGCGCACCTCCCTTTATGATTCATTGTTTTTAGCGTGAGCTCGCCAATGGGGAAAAGCTTTTAACAGGTTGTCGACTCGCAGGGAGCGAATTGGATCCCTGGAGGCTGGAGAGTACCGCACGGATCCGCTATCCGCAGATAACGACGCTTCGGCTTCTTCCCGCCTTCCTTATTCCTATAAATAGCCGACCGTTTTTCTTTTCAACCACCGCATTTACTGTTTCCTCCTCGCGCTCTTTCTCCTTCTGTTTCTCTCGCAGATTTTTAGCTGGTTTTCGCGACCTTCGCGACTCGGCGGATCACATACTATGGATGGCGAGGCGGAAACAGAGGGGCGAGCCAAGTGCGCCAAGGCTTTCCTCGACGGCATTTTCTACTGCGCCAACCTCACGAAGGAGGAATATCGGGCCGCCGCTGACCAGTTCATCCACTCCGGTTTCGTGGCTCGCTGCCCTACCGATAGGGATTCTCTCAGCGACCCGCACCCGGACGAGCTCGCAATTCCTGTCGCCCATTTCGAAAATGGGTTTCGACTCCCTCTCTGGCCGGAAGTGCGCCAGGTATTATCTATTTCTCATCCTTGGCTTCGCTGAATTGCTTTGCGAACAGCGCTTAATGTTTGTCGGCTTTTCCAGGTGCTAAAGTACTTCAGCGTCCTGCCGAGCCAGCTGACGCCGAACGCGATCGCCGTGGTGGTCGCGTTCGCCAGTTACCTCAGGGCGAAGAGGATCGAGTTCAGCCTGCTCGCCTTCCGCAAGATCTTCTCATTTCGCGCGAACAGGGACGGAACGGCTCACTTTGCGAGCCAGCATGTTACCGTCTGCGAGACGGTGAACAAAACTCATTACTGGACGTAAAAGTTCATCCTGGTGAAGGGTCCCTTCGGCAACATCTCTTACACCCCTATCCAGCGAGACGAGGCTGTCTACCGCCCTCCGATCTCGCTAGGTGGTTGCGACGCGGCACTGTATCAGTTCCTCAAATGAAAAAACTTCGAGGTCGCCTTCCTCCGAGAGCGAGTGGACCTCCTGCCACCCGTCCTTCCGGGAGAAGGTTTTGCTCGAACTCGCCCACTTTCTTAATCCTCTTTCTTTTGATCGTCTAACGCTCGTTATCTTTGTAGGAGAACGCGATCTTCCCCTCAATCCGCCTCACGCGCCTCCCTCTTCTCTTTCTCCCGGCTCGCTCGCGCGCGTGGCCGCCGAGGCCTGTCGCGACGTCCCGAGCTCCTCATCGAGAAAGAAGCGTCCTCCCTCCCAACGCCGGCCTACTTCGCAGGGGAAGGGGAAGAAGCCCAGGAAGACTCCCTCTGCTGCCAAAGCGAAGGAGGTTGTGGACCTGTCTGAGCCCGACCTCCCCTCTCCTTCTGCGGATCAGGAGCTCGCCAAAGAGGGGGGTGAGCCAGGGGAGACTGTCGTTCGGCCCAAGCCGTCGAGCCATACTAACTTCGGGCTCGGCATGAAGCTGGTGGATGCGGTAGGCGAACCGGTACACGCGTGGGACCCTGACCAGAACAAGATCGCCTGCTCCTCTCTGCTCCCTTCCTGGGTAGAGGCCGGCAAGGCCGGGGGTGAGGCGTTCGCCCTCGCCTTTGGTCTCTATGGTCGCGAGGACGCCTCCCTCTTTCGGTCCTTCATGCCGAGAGGGGTCGTGTACGAGGCGATGCGAGCCCAGTTCCGGGCGATGGAGCTAACACACATGGTGGGTCGTCGGTACCTCACGGCGGATAGGGAGATCAAGGAGCTCAAAGTCGAGCTTCAGAAGTCCGCGGATGAAGTCACGGAGCTTAAGGGGAAAGAGGCCTTGTCAGAGGGCCTCCTCGCCAGCCTTCAAGGCGGGCTGGTAAGTATTGCTCGGTGGAAGTCTCTTCCAGTTTGGCTTCGTTCTCCTCTCGCTAACCCACCTCTTGCAGGACGCCGAGTCCGTCAGTCAGCTCCACGCGCGGATCGCTGACTTGGAGTTGGAGAACACTTGTCTCAAGGCCCAGGTCCACGACCTGGCTTCGACGGTGCTACCTCCCCCTCCTTCGCGAACTGGGACTCGCGGTCAATCGCGGGAAGAGAAGGAAGCCGACCGCAAGAGGTCGATGGAGATCGCGGAGCTCGTCCTCGACATTATCAAGGGAGCGGGCATGATCATCCCCGATGCCATGGAGTTCACCGCGGAGCAAGTCGTTCCCGACTTGTCCACGCCCATCTCCGAGGCGGAGGGTCGAGAGAGCGATTGAAGGGCTGTCCGGCGAGCCACCTTGGTTTTTCTTCTTGTTAATGATGTAAAAGTTTTCCTTACTTTTTGTTTCCGGCGAGACCGCCGCCGAATTGTAATCTTTTGTGAGGAATGAAAGGGAATGTTTTGTCAATCTTTTTCTGTGTTATGTTTTATTCGTGGTTCGCACGCAGTCTTTTCCATTGTGTCCGTGAGGCCCCTATCTTTTCATGTTCGTGTATGTGGAACTTCATTTAGCGCTCGCGCTCGCCCCTATTTTGTCGGCGGCCTTTTCTCGTTGTATTATACCTGGGTCGCTCTCGCCTACCTCATTCGCACTCGCCACTGGCGTGTTCCTGCCGATATCTGCGGTTCGTCGCGAGAACGGACTCCTCCCGGGTCATTTTCCTTATTCGCTTCGATACCTTTTGCGAGTGACCTTGCGAGCCATCGACTCTATTACCCTGTCGTGAATGATCCTCGTGTGCGAGTGGACCTCTGGTCTCGCCTTGCCCGGGTCTTGGGGTCGCTCGCGAGCCAGAATCCCCTGGCGTGAGTATCTTGTCTTACCTGCTCAACCTACGCACGGCTTTGCCGGCTTCTCCAGAGATCAACCTGGACCCCCCGTCTAGTGAGAGCCCGGGAGCGGAATCGATCTGGGGCATTCCAGCACCATCACTTGTTACCTCGCCAGCCTCTCCAGAGATCAACCTGAACCCCCCGTCTAGTGAGAGCCCGGGAGCGGAATCGATCTGGGGCATTCCAGCACCATCACTTGTTACCTCGCCAGCCTCTCCAGAGATCAACCTGAACCCCCCGTCTAGTGAGAGCCCGGGAGCGGAATCGATCTGGGGCATTCCAGCACCAACCCTTGTTACTTTGCCAGCCTCTCCAGAGATCAACCTGAACCCCCTCGTCTAGTGAGAGCCCGGGAGCGGAATCGATCTGGGGCATTCCAGCACCAACCCTTGTTACTTTGCCAGCCTCTCCAGAGATCAACCTGAACCCCCCGTTTAATGAGAGCCCGGGAGCGGAATCGATCTGGGGCATTCCAGCACCAACCCTTGTTACTTTGCCAGCCTCTCCAGAGATCAACCTGAACCCCCCGTCTAGTGAGAGCCCGGGAGCGGAATCGATCTGGGGCATTCCAGCACCAACCCTTGTTACTTTGCCAGCCTCTCCAGAGATCAACCTGAACCCCCCGTCTAGTGAGAGCCCGGGAGCGGAATCGATCTGGGGCATTCCAGCACCAACCCTTGTTACTTTGCCAGCCTCTCCAGAGATCAACCTGAACCCCCCGTCTAGTGAGAGCCCGGGAGCGGAATCGATCTGGGGCATTCCAGCACCAACCCTTGTTACTTTGCCAGCCTCTCCAGAGATCAACCTGAACCCCCCGTCTAGTGAGAGCCCGGGAGCGGAATCGATCTGGGGCATTCCAGCACCAACCCTTGTTACTTTGCCAGCCTCTCCAGAGATCAACCTGAACCCCCCGTCTAGTGAGAGCCCGGGAGCGGAATCGATCTGGGGCATTCCAGCACCATCATACCCAACCTTTGTCATGTCGGCACGGCAGTAGTTATAAGCGTCATAAGAAAGGAGCAAGGCGTTAATTAAACAACATAATAAAGCACTCAAGGGTAAAACTTTTTCAAATCATCCCCACTTCGGGCTCGGTCGAGGGGTACCCCTTCCACATCCTGGAGATGATACCCTCCCGACTTGAGCACCCTGCTTACAATATATGGACCTTCCCAGTTGGGGTTAAGCTTTCCCACCGTGGCCCCTCTGCCGGCCGCGTTAACCTTCTTCAGGACTAGATCTCCTTTCTGAAAGTGTTTTATCCGAAAATGTCTGTCAAAATATCGAGCCATCCGCCGCTTGACCTCTTCCTGCCTGATGGTGGCCAAGTCTCGGAGTTCTTCCACCAGGTCCAAGGACAGCCTCTGCTCTGCATTGTTACCTTCCAGCCACTCTTCATCCCCCTCGCTCGCAGCGATCACCCGGGGGGTCTTTACCTCAAACTCTATGGGGAGAACGGCCTCGGACCTGTGAGAGAGCTTGAATGGAGTCTCCCCGGTGGCGGTATTCGGAGTAGTCCTCATGGCCCAGAGGACGGAGGGTAGCTGTTCCACCCAATTTCCTCGAAGGTTTTCCACTTTCTTTTTTAGCAGGTTAACGATTATCTTGTTCGCCGCCTCCACCTGCCCATTGCTCCTCGGGTGGTGGACCGAAGCGAACCTGAGGTCAATGCCGAGCTGAGTGCAGAAGCCGACAAACTCTTCACTCGCAAACTGCGGCCCATTGTCCGTCACTATAGCTAGAGGGAGTCCATGCCTGCAAATTATTTCTCCCCACACAAAATTCCTTACAACCTGAGAGGTTACCTTAGCAAGTGCTTTCACCTCTACCCACTTGGAGAAGTAGTCGATCATGACCAGCAGGAACTTCCTCTGGCCGCTGGCTTGGGGAAAGGGGCCGACCAGTTCCAGCCCCCATATGGCGAAGGGCCAGGGAGTCGTGATGGTCCGGAGTCTTTGAGCTGGGAGGAGCTGGAGCGGAGCGTAGAGCTGGCATTTCGGACACTTTCTTGCAAACTCTGCCGCATCCTTGCTGAGAGTGGGCCAGAAGTAGCCTTGTCTCAACACCCTCCCTTCCAGGGTCCGACTCCCGGAGTGACTGCCGCACTCCCCGGAGTGGATTTCTTCCAGCACTCTCGGGACCTCCTCCTCGGAGACACAACGGGCCAGGAGTCCCGAGAGGGTCTTTCTATATAGCCCCCCTGCATGCAAGGAGTAATAGGCGGACTTATACCTGAAGCGTCTCTTGTCCACATCCTCTCCAGGGAACTGCCCGGAGGATAGGAAGGTGATGAACGGATCCATCCACGAGGCTTGTTGATCCACCTCCATCAATTCTCCTTCCTCGATGGAGGGCCGGAAGAGTTCCGAAGTCGTCCCTCCCGCTCGGGGACCGAACTTGGCTAGGAGGTCCGCCTGGGTGCTCTCCTCCCTCGGCACGTGCTTGATGGAGAAGGTGCGGAACTGCCCGATGACCCCCTTAACCTTTTCCAGGTATAGTAGGAGGGTCGGGTCCTTTGCTTCAAATTCTCCCTTGATCTGGCATGCTACCACCATGGAGTCCGTGGAGACCTCCACGTCCTGCACACCCAGTTCCCGGGCCAGCCGAAGGCCCGCTATCACTGCTTCGTACTCAGCCTGGTTGTTGGTGATTGGGAAATGGATGTTTAAGGCTTGCTCAATCCGAGTCCCCTGAGGACTTACCAGGACTATTCCCCCTCCATAGGAGTATTTTCCCGACGCTCCATCCACCAACATCTTCCATGCTTCTGGGGGAGGTATCTCGTGCTCCCCCACTTCGGCCGCATAGTCGGCCATGAAGTCTGCCACCGCTTGAGCCCTGATGGACGTCCTGGGCATGAACGTGATATTGAATTCGCTTAACTCCACGGACCACTTTGCCAACCTTCCTGAGTGCTCCACCCCTTCCATGATTTTGCGGAGCGGGTGGTCCGTCACTACTTTAATTGAATGGGCTTGAAAGTAAGGCCGGAGCCTCCGGGCTGACACCACCAATGCGAAGACCAACTTTTCCAAAATCGGGTACCGGAGCTCTGCCTTCTTCAGCACTCGGCTGACGTAGTAGATATGGAACTGTTTCTTCCCTTCCTCCCGGATTAACACGGAGCTTACTGCTTCGGACCCTACCCCCAGGTACAGGGATAGGTCTTCTCCTGGCCTCGGTCCCTGGAGCAGAGGGGTTTGGGTGAGCTGTTCTTTCAGAGCCTGGAAGGCCTTCTCGCACTCCGGGGTCCATTCAAACTTTTTGTTTCCCCGCAGTACTTTGAAAAAAGGTGCACACTTTTCTCCCGCCTTGGAGAGGAACCTGCTGAGCCCAGCCAATTTCCCTGTAAGGCTCTGGACCTCCTTCGGATTTCTTGGCGACCCCAACTCCATCACCGCTTTAACTTTGTCCGGGTTGGGTTCCACTCCTGCGGGGGTGAGCAAGTGGCCCAGGAACTTCCCTCGGCTCGCCCCGAAGACACACTTCAAGGGATTGAGTTTCATCTTGTACCGCCGCAGGGTCCCGAATGTCTCTTCGAGGTCTCGGAGGTGAGACCCAAGGTCTCAGCTCTTCACCATGAGGTCGTCAACATAGACTTCTAAATTTCTTCCTTTCTGCTCGCGGAAGACCCTATCCATCATCCTTTGGTACGTAGCCCCTGCGTTCTTGAGCCCGAAGGGAATCATCTTATAGCAATAACATCCATCCCCCGTGATGAAGGAAACATCCTTGATGTCTGGGGGATGCATGCGGATTTGATGGTAACCTGAAAAAGCATCTAAGAAAGACATTACAGAAAAACCAACGGCTGAGTCAACCAGCGCATCGATTCTGGGCAGGGGGTAGCAATCTTTCGGGCATGATTTATTAAGAAGCAAAAAGTCGATACACATACGCCACTTACCTCCTCCCTTTTTTACCATAACGACGTTGGAGACCCAGCCTGGATACTGGATCTCCGATACAAATTCGGCCTGCAGGAGTTTGCCCACCTCCTCGCGGATGGGCCCTTCTAGCTTGTCTGCGACGACCCTCCTCTTCTGGCGGATGGGGCGGGCGCCGGGGTCAAGGTTGAGGCGATGGCAAGCCACATCCGCGTCGATCCCGGGCATTTCCGCGGCGCTCCAAGCGAAGACGTCCACGTTCTTCTGTACGCAAGCCAGAATCTCCGCTTGATCTTCTGGGCTGAGTTCTCCGCTGACCTGGACTTTTTCCACCACCCCCAGCCGGGTGGTGACCTCGAGCTCTACGACCTCGTCCACAGCCTCCAACCGGGACTGCTCTCCTCAAGCCTTCTCCTCTTCGGCACACGTGGGAGCCTGGGATTCCTCCTCGACTTCCTTTTCTACCACCATCAGCTCTTCTGCCCTCCCTTCCTGGGCCTTCTCTTCTTCTTCCTCTCTTTCCGCCCGGGGTTCTTCAGCTACCCCTTCCTGGGCATGGACTTCATCTCCTTCCAACTTCTCCTCAGCTACCTCCTTACCTCCGGCTTCGGCCGCCTCCTCCATCATCCTATCCCACTTCTCAGCTTCTCCCGTCCAGGAGGTGGTGTTGACAGCCGTTACGTAGCACTGTCTTGCCATCTTGGGATCCCCTCTGATCCGCACCTGAACCCCTCCATCGTTGAACTTGAGGCATTGATGAAAGGTGGAAGGGACACAGCGGAACGCACTAATAAGTGGCCGTCCGAAGATAGTGCTGTAACTGCTTGGGGCGTCCACAATGACAAAACGACAGTTCCGGGACTGCCCACCCAGGGTCACATGAAGCCCCACTCCCCCTTCTACTTCCTTCCTCTCCCCCGAGAATCCAAACAAAGGGCCATCTGAGGCCAACACCCTCCTAGGCTCCACCTCCATCTTATCAAACGCCTTCTTGAAGATGACGTTGACCGAACTTCCGTTGTCCACTAGGATCCGGGAGACGGTGAAGTGAAGTATCTAGTTGCCTACCTAAATCACCTAGGGGGGGGTGAATAGGTGATCTCTACGTCTTTTGCGGAATTAAAAAATAAACGTAAAGCACAGCACACAAAATTAATCACAGCCACAGATAACACCAGGAATTTATAGTGGTTCCCCGTACTTGGGTACTCCACTTGCCGGCCTCGCCAATCTAGCACCACCGCTAGAAATGACTACTTCACTAAAACTCGGATCAAGAACGATCCTACAGTCTCGGAGTCAAACTCCTACAAACTCAGAGAGAACCTCTCTTACAACTCGGAGATAACAACTCCTACACCTCGGAGAACAACCTCTCCTACAACTCGGAGAACAACTCCTACAACTCGGAGAACAATCTCCTACAAAAGATTGAAAAGGGTTTGAACAATACTAAACCAAATCTGAATAACAGAGGGGTTTTCTTCCTTCTTCTTGATTGGCTTTAGGGAACAGTGAGGAAGAACAACGATCCTTCAAATCTGTCTTTGGCAATCCGAAACGATCCAATAGAGATTGTAGAACCTGAGTATGGATCAATTGAACCCTTCTTGAAAGAAATCGACAACTCCAAAGAGAAGAACGATCTCCAATCGTAGGCGACGGCGAGCGGCGCTTTCCACGTTCTTTGCGATCGGGAGAAAGATTAGGAAAGGAATAATAATTATTCTGTCTCAAAACTTAAGAGAGAGGGCCTTTTATAGGAGAAGGTCTAAATAGAATATTTAAGCCTTAAGCTAGAAAAGGAGTCACGTCAAACAGACGGAAGACAGAAGTCGGCAAAGAATAGATTGAAGGAACGAGAAACAGATTTCTCGAGAGAAAGGAGACTTCTCGAGAAATCACGGCTGGATCTCGGAAAAAGGCTTTCAAATAAATTGACAGAGCTTCGCGAGAAAGAGAAGAGGATTTCTCGAGAACATGGAACTTCTCGAGAAATAAGATAAAATAAACTTTTCGGAAGAAACAAGAACTTCTCGAGAAATCGAATCAACTTCTCGAGAGGAAAGATTTTCTCGGAAAATCAGCAAAGAAGACTTCTCGAGAAAATCAAAGGATTTTCCGAGAGCACTACAGACTTCTCGAGAAATAAAGATGGCTTCTCGAGAAATTTGGATTTCCTTCGAAGACTTAAGCTGAAAAGAACTTCTCGAAAAATCAAAGGGATTTTTCAAGAACTCTTTTTATTTCTCGAGAAAAACACTTAGTTTTTCGAGAAATACACAAGGAACAAATTCTTTAAATTTTCTCTGAGAACAGCTACACCTCCAAGACCTTAGCTTCCTTTGTCTTGATCATGAAGTGCATCCCAATAGAGAGATCACATATGAGTCAACACCATATCTCATACAATGAAGAATTACATTGTAAGAGACTGTGCTCATTGACCCACTGTGACCTGACATTGGTTTACACTTTGCAATGTGCACCTGCAAGACAAAACTAGAAAAACATATCAAATACATAAGCAATTCAATCTTGGTTCATAATTGACTTTCTACAAATCAAGGTTATTGTGGATACAATACCCAACAATCTCCCCCTATTTGTAGAAGTCAGAACCCTTCTTACCAAGATGAATTGCAACAAAATAATACTCAACATGATATACAAGGAATTAAATAGAGACAGATAGGAAAGAGCATCAAAAACTAAATCTATATAAGAAATATAATCATCACATCACAATCCAAACTATATATAGATTTCAGATTGTCTTATGATTTAATGTTCACATAAGCATATGACAATAGAACTTGATGATCTTCAACCTCTGGCATTGTCTCTTCTTTTCTGTTCCTGTCTTTTGAAGTATGCAAAAGGTTTAGGATGGTACTTTGGAGAAGCTGGAGGAGCTGTAGGATCATTGTACTTATATATCCTGTAATGCAATCTCCTTTTGGTCTTGCTGGTTTGATAAAGTTTCCATTCAGAAGAGCTGTAATAGTCTTGAACTTGCATTCCTCCTTCTTCAACTAATCTGAGTGAATCAAGAATGATAGCCTTTGAAATAGGACTCCAAGTCTCTGGATAATTCACAGGATTAGTAGCAGCATCTTTGCCAGAGCCTGCTGAACTAGATTCAGGAACTGATCTCTTAGCAGAAGGTCCTTCACCATATTTTCTTTTCCTTGTACCTTGCTTAGAAGAAGCAACTTCTACATCAGAAGACACATCTTGTCTTGGAGAGAACTGAGGAGGCTCAAACTGAGGAGGGGGAACAGCAGGGTCAATGCCCAAGTCTGGAAAGATCTCACTGTGAAGCCAAGTGGTAGATCTTTGAGTGAATTCTTTGACCTCAGCTACCTGCTTCTGGACTCCCTGAGATAGTTGATCAAACTTCTCACTCATATGATTATGAAATGCAAACAAATTCTCATCAATAGAACCTATCAACTTGTCCTCCCCCTTTCTGACTTCTACAGGAAGAGTCTGGAGAACAGATTCTTTGAACAATCCTACCTCATCAACAATTTTGAAGCAGTGTTCATCAGCCTTGATATACATAGATTCTTGAGTCTTCCTGACCTCAATAATCTGCTCTAACACTTTACCAACACCCTCAATGGTGTGGTCAATAGCTTTTCCTCCTTGAATGACAATCCTCTTGAGTTCTTCTGAACTATCTTGGAAGGCTTTCAACTTTCTATCCATAGCTTTCTCTATATCTGATATCCTGGCATGCACTTCCTTGAAGGATAAATCTATCTTGGCACTCTGCCTTTGGAGTAACATTTCAATTTGACCTAGCAAAGCTTGGTCAGCAAAGAGAGGAGGAGGAATGGGGGCTGGCTGGACTGGTTCAGGGATTTCTTCTAGAACAACTGAACTTTTCTCTGGAAGAAAGGACAGATTCACAGTATCATCTACCTGAACTACAGGCTGTCCCTGTGCTTCTGTATCCATTCCCATATAGGACTCTTGCTCCCCCTCAGTATTTGCTGGGGGAGAAGGAATATTGTGAACAGAAACATCATCAGCATCATGATGGAATTCAAAATCTGCACCTGAACCTGCATGGTGATCACTGGAGTTCTGCTCATCATCAACTACAGTGTTCACATCAGGAGGAGAAATCTCTGATCCTGGAGGAACCTGATCTGATGGGATATTATCTGATGTAATAGGAGGAAGTAAATCTTCTGCTGGAGTGACATGCTGCTGACCTGGAGATGGAAGATGACTTGGAGATGGAGGAGCTAGATGCTGTGCTGAAGAGTCTGGAGGAGGAGATGAATACACATCCTGCTGACCAGAAGGCTCCCCCTGGGAATGACCACCTTCAGAAGGCTTAGTTATCCTGATGTTCCACTTTTTGAGAGTGAACACATCCAACCTTTTCAAGTGATGAATTGTAGTCCCTTTGGACATATCAAAAACTTGAGAATCAAATTGATTCAGATAAAGAGTTATAATCCTTGCAAAATTAGGACTAGAAATGCTCTCTTTGATCTTTTTGAATATAATGTCTGCCCAGCTACATTTCTTTCCACAAATTACTGCAGTGACTAAACTGAACACATCTACTGAGACATATCCCAGGCTTTTAGTATTTCCCAGCAGCACCTTGGAGATAATGTCCACCAAAAGTTTTCCAACATCATTCATCTGCTGTCTTCGTAGTGTCTTTGCTGTTTTTAAACCTACAAAAGTTACTGCCTTGACCCAATCATCATCATCAAGGATGTCCTCTTGTGCTACTAGGGGCAACTTCAGAAATTTGGAAATTGACTTAGAAGTCATTTTAACTTTTTGAGAACCAATAGAAGATTTCAATTTCAGACCACTCTTATTTACTGTAGCATTGGAGAAGAACTCCTCTACCTCTGTAAAAAGGATTTTGCAAGGGGTCTCGGCCATAAAAGACAGACCAGCACCTTCGAGCATGCAGAACACATTCTTGAACTCATCTGACACTGAAACAAGGCCTTCTCGCACTAGCTCGCTTCCCACACCGACCTTGGACTTGGAATGCGGTCCCATGATCGATTGGATTAGAAGAAACGAAAGCGAGAGTGAAAGAAATCTTGAGACAGTCGACTGGATTTTGCGTGAGAGGAAGATGAAGCGTCGGCTTTTCCGAGAAGAAGAAGAAGAAACTCGCGTGAAAATTAATTTGTTTCGATTGTCTATTTATAGTTTGGTTTGATGTGACAATTATTTGAGATTTATTTATAGATAAAGAAAATAAAAGCGCGCATACCTGACCTTTCGTATTCCAGAAAATAAAGATTAGAATTCTGAAAATTGAACGCAATTTCTCGAGAGATATACTGATTTCGCGAGAACTATTCAAATTTCGCGAGAAGTATCTTGATTTCTCGAGGGATTACCCATTTCTCGAGAAGTGCAGGTACATTTTGCGAGAAGTCTTTCATTTCTCGAAAAATTCTATGTCATTTCTCGAAAAATTCTGGAAAGACTTAGAAATTTTCTACCTCTTTCTTTCTGAAGGACAGACTCCTGCTTTTCATAGATATATAACTTTTAGAAACTTTATTTCTTTTAGCTTTAAGCATTACTCTAAGTTGAGCATTCCAAGTTCCGTCTTGAAGAAAGAGAACTTAGTCTCATCCAGCGGCTTCGTGAATATATCTGCAACTTGCTTATCCGTGGGGACATAACTCAGATTGATGTCACCTTTCTCCACATGCTCCCGGATAAAGTGATATCGTAGCTCGATGTGCTTTGTCCGACTGTGAGAGACTGGATTATTTGCGATAGCAATTGCACTGGAAGAGTCGCAAAACATTGGAATATTCTTGATCTTCATATTGTAGTCTTGAAGTTGATTCCTTATCCATAGAAGTTGTGCGCAACAACTGCCTGCAGAAATATATTCTGACTCGGCGGTTGAAATTGCAACACAATTCTGCTTCTTGCTACTCCAGGATATAAGTCGTCTTCCGAGAAATTGGCATGTTCCGGAAGTGCTTTTCCTGTCGTCTCTGCTACCTGCAAAATCTGCATCTGAATAGCCTATTAGTTCACTATCATTACTTCTTGGGTACCATAAGCCAAGATTTGGTGTGCCTTTAAGGTATCTCAAGATTCGCTTTGCAGCAGTGTAATGAGATTCTTTAGAGTTCACCTGATATCTAGCACATACACATGTAGAAAACATTATGTCAGGTCTACTGGCAGTAAGGTAGAGCAAAGAGCC
The DNA here is from genome assembly GCA_033032865.1 of Dactylorhiza incarnata. Taxonomy (NCBI): domain Eukaryota; kingdom Viridiplantae; phylum Streptophyta; class Magnoliopsida; order Asparagales; family Orchidaceae; genus Dactylorhiza; species Dactylorhiza incarnata. The sequence continues at coordinate 2,921,842 of JAWHQI010000173.1, forward strand.
AATTATGCTTCTGTATTTAGTTTCATCAAAAGGTTTCCCTTTCTCGTCCTTGTTCAGAGACATAGCTGAGCTCATTGGAGTCCTCATAGAGGTTGCATTCTCCATTCCGAATTTCTTAATTAACTCCTTGGTGAACTTCGTCTGAGAGATGAAAATTCCATCTTCAGATTGTTTCACTTGAAGTCCTAAGAAATACTTCAGCTCACCCATACTGCTCATTTCAAACTTCCCCTGCATAAGTTTTGAGAACTTCTTGTAAAGGTTGTCATCGGTTGAGCCAAAAATAATGTCATCAACATAGATTTGCACTAGCAAAATCTTGCCTTTTACTTCCCTAAGAAATAATGTCTTATCTATCTTTCCTCTTGTGAACTTGTTCTCAAGAAGAAAGTTAGACAGTGTCTCATACCAAGCTCGCGGAGCTTGTTTTAAACCATATAAAGCTTTTTGTAATAAATAAACATGATTGGGATGATCAGGATTAACAAAACCTGGGGGTTGTTCAACGTATACTTCCTCTTTAATGTCTCCGTTTAGGAAGGCGGACTTGACATCCATTTGATATACGGTGAAACCCTTAAAAGCAGCATAAGCAAGAAAGAGTCTGATCGCTTCGAGCCTTGCTACCGGTGCATATGTTTGATTGAAGTCGATTCCTTCTTCTTGTCTGTAGCCTTTAGCTACAAGTCTTGCTTTATTCTTGATGATTGTTCCATCTTCATCCAACTTGTTTCTGTACACCCACTTCGTTCCAATTATGTTCTTATCCTTAGGCTTTGGAACAAGTGTCCAGACTTTGCAACGCTTGAATTGGTTTAATTCTTCTTCCATTGCAATAATCCAGTGTGGGTCTTCATTTGCTTCTTGAAATTTCTTTGGTTCTACCTGAGAAAGAAAGCTCAAATGCAAATTTTCGTTAGTAGTACCTCTTCTTGTTCTAATGCCTTCATGAGGATCTCCTATGATTTGATCAATAGGGTGATCCCTCATGTGTCTGAATTCAAGATTCCTCGCATCGCTTGGAACAACGGGAACTACTACTTCTTCAACTGGAACAAATTCTTCCACTGGAGTTGGCTCTTCATCAAGGTGAATTTCTACTTCAGCTAAGGTTAGAGGAGAGATTTTGACGAAGGTTTGAGTGTCGTCCTTAACTGGCTTATGCAAGTGTGTATCTTGCAACTTTGAACCTGCAACTTCAATAGAAGAACTAGAAGAGCTGCTTTGAAGCCATAGCCTTTAGTTATTCCTCTTTCTGAACCGCCAAAAATAACTTTTGGACCGTTTGCAACTGGAATGAAGTTTTGCAAAAGGCTTCTTGTCCCGGTCATATGCCGAGAGCATCCACTGTCCAAATACCAGATAGGATTCTTGTTGGCCTTTGGACATACCTACAAAAACAGATCATTTCGCCTTAGGAACCCAAACAGATTTGGGTCCTTGGTCCCTTGTTAGTTGAGATCCACATTGAATGTTAACATTGCGAGTGGTCTTCCTTGCAATGTTAACTTGTGGTCTATAAGCATAAGAAACATTGAACCAACAATCCACGGCAAAGTGACCAATTTTACCGCAGCACCAACAGTTGAATCTGTTGTACCTTCTTTTTACACTTTCCTGCTTAACTTTTTGAACGTTAGCTCTTGCAGGAGCAGCCCTTTTTGATGAGGATGCCTCATGGTGGCAACACACACAAGGTGGTATTGCCTTTTTCGGCTTTGGTGCAACGGCATTCACTTTTGGTGCTTTCTTAGCACTCGGACCATGAACAAATGGACCGTACCCTTTCCGATTAATTTCTTGATAAGGTGCTTGAAAAGCACTATCACCAAAGTTTCGGGGAGGAGCCCATTCCTTATGATCATTCACAGATGAAAAAGGAATTGGTCGTGTGAAATGACCATAGGAACTCTCCAAATCATAAGCATTCGTAGGGAATATGACTCTCTTGAATGCTACAGGCTCTTGATGAGCTTTCCCTTTTTCTTTGGCGGTAGCTTTCTTAGCAACCAAACCATTCTTCTTAGCAATTGTATTTTTTGAAGAATTGTTAGTACTTGCTTCATGTCCTATACCGCTTCCTTTAGCGTTAGTGGTAAAAGTACCAATAATCGGCAGAACAGTTTTAGGTTGAGAGAATGTTTCAACCAACTTCTTCTCAGCCGCAAGCTGTTCTTCCAAGACTTTTATCGAATTGTCTCTCAAGGCAAGAGTCTCTTCCGAGCTTTTGATCTTGTCTTTCAAGGCTTGGACTTCCTCTTTGAGAGAAGAAAGTTCTTCAACTTCTTTTCTCAAGTTAGATTCCACCTCCTTGAGAGTCATGATCTCCTTACCCTGAGTTTTGACAACCTTTCGGCACTTGTCAAAGCTTTGGAGCATTTTGGTATATTGAGACATGAGCTCAGATTCATCGTCTGAGAGGTTATCCTTTTGTTCAGCCGAAGCATAATCAGAATCAGATAGGATAGTGTGATCATTTACCTTTCCGGTGTACGGGGGTGCTTCTTCATCATCAGACATAGCCATCAGACCGAAGTAAGCTTCTTCTTCATCACTTGACTCATCGGAGTCACTGTCGCTCAGAGTTTTGGCCTTCTTAGCGACGAAGCTTCTATCTGATTTCTTCTTTCCATGAGTGGATTTCTTGTCTTCTTTTCTTCCACCTTCTTTCTTCTTATAGGGACACTCAGCAATCATGTGCCCTGGCTTATTACAACAGTAGCAAATAATGTCAGAAGAAACATGTTTGTTCTGTTTGGATTTATACCTGTCATTATTGCTTGTGCCCTTCCTGTGATATTCGCCATCACGACGAGAATATTTATGATCCGAGGAAGATGGCTTGTTGTTCATGTGCCTTCGTTTGTTCAGCAGTTTCTTAAATTGTCGGGAAATTAAAGAGAACTCCCCATCAGACAGTTCGGAACAGGAGGAGCTGGCTTCCGATTCTTCTTCAATATCAGATTCCTTTTCTCTGATCGGTATCACTGCTTTGCTCTTCTTTGAATTCTCTGCCTTCAAAGCTAAGGTTCTTTCTTTGCTTGAGGCTCGATTTACATCCTCTTCAGACTTTCGGATGTTCATTTGTAATTCATGAGACAACAGCTTCCCGAACAGATTTTGAGGTTCTAGACTTGGCAGTTTTCCAAACTCTCTTATGGCAACAATTTTGCTGTCCCAGTCTTTCGTTAGGGAACGCAAGAATTTGTCATTTAGTTCACCGTTTGTGAACTCCCTGTCGTAGTTCCTCAAACCATTGACTATCTTGAAGAATCTTTCGTACGCATCAGCAATGCACTCCTTCTTATTATGCTTGAACGCCTCGTACTCTTGATTAAGTAGAGACCGTCTATCTTCTCTTACCTCGTCAGTACCTTTCATTAGAACAATTAAGGATGTCCACATCTCTTTGGCTGATTTGCAGTGGATTAAGTTTTGCAACATGGAATCATCCACTGCACTTGCAATTATGTTTTTAGCCTTCTTGTCAAGAGCAACAAGAGCTATCTCATCCTTAGTTAAATCCATCATTTTCTTAGGTATCTGAACAGTAGGATTTGTTGACGAAGCGGTCATTGGCACATGAGGACCTTCTTCCACGACTTGGAAGATTCTGGGATCTGCAGCTTCCATATAAAAACGGACCCTTTCCTTCCACATAGGAAAGTTGGCCTTGGTGCAGATGGGCAATTTCAGAGAGGATTCCTTGACTCTATCCATGGCTTGCTAGCAACTAGAAGAATGGATCCTGTTCAAGGTGTTAACCTAGCAACGAACAACGACCCTCTGATACCAATTGAAGTATCTAGTTGCCTACCTAAATCACCTAGGGGGGGGGGGGTGAATAGGTGATCTCTACGTCTTTTGCGGAATTAAAAAATAAACGTAAAGCACAGCACACAAAATTAATCACAGCCACAGATAACACCAGGAATTTATAGTGGTTCCCCGTACTTGGGTACTCCACTTGCCGGCCTCGCCAATCTAGCACCACCGCTAGAAATGACTACTTCACTAAAACTCGGATCAAGAACGATCCTACAGTCTCGGAGTCAAACTCCTACAAACTCAGAGAGAACCTCTCTTACAACTCAGAGATAACAACTCCTACACCTCGGAGAACAACCTCTCCTACAACTCGGAGAACAACTCCTACAACTCGGAGAACAATCTCCTACAAAAGATTGAAAAGGGTTTGAACAATACTAAACCAAATCTGAATAACAGAGGGGTTTTCTTCCTTCTTCTTGATTGGCTTTAGGGAACAGTGAGGAAGAACAACGATCCTTCAAATCTGTCTTTGGCAATCCGAAACGATCCAATAGAGATTGTAGAACCTGAGTATGGATCAATTGAACCCTTCTTGAAAGAAATCGACAACTCCAAAGAGAAGAACGATCTCCAATCGTAGGCGACGGCGAGCGGCGCTTTCCACGTTCTTTGCGATCGGGAGAAAGATTAGGAAAGGAATAATAATTATTCTGTCTCAAAACTTAAGAGAGAGGGCCTTTTATAGGAGAAGGTCTAAATAGAATATTTAAGCCTTAAGCTAGAAAAGGAGTCACGTCAAACAGACGGAAGACAGAAGTCGGCAAAGAATAGATTGAAGGAACGAGAAACAGATTTCTCGAGAGAAAGGAGACTTCTCGAGAAATCACGGATGGATCTCGGAAAAAGGCTTTCAAATAAATTGACAGAGCTTCGCGAGAAAGAGAAGAGGATTTCTCGAGAACATGGAACTTCTCGAGAAATAAGATAAAATAAACTTTTCGGAAGAAACAAGAACTTCTCGAGAAATCGAATCAACTTCTCGAGAGGAAAGATTTTCTCGGAAAATCAGCAAAGAAGACTTCTCGAGAAAATCAAAGGATTTTCCGAGAGCACTACAGACTTCTCGAGAAATAAAGATGGCTTCTCGAGAAATTTGGATTTCCTTCGAAGACTTAAGCTGAAAAGAACTTCTCGAAAAATCAAAGGGATTTTTCGAGAACTCTTTTTATTTCTCGAGAAAAACACTTAGTTTTTCGAGAAATACACAAGGAACAAATTCTTTAAATTTTCTCTGAGAACAGCTACACCTCCAAGACCTTAGCTTTCTTTGTCTTGATCATGAAGTGCATCCCAATAGAGAGATCACATATGAGTCAACACCATATCTCATACAATGAAGAATTACATTGTAAGAGACTGTGCTCATTGACCCACTGTGACCTGACATTGGTTTACACTTTGCAATGTGCACCTGCAAGACAAAACTAGAAAAACATATCAAATACATAAGCAATTCAATCTTGGTTCATAGTTGACTTTCTACAAATCAAGGTTATTGTGGATACAATACCCAACATGAAGTTCTCGATCGCCGTCTGGATGACCAGCGCGTCGCAGAACGGGTCCTTGTAGCCCGGCATGTCTTTCTGGGTGAAAACGATTTTTTCGGTCGGGGGTGGAGCGGTGGATGTCGAAGCCACGCTCCGACGGTAGATGGTATGGAGGCTAGCCTTGCGGGTCGCCTCCACCCCTACCCCCCCCCCCCCCCATGGATCACCCCGATCCCTCCTCTACTTCCCATATCGGTTCTATCTTCACATCTTTCCTCCTCCTCCTCTCGAGGTTCAACCTCCACGATCCTTACTGGCTGCTGCTGTGGTGGCGCGGGCGCTCTGCCCCTCTTTACTTCCAGGAACTCCGGACAGGTGTCCGTCGAGTGACCTTCCACATCATGGAAGATGCAATATGGCACCGCCACTTCCCTCGCATCGGCCTCTGCCACCCTGTTCCTTCTCCTCCTAGCGGCTGCCGCTTCTGCCTCTCCTCCCCTTCCTCTTACTCTTCCTCTTCCCCTTCCAATCGCCATGGCCTGTTGGGGAGGGGGAGGTATTTGCATCGGACCTTGCCTCCACCCTAACTGGGGGGGCCTCCATTGACCTCCGACATGGTTACCCCTTCCTGAGCCGTAACCCCTTCCCTGCCCTTGCATTCCTCCACCTTGCGGCCTCCATTCTCCCTCCGGGGCCCGGGGCTCTTCCCTTCTCCTGACCTCCTGCTGCCTCACCTCCGGCTCACTGAGCTTTGCTAGCCTCTTGGTGAGCTCTGGATTGACCTCCTCACTCGCGACTTCCTCTGACACCCTCTCCATCAGCTCTTCAAAGGAGACGGGGGCTTTTCTCTTCAACGCCATCTTGAAGAAACTCTCTTTCAACCCGACCGTGAAGGCGAGTTGGAGTGCAAACCCAGGCATCTCCTGAGTGAGTTGCACTTCCTCCTGGAATCGATCGGCATACTGAGCCAGTGACTCCCTGGGTCCCTGCTTCACTGCGAAGAGGGAATCAGCGTCCTTCTTCCTCTTTTTTGAGGTCGAGAACCTCAGCAAAAAACTTCGGCGCAAATATTCGAACGAGTAGATGGACCCTGCTGGGAGATGATGGAACCAGTCCCTGGCCTTCTCCTTGAGGGTGACGGCAAAGAGCCGACACTTGAAGGCATCTGACATCGGTCTGATGGAGACCGAGTCTTCGAAACTCTGCAGGTGCTGGACTGGGTCCCATTCTCCAAATCCCCCCGGGACGGGTGCGGAAAGTACCAACTCGCAAAAGGGGCTTCCTCCTCCTGTCATTCTTCCCGGCTCCACTCGTCCCCCAAGCTCGCTCGCCAAACTTGAGCTCGTCGGGACTGTGCTCGCGAGGGCGGTGCTCGCCTGAACTACCCCGACAGCCGCCGCTTCCTCTTGGCGTGCACTCGCCAGTGACGCGCTCGCTGGGATGGTGCTCGCCAGCACTGAGCTCGCTGGCACGGAGCTCGCCGGACTGGCGAACAACACCCGCCCTTCCTGGCTCTGACCTAAGCCGACGGCAACTTCCTTTCCAGCCCTTCCTCCTGGTGCCCTCTCGCCGACTGTTGTTGGGGGAGTGGTCGCCTGAGGTGCCGGGGTCGCAAACTCACTTCGCAGAGCTGTGACCGTGAACCCCAAGGTGTCGAGCACCTCCTTTCTGAAATCCGCGAGCATCCTAGCCATCGCCTCCTGTGGAGTCTCACCGAACTCCTCGCCCTGCTCCTCATCTCCTGCCATAACCCTTCTCTGGAACTTTCTTGAACCAGCCACGCTCCACGCTCACCGCACCAAAATGTTGAAACCGATTTCTCAGTCTCTTGTGGAGTTCGGGGCCCTCACCGAGATGAGGGGGCGGCTAGCCCTTACTGATCCCTCAGAGAAGGTAGGCCGAAAACTAGGAAGATTGACTAAGACCATAGTCACAGCGAGGAGGACCCTCCACTAACCCGGAAGATCGTTAAGCGCTTCCCCTCCCAAGCCAAAGCTGAGACTTGGGCACCTTGGAGAGCTCTGGAAATGCTAACCAAAGAAAGCCTAAGGAGAGGGAAGCTGAAGTGAACCCTCTCCAAAGGTGCCCTTGAGGTCCTATTTATAGATTTTCTGGTCTGGCCTGCAAATAGCAGGATTCCGCCTCTCGATTTTACTATCCGCACCCCAAATGGGTCTGCTACCAGCCAAACTCCGCTGTTTGGACGGGCTAATGGCAGGCCAACGGGTGATTTCGTCGATCAGAGATGATCAACAGATTCGTCGAGCGTGGCAGCATGGAGAGTTCGTCGAACGCAGGGTTTTGGCGAATTCGTCGAACGCGGCCTGCACTTCGTCGGGCGTCGGGCTGAGCTCGTCGACCCCGACTGAGATTCGTCGATCACGGAGACTTTGGAAGAAATCTGGCTCGCTTGTCTTCTCGCGATCCTTCGGCGAGTTTCTAGCTCGCTCGCTTCCTTGCGAGCATTCGGCGAGCACTTGGCTCGCTCGCTTTCTTGCTGGTCGACCTTGGGGCTCTGGCACGCGGAAACTTGACTCGCGACTCTTCTCGCGGGTGACCTTTGATGGATCTGGCTCGCCCCTCCCCTTTGGGTGAATGGCCCGTGAAAACCTCGTCCGCACTCCTGCCCCGCTCGCACTCCTGACTCGCTCGCCCTCTTGCGAGCAGCCGGCCAAATGCTCGTCCCAGCGGATCCGCTGAGACGGGATCATCGAGCGTTGTTTGGACTTCGTCGAGTGCTGGCTCGCATTACTTCTGTTCGATCGTCCACTAGGCGAATATCGGGGTTGTACATAAATGATGTTGGTTGGGTCCACGTGGAGGTTCCCCACAACCGCCTAAGCAATCACGCATGAGGCTAACATAACATCATTTCACAACAACACAATCATGGGTACTCACGACTACATGATTTCATGCACTCAAGGCATGCCATATGAGTACTCTCTTTCAAGTATTACCTCCAATCTCGTTGAGCATTTTCCGATTGGAGAAAGCTCTCCCAAATCAATCTTTTTCATGATCAATCAGCATTCATGTGGCTTAACCTTGTGCGGAACTGCATGGTGCGGGTTTGGTTCAGCTTATGCTCATTGCTCAAATCATCGTGACGAACAACACAATGCGAGTGCAGCTTTACCTCGACTCGATCTCGTTTAACACGTACAAGTGCTACCAAAATATCTCGCTACACACCTAATTCACATGAAAGGACATAGGCTTCGCAAGCACAATCGTCGTAGGAGGTCCAAGTCAACTCCACTACGAATTTGTGGTGAAGGTTTGCGTTCAACCATATCAAACTCATAGGGCTTTCTTTAAGCACTCCAAGAGCTGCTTTACTCTCAAGTCTCGCAACGAAATGATGCACTTCACAGAGTCATTCTCCGATGCACATATTAAGCTTAACCTAAATGCAAACAAACCAAAGGAAATTTTGCACTTCACTAATTAATGAAGGAGATCTTTCATATGCAAGCATAACAAAGCATGTAATGGACAAGCACGTAAGAAGACCGGAGAGAAGGATCGTTACCCTCTACGATCGCTTCGGCGCCATGAAGTATAAATCTAGCCAGATGGAAAGGACCGCAATGGACTGACCTCCGTGGATCTGAACTCGGCTTGCGATTCGAAGCTTCAGAGCCACAACAATTAACAAATTTTATTCTCCTTCTTCTTTCTCTCCCACATCATGCTTATCCAAAGCTCTCTAAAGTGATAAGGAGATGAGAAAGGTACATTCAGCTACTTTAAGACTGAAGGACAACCTATTCTGGAGCGTTTGATCACATTCCTTAAAGGATTTAACGGCCACGATCACATATTTGCGAATCTGTTTCCGTCAGCAACCGCTTGACGGTATCGCTATCGTACCGCGTTAACGCTAAGCAGTCAGAGTATTGACTTGAATTTTTGCCGATACTTTGAGGGATATCAACTGGAAGCCCTACCGCCAGCGGTATCGCTGTGAGGCCCCCATTGAGACCCCACATACTTATGTATCTAAGCTATGTTCACAACATGTGTTCCAGGTTGAAGTATGGCTAGTGAATACAAAATAAAAACACATAATAAGAATTTTACTCTCATACCTTGAATTATTCGACAAATCTTCTCTGTTCTACCATAATCAGTTCTTTTGGTTTTACGTATCCCAAGTCACGCATGTTACCTACAAAATTTGACGACGGGCTTAGTCATAAAAATATGACTAAGTGAGGATATACCTCTTTCATTGATATATACAATTAGAAAAACTTACGGATTTCAAAACATAGTTTTCATACTAACCGTTTTCTGTCTCAGCAGTGAACTTATGAAGCATATAACTATATGAACATGTTAATAATCATAAAACAATAAGCAGCTATCAAACAATAGCCTTCATATAAGTTATGAAACATGTAAGCAGTGCAAGTATCATAACTGTATTTATATCATGGAAGCAGTATAAGTAAGCAGTGTTAACTCTATCTATATCATGGAAGCAGTATAAGTAAGCAGTGTTAACTTTATCTATATCATGGAAGCAGTATAAATACATAACATCATGTCAGTTTTCATGTTTATAAGCATTTATCAATGTACCCGTGTAACCCTTTAAATCAGCATTTTTATGAATGTTTCGTTCCTTAGGTAATATTAAGGGTGATTGAATCCATATTCATCATTAACATTTCATACTTTGGGCCCACCCCGAAGGGTCATCATGTTCCAAAACCAGTACGGTCAACCTGCGTTTATGTATTTCGGCTCGACTGGTTTGGCAATTCATCATATTCATATCATTCATGTGCATGCAGTTCAAGTTGCCCGTAATATAACCTCGTGTCGACACGTTTTCATAATAGTGAGTTATTCAGTTTATAATCCCCTCAGAAATTATTCGCTTGTTTTCCTTTATCAAGGCCATACATTATAGCAACATTAAGTATCAGTGATATCAACTATGTATTTAACATTCAGTATAATAAGAGTGCATACGTAAAAAGAAAGTAAAGCAATAAAGCTTAAATGAACCAGGTAGCTCTCACCATCAGTATCAGTGTTCATAGCATTGTCATGTCTGTTTTGAGGTGCCATCTTTCGCGGTATCTGTATCAGAATCGTATCATTTAGGGTCATTTATATCGGGGTTGCACCTCGCTATAGTTACAACATTCAGTATATGATGACATCATTTGGAAGCTACTTACCCAACCATTCGTTTTATATAGTCATAACAACACAAGGTTCAAGTTATAACCAAACTTATTTAACTCTTTACTAAAAATCATAAAGAGGAAAGCATAAGCACTGAACTACTTGGTTAAGTCATCCCTTACTATTTCCCCCCAAATTATATGATAATAACAGAGGGGCAGCAGATACCAATTTCCCCCAAATTATAGTTCAACAGTCGGCCAACCAATAATAAAACCATATAGCTTTTCTATTAAAAACAGCCGGTCAAGTTTTAGCAATCTAAATCAGTGGCAGGAGAGAACCCAATACCACAATATTATGGCAGCAGCTGGACAATTTGCTTTCCCAAGAAACAGTGAAACAAGGTGAAAACGAGAAGCAAGAACAGTCAGTTTCAAATAAGAGACCCTTTTCTAGCCCTTAATTCATCAAAATAAAAGCTTGAGCTTGAGATGATATAAGATGGTAGCAGCACAACAGGAATCCCCTATTTAAAGATGATAGCAATTTATTATAAGGAGGTCCCCCATTAACAATAGCAGATTAAGTACATAAGAGCTGGCCAACACCCATACAAATCCCTCTTTTCTTAAAATAAATTTGTGGCCACAGAACAAAACAAAGAACCTAATTTCCCCTCCAAACAACCATATACAATTTATAAGAAGAGCTTGAGCTTGAGAGAAATATGAGGAAACAAATTCATGACTGCCATAAATAGTTCCCCTCAGCCCCCAATTAAACATCTTAATTTTTATAACAGCAACCAGCCATCAAAAACAACCAACTCCCAAAATCGAAACCATAAGTTACCCTTAACATAAATAGAAGAGGGGGGAAATTAAGAAGCTAAAGAGAAGCAGCTGGCTTCTTCCTCCCATAAACAGTGCACAAAACCAGCAAAGGAACCCAACGAACAGGTAAGACAATCTGGGCACCGATTCAGGACGAATACACGAACCCAAATGAACCCCCGACCACGCTACAACTTGCCAATCTTTGATCCCAACAACAGTTCAAGGATCCCATGCGCTTCCAAGATATAAGAGGGGGAAGAAGAGAAGAAATGACGAAGAGGAAGATCGGCTCCAAAGGCCCTAGCCGCGATCTGGATGTTATGTATTCCCATGCGAACCCAAATGAAGAAGGTCGGCAGCGGCAATAGTTAATAAGAGGGGAACATTTCTGCCTTTATAAAACCACCGCCTTTCTTAATCCAACCTCATCTACCATTAATAACATTTAACATAATATACTCCCAAACCAAAACATCTAATTAGCAATAACTATGGCAGTACACCAATTCTCATTCTTTCCTTATTAGCAGCTCACCAATGACAGCTACCAATATAACCTATTGGCACACCAAAGTATAAAGAAAAGTGCAGAAACTATTTGCCCACATTCCAAGCTATGCCGAGTTGACACTGATTTATTTTTTCATCATAGGGGACATAATTCTTATGAAATATTATTATTCATTTGGGTTCTGTCACGTTTTGGGTCGTTACAATCGCTACCGCCCGACGTTAGCGTCTAGTCGATGTATTCTCGTCAACAACTCTCGACGACACAATGGAGATTCAGGTCGACAACCTGGATCTTCTATTCGATATAGCTACCGCCAACGGTAGTACTTACCGCGCTGCGTTAGCCTTCTCGACGACAAGCCGTCTCATCGACATTTCTCGTCGACACAGACAAGTCTTCTAGTCGACACACTGGACGAAAATCGTCTGCTTGCAAAGGAAGAGAAAGGGTGAGGGATTCTGGGTACCAGACGAGATTCACTGAATCGAGAATGGTAGGGCACATGATATTTGGTGCTGCGTGGGAAGAAGAAAGAACACGAAGAAGGTCGGGCACGGGGAGGTCGGCAACGCTCAAAAATCGCGAATGATAAGAGAAAAGTGGGGTGTTGCTCGAATTTTTCAAAAGCAGTAAAAAATGTCATTTAAAAAAAATCTATTTTCTCACACCTATCAAACAAACAATCCAAATACTGCATTTACGGCTCGAATTGAGCTTTTCAATCTAACATAGGGTCTGTTTGGGACAGCTGCTGCGGATTGAAAAACTGTTGATTGAACAGAGCTCTTTGAAGAGCTGTTTTGAAAAGCTGCAGGCTGTTTGGATGGTCTGTGTATAAGCGCTGATTGAACAGAGCTTTTTCAAATAAGACTGTTTGGTAGAACAGGTTTTTGAGAGCTGTTTTTTTCTAAACGAAAATATTAATTTATATTGTTCTCAAATATTTAAACATATATACTACCCCAATTAATTTTATGTGGGATGCATATATTCATCTAACATTCTTAACATATCTACTACCCTTGAAAATCCTTGTAAAAGTCACTAAACAATTTCATTTTGCAGGTTTTGTTCACAGTTGAGGTTCTCTTTTAAGGTATGCCCCCTCTAACCTCCTTTTTCTCCTTCATCCATTTCAGAGACCGCATTTAGCACAAAGAGGAGCAATGAATCTGATGTTTATAGTTTCGACGTCGTCCTGCTGGAACTGATCGGAGAACTCGGACTTGGTCAGTTGGGCGAGATCGAGCCTCGAAGGCGGCAACGACGTCAGCGTGATCGTCGATCCAGACCTCATGGACGAAATTTTATAGGAACCGAGGCGGAGGAAGAAGTGTGCGAAGTCCTCTGAGATTGCTTCCAGGAAGCAGAAAATGGAGGAGCCAGACTCTCCTGAGGTCCAGGGTGGAGTTTGACATTCTTATCAGCAGAATGCTTATGATTGTGAGATTTGAATCTCCCTTTTATTAGCCATTGGTCGATCGTTCGTCGTGCTGAAAGTCACGAAAACCCAAAAGGATTAGCAAAGCGAGCTCCAGTTCTGTTCCGCGGGATCAGGACAGGAACGGGAGGAGACAGGCGGGATCGGGAAGGAGAAGTTGTTTTGCGGGTAGTGATCCCTGAATCGCGGAAGTGGCACCGAACCAGATTCTCATTCAACCCTAAAAAAAGTATTTAAAATAAGTGCTTCTCAAAGAGCACTTTAGGAGAGCTCTTCCAAACACCTAGGGTCTGTTTGGGACAGCTGTTGCGGATTGAAAAAACTGCTTATTTAACAGAGCTCTTTAAACAGAGCTCTTTTAGAAGATGTTTTGAGAAACTGCAGACTGTTTGGGGAGTCTGGGAAGAACTGCTGATTGAACAGAGTTTTTTCAATTGAGCCGTTTGGAAGAACAACTTTTGAGAGCTGTTTTTTTAATTTCCAAAATTAAAAAATTCAAATTAAAATACTTAAATATGTAAACATAACACAACAAATACAATTTGTTCTCTAACTTTTTAACCAAAATAGTACAAGTTTTCAAACTGTTCATTAATAAAAGTACAAGATCATTACCCAATAAACAGAAATATGCTTCCTCGTCTTCTTCCTTTTCTTCAATCTTTCTTCACCTGCGTAAGAAATACATTTGATATTAATAAAAATTTCACTCTTTTTTCTTTTTCAAATTTGCAATGTGACATTAACAATTTAATACCTGCGAGCATTGTACACTTCTTCGGCAATACTATCTCGCACTGCAGACATTTGATCTGCAGTCCCAGCATCAAACAGATATGTCTCAATTTCACCCTCAACTTCTGCGTCAACACCCTCTTGGGGTATGAATGAGTCATCAACATCACATGCATTAAATTCTGGGTCCTATCGAGATGGATGTCTACGAATGAAGTTGTGCAATGTCATGGTCGCTAGCATAATTAAACATTATTTCTTGAAATTGCAATGAGGCATTTTTTTAACAATGTGCCATTTTTTCTTCTAAACTCCAAACGTCCTCTCTATCACACTTCGAAGAGATGAATCTACAAAATCTGCAAAATCTGCCAAATGCAGCAATTGTTCTCTTTTCCTGATCCCAGCCCAAACTCGTCTCTCCATGTTTTAGTTATCTCCACAACTTCCAGTCTTTCTTAAGATGATCCCATTTATTTTTCATTTGCATTCGATCATAGCTTTTTCCGGTGACTTGTTTGAAGGTCGAGATCAAATTTTTTCAACCGTCCTTGCTGAAGTGGGTGGTAGGTCGATTACCAAGCCCGATTTCTTTAATGCAACGATCACAGAAAATCATGACTTCATTTGACTCTCAACTCGCTGCAATTCCTCCGTCCCTTGATTTCCTCATTTTACTACAAACCTAAACATAACAATTAAATAACATACTAACAAACTGTTACCGATTTACACGAGGACGAACCACCATGGCGGGTGTATGAGCGGCGAGGCCGCGGAGCGGGCGGTACCACCGGCATTATCGGGGGAGGTGAGAGCGAGGCGGGTGACACCAGGAGAGTACCGCCAGACGCTAGCAGCGGCGCCAGCTTGGGAGTACCGCCGGGCGGCAGCAGCGGCGACAGCGGGAACGGCTTAGGCATGGGTGTTAAACAGGCTTAGTAATTTTGAATTATGGCTATGGGTATTTTGGTAATGTATTGGGAAAGGGCCTCATTGTATAAGAGGACTTTCTAAAACCCTAATGACTATCTTTGGATCAATTGAGTAAATTGGGGCTGCTCCCCTTCTTCTCCTCTCTATCTCTCTCCCTATCTCTCTCTCCCCCTTTCTCGTTCTATCTCTCTCTCTCTCTCTCGCCAGAGCCGTCCGACACCTCCGTCGTCTCCTTCGACGGCCGTCCGATACCTAGGAGGTATCATTGGTCCGACCTGCCGCTCCGCCCACCGCCAAGCCGCCGGAATCTCCTCGCAATGCCGGTCACCACCCGCCTCAACTCCGGCTCCGCCGACGAGCCGACAGACCTCCGCGCCCGCGCCGACGCCTTCGAGTCCGACATCTCCGACCTCCGGGCCGCCATAGCCACGCTCCAAACCCTCGCCCTCACCAACCAGAACAACACCGCCTCCATCCTCGCCCGCATGGACCATTTCCCGGTCGCCTCGCCTGTCGCCGCATCCTCCACATCAATCCTCGGGCAACCTCCGCCCCCAGCTCACCAACCGCCCTTCGGGCTTGATCCGCGACCGGCAGACCCTGTTCCGACGGCTGGCCGACCTCCGCTAGCATTGGAGTTGTCGTCCTTCACCGGGGTGGACCCCATGGGTTGGATAGCCCGCGCCGAGCAATTTTTCGACCTCCACCTTACCCCGGAAGCCGACAAGGTGGGCACGGCGGTCGAGGGCTTTCCGGTTCCGCGTTGCACTGGGCACGGTGGCTTCGCCAAGTGCAACCCCTGATTTCCTGGGATGAGCTCAAGCACGAAATGATTCAGCGTTACGATGCGCGTTACTCCGGCTCCGCCATCGAGCGCCTCTGCAGCATACGCCAGTCCTCCGACCTCGACACATACATTGATGAGTTTGTGGCCTTGGTCTCCCACATTCCGGGGCTGCCTCCCGACCATTATTTGGGTTTTTTCCTGCAGGGATTGCGCCCCGCCATTCGTTCTCGCCTCCGTACCCACAATCCCCGCACTGTTTCGGCGACAATTGACCTAGCTCGCGCCGTCGAGGCGGATCTGGGTATTCGCCCTCCGACCCCGGTTTCCCAACCCCCGCCAAGGCCGGCCCCTCCGCGGGACGTGGTGCCCCGGACAGTTCCACAATGCGGCCAGCGGCCCGGCCGCCCCACTCACCACCGCTTTTCGGATAGCGAGTACAACGACCTCCGCCGCAAAGGATTATGTTTCCGGTGCCGTCAACCGTACTCACCCAACCATGTATGCTCGGTCAAAGAGTTTCATGCCCTATTCGGCGACAACACCGCTACGGAGGCGCTGACCGAGGAGCTTGGCCCTCACTTGCCCGAGGACGCCGAACCCCTCACCGACCCGGCCGAGCCATTCCACTGCCTGGAGCTCCCGTGTTTCTCGGCCGGCGACATCACGGGTCCACGCACGATGAAACTCTAAGGCCGCATTCGGGACCGGGATGTTATTCTCATGATTGACAGTGGCGCGAGCCACAACTTTATCTCGACGCACCTGGCTCGCGAACTCGCTCTTCCCCACCTTCCTTCCACGGAATTCACGGTCTGCTTAGGGGACGGCCGTCGACGGCCGACACAGGGCCGGTGCCAAGCGATCTCGCTAACCGCGGGATCGTGTTCCATCACGGCGGACTTCTACATTTTTGAGTTAGGCGGCATTGACGCCATCTTGGGAGTTGCTTAGTTGCAAACGCTGGACGACGTTCGTGTAAACTGGGCCAAGATGACGATGCATTTTCAACAAGGAGCGACATCGTGCTGCCTTATGGGCGACTCCCCCCTCCTGCGCACGCCAGTTTCATTCCGGGCCCTTCAACGCACGTCGGCGGTCAATTTTTCGGCTTGCCTGTGGCTCTTGGCGAGTGACCTGGAAGACCCGACGCCGTTACCGGACGACATCCGCGGCATATTGGACGAGTGTCCGGAACTCTTCGTGGCCCCGACGGGCTTACCCCCGGTCCGCCCCACAGACCATGCCATTGTACTTCAACCGAGGACGTCGGCCGTTTCAGTTCGGCCGTACCGTTATGGCCACATTCAGAAGGACGAAATCGAACGCCTCGTGCGGGAAATGCTTTTGGGGGCATCATTCGGCCGAGCGCAAGCCCATTCTCTAGTCCGGTTCTCCTAGTGCGGAAGAAAGATGGTAGTTGGCGTTTCTGCGTTGACTATCCGGAACTCAACCGGGCCACCGTCCCCGACAAATACCTGATTCCGGTCATCCAGGAGCTCTTGGACGAGCTCCATGGCGCCACCTTCTTCACTAAGCTGGATCTCCGCTCCGACTATCATCAGATTCGCGTACGGCCGGCGGACATCCCAAAGACGGCGTTCCGGACTCACGACGGCCATTTCGAGTTCTTGGTCATGTCGTTCGGCTTGACCAACGCCCCGGCAACATTCCAGGCTACAATGAACAACATTTTTCGGCCGGTACTCCGCAAACATGTACTTGTTTTTTTTGATGATATATTGGTGTATAGTCCCACTTGGCAGGAACACCTCCAGCATGTCCGCGCCACCCTCCGCACCCTTCGCAACCACCACCTCGTCCTCAACAGGAAGAAATGTTCCTTCGGCGCCCTTTCAGTTAGTTACCTGGGCCACACGATCTCGGCCGACGGGGTGGCCATGGAGGCCGACAAGGTGGCGGCAGTTCTTCACTGGCCGACGCCCACATCGGTCCGCGAGGTGCGCGGATTCCTGGGCTTGACCGGCTACTACCGCCGGTTCATTCAGGGCTATGGGACTTTAGCCCGCCCCCTCACCCAACTGCTCAAGATTTCGGAGGAGGGCCCCTTCATCTGGTCGGCGGCGGCCATGGCCGCATTTGCGGCCTTGCAATCGGCCCTCGTGCATGGGCTGGTCATGGTTATGCCGGACTTCCACCAGCCCTTCGTGGTCGAGTGCGACGCGTCGGGCACCGGGGTCGGCGCGGTCCTTATGCAGTCCGGACGACCAATCGCCTTCTACAGCCGGGCGTTCTCCCCCACGGTTCGTAGCCGTTCGGCCTATGAAAATGAATTGATGGCCTTGATCCTGGCGGTACAGCATTGGCGGCCATATTTGCTCGGTCGGTCGTTCGTGGTTCGGACGGATCACCACAGCCTCCGTTATCTCCTCCAACAGAAAATCGCCACACCGGCTCAGCAAGTTTGGATCGCAAAGTTATTGGGCTACGACTTCTCGATTGAGTTCCGTTCCGGTAAAACCAACCGGGCGGCGGATGCGCTGTCTCGCCAACCGCACGCGCCCGAGTTGACAGCAATCTCTCGGCCGGTCTGGGAAGAGAGTTCGGACATCCAGGAGAGCGTCGAGCAGGACCCGTACTTGTCCGCAATCAGGACGTCTCTCATCAACGACCCGGCGGCGCACCCTCCCTACTCCCTCATCGGCGGATGACTGTTCTACCGCGGCCTCTTGGTACTTTCCGCCTCTTCCGCCTGCATTCCTCGGCTGCTCGCCGAGTTCCACGCGTCCCCGACCGGCGGCCACGCCGGCGCCTTCCGGACATATCGCCGCTTATCGGCTTCCTTGTTTTGGCCCCAAATGTTCCGCCACATTAAGGCCTATGTCGCTGAATGCCTTACATGTCAGAAGGCCAAGTATGAAGCACTGTTTCCGGGCGGCCTCCTACAACCCCTTCCGATACCGGAGCGCATTTGGGAGGACATCGCCATGGACTTCATCACCCGGCTGCCCCGGTCGGACGGGTTCGATTGTATCTTGGTGGTGGTCGACCACCTCTCAAAGTATGGTCATTTCATTCCCCTGCGCCATCCATACACCGTAAAGACGGTCGCGGACAGTTTTATCGTTGGCATCGTGCGCCTTCACGGGTTTCCGCGCTCCATCGTGAGCGACCGAGACCCCCTGTTCTTGAGCAGTTTTTGGACATCTCTATTTCGTCTCCAAGGAACTCAGCTTCGCATGAGCACCGCCTACCACCCGCAGTAGGACGGGCAATCGGAAGTCCTCAATCGGTGCCTTGAAACCTACTTACGGTGCTTCATTGGCGAAAGGCCGGGGACTTGGGCCAAGTGGCTTCCATGGGCGGAATATTCGTACAACACGACTTATCACTATGCCGCCAACACATCTCCCTTCGCCGTGGTTTACGGTCGCCCACCCCCGTCGATTATCCGGTATCTACCCGGCGAGTGCAATGTGGACGGCCTCGCGGTGCACTTGCAAGATCGGGACACTATTTTGGACATCTTAAAGCATCATCTTCGGCGGGCGCAGGCCAAGATGACATCCTTTGCGAACCGCAAACGTCGGGACCTTCAACTCGCAATCGGGGAGAAAGTATTCATCAAGCTGCAACCGTACCGGCAATTGTCCGTGGCTCGCCGGACGTGCCCAAAATTGGCCCCCCGTTTTTTCGGCCCCTTTGAGGTGGTCGGCCGCATTGGGGCGGTAGCCTACCGCCTTCGCCTTCCCGACAACAGCCGGATACATCCCGTCTTCCACGTATCGCAACTGCGGCGAGTCATCGGCGACCACCCGGCCGTGGATCACATTCCTGCCGATTTGGACTACTCCAGCACCGCACCCCTCTATCCGTCCGCCATCATCGACCAGCGCTCCTCTCACTCCGGAACGCACTTCCCTGAGGAAGTCCGGGTAGCATGGCGCCACCGCCCCCAGACCGAAAGCACGTGGCTACTGCGCAACGACTTCCGCCGTCAATTTCCGGACTATTGCCTTGAGGACAAGGCCAATTTCCCAGACGGCGGCATTGTTACCGATTTACACGAGGACGAACCACCATGGCGGGTGTATGAGCGGCGAGGCCGCGGAGCGGGCGGTACCACCGGCGTTATCGGGCGAGGCGAGAGCGAGGCGGGTGACACCAGGAGAGTACCGCCAGGCGCTAGCAGCGGCGCCAGCTTGGGAGTACCGCCGGGCGGTAGCAGCGGCGACAGCGGGAACGGCTTAGGCGTGGGTGTTAAACAGGCTTAGTAATTTTGAATTATGGCTATGGGTATTTTGGTAATGTATTGGGAAAGGGCCTCATTGTATAAGAGGACTTTCTAAAACCCTAATGACTATCTTTGGATAGATTGAGTAAATTGGGGCTGCTCCCCTTCTTCTCCTCTCTATCTCTCTCCCTATCTCTCTCTCCCCCTTTCTCGTTCTCTCTCTCTCTCTCTCTCTCTCTCTCTCTCTCTCTCTCTCTCTCTCTCTCTCTCTCTCTCGCCAGAGCCGTCCGACACCTCCGGCGTCTCCTTCGACGGCCGTCCGATACCTAGGAGGTATCACAAACACTCCAAACATACAGATTTGCACACTCATTAAAAAACTTCCACCACTTACACACTCCAAACAACAATCACACACACACATCCACACACACAAATAAAAAAACACTCTCTCACACAAACATACAAATCCACACAACACACACACACACACATGAAACAAAACATACAAACACACACTCATCCAAAAACATACAAACACGACGCACTCAACACACAAATCCAAAAACATACAAACACAACACACTCAAATCCAAAAACATACACGCGCATACTCATCCAAAAACATACAAACACAACACACCCAACACACACAAATCCAAAAAATACACATCCCCACAACAAACACGCACACACTCATCCAAAAACACACACACACACAAATACACATCCACACACAACACACACAATACACACACACACACTCATTCAAAAACATACAAACACACACAAATCCAAAATAAAATACACACACATATCCAAAACACATACACACACACATCCACATGAAACATAACACTCACACACACACTCATCCAAAAACATACGAACACACACAAATCCAAAATAAAATACACACAAATCCAAAATACATACACACACACATCCACACATACACATGAAATAAACACACACTCATCCAAAAACATACACACACATCCACATCCACACTCAACACACACACACACTCATCCAAAAACATACAAACACACACAAATCCAAAATAAAAACACACAAATCCAAAACACATACACACACACACATACACGTGAAACATAACACACACACACACTCATCCAAAAACATACAAACACACACAAATCCAAAATAAAATACACACAAATCCAAAACACATACACACACACAAATCCACACAAAAACATGAAACAAACACACTCATCCAAAAAGAAACACATCCACATCCACACAACACACACACACACACACACACTCATCCAAAAACACACACACACACACACTCATCCAAACACACACACACACACACTCATCCAAAAACACACACAACACACACAACACACACACACATCCAAAAACATACAAACACACACAAATCCAAAATAAAATACACACACAAATCCAAAATAAAATACACACACAAATCCAAAACACACACACACATACACATGAAACAAACACACACTTATCCTAAAACAAGCACACACACACACACACACACACACACACACACACACACACACACACACACACACACACACACACACACACACACACACACACACACACACACACACACACACACTCACAAATCCAAAATAAAAACAGATCTGGAATCACTAATAAGAAATCAATGAAAAATAAATACAAACACACACACACACACACTTGATTAAGAACAAGCAAGTAGAATGCCAAAAAAAATTGAATCAATGAAAAATAAATACGAGTATATACCTTAAATCAAGCAGATCTGGAATCACTGAGATGTCTGGAAGCAATGAGAAATCGCCAACATGAGATCTTCAGTGAAAAGCTGCTGAGAGGAGAAATCTGGAATCAATAATAAGAAATCTGGAATCAATGAAAAATCTTGAAGGAAAGACAGATCTGGAAGCACATCTGGAAACAGGAAAAATAGGGAATATGGAAGAACATCTCATTGTGGAAGAGATCTGCTGGGCGGAGGTTTCTGGAATCGTCGGAGGTAGGTGATGACCGCAGAGTCGAACGGAAACGCTGGAGGAAGCAAAGGGCTGCCCGTCAGTGAGCCGCGCGGTGGCCGGCGAGCTCGGTCAAGACCAGGAAACCAGGCGAGAAAGCTCGACGGAGTAGATCAGGATCGCTGCGCAGACGGGGGGAGAAGAGAAGGAGACGCGCGATAGAAAGGATTGATTTTGCGAGAGCGATACGCGGAAGATGAGGCGCGGATTGAAAATGCCCTAAACCGGCGTATTTACAAACGCAATTTTAAAAAAGCGGCGCATTCAAACAGGTATAAAACAGCTCTGACGGTTGGAATAGAGTTTTTCTATCCTTCAGAGCTGTCCCAAACAGAATGCTAAATAACAGCTCTGGCGATTGAAAAAATCACTTCTCAATCCTCCAGAGCTGTCCCAAACATGGCCATAAGCTGACCCCAAACAAAATCTAAAAAAAAAATTTTTTATATAAAAATCTCTATTCACAAAGTTGTCGAAACAAACGCTTGGCCAAAACTACATCTACTTTTGAAAGTAGCTTTCTCATTAGCATAAATGGATCAAACAGAGCCAACGATTTGGCCCGATCGCCAATCTCTCAAAATTATGGAAAACCGATAAGGGCGATGAAATGGGTGAAGACGGAGATCAATCTCCCTTACCAAAAGCAGCTCAACTTCGGAAATAGAAATGGCGTCGTCGTTGCTCTCACTTCCTCCGACACAAGTTCCGTTTCTTCCTCCCACATCCACGTTCTTTAGTCTTCCTCCTCTTCCGAAGACTGCTCTATTTCTGTTTTTTCATTGCAGCTGTCGAAGCAGACCGTCACCAGTTGTCCTAGAGCGCTTTCGTTTGTCGTCGGAGCAATCTCAAGAGATGTTTCTCATTGCGAAGAAGGTTAGCCGTTCCCCGCCTTATTGTCGCTGGATTATCTTGATACGAGCATTTTTTCTTAAGCTTTTGTATATATTAGCATTTTTTCTTAATCTTTCGAAAGAGGAATATTTTCCCTTTGTTGATGAACATGGACACTTATATTCTGTTTCTTATTTATAAATCCTCCCAGCACATGCATGATTACGTGTTTCCGTTTCTAAAGCTGATAATGCATTCAAATAGGCTTCAGTCCACAATGGTTATACTTGCTCTCATCCTCTTTAGTCTTGCCCCAATTGTTTAGGATGAATTTCATGAACTTTCATGCCTTGTTCTATTGTTTTTTCTTGTCAATTGCTGTGTCAGGGTTGTTAAATATAAGGTGGTGAACTGTTAAGGGCACATCAAAAATAGCTATATGCATATCATCTTTAAAATAAAAACACCTAATATTTGTTAGGGTGGAGTGCTCAAAGTATTCTACCATACCCATCAAGTTTGGAATGTGATATAAATAGTACTTCCAGCATAGGACCGGGTCCTAGAGTGACACGAACCCGTTAGGCTATTCCGAGTCGGTCTTGACACGACAGGACATATTTAATACACATTAACAATCTCCTCCTATGTCCGTCGTGAACCCAGACTTCAGGTAGAGGGTGGTTTGTGTAATATTCAACCAGAAGTGAGACATACACAACCGTGTCCAGCACCTGTTTAAGATAAAATCAGACTATAACACAAAATAACATACACGCATAAGTAAATGAAACTCAGCTGCAACACAAACGTCTCAGGTACAATCGAGACACATGCCCTATACACCCGGTGTCCCAAAACAAACAGAGATCTAATGTCCAAACAAACAGTGCTATAAAATAAGAGCTAAACAATGCTCTGAACAGAAGTACATGAAATAAACAAAATAACATTCAGAAAACTAGTCATCCAAAAGATCATCCTTCTCCGGATCCCAGTCAATCAGTGCTCCTCCTATCACAGAAAATCCTGCAATTTCAACAGAGAATTTCATTTTAGAATGAATTATATCCTTTGCCAATTTGCAGATATCTAGTTTTAGCATAAAACTTGGTATTAATTATTATTTAATTTGGCTGGGAGGACACGTTCACAGAGTATTATAGTTTAACCTCAGAATCTGTTATCTGTTTCCAAATGAAACGATTATCAGACTTCTGGACACCGCAGCTATATCTGTAATCCTATATGGAATGTCATGGTTACTGCCCTTCTAAAGTCAATTGGAACTCATCAAGTTTGGAATGGAACCAATCTCCAGAAGAAGAGACAAACTAAGTCAGATTGTGTTATCAAGTTTGGAATAACACTCTCCTCCAAGGCAAAAGTCGAATCCGATGAAGCTGTTAACATCAAGTTTGGAATGAACGGCTTACCAGATCCGAGCTCAGCAACCAAGAGCATCAACGGACCACAACATGCTTGCATTGACAAATGAAATATGGAATAATCAAAACGTCTGGACTAAGGCTGAACTGAATCGCCTGATACTGAACTAAGACCGAACTAAATCGCCTTTAGTCCCATTTCCCCCACTGTTTTGATTAACCGATCTTTGGGCATTCCTTTCGTCAGTGGATCGACAAGGTTATCCTTTGAACGTACATCAATCAAAGTGATGGTTCCTTGTTCTTTCAGATAATTCAACAACGCATGTCTCAGTCGTACATGTCTCCTCTTAGTATTATAGAGAGTATTCTTAACGACTTGAACTGCTGCTTGATTATCACAATACAAGCTCAACGAGTTGACTTGTAACTTAGACAGGGGAATGTCTAAAATCAAGTTTCTGATCCAGTCTGCCTCTTCACCAGCTGAAGCTAAGGCAAACAACTCGGCCTCCATGGACGACAAAGCTATACAGGTCTGTCTTTTGGATTTCCAAGTGATAGCAGCTCCTCCCAAGGTGAATATGTATCCACTGGTGGACTTGCTGTTCCCGACTTCTGAACACCACGAGGCATCAGAATGTCCTTCCACGGTAGGTGGGTAACCAGTGTAGCACAGAGCATAGTTTGTAGTACCTCGAAGGTATCTCAACAGCCTATCTAGGGCAACCCAATGCTCTTTGCCAGGACTACTGGTAAAACGACTCAGCGCGCTAACCGAGAAAGCAATGTCTGGTCTCGTACAAGTTGTAGCGTACATGAGACTACCAATTATTTTGGAATATTTGACTTGATCAATGCTGGTCTCTAAATTAGGACTTAACTTAACATTATGATCAAACGGTGTCTCAATCGGCCTACACTTATCAAACGGTGTCTATGATCAAACGGTATTATAGAGAGTATTCTTAACGACTTGAACTGCTGCTTGATTATCACAATACAAGCTCAACGAGTTGACTTGTAACTTAGACAGGGGAATGTCTAAAATCAAGTTTCTGATCCAGTCTGCCTCTTCACCAGCTGAAGCTAAGGCAAACAACTCGGCCTCCATGGACGACAAAGCTATACAGGTCTGTCTTTTGGATTTCCAAGTGATAGCAGCTCCTCCCAAGGTGAATATGTATCCACTGGTGGACTTGCTGTTCCCGACTTCTGAACACCACGAGGCATCAGAATGTCCTTCCACGGTAGGTGGGTAACCAGTGTAGCACAGAGCATAGTTTGTAGTACCTCGAAGGTATCTCAACAGCCTATCTAGGGCAACCCAATGCTCTTTGCCAGGACTACTGGTAAAACGACTCAGCGCGCTAACCGAGAAAGCAATGTCTGGTCTCGTACAAGTTGTAGCGTACATGAGACTACCAATTATTTTGGAATATTTGACTTGATCAATGCTGGTCTCTAAATTAGGACTTAACTTAACATTATGATCAAACGGTGTCTCAATCGGCCTACACTTATCATATCCCCAGGTAGAGAGAAGTTGCTCAATATAATGAGCCTGGCTAAGAGTAACTCGACCCTTGTCAACTCTAACCTTCATACCTAACAGGGTATCAACAGGACCGAGGTCCTTCATGTCAAATACTTCTGCCATAGTGGATTTAACATCCCTAACTGCAGCAATATTAGACCCTAAACCAACATATCATCCACATGTAAGCATATGATGACTGTTTGATTTGACAAAGAGCGGTAATAAAGGCATTTGTCAGAGAGACTGGACTGGAATCCAATGCTCTTTACTACCTGATCAAACTTCATGTGCCACATCTTAGGTGCTTGTTTAAGACCATAGATTGACTTATCGAGTTTGCACACTTTGTCTTTTTGATCTTTGTGTACATAACCTTCAGGTTGAGTCATGTAGATCTCTTCATTAAGCTCTCCATTTAAGAATGCAGTTTTGATATCCATCTGATGAACTATAAAGTTCTCAATATAGGCTAATGCAAGAAAAATCCTGATAGTCGATAGGTGACACACAGGTGAGTAGACGTCAAAATAGTCAATTCCCCCTTGTTGCTTATAACCTTTAGCTACGAGACGCGCTTTATACCTGGCTATAGATCCATCGCTATGTAATTTCTTCTTTAAAACCCACTTGCATCCTAGGACTTTAGCACTTTTCGGTAAGTCAACTAGATGCCAGGTATTGTTATGTAACAGCGAGTCCATCTTATCATCAATGACTTCTGCCCACATCAACGAATCTCTAGACCTCATTGCTTCCTGATAGGAGAATGAATCATCCTCTAAGTGATAGGTGATGAAATTCTCACCAAAATCCTTAGGGATTCTCTCTCTGGTAGATGCTCTAAGTGGAATAGGTTCCACCTCTACAGGTTGGGGAGCAGTTCCAGAAGGGTCAGCTTCAGGTTCAACGATAGATTCAGTAATCATATCATTGGACCCGGAGACAGACAATCCATGATCTTTGGCAAATTTGTCTTAAAAAAATATGTCATCTCTAGACTCTATCACGGAATTCGTTGATAGATCGAGAAATTTGTCTGCTGCACTATCTTCTGCACTACCTAGATAGACGCATGTCGTCGTCTTATGTCCCACCTTAGGCCTCTTAAGGTCTTGTATACGCACATAGGCAATATAACCCCAAGTCTTTAGAGTATCGTACCTGCACGGATGACCGTGCCACAGCTCATACGGTGTAGAAGTGAGCTGAGAGTGAGGTACTCTGTTTAGAATGTGATTTGCAGTGCGGACTGCTTCTCCCCAAAAGGAATTAGGCATGCCAGCTGTTAGGAGCATAAAGTTCAACATCTCTGTCAACGTTCTATTCTTGCGCTCGGCAACACCGTTTGACTGGGGTGAGTAAGGAGCTGTGGTTTCAAGAATTATTCCCTCAGATGCACAGAATTCCTTGAATCCAGTAGCAGTGTATTCTCCTCCTCGATCACTTCTAAATCTCTTAATTTTCAGGTTTAACTGATTTTCAACACGAGACTTAAAGGTCTTGAACGCCTCAAAAGCTTCGTCTTTCGATTTCAATAGATACACATGACAATATCTAGAAAAGTCATCTATGAAAGTAATTAGATACTTCCTTCCCCCTCTGGTGGCATGACTGCGGAAATCACAGAGGTCTGAATGTATCAATTCAAGAAGTTTTGTGCTCCTAGAAACTGACTTGAAAGACTTTCTAGTGATTTTGGTTTGAGCACACACCTCACACTTGTCAAATCGAATAGACAGATCTAAGGGGATGCTTTGACTCTTAGCTAGATCTAACATCTTTCTATAGTTCACATGTCCAAGTCTGTTATGCAACAACTTAGGATCTATGAGGTTTGAACTAACCTGGTTAATGCTACCATTGTTTAAGCTAAGTCTATACATTCCGTTGATCAGATACGCACACCCAAAATAATGTGAATTTACCATAAGAGTCATTCTACCGTTTTGGGTTGTGAAGGTCATCCCAGCCTTATCTAGTAGACTTATTGAAATCAGATTTTTAGTTAAAGATGAAACTACTTTAACTTGTTTTAAAAATAAACTTTTACCTAACGAGAGAACCAGCTCGGTTGTCCCAAGCATGGGTCACCTGAGTCTCTCCTCCGTTGCAGTTCTCCACTCTCTCCTTAACCGCCTTAACCTCAGTCAGTAATCCTCTGTCATTCGTTACATGACAGGTAGCGCCGCTATCCAGCCACCACTCAGCAGACGAACTGCGGTGACTGCTCCTGATCATAGTCACGAAAGACTTGGGATCTGAAGCATCTGCCAGCATGTTCGCCACATTTTGTGTGGCTTCCTCCTTGTTTTTCTTAGGGGCCTTACAATCAGCCGCCCAATGTCCCCACTTACCACAGTTGTGTCACTTGCCCCTCTTCTTCTTTTTGAAAGAGGGCTTTTTAGGCTCTAACTGGGTAGAGGCATCACTTTTGGGCGCTGGTGGCTTCCTACGAGGCTTGCTGGGCCGAGACACAAAGTTGACAGTTTGTGAGGACTGCCCACCTTGTTCCTGTCTCTTCCCTGCAATGTTTTGATCCTCGATATGGATGAACCTTTTGAGTTCATCGAGAGCGATCTTTTCCTTCAGTCTGTGCATTTCAGTCTTGAAGGTCGACCACTCAGGAGGTAGCTTGCTTAAAATAGAACACACAAAGAGATTATCAGAGATACCGGACTTATCGTCCTCCAACTTCTGACGCAGGGCTTCCAGTTCAATTATTTGGGAGGTGATTGTCGAGTTTAAATTAAATTACATATTAAAGAACCTCTCTCCGAGGAGAGTCCTCGACAATCCCTCTTCCTTCTAGAAGTTCGCATTTAAGCGGTCCCAAATCTCCTTTGCGGTTTTATAACCGCTGTAGGTCAAGGCGAGTCTAGGGTTGAGTGAATTAAGGAGGTAGTCTCTACAGAAGTCTTCGTCTTTTCTCCACTGATAATCATCCACGTCCTCTTCGGTTGTGTCGAAATCACTCAAAACAGTGTAGAAAATCTCTCGTTCCTTCATTCCAAGCTGGACGTGCAGTCTCCAAGCATGGAAGTCGGAGAGATCGAACGACTGGAGCTTGACGATATCGTAGGATGTAACCTTCGGCATCTCGCTAAAGCTATAGATAGAACAACTGAAAAGAAATCACCTGAGCTGCGCAGAGACGAGTCGCGGTCTTCGGATCCAATCCAGAAAAAAGTTAGCTATATAGAGAGCAGTTCAAGTTTGATCTCTCAAATCAAACAAGAAAGAAGGCTGCCACGATCTCCAAGATCCAATAAGAAGATTGGAGAAGATGATTAGATGAGCAGGTTTGGTCTTTCTTCAGCAATCCGGTGACTGTTGATATGAGATCTCACGGTAAGTAGAGATCTTTCTCGCCTCCTCTGAGATAACGGGCAACAGCACAGTGGAGACGGGCTCCTCCTTGCGGCTGTTGATAAGAGATCTTCTGATCAAAGACGGGATCGATCTGATGTTCTGAATATTCCAGCGATCTGGACTGTGCGAGATCTTCCTCAAGCGGCAACAACAGAGAACTCGATCGGGAACTGGATCGATCAGCGAACGAGAGCGACCTTTGAACGGGATCGGCAAAGACGCGATCTGCAGAGGAATCGATCGGGAACTGCAGAGGATCCAGCGATCGGAAACTACAAATCGGGAACTGCAGAGGACTCGATCGGGAACTACAGATCTCCCTAATCTTGCGACAGGAAGAAACACAAGACCGGCGGCGGCGTTGATGCTTCCAGCGATCGGCAATAGGCGCGCAGAGGTTTTCCTCAAACGATGTGAGACTGAAACTCACAGAAGACTCTGCCCTAGATCGCGAGCAGACGAACTAGAGAACGACGGGATCTGGGTTCTTCTTGCGATCGGCGAAGGGAACGAGCGCAGGAATCGCGATAGGCAGAAAGGGCGACGGCGTGCACGAAGCTTGAGCGGAAACCCTAACCGGCGTATACTTTGAGAATGTTAGGGTGGAGTGCTCAAAGTATTCTACCATAAAGTTTGGAATGAGATATAAATAGTACTTCCAGCATAGGACCGGGTCCTAGAGTGACACGAACCCGTTAGACTATTCCGAGTCGGTCTTGACACGACATGACATATTTAATACACATTAACAATATTACCTCTAAATTAAGGTGGTTTGTCAGTTTCATTTTGTGTTCAACTCCCTCTAGCGCCGCCGGGGGAATCTCCGCTGCTCGCGTTTTTTGCTTTCTTGCTCGCCGTTTCTGCACCCTCCTGCTCTATATTTTGCTGGTGAATCATATACTTATGTTTATTCCTTTCTCTATATTTTGCGGAAAAATATATAAGCCTAGCAGATTCATTTGCACCCGAAATGTGGGGATAAACTCAGTGCTATTCAGGTCTGGAGTGGAGTAAAAATGTAAAATGAGTGTTTTTTGGAGTGGATTATGCAATGACAATTTTTTTTATTTTTTTATTTTTTTATTGGTGTGCATTTAACAACGTGGTCTGCATTTAAAATTTCATGGTGCATATCTATCACTGGTGTGCACACAACGATATTTGGTGTGCCCTTAGCACCACCCTAAATATATTCTTCAAAGAAAAATGAATTGAAGACAAAACTTAGGTGCATGATTAGGAGAGAATAATTCCGATATTTGGGGTGTGTTGGTGTTACAAATAAGCATGGAGTTAATTGGACGAAACTTAAATTGATTTCATGCCCCTCAAACAAAATGGCACACAATGAAGTTTGAGCTTGGATTCCAATTGATAGAAGTGGTCTCGAAGTAAACGTTTACTGAAACTATCAAATAACTGACATTTATAGCAGATTTAAGAAAGTATCACAGTATCTTGAGCAAGAACTTGTCAGATAATATGGTAATTTCAACACGACAAAATCACCAAAAAAATAACAAAACCATCTTAGTTCGACAATGGTGTGAGCAACTGTGAGATAGTTAGACCGACACTTTATAAAGAGACTATGGACTATTCTTATCTTTGGGGTAAACCACATATTATTATGTGATTATTTGAGTATGTATTGCTTCTCCCTTGTTTGGGCTCATATTTATTTTGAGTTGTGGTATTGTCACAACTCACACGGGCCACTCCGTTTGTTCGATGCCTCTTATTTCAATGACACCGACCCCATGAGATGGATTGCCTGCGTGGAACAATTTTTTAACATTTCTTTGCCTCTAGAGCCACAAAAGGTTGCCCGACTCTCATCAGCATGGAGGGGTCAGCCCGCCATTGGGTCTGTTGGCCAAGACAGAACAACCCTTCGCTCTCTTGGGCGGAACTTCAACATGACCTCATCCTCCACTATGATGTTCGCTTTTCAGGGACAACAATTGAACGTTTGGGTGGTGTCTGCAATCTGGCTTCCTTGACGACTGCATCGACGAGTTCATTGCCTTGGCGACGCATGTTCTTGGCTTACCGCCAGATCACTACTTGGGCTTTTTCATGCAGGGGCTACTTCCCCACATCCGATCCAGCCTTCGCACCCACCACCCCCGGACGATTACTGATGCAATGGATCTAGCCCGCTTGGTGGAAGAGGACTTCAAGGTCACCTCCATCGATACCGTCCAGTCACCGGGGAGTTCTACGCCCCACCAATTACCTACCCTCCCCCCACCCTTTCGGCCACCACCCCAGGTGCATTCTGCGACTCCCCCGTGCCTCAGACCACTTCCCTGATCGCCCCGACCACCAAACAGCCCCCAGATGACCAACTGCGAGTGCCATGATCTTCACACCAGGGCCTCTATTTCCGTTGTAAACAACCCTACTCCCCAACTAATGACTGTCCTCTGAAGGAGCTCCGCATCACCATTGACGAGGACTTGAAAATCACCCTTGGGGATTTCGAATCCTTAGAGGGCGATGACTCACCTGCTGCCATGGGTCCCCCCTACACGTCTGCTTCGTCTCGAACTTCTGTGCTTTGTGGTTGGTGGCACCTCTGGCCCCCTCGCTATGATGCTCACTGGTTCCCTGGCTGGCACTCCCCTGACGATGCTGATTGATTGTGGGGCCAACCACAATTTCATCTCCCTGCACCTGGCGATACATCTCGACATTCTCCCGCCTCCTTCCCCTCCTCTCGCTATTATCTTGGGCGATGGCCGTCGCACTACCACTGGGGGCCTCTGTACGGACCTGCATATGACTGTGGGGCCCTGCCCTCTCCGCATAGATTTGTACTCGTCTGAGCTTGGTGGTCTTGATGCCATACTTGGCGTCGCTTGACTTCGTACACTCGGGTATGTGCATATCAACTGGGCCCGCATGACGATTCACTTTTCTCAAACGGGAGTCCCTTTCCTTTTGGAAGGGGAGGCGTCCTTTTCCCATTTGTCGGCGGCACCCTATCCTCCTCAGCAGCAAACGACAGTAGATTCAGCCACATACCTGTGGCGCGATGTCGAGTTGACCCGCCCGTCCGCCCCTCCACCATCCCAGCTGCAGTGCGTCCCGGTAGTTGCTTTTGCCCTGAGGACAAGGAGAATTTCTGAGAAGGCGACATTGTTATGAAAACGAAAAAGGGAAAAGGGACAAGGAGACGAGTATATGATGCATAATTCGACTTCGGGGCCAAGGCGACGTGGACACAGATCCCAACTCGACGACGTACGTTCGCTAGTAGTGCGCACGAGTGCAGTGTAACCGTCAGCTTTATCTTTTATTATCGCACGTGTATTTTGGGCCGTGGGTTATTTACTATTTTCCCTTGCGTACTTTGGAATTAGGTACTATATAAGCGTATGTGTATCTTTCATTTGCTAGCTTGGAAGTATGATTAAAATGGAACCCTATGGGTTTTTCTCTTCTCCTCCTCTCCCCTTTTCCTTCTTCTCACTCTTTTTCCTCCTTCTTTATCTTGGAACCCCCGGCTACGTAACACACATGATCATCCCATGCTTCCGGTCCAGTGCCAAATTCATCAACATATTTTTCTGAACTTCCCATTGCCCTTAGTAAAGGTATCAGATCTTGCAAACATCTATTGCCACATTATATTTCCTATGACACTCTAACTTCTTCACATAGATCCTTTGCATCTTCTCTCGCATCTATTTCTATTCCATCCTCATGGCAAGAGGCTCTTGGGCATCAAAAGTGGAAAGAGGCAATAATTGAGGAAATTTAGTTTGGAAAAAAATTTGTACATGAGATTTAACACACACCCGACACGGAAAAAAGATCTTTGGTTGTAAGTGGGTGTTCACTGTGAAACAGAGTTTTGAAGGTTTAGTGAAACGTTTCAAAGCGAGACTGGTGGCAAGGGGATATACTCAAACCCTAAGGATTGATTATCAAGAAACTTTTGCTCCTGTTGAAAAAATGAACTCTATAAGAGTCTTGTTATCTTGTGTTTTGTGCAATGAATGGAATCTTATCCAATTGGACGTGAAGAATGCATTTCTTCATGGAAACTTAGAAGAAGAGGTGTCTATGTCTCTCCCCTGGTTTTTGTCCTCACGGTTCTGAAGGGAAAGTATGCAAACTTAACAAAGCTCTCTATGGGTTGAAGCGATCTCCGAAGGCTTGGTTTGGTTGTTTTCACAAAGTCATGATCTCTTGTGGATACAAACAAAGTCACGATGACCGTACTTTGTTTATCAAATAGAGGGACAACACGTTAACATCTCTCATTGTCAATGTTGATGACATCGTCATAACATAAGATGATGTTGATGAAGTAAAAATTTTAAAGAGGAATTCGACGAAGGAGTTTGAAGTTAAAGATCTAGGAAAACTTAAGTATTTTTTGAGGATTGAAGTTGCTAGATCTAAACGTGGCATTTTTATCTCCTTGATTTACTGGAGCAATCTAGAAAGAGTGGGCGTAGACCCGCCGATATTCCTATGGAGGCCAACCACAATCTTGGAAGGGATGATGGGGATCCTATTGAAGATGTTACTTGTTACCAATGTCTTGTCGGGCGGTTAGTCTATCTATCTCATACTCGCCCTGACATAGCTTATGTTGTGGGATCCGTAAGCCAATATATGTATTCCCTAAAGACAAGGGCATCTCGATGGCTTATAGAATCTTGAGGTATTTGAAGACCTCACCAGGAAGAGGCATGCTCTTTACTTCTAATACATAATTGAAAATTAAAATTTATACTGACGCGGATTGGGCTTGATCTTTTGAAGACAGGCGATTTACATTTGGGTATTGCTCGTTTGTTGGTGGGAACCTGATTAATTGGAGAAGTAAAAAAACAACCCGTTGTCTCAAGGTCTAGTGTAGAAGCCGAATTTAGAGCTATGACACATGACATATATGAGGGATTGCAGTTACGCTCCGTTATGTGTCATCTAAGACTAAATGAGGCTAGTCCCATCCAGTTGTATTGTGACAACTAAGTTGCAACTAGTATTGCCCAAAATTCTATTCAGCACCATCACACCAAATATATTGAGGTGGACAGACACTTCATCAAAGGGAATATTGAGAAGAAGATTATTTGTACTCCATTTGTTCTTTCAGAGGGACAATTCACTGATATTCTCACTAAGAGTCTTGGGGTGAATGTTTTTCATGGTTTTATTGACAAATTGGGCATGAGAAATATAACATGCCTAACTTGAGGGTGTTAATTATATCCTTGTATTACTTCTCTATATATAAGAGGAGTCCTCATATTATAATGACATTGATTTTATTTTCTTAAAAGTTCTCATAACACGAGGAAATATATAAGCATTAAGTAGAAGATTAGCGTTGTGATGTTACATACCTGCACATCATTGTCCACAAACATACAAGTATACTCCTGAAGAGCACACAAGTCTCATGAGAATGTCAGCTAGTCTCTTGTTTAAGAAATATAATAATGCAATGTTTAAATATGTTTATCCTCCTTAGAGGGAGAGGAGTCAAGGAGTCTATATAAGGAGGTCGCGGAAGGATTTCTCGTATCTAGTCTTATAGCTTCTACTTAAATTTGGGCAAGAGTAGCGTCTCGTAGTCTTGTCATAATCTTAGGTTTTGATGGTGAGTTTGTCTCTCGGATTGTATCCAAATATTCTACTTCCTCCCCCCTCCTTCCTCATCCTCTATATGTTAACAAATGGTCTGACCTGCCCTATGTCTCCATCGGTTGTCGGGATCCAACCAGCTTTGTCCCTCATTTACTCCCGTAGCCTTGTCAACATTGGCCATCTTCCCCTCCAACACTTCATGATTCCTCCCATCCCGCGCGACATGCAAATGATCTGGATAATGCATCCACGACAAAAGCTACCACATGACAGTGCCACTCTAGTACTAACTTCAACATCACGCCTCAATAACGTCTACTTCTCAATGTCAAGATTCTTTGCGCTATAGAAATTGTTAAAAATCCAGGGTTGAGATTGAGACACCTTGTGGCATAACAACACCAACATTCTTTTTACTGGAATACTGTATTATCACAAGCTCAGCTTCACTCATTTGACTTTGTGATAAAGTCAATTTTCAAGAGGTGTATATTATTATGTACACGTAAGTCAACACCCGCATACATTCAATTGCATTCCACAAGGACACAAAAGGCTCCAAAGAATATCGGCTAGTTTCTTATTTATGAAATATAATAATGTAATATCTAAATAGATTTATGATTTATCCTCCTTGTAGGAGATGAGCTTAGGAATCTACATAAGTAGGCCATATGATGTAGGGTAGGCTCTATGCGAAACTATGATGACTAGTTACGACTCTAGATGCACTAAACACTAGTCTTGCAATAATAAATATTATAAACCATAATGCAAGAAAACCACAATGAAGTAGAATTCCAAAGTAAAGAAACAAGTAATGTTGTATATATGCGAGATGCGGGAAAAGAACTACACAAGTGAATGAGTACCAACAAGTCACAATATAGGTGGCGTCAATGTTTACAATAATTATGAGGTAGATGGCTCAACGGGAGCTTGGTGAGATACTGGTAACCGGAGAGGCGAGAGAATGCTGAATTCGGGCTGTAAGAGGGGATTCGGATGGCTGGACAGTGTCGTTAGGCTGCTGGATTGCGTTTTAGTTGGCTGGATGATGGTGATAGGGGTGAGGGAGGCTGGTGGCTGCAGGAGTTGGGGTAGACTTGGAAGGAGATTTCCAGCACCTGGAATGAGGGTACAGGGGCTAGCTGGGCAGATTCCTGGACATTTTCCAAGTCGGCTATTTTGAAGGGAATGCTAATAAACTTAAATTAGGGGCAGTTATGAGAGGCAGTTTAGTGGATAGTTATAAGTGGTTTTGGGAGGTGGTGTCCGGCTAGGGGGGGGGGGGGGGGGTCAAGTTTCGCACTTGGATTTCCGGCTTTGGCACCGGACGATCAAAAGGGGGGAATTTTCCACGCAACATTCAATACCCATCAAATGAGGGTTTCTACCTCTATTTATAGATTAACAATTGGTTATGAACGATCATGATTCTCCGATCACGACGACCTTCAAAACATAATAAAAATCAGAAAAATACAAATAAAATACTAAAATTCTTAGATCGACGATTCACTCTAAATGAACGGTTTTGATCGTCACAAGCGGTTGCTTGGTTGACGCGTGTAGACACTTAAAGGTTAGTGACATATCCCCATACCATGTAGTGGTGTAAGAATACCAAATTTGACAAAGGATATTTAGAGTTTAAGATACCTAATGTAGGAATGTGATGACAAAAGTTATATAAACATATGCAATTCACAATTCACAAATAATTGTATCAGTAATAAATTATATTTTAGATGCAAAATCAAATATGAAGAATTTTGTGGCAAACTCATTGTTTAACTCAAATTAGTGGGTCGAAAGCATGCAAAATCATAAATTAAATAAAATTTGCACTCAAAAAGACTTGTTTGTATCAAACTTGAGGATATATAATTTAAGAAGTTAAAGAAGAGATTTCAGAAGTAAAAAAGCAAAATACAAATGAATAAATTACCAACTATGGTAACAGGTAATGTCTAGCATCTATTCAAATAAAAAGTTTCGCTCCACTACTATGCAAGATGATCTAAGCATTCAAGTAAAATTTAAAGACTTTGTAACCGGGTTCATCGGTAGTAACTATCTTCTTACAATATGTAGATACTCTATTTATATTACTCTCCAGTTTCCTTGTTATTTTCTTTGAAGTCCGCTAACTTCTGTTCTATGATATCACATGAACTATAATTTGAATTTGAATCCTGGCTTGATTAATTTAAACGTTGCCATCATTTGAATAAATTGAACCTAAACTCTGTACCATTTTGAATAGTGAACGAACTAAAGATCTAATTAATAGGATAATATGAATCTTAACGGCATTTAAAAAATAAATAATAAAATTAACTCAAAATTCATTTCAACTTAAAATCATGTATTTTCGATTTATATACTTTTGAATTTGCTTCATCTATCCTAACAATTTGAGTAACTTCTTACAATATAATAGTTTTGAAAAACCTTATTGACTCTAAATATCATAAGTGTGTTCTGCAGCTAATCATAAGTGTCATATAGCTTAGTAATTTGATGTAATTAGTGCATTTAATTATTTTTTGTAAAATACCAATGTTGATAGATGTAATCATATAATCCTAACACTAGCAAATTATAACTCCTTTCTGACAATATCTAGTAGTTTCCAATCTATTCATAAGCTAGATGCAGCTATCACTTGCTCTTTACTAATGAGATAATCTAATGTTTCACAGACCATTCAAATGCTACCTAGTCTTTTATTAGTTCCTTGTGCTTGTAATATGTCTATCAGACTATCATCCCTAATCCCTAATCTAAAAATGAGCACAGTGAAGACTATTTTGTGATTTTGAAACAATGTTATCCTACTTTAAACATTCTTTTGGGGTCTCAGACTATTTTTTAAGAAGAACAACATTGGTTGGATTGGGGGCTTTCTCCAGTAATCTACTCCTAGCAAGCTTTGCTCCTGCTAAAGGTAAAAATTGTCAAAACTTTGCCTTGCTCATTACTTCACAAGTTATGCCAATTCCTTGCTTGAAAATTTATGCATTTTCCACTCTTTTTCCCTTTTTCGTAAGTTATATTTTTTTCAAGCGATTGGATAAACATAAACATTTTTTACGTGAATTTAATTAGGCTTTTGGTTTCAATAGGTAATTTGATTTACCAAAGAAAAGAAAATTAAGAGTTTCTTAGTTCAAATAAGTAATTGGATTTATTAAGGAAGAGAAAAATGAAAGATTGTTTTGTTGGACGTCTGCCAATGCTATTAAGATGTCAGTGTTATCTGTCAAACAATGTGTTTGATTCAGGTTGTTGTTTAAAATATATCTTGGCAATTTAAAAAGTCATTAGATGTCAATAGTTTCTTTAGATACCGGCCCACTTTGGCAACATCTAGATTCCAATTTCTTAGGATAAATGGTATATGGAAAAATATGTTAACAAACATAGCAATGCCATATTTAAATAACATGAAATTACATTACATACTTTTAAAGCAAATAGTCTGTAAACAAATGCATATTTCTCATCAATCAATAAGCATGAAACTTTTTTTCACTAACTTCTTCAGCCAAGAAGTGAAATAAATGTCAGTTCAATTCTTTATCATTTTGATTACCGTTTTTTCTTTCTAGTAATTCATCAATTCAAATAAAGTAATCATTAGTGGTTGTCTTCCAAGTGAATGTTTGTGATAACGAGTGATTGATACATCTCTACTAGCCCTTGTAATTTATCAACTGACTCTACTAATTTTGCAGAAGTAACAGACAGGTATAAACCTTTTGTGGATTTTACTGATGGTTATTCATATGTCTACCCCTCAGATTGGAGAGTATGTTTGCTAACGCATTTATGTTTGGTGAACTTCTGTTGTTAGTGGTTCATTTGTTTAGACCTTTTTTGAATTCACAATCAAAATTACTAAGGGGGGGTTGGCCTACAGACATCTATTTAGCAATGCATCACATGTGATTTCAAGGTTTTTTTTGAATTGACATTACATGTATAAAACTATCTGGATAATAATGTTATCCTTCAACTATAATATATTTGATGTAAGATTATTGTTCTGGGCTCGTCTAGTTCTTATTATCCTTTTATTATTGTCTTTTATGTCGCATTTTTAAGCAAGTCCACATGTTAGGGCTTATGCTGCTTATTTACGTTTATGCCCCATTTGTAAATCTAGTTAAATTCCTTGGGCTAGTGGAATGGTATGCATGAAATTTTGTCTATTCATTTCCCCTTGATGAGATTATGGTAACTCTCACCCCCGAGCACACCCCGCCTAGGTAGTCGTGGTTCCGTCTCCACATTATCCTCCGCCTCCATCTTCCCCGTTTCCGGCAACCCTACCAACATTATACAGCGAGCCTATAACAACTTGATACCAGAGCGAGCGGTAATCCCCCGTTTCGCCTAGTATTAGTTCCTCCCTCCGTTCCGCAGCACTCTTTGTTGGCTCAACCCACGCTGCAATACCCTCGTCGAGGCCGTACGACCATCCCCGTACGCCGCCGACACCAAAGCAAGTACTCCAGTGGCGATCGTGTGCCTCCTGCTTCGTTGCGCCTGTATCCCGAGAAGGCGAACAACTCTCGACCTCCCGCGTCCGCATCCATAGCAGGCGAAGAGATCTCGACATTCGGTCGGTGAGCCCTACATCCTTCTCGTTGATCTCATGCATCCTTCCTGTCGATCTCCTGCATCAGGTCGTAACTGCACCCAGTTTCCGACATCCCTGCTCCTCGCCTGCGCCCGTCAAAGCCCAGCTGTGAAGATCGAAGCCACGATATTTCTTCCTTCTCGAGCCCCCGATCCTCGAGCCGCCTATCTGCTGCCGGTCCCTGCACCGACGCGCCTCGCACACCTCCTGTCACGCGCGCAGAACCGTCAAGCACTCCTTTCCTTCGAGCCCATTGCATTGTTCTCCTGCCTGTTCTCTCGAGTCGAGTTGCCCGCATACCTGCGCCCCTCCTTTTTACCATGCGTGCACTTGATTCGAACCCTGTGCCTTTAGCCTCCTACATCCAGAAC
Organism: Dactylorhiza incarnata; assembly: GCA_033032865.1. NCBI lineage: Eukaryota > Viridiplantae > Streptophyta > Magnoliopsida > Asparagales > Orchidaceae > Dactylorhiza > Dactylorhiza incarnata. The sequence continues at coordinate 2,961,560 of JAWHQI010000173.1, forward strand.
TCATTAATTGATTAATCATTTAATTGGTTGATTAATTATTCATTCTTCGGCATGGGTGATTTCTCCGCCAAGCTGATTAAACTTCAGGATCAGATGCGTCTTCTTATGGCATCATATACTGCCTCTGAAGCCCGACATCAAGAAGTGCAAGCCCTACACCTGGTCGCCCTTGTCGAACTCACCAACCCATCAACTTTTGTTAACATGATCTCTCGTCATCCGAACTATGTGTATCCACCCAGCCCGATGATTGTACCACCACACCCCATACCACCGCCGACTCCTGTGAGCCTTCTCCTGCCACAACTTTGTTCTTCCCCGCCGCGGATCTCATTGGCTTTAAGCCCTGTACCAGCCATTCTACCAGCCACCTCCATCTAACACCCTCTGCTCCCGCCACAGCCTCTCCGGATCCGAGCCCCGCTCCATTTACGAATACCACTCTATTGGCTCCGCGACGTACGACCCTCGTGATTCCCATTCCACCAGATCAATGGTCTGCCTCGCTCGTCCACAACCGCCAGACAATCATTATTCTGCGGTTACCAAGACGCCCTACTTCTCGGCGCCCCTCTGAAAGCAGTGTCATCTGTTATGACATTTGTGAGCATGACAGGAGCTCTCGTCCCGATGACACGTCTGCTCTGCCCTTCCGCTACCAGGAAATGTTTTGGCACGAAGTTAAGGAACCTGAAGATTGCACCGTTCGGGTCACGCTCGAGCTTGAGGTCAAGCTCAATTTCAAGAAGGTGTTGAATGTTATGGGCTCAGGCCTAGTTCTTATTATCCTTTTATTATTGTCTTTTATGCCTTACTTTTTAAATTAAGCCTACATGTTAGGGATTATGTCACTTATTTACATTTATGCCCCTTTTGTAAATCTATTTAAAGCCTCTTGGGCTAGTGGAATGGTATGCAAGAAGTTTACTATATTCCTTTCCCCTTGATGAGATTGTGGTTGCTGTCTCCTCCCGAGCATACTGCACCTAGGCAGCCGCGGTTCCGGATCCATAGTATCCTCTGCCTCCGTCATCCCCGCCTTCGGCTAGCCTCCGACAACCCTACCAACAGTATACGGCGAGCCCGTAACAATTATCATCATATAACATGTTATTTAGAAAGACCAATGGTGGTTATCATAATTCTTCTATTGTTATTTTTGTAAACAATAACCTGACCCACAACTTATGCCCCATAATTTGACATGGATGTAAGCATTATCTGACATCTAGATGTTATCAAAATAGGATATTCATGTCATTAATAATTCAACTAATGACATATGGCAGGGAACCAAAAGCTCCCAAGTCCTATTTTAATGACATCGATTGACTTCTTTTATGCAATGTTTTGTTGTCAGTAGATGTAAATTTCTGCCCTAGTGATTTTTTTTAAGTAGTGATGGCACGTGACTTCTCAAATATAAGCAAAAGAACAATGTTATCCATCAAATATAATGTTTAGTATGACGTTTTACATATATGATATAATTGTATCTAGGAAGATCAATAGTTGGTTATCATATTTCTTGTTATTGTTATTTTTCTTTACTGTCGAATAATTTGTCATCTTGATGACTGCATTGACTGTATATCTAGATGCTATCAAAATAGAATTTATGGTGTTTGTAAATCAAACCACTTAGTGAATCAAACTGTTAGCAAAATAAGAGTTTGACCAAGTCAATGGCGGTGTTCATTTATATATATATATTATATATATATATTATATATATATAAATAGAATACTATTTGTTTGCAAAGGTGGCAGCATTAAGAATGGCGTAAAAAATGAGGTTGACTTGGTCAATGACAGTTATATATTAATATATTAATATATTTGGAAAATAGCTGGCATGAGGCGTGAAGTTTGGATGGCCACGTGGTGGAGTTTGATTTGCTAGCAAATCCTATTTATAGCAATCAAAGCTGGCGGATCATAACAAGCGCGCGAGTAAGCAGGAATTTCCGAATTCTGCGGTCAAGTTTTGGAGACTGGCAACCTGTTTGCGGGCAGGAGTGAAAAACGGCAGTTCAGCAATAGCTCTTTGAAAAGAGCGGTCTGGAAGTTGCGGTCAGGAGCAATCGAGAAGCGCGTGAAAGCAACGATCTAAAATAGGCGATCTCCTATTTGCGAACTCCCATCAACGATCTCATCTTGCCGACCTCTTCAGCTCGCATGTGTTGTTAGGTTGTGTTGTGTTGAGTTGTAATGCACAGTTGTGATTGTGTGTATGTGTGAAGTTATTATTTTAAAGTTTGTAACCTCTTGTTGATTAGTAAGAAGTTGTTTGCCTCCAATTATTTGTTGTGCCCACGTTATCGCTTCCAACAGTGGTATCAGAGTTAGGTTCCAAACCTTGGAAGAAACTCCGAAGAGTTGAAGAGCTCGTCGTGATGGAGATGGTGAATGTTATGCCGGGTCAAGTTCCTAAGTTGACAAAGACCAACTATGGGAACTGGAGCATTCAGATGAGAGTGTTACTCGCATCGAAGGAGCTGTGGGAGATAGTTGAAGATGGATACGTAAAGCAAATTACTGAACAATAGGCGGCGTTGACTAACGCACAGAAGACGACACTGAGAGAGGCAAGGAAGAGAGACAAGAAGGCTTTGTTCTTCTCGCATCGAAGGAGCTGTGGGAGATAGTTGAAGATGGATACGTAAAGCAAATTACTGAACAATAGGCGGCGTTGACTAACGCACAGAAGACGACACTGAGAGAGGCAAGGAAGAGAGACAAGAAGGCTTTGTTCTTGTTATATCAAGGGGTTGACGAAGCGACCTTTGAGAAGATCTCGGAAGCTAGAACTTCTAAAGAAGCATGAGAGATCTTGCAACGCTCCATGCAAGGAGTTGATGGTGGACAAAACTATGCTTGCAAACGATAACGGCAAGTGTACCGTATCGAATGTAGTATAGGTTATAAAAACCAAGGTCGTATTAGACTCGGGGCGGTTGAGTACTCTTACTTCGGAAAATCTCTATTATTTTATCGAATAACACTTGTGGTTGGTTGGTTGCGAGAAAGAGAAATAGCTTATTTAAGTTGATGAGTTAAAGGATAGTACTCAACCTTGAATCACCTTGGGAAAATAAAATATAAAAAGAACAACTTCTAAATCTCTTAAGAAAATACTTGACCGTGGAGGTTCCCGATTTATGAACACACCTCTCTCGAGGATACGCTCAACTGAGTTTAGTTGATCAAACGAACTTTCGTTCTAGAATCAAAATCTAAAACTCGTCTTATCGTAGTGAACCCCTCTATTGGATTTGACTCCAATCCGGGAGAATTATGTCATCCTTGCTTGAGGAGTGCATTCAACTCTCTTTATTCTTGAAATGATCGATTCGAAATCAAAACCTCTCGGTTATTAGATTGTGAAAACAAAGATGAGAATTATATATCGACAATATAATCTCAATCCAATAATAGTTCAAGAATAAATCTAAAGTATTCTAAGGAAGAGAAAGAGAAGCTAGAATTTAGATCAAGAATTATATTTTCCTTGGATCATCTCGGTCGAGTACTAATAGAATTTAGCTACTCATAGAGATGGAGGAAACAATGAAATGAAAGAAGTGCATAATGAAAGTTGAGAGTAAAATAAGAGAAAAAGTACTATTTTATTGATTAGCAAAAGAAATTACAACTAGAAAATTGAAAGTTACAAGCTTGGGAAATAAAAGTGCAAGAAGAAAAGGACATACAAGATTAAAACTAGTGCAAGAAAATAAGCTAGAACTCCAAAACTTCGTCCTTGAACATCTGGAGAAGGTCCCCTTAAATAGCTGAAATTTTGGTGTTACACGCCCTTGGTCACGCCCGTGACCAGGGCGTGTCGGGGGCGTGATCGGCTGGGTGCGGGAAGGGCGCCATCTGGCTTCAATGCAGGCGTTTCGGACGCGTCACGCTCTTGGTCATGCCCGTGACCTAGGGCGTGTAATCTCAATTAAGTGCTGCTGGCGGGAAGCTTCGGCGGGAAGGCGCGCTGTTGAACTTCGTCGAACTCTTCATTTTCGTCGAACGCAGCAGCCGGGCGAAGTTCGTCGAACGCCTCAATATTTGTTGAACGTTGCTGAACTTTCGTCGATCTCTTCATTTTCGTCGAACGCAGCAGCCGGGCGAAGTTCGTCGAACGCCTCAATATTTGTCGAACGCGGCCATGGAGCAGTTCGTCGATCTCCTTAGTTTTTGTCGAACGCTGCTCATATCCAGTGGTCACGCCCCCAGGTCACGCCCGTGACCTGGGGCGTGTAGCTTTAAAATTACGTGGCAGGCGTGCTGGCAGAGGGTGGTGGGTTCCGGCCGTGACTCTGATGTCACGCCCTTGGTCACGCCCGTGACCTGGGGCGTGTACTTGACGAATTCTTCACGGAACGACTCCGGGGCGGCTGAAACCTGTCTGGAACACTTCGTAGGTTACACGCCCATGGGTCACGCCCGTGACCTGGGGCGTGTAAATGCATTTTCTGCTTCAAATGTCCAGAATACCTGAAAATATAAAATAAACATAAGTTAACTTATGAAATTAACATAGGAAAGATTTATACGATATAATTTATAAAAATAACATAATTTCATAATAAAATTGTAGTAATACTATGCTAAAAGATGAGTAAATAAATTACTCATCAAACACCCTCATACTTGCTCGTTGCTCGTCCCGAGCAAACCATTCTTCATAAGGGTAGGAAAATTAATGCAAGATAGAATTATGAAAACTAGAGAGTAAAATGCGAAGTATTATGCTGGCATGCATAGATATTTTAGTAAAAAGATGTTCCTGGTATAAATACTAATTTATGAAATACTTCAAAATGCGTTATAATTATTTATCATCACTTTAAAAATGAGTCGACGGTCAATCAAAAAGTTATGAAGAGGGAGAAAATAGTGTGATTGCTGAGATTTGAATTACTAGACTTGAACGCTCGGGCTGGCCTCCAAAGAAATCCATCAATGTCGACGGCCATAGGCTTGCCCGTTTGCACCTTCTCCACTGCACTTCATACTAAATCAACTCTATGGATCTTTAGGGCTTAAATAGGGTATATTTTAAGGCTTGGGTTTAAGGGTGAGGTAAACAATGATAAACATGAAGGCGCATTTCACTTAAACAAAAAATTTTGAGCTAAAAGAAAATGATGACTACCGCAAAATAATGAAGCTTTACCCCCATACTCATATTTTTCTAAGGGGAAACACTCTCATTCTATTTTATTTATATCACGAATCTTCATAATTGGGATCATTCCAAGTATGCATGCGCATACCTAGGCCGCATATCATTATGAGATTATTGCCTTTTGATATAAAACTTTTCTTTTGAATTGATAACCATATATTTTTTTTCCTTCTTTTTTTTCATAGAATCGTACCCAAATATTTCACTTTTTTTTTTTAAATTTTAGCTCAAAATTTCAAGTGTTCATTTGGGTTTTGGGCTTTTTGGCTTTGGTGCCGAAATGATGAGGGTGGTTCAAATAAATGTGTAAGGCTCAAATTTGTGTGAACAATGGTAGTAAATCGAGGTTGGGTGCAAAAGCTCAAACTATCCAAAGAAAGGCCTAAATCATTTCCGTAAAGTTAATTTGTCTAAAGTGCACATGTTTCGAAAATAGCTTGGGGCAAGTCCTAGACATCGAGAAAGGACACCCTTCTGTTTAAATCGAGTAATAGTTTTCTAACAATCTTCTACACACTCACCTAAACTACTTTTAGATAAGACCGGATTCGATTTAAAAGTAAAATAAATTATTACTACGCAAATTAATAAAACATAATTTTAGATCTATGCCAAGAATTTAATATTACACCAACACTACTCAAAGACATGCATATGACTAGGAGCACTACATGAGTCAGCAATTTTACTCAAAAGTTTCAAAAATTATTCTAGCACAAAATTATTTTTAGTCCATATGAAAAACAGTCTACTTAGAACTTACAATTTAACAAGTGGGAGTTTTGATGAATAAAAAGAACATTACCTAATAGATTTTTTAGTTCTTGGACTTCCCAAGGTCAACCCGGTGAAGGGCTCGCAAGGTACTAGAGGTTATGATGGGAATCCAAGCCCAAAACGTCCTTTCCAAGAAATTTAATTTCAATTTTTTTTTATTTTTTGTTTTTGTTTTTTTTTTCAAGTAAACCTACAAAGAAAGCTATGCTACACCCACATACTTAAAATTAAACATTGTCCTCAATGTTTAAAACTAAGTATGAAAGATATAACTAAAAAAAAGACGACAATAAAGAAAAATCAAGATAAATTACTAAAGTGTAAAGAGGGCTTCCCTGGATGGTAGTCGGGGTTACCGGTCAAACACCTGCAGAGTTAAATTAGAAAAACAAACAAGAAAAGAAAGAGAAAAATAAAGAGGTTAACATTGGGTTGCCTCCCAAGAGTGCTTTGTTTACCGTCACGTAGCTTGACTAAGTGACGTTTACTTAAATATTCGTTAAGTGCATTGTTTCGATATTTCCGGTCGCTGGGTCGCCGGGGTGGTATAATTTCAAACGTTGTCCGTTAACCTTAAAAGATCCTTTTTCCGGGTGCTCTATAAGCACGGTCCCGTATGGCCAAACTTCTTTTACTCTGAAGGGACCGGACCATCGGGTTTTTAATTTCCCCGGAAAAAGCCTAAGTCTAGAATTAAAAAGTAGGACAAAATCTCCCGGTGAAAAAGTTTTTGGATGTTTAATTTTTTTATCATGATAGAATTTAGTTCGTTCCTTATAAAATTTATTATTTTCATAGGCATTCGTGCGTCATTCGTCTAGTTCATTAAGTTGTAGTTTTCTTTGTTCGGAGGCTAAATCTAAATTCAAATTTAAAAATGTTAGCGCCCAAAAAGCGCGATGTTCTAATTCTACCGGCAAATGACAAGCTTTAACATAGACTAGCCAGTACAGCGTACATCCAATGGCGGTTTTGTACGCTGTCCGATAGGCCCAGAGTGCGTCGTCTAATTTTAAAGCCCAATCCTTTCTATTAACGGACATGGTTTTTTCTAAAATTCTTTTAATTTCACGATTCACCACCTCCACTTGGCCATTTGCTTGTGGGTGATAGGCGGTAGATAGCTTGTGTGTAACTCCATATTTTGCTAAAATTTTAGCAAGTTGGTTGTTACAGAAATGTGTGCCCCGATCACTAATTAGTGCTCGGGTGTGCCAAATCGTGAAAATAATTTTTTTTAAAATTGTACGACGACTCTCGCGTCGTTGGTGGGAAAAGCTTGTGCTTCCGCCCACCTAGACACGTAATCGACCGCAACAAGAATATATTTATTATTACAGGAAGAGGGTAAAGGACCTATGAAATCAATTCCCCACAAATCAAAAATTTCGCATTCTAAAAAAATATTTTGGGGCATTTCGTCCCGGTTAGAATGTTACCTGACCGTTGGCACCGATCGCAATTTCTCACAAAATTGTGAGCGTCTTTGAATAAGGAGGGCCAATAGAAGCCCGCTTCTAGCACCTTTCTTACGGTCCGGTTCGCTTGATAGTGACCACCGGTTGGTCCTTCGTGGCAGTGCCGCAAAATTTTGACGTCTTCCTCGCTCGCAATACACCTTCTTACCACTTGGTCCGCACAGACACGAAATAAAAAGGGGTCCTCCCAAAAATAATTTTTCAAGTCCGAAAAGAATTTCTTCTTTTGCTGACTTGAAAAATCTTTTGGTAGGACCCGGCCCACCAAATAGTTGGCCAAATCCGCGTACCAAGGGGTGGAATAAGTCGTTACCTTTACGATGGCGAGGAGGCGTTCTTCAGGGAATTTGTCGTCAATTTCGGCCTCCACTAGCGCACCTGCCGCCGGATTCTCCAACCGTGAGAGGTGGTCGGCCGCAACATTCTCCGCTCCCCTTTTGTCTTGGATCTCCAAATCGAATTCTTGTAGTAGGAGGATCCACCTTAGCAGTCGAGGCTTTGCATCTCCTTTTTGTAGTAAATACCGGAGAGCGGAGTGATCTGTAAAAACAATAACTTTTGAAAGCGTTAAATATGATCGAAATGTATCAAACGCAAAAATTATTGCCAAAAATTCTTTTTCCGTTGTTGTATAATTTGCTTGTGCGGATGTTAGCGTTTTCCTTGCGTAATAAATTGAGTGAAAATGTTTATTCACCCGTTGGCCTAAAACTGCACCTACAACAAAGTCGCTCGCATCGCACATGATTTCAAACGGAAGAGACCAATTTGGCGCGATTAAAATAGGGGAATTGATAAGTTCGTTTTTAATTTCATTAAACGCTTTTAAACATTCATCATCAAAATGAAATGCGGATTCTTTTTCTAAAAGATGAGTTAGCGGTTTTGTAATTTTTGAAAAATCTTTAATAAATCGCCTATAAAAACCCGCATGTCCTAGAAAACTTCTAATATATTTTATATTAGTAGGAGGGGGAAGTTTTTCTATGACCTCGATCTTGGCCCTATCGACCTCGATCCCCTTATTTGAGATTTTATGCCCAAGGACTAATCCCTCTTGGACCATAAAGTGACACTTCTCCCAGTTGAGTGCCAAATTCGTGTCTTCGCAGCGTTGAAGAACACGATCAAGATTATTTAAACAATTTTTAAATGAATCGCCAAAAACAGAAAAATCGTCCATGAAAATTTCCATGACGTCTTCTACAAGTTCATTAAATATTGCCAACATACATCGTTGAAATGTAGCCGGCGCGTTGCAAAGACCAAACGACATTCTTCGATATGCGAAGGTGTCGAACGGACAGGTGAATGTGGTTTTCTCTTGGTCTTCGGGCGCAATTGGGATTTGAAAATATCCCGAAAGACCATCGAGAAAACAATAGTGTGAGTGACCGGATAAGCGTTCTAAGATTTGGTCAATAAAGGGTAACGGAAAGTGATCCTTGCGGGTAGCATCATTTAATTTTCTGTAATCGATGCATACTCGCCAACCCGTAACAGTACGGGTCGGGATCAACTCATTATTTTCATTTGTGATTACCGTTATTCCACCCTTTTTAGGCACGACTTGCACTGGGCTAACCCAAGTGCTATCAGAAATTGGGTAAATAATTCCCGCATCTAATAATTTTATTATTTCGGCCTTAACGACGTTCTTCATATTTGGATTAAGCCGTCGTTGAGGCTGAATAGTACTGCGAGATTTATTTTCTAAATTAATTTTGTGCGTGCAAAATGAGGGGTTAATCCCCTTGATGTCAGAAATTTGCCATGCAATTGCATGACGGTGATTATTTAATATTTTAATTAATTCGGAAATTTCCGAATCGTTAAGCGCGGAAGATATAATCACAGGCAATTTTGAATCTTTTTCTAAAAATATATATTTTAAATGTTCCGGCAATTGTTTTAATTCCAAACTCGGTGGCTCATCGTAAGATGTTTTTATTTTAGAAATGTTTAATTTTACTTCTTCAAATTTGAGCGGCCGAGTTATTTCTTTTAGACAAAATAAATTTTCAATTTCCGGATTTTCAAATAAAGGTGAAATTAATTCAGAAAATGACGTTATTTCCTCTTCAAAATTTGATTCTAAAGTAAAGCAAGAGTCGTCATTAGAAAAAGAATTTCTCATAGAGTTGTTAATACTAAAAGTTACTTCTTCAACCCCAACTCGTACGAGAAGTTTGCCATTACTAACATCAATAATTGCCCGAGAGGTGGCGAGGAAAGGACGTCCGAGAATAATAGGGACTTCGGCGTCTTCCTCAATGTCTAGGATGACAAAGTCTACCGGGAAGATAAATTTGTCAACCTTGACAAGCACATCCTCAATGACCCCTATCGGGTATTTAATTGATCTGTCCGCTAGTTGGATGCTTATATTGGTTGGGTTTGGGGTGCCCAAACCAAGCTTTTTAAGTAATGAAAATGACATCAAATTTATGCTAGCGCTCAAATCTGCCAATGCGTGTTTTATTAAGAAATTACCGAACAAGCACGGGATGGAAAACCGTCCCGGATCGTTTAATTTTTGCGGTAATTTATTTAATAAAATTGCCGAGCATTCAGCATTTAAAGATATACGCGAAAAATTTTCAAGTTTATTTTTATTAGAAAGAAGGTCTTTTAGATATTTTGCGTATTTGGGCATTTGGGCGATCGCTCCGAAAAATGGCACGTTTATTTGAATTTGTTTAAAAATTTCAGTAAATTTTCTATATTGCTCCTCATTGCGTTCATCCTTAAATTGTGAAGGATAAGGAATAGAAGGATTTTTAAGAATACGCGGAGCTAAAGTAGAAGAAGGTAGAGTAGAAGAAGAAATAATGTTGGAGTATATTATTGGAGTTATTATGTCGCTCTTTATTTATCCTTGTATATCTCTCCTATATATAGGAGAGTGCCTCTTTACTCTATTTTTAATTTTCAGTTTTGAACCTCTCCAACATGGTATCAAAGCCGGACGTGACGAAACCCTTCTCCTGCGTCGGCGTTCTTCCTCGCGTCTCCACCGCGCCTCATCTCCCGCGCCTCATCTCCAGCGCGTCGGCGTTCTTCCTCGCGTCTCCAGCGCGTCTCCAACGCGTCGGCGTTCTTCCTCGCAGTCAGCGTCTCCAGCGCGTCGGCGTTCTTCCTCGCAGTCAGCGCACCCAGCGCCAGTCTTCCCGTCTCCAGCCTCCCGCCTCCAGCCCTAGTCGGCGTTTTCTTCTCCAGTCGGCCAGTCTCCCGCCTCCAGCCCTAGTCGCCTTCCTCTCTCGTCCGTCGGCGAAGCCCTCTCCGCATGGCTGCTTGAGCCTTTCTCGGCGCCGGATCTATGCAGGCTTGAGACCGTGATTGCTCTTCCGGCGTCCGTTCTCCCTTTCTGTGGGAATGTATCTCCCTATTATTGTGTTTTGCGCTCCACCGACGCATCTCCTCTTTCTATGAGTGAGATTTCCTGTCTCTAGGCTCCCAGAGTTGTGCTGCCTTTCCTCTCTTGCTATGCCAGGAAGTAGTGAGACTCCGGATGTCTCCTCCGGTGGGAGTGCTCCTCCTGATGCTCTTCCTCCTACTGGATCTCTTCGTGCCAACCATGATCACGGGACTCCTCAGATTACTACTATTAAGTTGGATGGCACTAATTATCTTCCATGGGCTCGCTCCGTTACTCTGGCGCTCAAGAGCCGCCGTCTGTTTGGCTACATCAACGGCACTACTAGGGCTCCCACTGCTACCTCACTGGATTGGCCCCAATGGGAATCCGAGAACTCCTTGGTGATGTCTTGGCTGACCAACTCTATGCAGGAGTCTATTGCCCGCAACTATCTATTTCTTGATACGGCGGCCGACATTTGGAAACGTGCCGAGATTACCTACTCCTGTCGCGGGAATGCTGCTCAGATTTTCCAATTGCGGCGTCGGATTTTCCTCCTGCGCCAAGGGGATCGGCCCCCCGCTGCTTATTACCTGGAGTTTACCCAGCTTTATCAGGAATATGATCACTTTGACGCACTTACTCTTGTCTCCCCTGAGGATGATGTGCTGGTCCGTGCCCAGGAGGAACGCAATCGGATCTTCGAATTTCTTCATGGTCTCCACCGTGATCTCGATCCCATCAGTGTTCAGATCCTTGGTCGTTCTCCTCTGCCTTCCTTACCTGAGGTATATAGTTTGGTTCAACAAGAATATGATCGCCGGCAGGTTCGTCTTCCAGATACTGTTGCTGAGGGCTCTGCTCTTGCTGCTCGATTCAATCCCGGTGGTCGCTCTATCCGGGACACCAGGTCTAAACCTATGGACGAGGACCATTTGACGTGCGACTATTGCGGGAAGTCACGTCATACTCGGGACACTTGCTTCAAGCTTCACGGCTTTCCTCCTCCTCGCGGTGGACCTGCCACTCGTGGTGGCCGTGGATTTGGGCGCACTCTGGGTCGGTCGGCTTCTTCTCGCTTGGCTCATCTCTCCGATGCTGTTGATGATCCAGCCTCTTATGAGGGTTCTGATGCCCCTGCGGTTCCTTCCGCTCTTTCTGCTGAGGAGATTCAAGCCTTCCGTCGCTTTATGCTTGGCCACTCGTCTGAGTCTGCTAGCTCTTCCTATGCCCACCAGGGGACTCCAGGTGCTCACTCTGCCCCCGCTTGCTCTCCCACCCAGTGGATCATTGATTCTGGCGCCACAGACCATATGACTGGCTCTGCTACAGGTTTTGTATCTTATATACCTTTGTCTGGTAGGGACAAAGTGAGCATTGCTGATGGCTCCTTGTCTCCCATTGCCGGGAAAGGGTCCATCCCCTGCTCCTCCCTCACTCTCTCTTCAGTGCTCCATGTTCCTAAGTTTACCCGCAACCTGCTTTCTATTAGTCATCTTACTAATTCCATGAATTGCTCTGTAACTTTTTTTCTCTCCTCTTGTGTCTTTCAGGACCTGAAGGCGGGGACGGTGATTGGCTCTGGTAGACTGCGGGATGACCTCTACCTGTTCGACCCCTCCAGCTCTGCTCCACCTCCGGAGGCTCTTTCTGTTGCTCAGCTCTCTGTGGACTCTTGGCACTGTCGCCTGGGCCATCCTTCTCCCTCTACTATGCATCTTTTATTTCCGAATATGTCTAATGTATCTTTGAAAACTTTTAAATGTGATGTGTGTGATCTTGGTAAACATCATCGTACTTCTCTTAATCATGTGTCCACTCCTAGTTCTTCCCCTTTTACTGTGGTTCATACTGATGTTTGGGGTCCTTGCCCTGTTGCCTCTATTTCGGGTTTTCACTGGTTTGTTACATTTATTGATTGTTTTTCTCGTTGTACGTGGGTATACTTAATGAAAAACAAGAATGATGTCTTTCCTTTATTTCAACGTTTTCATAAGATGGTGGCCACTCAATTTAATACTGTCATTAAAATTTTGCGCAGTGATAATGGACGTGAGTATGTTGACTCTTCCTTTGAGCGTTATCTTACTGATCAGGGCATTATACATCAGACATCTTGTGTCTACACCCCGGCTCAGAATGGGGTCGCTGAGCGTAAGAATCGCCATCTTCTGGAGGTTGCTCGATGCCTCCTCCTGAAGATGCACCTCCCGAAGCATTTTTGGGGGGATGCTGTTCTTACGGCGGCGTATCTTATCAATCGCCTGCCGACTCGTGTCCTCAATTACAAATCCCCTCTTGCGGCTCTTTCTGTCTCTCCCACAAATCTCCTTCCTCGTATTTTTGGGTGTGTATGTTTTGTCCATGTTCGCCCCACGTCGAAACTTGACCTTCGTGCACTCAAGTGTATTTTTATTGGGTATTCGCCAACCCAGAAAGGATATAAATGCTTCCATCCTGCTTCCCGAAAGATATTCGTTACTATGGACGTCACATTTCGGGAGTCTGAGTCCTTCTATGAACCCTCACTTCAGGGTGAGACTTACCCAACGGAAGTGAGCTCTCTTCCCCTACCTATTCCTCCCTCATATATTCCTACTCCTGTGCATGTGCCTGCTATGTCTACATCCTTGTTTATTCCTGCTCCGACTCCTGTGACTGCTCCGACTCCTGTGACTGCTCCTCCTTTACAGGTGTATACTCGACGAAAAAGGGGTCAAGGTACATCGGCATCTCTCAGGCTACCCGCTCCAACATCTGATCCTTCTTTGGGGACTCAAGGTAACTGTATCTCCACCCAACATTCGATGTCCCACTTTGTATCCTATAACTCATTATCCCCTTCACATAAACTCTTTATTGCCTCTCTCTCCTCCATTTCTATTCCCTCAACTTGGCAGGATGCTATCACTAATCGAAAGTGGCAAGAGGCTATGCTTGAGGAGATGTTGGCTCTGGAGAAGAACTGCACATGGGACTTGGTCTCGTTGCCCCCTGGCAAGACTGTGGTGGGGTGTAAGTGGGTGTTCTCCATCAAACAGAACTCTCAAGGGGTTGTTGAGCGATACAAGGCCCGCCTGGTGGCTAGGGGCTATACTCAGACTATGGGAATTGACTATCAAGAAACCTTTGCCCCTGTGGCGAAGTTGAATTCTATACGAGTGCTGCTCTCGTGTGCTGCCTGCAAAGGGTGGCCTTTAACTCAGTTATATGTGAAAAATGTCTTTCTTCATGGGGACTTGGAAGAAGAGGTCTACATGTCGTTACCGCCTGGTCTTACCCTAGCCGGATCTGGTGGAAAAGTATGCAGATTGAAGAAAGCCTTATATGGCTTAAAACAGTCTCCTCGGGCATGGTTTGGAAGATTTCACAGAGCTATGATCGCGTTTGGATATTCTCAGAGCAATGCCGATCATACTTTATTTGTAAGGCACAAACATGGGAGACTCACTGTTCTTATTGTTTATGTGGACGATATCATTATCACGGGTGATGACACTGAAGAAATTCAAACTCTGAAACGAAGACTGGCGAAGGAATTTGAAGTAAAAGACCTGGGAAATCTCAAATACTTCCTGGGAATTGAAGTCGCTCGATCAAATCATGGCATATTCTTATCTCAGAGAAAGTACATTCTTGACTTGCTCCAATCTTGTGGGATGAGTGGGTGTAGACCTGCTAATACCCCAATTGAAGTTAATCACAGATTGGGGAGAGATGATGGGGAATTGGTAGATGATATCACTGGGTTTTAACGATTGGCAGGGCGTCTTATCTATCTATCTCATACTCGCCCGGATATTTCATATGTTGTTGGTGTTATTAGTCAGTTCTTGCATTCACCACGAACTCGTCACTTAGAAGCTGCTCATCGAATCCTCCGGTATCTCAAGTCCTCTCCTGGAAAAGGTATCCTATTCTCCCCGGGCAAAGAGCTGACCGTGGAAGTTTATACTGATGCTGATTGGGCTGGTTCCGTTAACGACAGGAGGTCCACCTCTGGCTATTGTTCTTTTGTTGGTGGTAATTTGGTAACGTGGAGGAGTAAAAAACAACATGTAGTTGCCAGGTCTAGTGCTGAGGCAGAATTCAGAGCCATGACTCATGGGATTTGCGAGGGATTGTGGATTAAATCTCTCCTAAAAGATCTTGGCATGGAAAACAAGGATCCCGTGAGGCTTTACTGTGATAGCAAAGCCGCCATTAGCATTGCTCACAATCCCGTCCAACATGACCGCAAAAAACATGTGGAGGTTGACCGTCACTTTATCAAAGAGAATATAGAAAGAGGAGCTGTGAGCACACCTTTTGTCCCCTCAGACCAACAGTTAGCGGATGCTCTCACCAAGGGGTTGAGTCAGAACGTGTTTGGGAAAATTATGTGCAAGCTGGGCATGCAAGATATCACACGCCCAACTTGAGGGGGAGTGTTGGAATATGTTATTGGAGTTATTATGTCGCTCTTTATTTATCATTGTATATCTCTCCTATATATAGGAGAGTGCCTCTTTACTCTATTTTTAATTTTCAGTTTTGAACCTCTCCAACAAATAACTTGCGGAGGTGAAGTTGAAACGTTTACCTCTGGCTCGACCAAATTTGAGGAAGTTACCTCCTTTCCTCTGCGGAGGGTTATAGCGTTGGCGCTCTCCCGTGGATTGGGCTCAGTATTGCCCGATAGAGCTCCCTGTTGGCGTTCGGAGAACATCTTGGCGAGCTGTCCAATTTGATTTTCTAGACTTTTAATAGATCCGGAAAGGTTCCGGATGTTGGAATCAGTGGAGGCGACGTATTTGGTGAAGACCTCTTCAAGTGAAGGGGCCTTTGGTGGTTGTGGTGGAGCGAATCCGGGAGGATTCGCTTGTGGGGGGGCGCTGAGCATTATTGGGGTTGCTCCATGAAAAATTTGGGTGGTTCCTTAAACCCGGATTATAACTATTAGGAAAATTATTATTTGGGTTATAAGGAGGACGATTGGAGTTCCCCATATAATCTACTTGTTCTTGATTATAATAATAATAATAATAATAATTATTATTATTATTATAATTATTAGCCCCGTTAATGGCGGAGGAAGCAGACATCTCCGCCATTTGCTTAATAAGCCATTCTACTTGATGTGCTAAATTCGGGGTGGCCTCGACTTCAAAGAGTCTGGTCGGTTTGTTAGGACGCGACTGTGGCGCATTCCACTGATAAGCATTCATGGTCATCTCTTCAAAAAGCTCTTGAGCAGCTTCGGGGGTTTTGTTATTAAGCGTCCCCCCCGCGGCTGCATCAATCATCTGCCTTGTTTGGAGATTCAAATCATTGTAGAATGTCTGAACTTGTTGCCAAACGGGAAGGGCATGGTGAGGACATCTCCGCAAAAGTTCCTTGAAGCGCTCCCATGTGTCGTAGAGAGACTCCGATTCTATTTGCATGAATGAGAGAATGTCCGTACGTAATTTAGCGGATTTCGCCGGAGGAAAATATTTAGTTAAAAATTTCTCCGTCATTTCGGCCCACGTAGTGATGGAACCTCTAGGAAGAGATCTCAACCATTGCTTGGCCTTAGTCCGCAAAGAAAATGGAAATAAACGCAAACGAATGACGTCATCGGTGACGCCATTAATCTTAAACGTGTCGCAAATTTCCAAAAAATTCAATAAGTGTAAATTTGGATCTTCATCTGGTAAGCCGTCAAAGATGACGGTTTGCTGTACCATTTGAATGATACTCGTTTTGATTTCAAAATTATTATTCGCCACTGCCGGACGAATAATGCTAGATTGTGTTCCCTCCCAATTTGGCCTCGCATAATAGGACATAGTCCGTAGCGGGGCCTCATTATGGTCGGGGTTATCCATTAAGCCTTCGTTAGTTTCTCCGATTGACTCTTCTTGAATTATTGGTAGATCACTAAATCGGAGACGACGCCGCAAGGTGCGCTCGATTTCCGGATCAAAACAAAATTCTAGATTGACTGAAGAG
This sequence comes from Dactylorhiza incarnata, assembly GCA_033032865.1. NCBI lineage: Eukaryota > Viridiplantae > Streptophyta > Magnoliopsida > Asparagales > Orchidaceae > Dactylorhiza > Dactylorhiza incarnata. The sequence goes on from JAWHQI010000173.1 coordinate 2,978,337, forward strand.
TCTCCTCGGGTCATAAACCAAAAATAAAAGATGAAAAGATGTGAAAAAGATAAAGAAAATTAAATAATTTTTAGATAAATATTTTTATTATATTTTTTTTATAAAAAATTTTTTTTATATAAGTATATATATATTTTTTATGAAGATTTTATTTATTTATTTATTTAGGTGAATTAAAATTAGTCCTGGACTTCCCAAGATCTACCCGGTGAAGGGTTTGCAAGGTACTAGAGGCTATGATAGGAATTCAAACCCAAAACGTCTTTTTCAGGAATTTAGTTGCACCTTAAAATTAAGAAAAAAGTAAAGATAAAATTAATAGATATTTCGGTTTTCGAAATATCAACCGTACTCCCCGGCAACGGCGCCAAAATCTTGGTGGACAAAACTATGCTTGCAAACGATAACGACAAGTGTACCGTATCGAATGTAGTATAGGTTATAAAAACCAAGGTCGTATTAGACTCGGGGCGGTTGAGTACTCTTACTTCGGAAAATCTCTATTATTTTATCGAATAAAACTTGTGGTTGGTTGGTTGCAAGAAAGAGAAATAGCTTATTTAAGTTGATGAGTTAAATGATAGTACTCAACCTTTAATCACCTTGGGAAAATAAAATATAAAAAGAACAACTTCTAAATCTCTTAAGAAAATACTTGACCGTGGAGGTTCCCGATTTATGAACACACCTCTCTCGAGGATACGCTCAACTGAGTTTAGTTGATCAAACGAACTTTCGTTCTAGAATCAAAATCTAAAACTCGTCTTATCGTAGTGAACCCCTCTATTGGATTTGACTCCAATCCGAGAGAATTATGTCATCCTTGCTTGAGGAGTGCACTCACCTATCTTTATTCTTGAAATGATCGATTCGAAATCAAAACCTCTCGGTTATTAGATTGTGAAAACAAAGATGAGAATTATATATCGACAATATAATCTCAATCCAATAATAGTTCAAGAATAAATCTAAAGTATTTTAAAGAAGAGAAAGAGAAGCTAGAATTTAGATCAAGAATTATATTTCCCTTGGATCATCTCGGTCGAGTACTAATAGAATTTAGCTACTCATAGAGATGGAGGAAACAATGAAATGAAAGAAGTGCATAATGAAAGTTGAGAGTAAAGTAAGAGAAAAAGTACTATTTTATTGATTAGTAAAAGAAATTACAACTAGAAAATTGAAAGTTACAAGCTTGGGAAATAAAAGTGCAAGAAGAAAAGGATATACAAGATTAAAACTAGTGCAAGAAAATAAGCTAGAACTCCAAAACTTCGTCCTTGAACATCTGGAGAAGGTCCCCTTAAATAACTGAAATTTTGGTGTTACACGCCCTTGGTCACGCCCGTGACCAGGGCGTGATCGGCTGGGTGCGGGAAGGGCGCCGTCTGGCTTCAATGCAGGCGTTTCGGACGCGTCACACCCTTGGTCACGCCCGTGACCTAGGGCGTGTAATCTCAATTAAGTGTTGCTGGCGGGAAGCTTCGGCGGGAAGGCGCGCTGTTGAACTTCGTCGAACTCTTCATTTTCGTCGAACGCAGCAGCCGGGCGAAGTTCGTCGAATGCCTCAATATTTGTCGAACGCTGCTGAACTTTCGTAGATCTCTTCATTTTCGTCGAACGCAGCAGCCGGGCGAAGTTCGTCGAACGCCTAAATATTTGTCGAACGCGGCCATGGAGCAGTTCGTCGATCTCCTTAGTTTTTGTCGAACGCTGCTCATATCCAGTGGTCACGCCCCCAGGTCACGCCCGTGACCTGGGGCGTGTAACTTTAAAATTACGTGGCAGGCGTGCTGGCAGAGGGTGATGGGTTCCGGCCGTGACTCTGATGTCACGCCCTTGGTCACGCCCGTGACCTGGGGCGTGTACTTGGCGAATTCTTCACGGAACGACTCCGGGGCGGCTGAAACCTGTCTGGAACACTTCGTAGGTTACACGCCCATGGGTCACGCCCGTGACCTGGGGCGTGTAAATGCATTTTCTGCTCCAAATGTCCAGAATACCTGAAAATATAAAATAAACATAAGTTAGCATATGAAATTAACATAGAAAAGATTTATACAATATAATTTATAAAAATAACATAATTTCATAATAAAATTGTAGTAATACTATACTAAAAGATGAGTAAATAAATTACTCATCAGTTGACAAGGCAAAGAAGGTGAAGCTGCAATCTCTCCGGGCAGATTATGAAGTTCTGAAGATGCAGAACTCTGAGAAGGTTGGTGATTATGTGACTCATCTGCGGACGCTTGCAAATGAAATGAAGTGTAATGGAGAGACGCTTGATGATGTGAGTCTCATGGAGAAACTTCTGTGGTTGATGTCGAAGAAGTTCAACTATGTGGTGGTGGCGATAGAAGAGTCGAAGGATCTCACTCAGATGTCTATCGATGAACTCATAGGTTCCCTGCAAGCTCATGAATTCCGCATGCTGCAAGATGAAGAGTCAAGTGGCTTAGAAAAAACACTTCAGACTCAACTTAATTTTGGAGAGAGCTCAGGAAGAGGAGGTGGCCAGCGAGGCCGAGGCTACCAAGGTAGAGGTAAAGGAAGAAGAGGAGGAAGAAATCAGAACTTCCAGAGAGAGGTGGAGCAACCTCAAGCAAGAGGGCAAGATGGAAGAGGAAGAGGCCGAGGAAGAGGCCGTGGTGGTACGGCCCAAATTCAATGTTACAAATGTAACCGATTTGGGCACATGAGTTATGACTGCAGACTTCCGAGGAGGACAGATGAAACCAACCGTTATGTTGAAGCAAACAACATTGGTAGTGATCCAATGATGCTCTTGACTTACAGAGGAAATGGAGGAAGGAATGAAGTATGGTACTTGGACACAAGTGCCAGTAACCATATGTGTGGTGAGGAGTTGTTTACTGACCTCGAACCATGTGACGGTGAGGTTAGTTTTGATGATGCTTCGAAGATTTTTGTAGAAGGAAAATGGGTGATAGTGGTCACCTTGAATGGTGAGAAGGTTCACATCGGTGATGTCTTCTATGTTCCTGGCTTAAAGAGTAACATCTTAAGCCTTGGACAACTGGTGGAGAAAGGGTACTGTATCTAGTTGAAGGATGGTACGTTGGTTATGCGAAACCAAGGAAGAAGAGAGGTTGTGAAGGTGAAGATGACGACGAATCGTCTCTTTACGTTGAAGATGGATGCTGAGGCGACATCATGTCTTGCAACAACTGATGAAGAAGAAGCTTGGCTATGGCATCACAGAATGGGTCACTTAGGCTTCAGTGATTTGAAGCTTCTATCTCATTCAAAGATGGTGGAAGGTTTGCCTAAGATCTTACCACCACAGAAGATTTGTGAAGCTTGTACGAAGGGAAAGCAGAAGCGGCAGACCTTTGAAGGTGGAAAGTCTCGAAGAGCAAGAAGACAACTTGAACTGGTTTACTCAGACATTGCTGGTCCGTTTGATTTTGCCTCAGTTGCCGGAAGCAAATACTACATCACTTTCACTGACGACTTCAGTCAGAAGTGTTGGGTATACTTCTTGAAAGAGAAGTCTGAGGCCCTTGACAAGTTCAAGGAGTTCAAGGCGATGGCTGAGAAAGAAAGTGGGCAAATTCTGAAGGTGCTCAGAACTGATAGAGTTGGGGAGTACACCTCAAAATTATTTGATGTATTCTGCAAAGAGCATGGAATTGCTTATTAGTTGACTGCAGCTTACTCACCCTAGCAAAACGGAGTCGCGGAGAGAAAGAATCTGACAATTCTGAACATGGCAAGGAGTATGGTGAAGGGCAAGATGTTGCCAAAGATGTTCTGGGCTGAGGCAGTACAATGTGCTGTTTACTTGTTGAACAGATGTCCTACGAAGAGTGTGAAGTATAAGACTCCATATGAGGCATGGAGTGGATGGAAGCCAAGTGTTCAACACTTGAGAGTTTTTGGGTGTGTAGCATATGCTCACATCCCTGACCAGAAGAGGAAGAAGCTGGGGACAAGAGCGAGAAGTGTATATTTGTTGGCTACGCTCCATTGAACAAGGCTTACAAGTTATACAATCCTGTAACGAAGAAGGCGATCACCTCTAGAGATGTATTGTTCGAAGAAGACAGCAACTGGAGTTGGGATGAGAAAGAGAGAAGTGTCAATTGAATGTTCTTTGACGATGATGATGAAGAAGGTGGTCTTGAAGCTGAAGCTGAGGATGGTGGAGATGAACCACCATCACCACCGAGCAGAGATTCAGGGGGAGTCTCTACACCCTACTCTAGTGGAGTAAGCATCAACAGGAGCAGTGCTATTGGACCAAGCATTAGCAGGAGCAGCTCTGAGAGATCTCAACCTAGGATGAGAAGGTTGGAGGAGATCTATGAGGAGACGGAGCCGACACATGCTAATTTTTCTTTACATTGTCTCTCAGCAGATTGCGAGTCATACTCATACGAAGAAGCTGCTCAGAAGAAGACCTGGAGGAAGGCAATGGATGAAGAGATAACATCCATTAAGAAGAATGATACTTGGGAGTTGGTCACTCTGCCAGCAGGTCACAAGCCCTTTGGTGTGAAATGGGTGTATCAAGTGAAGACGAACAAGGAAGGAGAAGTGGAGAAGCACAAGGCACGGCTCGTCGCCAAAGGCTACAAACAAGTCCAAGGTGTGGACTACGATGAGGTCTTTGCACCCGTAGCTCGGATTGACACAATCAGACTGATCATCGTACTAGCAGCTTAATATAAGTGGAAAATCTGTCAGATGGACGTCAAGTCCGCATTTCTGAATGGTTATCTTGAGGAAGAGGTGTATGTCCAGCAGCCGCCTGGATATGAAGTGAAAGGTGAAGAGAAGAAAGTTTACAATCTAAAGAAGGCGTTGTACGGGTTGAAGCAAGCGCCTCGAGTATGGAATGAAAGGATAGATGCATACTTTCAGAAGAACGAGTACATGAAGAGCCCATATGTGTATGCACTCTACACGAAGGCGGAGAAGAATGGAGATATCATGGTCGTGTGTCTGTACGTGGACGACATGATATTCACTGGCAATAATCCTCCTATGTTTGAAGAGTTCAAGAAGACAATGAAGGAGTTCGAGATGACTGATCTGGGGGAACTCAATTACTTCTTGGGCATAGAGGTACAACAGAAGAAGGATGGAATCTTCATCTCGCAGAAGAAGTATGCGGAGGAGATATTGAAGAAGTTCCGGATGGAGAATAGCAAGACTATCTCCACTCCTGCAGATCCTGGAGTAAAGCTGAGGAAAGACTCGAAGGATGAAGCGGTTGACTCTACGATGTTCAAGAGCCTAGTTGAAAGTCTACGCCACCTGAGTTTCATTAGACCTGATATCATTAATGTTGTTGGAGTGGTCAGCAGATACATGGAGGAGCCGAAGCAATATCACTTCACAGCAGCGAAGAGGATCTTGAGGTATGTGAATGGGACAAGGGATCATGGTCTGATGTACTCTACTGCAGAAGAGTTGAAACTGGTCGGTTACAATGACAGTGATTATGGAGGAGATGTGAATGACCGGAAGAGCACTTCCGGGTATGTTTTTCATGTGGGAACATCTGTGTTCTCATGGAGTTCGAAGAAGCAGACTACGATTGCCTTGTCGACTTGTAGGTCTGCTAACAGCCAAACTCCGCTGTTTAGAGGAGCTAAAGGCAGGCCACCAAGGGTAAAAGGATAATTTGGCCTTATCAGCTTATGGGCCAGGGACTGTGAGAACTTGACTGTTGTAGTTCTCGCGGGCCCTCTCGCGAGTCCTGCTCGCGGTGCCTCTTAGGCGGTCACCCGGCGAGGACCTCGCCGACCAATTCTGGCGGTATCTGCCGAGGTCCGGTCTTGCGAGCCTTACCGCGAGACCGCCTCTGGACTTCGTCAAACGTGGAAAACAATTCGTCGAGCATAGGATTGAGCGGGCCGGCCGCCGGGGGCCGGTCTCGCGAGCCTTCATGCGAGATCGCCTCTCGACTTGCCGCGCACTGAACACCTTTCGTCGAACACCCTTTTACTGATCATAGGTCTCTTCCGCCAGCGGCCTGCGAGGTATCGGTTCGCCAACCTTCGCTGGGCCGTCTTCTGGAGATCCCTGCCGAGGTCTGGATCTCGCGATTCCCTTTCGCCGAACAGGGGTGCGGTCGACGAAGCTGGGGGAGCTCGACGAACACTGGAGAGTTCGTCGAACACACCCGCGAGCGCTTGTCTCGCTGACCCTTCTTACTCGCCCTTCAGCGAGTCCCCCGAGAGGGTACTTGCCTGGCGAATATCGGGGTTGTACACAATCCCCGCTCTTCGCGAGGATACTCATGCTCGCGAAGAAACATCCAACCTCGGGTATTCGCCAGCTCCTTGAAGATCTGTCAGGAATCTTTGGTGGGACCCACCCTGTGGGCTATAAATATCTTCCCGAGTCCCCAGTGGCGTGCGCCGCCACTTCTTTTCCTTTCCCTTTGCCTGACACTGTAGCTGCCTGGAGATGCCTCTTTCCGAAGAAGCCGAGGCTCGCCTGAGGGCGGTGAGGGCCGGCAGGCTACCCTCCACGACCAGGGTCCCCGCCTGGATGAATCGGCCGCCCCCTGCTCAGTCGCCGAAAATCAAGAAGGCGAGGGCGACTCGTCGAACCGGGGATGACTCCGTGCTGTTGGACTCCTCCCCGGACGATCGCCGCCACGAGAAGGTACGAGCTACTCCTCTAGTTCACGTCAATACGTTTGCTTGTGATTCATATCTACTCGCAGGATACTTTGCCGAGCGAGAACGCTGGAGAACCAGCTGATGGGTCTCGCAAAAGTCCGCCGGCGGATATGAACCTCGCTGGGAGAAACGTCACCGGTATGATCTTGATCTTGCATGCCAAAATGTTTCTTGTCAACCATCTGACCTTCGTTCCTTACTTCTTACAGTTTCGCCCCTGAAGTCCCCGGCCCGCCATGCATCGCGGCCTCCGTCTCCGCCTCCGCCTCCTGACAAAATCATAGATAAGCCCGGATTCCAACTATTGACGAGCGAGGAGACCGGTGGCTCTGTGCCGCCAAAGATCCTTCCGACCAACAGCGCAGCCTACCCTGCTGGCCTAGGTAAATCTCTCTACCCTCACTACGGCAACGTGTTCCAGGGCCGTCCCTCGACTTCTCGCCTCCCGCTTGGTAAGTGTTCTGACGACCCCTTGCCCTGCGCGAACTCAAGCGCGCCATCTAACCCCTTCGTAATATCTTGCAGAGAATCCCGAAAATCCGCCTACCGATTCCGAGTTGGGCGACGACGAGATGTCCCCCCTTCCTGACCAGGTGGAGGACTTCCTAGGGGATCCGCGAGATCCCGAGATGATGAAACAACGAGCCGCGGAGTTGCTGAGGAAACATGGGCGGATGCTGATGGACCTCAACATGCAGGCGAGACGGGACAGAGAAGCCGCCGAGGATAGGCACGCGGTCTTGATGGAAGAGTGTGCGAGGCTCCGGCAGGCGAGACAGCGTGACCAGGATGAGAATGCCACGACGCCGGAGGTGCATATAGCTAGGATGAGAGACTACGCGAATCTCATGGACAGGGAGGGCCGTTTGGCCGAGGATTATTATAACTCTAGGGTACCGCCGCGGTCCGGGTCGCGGGGTGGGGGCAGGTGGAAATGGTTACCCCATTATTCTCGCTAACTGTTGTGTTGTCGCGAACTCTTATTATTTGTAATGGGTGCTGTTGTTTTAGACAATCTCGCCATGGCTCGTAACTCGCATATTTGCCACTTATATGTTGGCTTTATTTCTTCTGACAATAAGTATTACTAGCTTTTTCTCACTCGCTGCTAATAAATCTGTTTCATTTTCTTGTTACATTGTGCTCGCGTTGGACCCTCTGTTCTCACTAAATATATCTCGCGAAAATGTTGCTTGTACTAACCCCGCAGGCCTTTCTCGCCCGCGGCCATGATGTGATGTTTCTGCTGCTACCCGCGCCCGCCGGCGTTTGGACTTCTTCCCGCCCTTTTGCTTTGGCTATAAATAGGTGGTCATAACTGGGTCAACCACCGCATTTACTGTCAACCTTCTTATTCCTCCGCTTCAGAGCTCTCGCTCCTTCCCGTTCTCGCTTTACTTCCTTTCTTCAGATTACTAAGATGGGCGGCGACGCTAATGAGTCGGAGGGTCGGCGAAAGATTGCGATGGCTTTCGCCGAGCACACCTTCTACCACTGCAACCTAACGGACGAGGAATATTTCAGCGCGGTCGCTGATTATGTCACCCCCCCTTTCGAGGCACGCCGTCCCAGCGAGAACGACGTGATCAACGCCCAACTTGTCGACGAGCTGGCCATCCCCACCGCTCATTTCGCGATCGGCCTGCGTCTCCCCCTGTGGCCGGAAGTTCGCCAGGTAATTGTCGTTCTCGCTCGCTTCTTATTCTTTGCATATCAAGTCTTCGCCCATTATGTGGACTAATCCCGATCTCGCTGCTCGTCAGGTGCTCAAGCACTATGGTGTTGTTCCGGGCCAGCTCACCCCTAATGTCATGGCGGTGATCACAGCCTTCGCCTGCTATCTCCGCGAGGAGCGCATCGAGTTCAGCCTCCCGGTCTTTCGGAAGCTGTTCTCGTTTCGCGCCTTCAGGGACGGGACTGCCTACTTCGTGGGCTCGGGTCCTAAGGTTGACGAGACTGTCAACAAAGCCCACTTCTGGGCCCAGAAGTTCCTTCTCGTTAAGGGGAACTTCGGTAACATCCCGATCTCGCCGGTCCAACACGGCGAGACCACCTACCGGCCCACTGCCCTCGGAGGACACGACGCCCTCCTCTATCAGTTCTTCTGCAAGAAGAACTTTGAGGTTGTCCATCTTCGCCGCAACCTCGACAAGCTGCTTCCAGTGCTCGTCGGGGAAGGTAAAGATCTCGCCCTATCACTATTAACTTCTTTCTCAGTAACCCCGTACTTATTGAAATTTCAACCCTTTTCTAGGCGAGCGGGATCTTCCCATCCATCCCCCCTACGCGAGCAATCAGAAAACCGACGCTACCCTGGCTCTCGCGACCATGGGGGCGGAGGCTTGCCGAGGCGCCGTCACTCCAGGTGATCCCTCCTCTCGCAAGAGACCGGGGGCTTCTGGTGGTCACGTCGTTCCCCCGAAATCTCCGCCAAAGAAGAAGAGCAAGAAGAGCGGGGTCTCGCTCGCCTCCTCGAAGGGAAATGAACCCCGCGAGGTCGCTTTCGACTAGTTCGACCTCACCGGCCTCTTCGCCGGGGGTGAGGACGACGAGCCCTGCCAGGAGGCCTCTAGAACCTCCGTCCTGCCCATCCCCGTCAACCATTACAACTTCGGCAACGGCCAGAGGCGCCGGGATGAGACCGGCGAGCTCCTGGTCAACTGGAAACCGGAGACCAACCGGGTGGACATCTCCACCATCCTTCCCTCCTGGGTGGAGAAGGAGATCGTCAGCGGTCACGCCTTCGACCTCTCGTTCGCTCTCTATGGGCGTGAGGACGCGGGCTCTTATAAAGACGAGACTGCGAGAACCCTCGCCTTCGAGAGTGCGAGGTCTCAGCTGCGCTCTGCCGAGCTCGCCCATATGACGGGGAGGCGCTGCTTACAGCTGGAGCTTCAGAACGTGGAGCTCACGAGGGCCTATCAGGGGCTTCTTGCCGAGAACACTCAGCTGAAGGAGAAGCTGCTCGCCGCCGAGGGCAGTGTGGTGAGTCACCCATTCCTCCTCATCCTCCTTTCCTTTGGTCATTTCGCTTCTTTAATTGAACTTACTTGCAGGATGTCGAGGCCGCCAGAAGAGCCGGCGCTCGCATCAAGGAATTGGAGGGCGAGGTGGCTGGTCTGAAAGCCCTAAACTGCGATCTCACCCGTGCCGTCGTTCCCCCTTCCCCCCGCCGTCTGAAGGAAGAGCGGCGAGCGCGAGACGAGGACATTCGCCTGGAGTCCACCGAGTCAGCTCGCTACATCTTCTCGACGATGAAGGCGGCCGGTCTCCTAGCTGCCGACGCGGCCGACATGGTTCTAGAGGATATCGTCCCGGAGCTCTTCATCCCGCTTCCACCAATGAAGAGCAGTGATGACGAGGAGAAATTCGCGAGCGACTCATGATGCTTATAGATTTTTGATTTTATTTTCTGTTTTGTTTTGGGCTGGCGAGATCGCCGCCTTCTGTAATTCAACTGTGAAATGCATGAATGCACATTTTTAGCCTTGTATTGTGTTCGCCCTTTCTGCTTTTTTCTTTTTTTGCTGGCATCTCGCTCTCGCTTATCTCGACGTTCATTTTTATGTAGGCTATCCCTCGATGATCGTTCTCGCATCTTGCGTTATTGAATAGACAGGCACAGGACCTTTTTTGGCTGCTCTGGCCTTCCGTTATTTTCCTTAGGATTATTACCCTTTAGGTATGCGTTTTTCTCTAGGTCTCGCGAGGTATTTTTCTTTTCGGCAGGAGCTCGCCTCTTACCCTGCCTGCGACCTTTCTGCCGAGCACCGGATACCCCGGAGCGCACATGATTGATTCTCGTTCCTCGCCTACTATCGTGCGAAGTCTCTCTTTGCCGAGCGAGCAGGCCCGCCGAGCGAGAAGGAGTATTCCAGCATAAAGACTTGTCACCTTGCTAGCCTCTCCAGAGATCAACCTGAACCCCCCGTCTGGTGAGAGTCCGGGAGCGGAATCGATCTGGGGCATTCCAGCACCAATACTTGTCACCTTGCCAGCCTCTCCAGAGATCAACCTGAACCCCCCGTCTAGTGAGAGCCCGGGAGCGGAATCGATCTGGGGCATTCCAGCATCAATACTTGTCACCTTGCCAGCCTCTCCAGAGATCAACCTGAACCCCCCGTCTGGTGAGAGCCTGGGAGCGGAATCGATCTGGGGCATTCCAGCACCAATACTTGTCACCTTGCCAGCCTCTCCAGAGATCAACCTGAACCCCCCATCTAGTGAGAGCCCGGGAGCAGAATCGATCTGGGGCATCCAGCATCAATACTTGTCACCTTGCCAGCCTCTCCAGAGATCTAACCTGAACCCCCCGTCTAGTGAGAGCCCGGGAGCGGAATCGATCTGGGGCATTCCAACATCAATACTTGTCACCTTGCCAGCCTCTCCAGAGATCAACCTGAACCCCCCGTCTAGTTAGAGCCCGGGAGCGGAATCGATCTGGGGCATTCCAGCACCAATACTTGTCACCTTGCCAGCCTCTCCAGAGATCAACCTGAACCCCCCGTCTAGTGAGAGCCCGGGAGCGGAATCGATCTGGGGCATTCCAGCATCAATACTTATCACCTTGCCAGCCTCTCCAGAGATCAACCTGAACCCCCCCCCCCCCCCCCCCCCCCGTCTAGTGAGAGCCCGGGAGCGGAATCGATCTGGGGCATTCCAGCATCAATACTTGTCACCTTGCTTGCATTCGCATAGTAGTTACAACTATCGAGTGAGGAGGTAAAATATTCAACTAACATCATCATAAAATTTTCAAGGATAGAATCGTTTTAAATCGTCTCCACTTCTTGCTCGGCCTAGAGGTACCCCTTCCACATCTCGGAGGTGATATCCCCCTGACTTGAGCACTTCACTTACAATGTATGGACCCTCCCAATTGGGGTTGAGCTTACCTACCGCGGCCCCTCTCCCGACCGCGTCGACCTTCTTCAAGACCAGGTCCCCTTTTTGAAAGTGTTTTATTCGGATGTGTTTGTCAAAATATCGGGTCATTCGCCGCTTGATTTCCTCCTGCCTGATGGTGGCCTGGTCCCGGAGTTCCTCCACCAGGTCTAGGGATAGCCTTTGTTCTTCATCGTTGGCCACCAGCCACTCTTCATCCCCCTCACCCGCGGCGATCACCCTGGGGGTCTTTACTTCGAACTCAATGGGGAGGACTCCTTCGGACCCATGAGAAAGTTTGAACGGGGTCTCCCCGGTGGCGGTGTTTGGAGTAGTCCTCAGGGCCCAAAGGACGGATGGTAGCTGCTCTACCCAGTTCCCCCGGAGGTTTTCCACCTTCTTCTTCAGTAAGTTGACGATTACTTTGTTTGCTGCTTCCACCTGGCCGTTGTTTCTTGGGTGGTGAACCGATGCGAACCTGAGGTCGATGCCAAGCTGGGTGCAGAAGCTAACGAGTTCTTCGCTAGCAAATTGCGGCCCATTGTCCGTCACTATACCCAGGGGGAGGCCGTGCCTGCAAACTATTTTTCCCCATACAAAATTCCTCACAACTTGAGATGTTACCTTGGCGAGCGCCTTCACTTCTACCCATTTGGAGAAATAATCGATCATGACCAGTAAGAACTTTCTTTGGCCGCTAGCTTGAGGGAAAGGACCAACTAGGTTCAACCCCCATATGGCAAAGGGCCAGGGAGCAGTGATGGTTCGGAGCCTCTGAGCCGGGAGGAGTTGGAGCGGAGCATAGAGTTGACACTTTGAACACTTCCTTGCGAACTCCGCCGCATCCTTGCTGAGGGTGGGCCAGAAGTAGCCTTGCCTCAACACTCTCCCCTCCAGAGTTCGGCTCTCGGAGTGACTCCCACACTCCCCAGAGTGAATTTCTTCTAGGACTCTCGGAACCTCCTCCTCGGAGACACAACGGGCCAGGAGTCCCGAGAGAGTCTTCCTGTACAGCCCTCCTGCATGCAAAGAGTAATAAGCTGACTTATACCTGAAGCGCCGTTTGTCCGTGTCTCCTTCAGGGAATTTCCCTGATGATAGGAAAGTGACAAAAGGATCCATCCACGAGACCCGCTGATCCACCTCCATCAACTCTCCTTCCTCGATGGTGGGTCGGAAGAGTTCCGAAACCGTTCCTCCTGCTCGGGGACCGAACTTGGCTTGGAGGTCCGCGGGGGTGCTCTCTTCCCTGGGCACGTGTTTGATGGAGAAAGTGTGGAATTGCCCGATGACTCCCTTGACCTTCTCCAAGTACCGCAGGAGGGTTTGGTCCTTTGCCTCAAATTCTCCCTTGACTTGGCATGCTACCACCATGGAGTCTGTCGAGACCTCCACGTCTTGCACTCCCAGTTCTCGAGCTAACCGCAGGCCCGCTATCACCGCCTCGTACTCCGCTTGGTTGTTGGTAATCGGGAAGTGGATGTTTAAAGCTTGCTCGATCTTGGTCCCCTGGGGGCTTACCAGGATGATTCCCCCTCCATAGGAGTGCTTTCCTGACGCACCATCCACCAACATCTTCCACGCCACTGGGGGAGGCGGTTCATGTTCCGGATGTGTAGTCAGTCATGAAGTCTGCCACCGCTTGGGCCTTGATTGACGCCCTAGGGACAAACGTAATGTTGAACTCACTCAGCTCCACGGACCACTTTGTCAATCTTCCCGAGTGTTCCACCCCTTCCATGACCTTGCGAAGTGGGTGATCTGTTATTACTTTGATTGAATGAGCCTGGAAGTAGGGCCGGAGCCTCCGAGCCGTCACCACCAATGCGAAAGCCAACTTTTCCAGGATTGGGTATCGGAGCTCCGCCTTCTTCAGCACTCGGCTGACATAGTAGATAGGGAACTGCTTTCTTCCTTCCTCACGGATCAGCACTGCACTCACTGCTTCAGACCCTACTCCCAGGTATAGGGATAGGTCTTCTCCCGATCTCGGCCCTTGAAGTAGGGGGGTTTGGGTGAGTTGCTCTTTCAAGGCTCGGAAGGCTCCCTCGCACTCCGAAGTCCATTCGAAATTCTTGTTGCCCCTTAGCGCCTTAAAGAAGGGCGCACACTTCTCTCCCGCCTTGGAGAGGAATCTGCTAAGTCCGGCCAGCTTCCCCGTGAGGCTCTGAACCTCCTTCGGGTTTCTCGGTGACCCCAATTCCATTATCGCCTTGACCTTGTCTGGGTTAGGTTCTACTCCAGCCGGGGTGAGTAAGTGGTCTAGGAACTTCCCTCGGCTAGCCCCGAAGACACACTTCAAGGGGTTGAGTTTCATCTTATACTTCCGTAGGGTCCCAAACGTCTCCTCGAGGTCTCGGAGGTGAGACCCAAGGTCCCGACTCTTTACCATGAGGTCATCAACATAGACCTCCAAGTTTCTTCCACTTTGTTCGCGGAAGACCCTATCCATCATCCTTTGGTACGTGGCACCTGCGTTCTTGAGCCCGAAGGGCATCATCTTATAACAGTAACATCCATCCCCCGTGATGAAGGAGACATCTTTGATGTCCGGGGGGTGCATGCGAATTTGGTGGTAACCTGAAAAAGCATCTAAGAAAGACATTACAGGAAAACCGACGGCTGAGTCAACCAACGTGTCGATTCTAGGCAGGGGGTAGCAATCTTTCGGGCATGATTTATTAAGAAGTGAAAAGTCGACACACATGCGCCACTTACCTCCTCCCTTTTTTACCATGACCACATTGGAGACCCAGCCTGGATACTGGATCTCCGACACAAAACCTGCTTGTATGAGCTTTTTCACCTCCTCGCGGATTGGTCCCTCCAGCTTGTCCGCCGTGGCCCTCTTCTTTTGGCGGATGGGGTGGGTGCCGGGGTCGAGGTTGAGGCGGTGGCAAGCCACATCCGCGTCGATCCCGGGCATCTTCGCGGCGCTCCAAGCGAAGACATCCACATTCTTCTGCACGCAGGCTAGGATCTCAGCCCGCTCCTCCGAACTGAGCTCCCCGCTGACTCGTACTTTCTCCACCGCCCCAAGCCGAGTGGTGACCTCAAGCTCCACGACCTCATCCACGGCCTCCAGCCTGGATTGCTCCAACCAAGCACTTTCCTTCTCTCCACCGCAAGCGAGCGCTTGGGCTCCTTCCTCCGTCTCTTCCTCCCCTACTGTCATCAACTCCTCCGCCCCTCTTTCCTGGGCACTCCCTTCTTTCTCCGCCTCTTCTCCTCCCTCCGCCCTGGGCCCTTCAGCGCCCCCTTCCTGGGCATGAACTTCCTCCTCCTCCATCTCCTCCTCTACTCCCTCCTCGCCTCGGGCTTCGGCCGCCTCCTCCATCACTTTATCCCACTCCTCCGCTTCTCCCATCCAGGTGACGGTGTTGACAGCCGTTACATAGCACTGTCTCGCCATCTTGGGATCTCCTCGGATCCGGACCTGGACTCCACCTGCGTTGAACTTAAGACACTAGTGGAAGGTGGAAGAGACGCATCTGAACGCGCTGATGAGAGGCCGTCCGAAGATGGCGCTATAGCTGCTTGGGGCGTCCACTATCACGAAGCGGCAGTTCCGGGACTGCCCTCCGAGGGTCACATGGAGCCCCACTCCACCCTCTACCTCCTTCCTTTCTCCTGAAAAGCCGAATAGGGGGCCATCCGAGGCCAACACCCTCTTGGCCTCCACCTTCATCTCGTCAAACGCCTTCTTGAAGACGACGTTGACCGAGCTCCCATTATCGACTAGAATCCGCGAGACGGTGAAGTTCTCGATGGCGGTCTGGATGACCAGCGCATCGCAGAACGGGTCTTCATAACTTGGCATGTCCTTCTGGGAGAAAATAATCCTTTCCGCTGGGGGTGGAGCAGTGGATGTTGAGGCCACGCTCCGCCGATAGATGGTATGGAGGCTAGCCTTGCGGGTTGCCTCCACCCCTACCCCCCCCCCCCCCCCCCCCCCATGGATCACCCCGATCCCTCCTCTACTCCCCACATCAACTCTGTCTTCACACCTTTCTTCCTCCTCCCCTCGAGGCTCGACCTCCTCAATTCTCACCTACTGTTGTTGCCTCGGCGTGGGCACTCGGCCCCTTTTTGTTTCCAAGAACTCTGGGCAGGTGGCTGTCGCGTGACCTTCCTCATCGTGGAAGTCACAATACGGCAACGCCACCTCCCCTGCTTCACCTTCCGCCACTCTATTCCTCCTCCTTCCTGCCCCTGCTTCCTCTCTAGCCTCTTCTCTCCTTCCTCTTCCTCCTCTTCCCTGCCTGATTGCCATGGCTTGCTGAGGTGGGGGAGGCAATGGCCTCGGACCCTGCCTCCATCCCAGCTGATGGGGTCTTCCTTGACCCCCATAGAAGTTACCCCTTCCCGGGCCGTAACCTCTTCCCTGACCTTGTATTCCTTCGGTACGCTGCCTCCACTCCCCCTCCGGGGCCTTGGGCTCTTCCTTTCTCCTTACCTCTTGCTGCCTGACCTCCGGCTCACTGAGCTTTGCTAGCCTCTTGGTGAGCTCCGGATTGGCTTCCTCACTCTCAATCTCCTCCGCCACCCTCTCCATCAACTCCTCGTAGGAGACGGGGGCTTTCCTCTTCAAAGCCATCTTAAAGAAACTTTCCCTCAGCCCGACCGTGAAGGCGTGCTGGAGTGCAAACCCAGGCATCTCCTGAGTGAACAGCACTTCTTCCTGGAACTGATCGGCGTAGCGAGCCAACGACTCATTTGGCTCCTGCTTCACTTTGAAGATGGACTCGGCGTCCTTCTTCCTCTTCTTTGAAGTTGAAAATCGCAACAAGAAGCTCCGGCGCAAATCCTCGAATGCGTAGATCGACCCTGTAGAGAGTTGATGGAACCAGTCCCTGGCCTTTTCTTTGAGAGTGACGGCGAAGAGCCGACACTTGAAAGCATCCGACATCGGCCTGATGGAGACCGAGTCCTTAAAAGACTGGAGATGTTGGACAGGGTCATCCCTGCCGTTGTAGTACACCCTGTCCCACTCTCCGAACCCTGCCGGGACAGGTGCAGAAAGTACCAACTCGCAGAAGGGGCTTCCCACTTCTACCACCCTTTCTCGCTTCGCTGTCCCCCCAAGCTCTCTCGCCAGACTCGAGCTCGCGGGGACTGCGCTCGCGAGAACAGCGTTCGCCTGAACCACTCCCACAGTCACTGCGTCCTCTGGGCGCTCGCTCCCCCGCGCCGCGCTCGCCGGCACAGAGCTCGCTGGCACAGAGCTCGCCGGCACAGTGCTCGCCGGGCTGGCGAACAACACTCGCCCCTCCAAGTCCTGAACTGAACTTCCGGCGATTTCTTTTCCGGCTCTTCCACCCGGGGCATTCTCGCCGACCGCCGCTGGGGGAGGGGTCGCTTGAGGTGCTGGGGTCGCGAACTCACTCCGCAGCGCCGCGACCGTGAGTCCGAAAGTGTCAAGCACCTCTCTCCTGAAATCCGCGAACATCCTTGGCGTCACCACCTGCGGTGACTCGCCGAACTCCTCGCCTCGATCCTCGCCTCCCGTCATATCTGCTCCTTAGAACTTTCTTGGACCAGCCACGCTCCACGCTCACCGCACCAAAATGTTGAAACCGATTTCTCAACCTCTTGTGGAGTTCGGGGCCCTCACTGAAATGAGGGGCAGCTAGCCCTTACTGATCCCTCGGAGAAGGTAGACTGAAGACTAGAAAGAGGACTAAGACCTTAGTCACAGCGAGGAGGTCCCTCCACTAACCCGGAAGATCGTTGAGCGCTTCCCCTCCCAAGCCAGAACTGAGACTCGGGCACCTTGGAGAGCTCTGAAAATGCTAACCAAAGAAAGCCTGAGGAGAGAGAAGCTGAAGTGAAGTCCTCTCCAAAGGTGCCCTTAAGGTCCTATTTATAGGTTTTCTGACATGGCCTGCAAATAGCTGGATTCCGCCTTTTGATTTTACTATCTGCACCCCAAGTAGGTCTGCTAACAGCCAAACTCCGCTGTTTAGAGGAGCTAAAGGCAGGCCACCAAGGGTAAAAGGATAATTTGGCCTTATCAGCTTATGGGCCGGGGACTGCGAGAACTTGACTGTTGTAGTTCTCGCGGGCCCTCTCGCGAGTCCTGCTCGCGGTGCCTCTTAGGCAGTCACCCGGCGAGGACCTCGCCGGCCAATTCTGGCGGTATCTGCCGAGGTCCGATCTCGCGAGCCTTACCGCGAGACCGCCTCTGGACTTCGTCGAACGCGGAAAACAATTCGTCGAGCATAGGATTGAGCGGGCCGGCCGCCGGGGGCCGGTCTCGCGAGCCTTCATGCGAGATCGCCTCTTGACTTGCCGCGCACTGAACACCTTTCGTCGAACACCCTTTTACTGATCATAGGTCTCTTCCGCCAGCGGCCTGCGAGGTATCGGTTCGCCAACCCTCGCTGGGCCGTCTTCTGGAGATCCCTGCCGAGGTCTGGATCTCGCGATTCCCTTTCGCCGAACAGGGGTGCGGACGACGAAGCTGGGGGAGCTCGACGAACACTGGAGAGTTCGTCGAACACACCCGCGAGCGCTTGTCTCGCTGACCCTTCTTACTCGCCCTTCAGCGAGTCCCCCGAGAGGGTACTTGCCTGGCGAATATCGGGGTTGTACAGATACGTAGAGCAAACTACTGAACAATAGGCGGTGTTGACTAACGCACAAAAGACGATACTGAGAGGCAAGGAAGAGAGACAAGAAGGCTTTGTTCTTGTTATATCAAGGGGTTGACGAAGCAACCTTTGAGAAGATCTCGGAAGCTAGAACTTCTAAATAAGCATGGGAGATCTTGCAACTCTCTGGGCAGAGTATGAAGTTCTGAAGATGCAGAGCTCTGAGAAGGTTGGTGATTATGTGACTCGTCTGCGGACGCTTGCAAATGAAATGAAGCGTAATGGAGAGACGCTTGATGATGTGAGTCTCGTGGAGAAACTTCTGTGGTCGATGTCGAAGAAGTTCAACTATGTGGTGGTGGCGATAGAGGAGTCGAAGGATCTCACTCAGATGTCTATCGATGAACTCATAGGTTCCCTGCAAGCTCATGAATTCCGCATGCTGCAAGATGAAGAGTCAAGTGGCTTAGAAAAAGCACTTCAGACTCAACTGAATTTTGGAGAGAGCTCAGGAAGAGGAGGTGGCCAGCGAGGCCGAGGCTACCAAGGTAGAGGTAAAGGAAGAAGAGAAAGAAATCAGAACTTCCAGAGAGAGGTGAAGTAACCTCAAGCAAGAGGGCAAGAAGGAAGAAGCCGAGGAAGAGGCCGTGGTGGTATGGCCCAAATTCAATGTTACAACTGTAACCGATTTGGGCACATGAGTTATGACTGCAGACTTCCGAGGAGGACAGAGGAAACCAACCATTATGTTGAAGCAAACAACACTGGTGGTGATCCAATGATGTTCTTGACTTACAGAGAAAATGAAGGAGGAAGGAATGAAGTATGGTACTTGGACACAAGTGCCAGTAACCATATGTGTGGTGAGAAGGAGCTGTTTACTGACCTCGAACCATGTGACGGTGAGGTTAGTTTTGGCAATGCTTCGAAGATTTCTGTAGAAGGAAAAATAGTGATAGTGGTCACCTTGAATGGTGAGAAGGTTCACATCGGTGATGTCTTCTATGTTTCTGGCTTGAAGAGTAACATCTTAAGCCTTGGACAACTGGTGGAGAAAGGGTACTGTATCCAGATGAAGGATGGTACGTTGGTTATGCGGAACCAAGGAGGAAGAGAGGTTGTGAAGGTGAAGATGACGACGAATCGTCTCTTTACGTTGAAGATGGATGCTGAGGCGACAACATGTCTTGCAACAACTGATGAAGAAGAAGCTTGGCTGTGGCATCACAGAATGGGTCACTTAGGCTTCAGTGGTCTGAAGCTTCTATCTCATTCAAAGATGGGGGAAGGTTTGCCTAAGATCTTACCACCACAGAAGATTTGTGAAGCTTGTACGAAGGGAAAGCAAAAGCGGCAGACGTTTGAAGGTGGAAAGTCTCGAAGAGCAAGGAGACAACTTGAACTGGTTCACTCGGACATTGCTGGTCCGTTTGATATTGCCTCAGTTGGCGGAAGCAAATACTACATCACTTTCACTGACGACCTCAGTCAGAAGTGCTGGGTATACTTCTTGAAAGAGAAATCTGAGGCCCTTGACAAGTTTAAGGAGTTCAAGGCGATGGCTGAGAAAGAAATTGGGCAGTTTCTGAAGGTGCTCAGAACTGATAGAGGTGGGGAGTACACCTCAAAATTATTTGATGTATTCTGCAAAGAGCATGGAATTGCTCATCAGTTGACTGCAGCTTACTCACCCCAGCAAAACAGAGTCGCGGAGAGAAAGAATCTGACAATTCTGAACATGGCAAGGAGTATGGTGAAGGACAAGAAGTTGCCAAAGATGTTCAGGGGTGAGGCAGTACAATGTGTTGTTTACTTGCTGAACAGATGTCCTACGAAGAGTGTGAAGTATAAGACTCCATATGAGGCATGGAGTGGATGGAAGCCAAATGTTCAACACTTGAGAGTTTTTGGGTGTGTAGCATATGCTCAAATCCCTGACCAGAAGAGGAGGAAGTTGAATGACAAGAGCGAGAAGTGTATATTTGTTGGCTACGCTCCAATGAGCAAGGCTTACAAGTTATACAATCCTGTAACGAAGAAGGCGATCATCTCTAGAGATGTATTGTTCGAAGAAGACAGCAACTGGAGTTGGGATGAGAAGGAGAGAAGTGTCAAAGGAATGTTCTTTGACGATGATGATGAAGAAGGTGGTCTTGAAGCTGAAGCTGAGGATGGTGGAGATGAACCACCATCACCACCGAGCAGAGATTCAGGGGGAGTCTCTACACCCTACTCTAGTGGAGTAAGCACCAACAGTAGTAGTGCTAGTGGAGCAAGCATTAGCAGGAGCATCTCTGAGAGATCTCAACCTAGGATGAGAAGGTTAGAGGAGATCTATGAGGAGACGGAGCCGACACATGCTAATTTTTTTTTTACATTGTCTCTTAGCAGATTGCGAGCCATACTCATATGAAGAAGCTGCTCAGAAGAAGACCCGGAGGAAGGCAATGGATGAAGAGATAACGTCCATTAAGAAGAATGATACTTGGGAGTTGGTCACTCTGTCAGCAAGTCACAAGCCCATTGGTGTGAAATGGGTGTATCGAGTGAAGATGAATAAGGAAGGAGAAGTGGAGAAGCACAAGGCACGGCTCGTCGCCAAAGGCTACAAACAAGTCCAAGGTGTGGACTACGATGAGGTCTTTGCACCCGTAGCTCGGATTGACACAATCAGACTGATCATCACACTAACAACTCAGTATAAGTGGAAGATCTGTCAGATGGACGTCAAGTCCGCTTTTCTGAATGGTTATCTTGAGGAAGAGTTGTATGTCCAGCAGCCGCCTGGATATGAAGTGAAAGGTGAAGAGAAGAAAGTTTACAAGCTAAAGAAGGCGTTGTACGGGTTGAAGCAAGCGCCTCGAGTATGGAATGAAAGGATAGATGCATACTTTTAGAAGAACGAGTACATGAAGAGCCCATATGAGTATGCACTCTACACGAAGACGGAGAAGAATGGAGATATCATGGTCGTGTGTCTGTACGTGGACGATGTGATATTCACTGACAATAATCCTCTTATGTTTGAAGAGTTCAAGAAGACAATGAAGAAGGAGTTCGAGATGACTGATCTGGGCGAACTCACTTACTTCTTGGGCATAGAGATACAACAGAAGAAGGATGGAATCTTCATCTCGCAGAAGAAGTATGCGGAGGAGATATTGAAGAAGTTCCGGATGGAGAATAGCAAGGCTATCTCCACTCCTGCAGATCCTGGAGTAAAGCTGAGGAAGGACTCGAAGGATGAAGCGGTTGACTTTACGATGTTCAAGAGTCTAGTTGGAAGTCTACGCTACCGAACTTTCACTAGACCTGATATCATGTATGTTGTTGGAGTGGTCAGCAGATACATGGAGGAGCCGAAGCAAGATCACTTCACAGCAGCGAAGAGGATCTTGAGGTATGTGAATGGGACAAGGGATCATGGTCTGATGTACTCTACTGCAGAAGAGTTGAAACTGGTCGGTTACACCAACAGTGATTATGGAGGAGATGTGAATGACCGGAAGAGCACTTCCGGGTATGCTTTTCATGTGGGAACATCTGTGTTCTCATGGAGTTCGAAGAAGCAGGCTACGATTGCCTTGTCGATTTGTGAAGCTGAGTACATCGTTGCGGCGGCGTGTACATGTCAGGCAATTTGGCTGAGAAATCTCCTGCAGGAGTTGCATCATCCACAAGATGTTCCTGTGACGGTGTATGTCGATAACATGTCCGCTATTCAGCTAGCAAAGAATCCTGTGCTGCATGGGCGTAGCAAGCACATTGAGACAAAATATCATTTTCTTCGTTAGCAAGTGCAGCAGAAAGTGGTGGAGTTGGTATGCTGCCCCACAGGAGATCAAATTGCAGACATTTTCACGAAGGCGTTGAAGACTGAGACGTTTCTAAAGTGCAAGAGCAAACTCGACATGTGCTGCCGTGTTTGAGGTGGAGATTGTTAGCAAAATAAGAGTTTGACCAAGTCAATGGCGGTGTTCATTTATATATATATATATATATTATATATATATAATACTATTTGTTTGCAAAGGTGGTAGCATTAAGAATGACGTAAAAAATGAGGTTGACTTGGTCAATGACAGTTATATATTAATATATTAATATATTTGGAAAATAGCTGGCATGAGGCGTGAAGTTTGGATGGCCACGTGGTGGAGTTTGATTTGCTAGCAAATCCTATTTATAGCAATCAAAGCTGGCGGATCATAACAAGCGCGCGAGTAAGCAGAAATTTCCGAATTCTGCGGTCAAGTTTTGGAGACTGACGACCTGTTTGCGGACAGGAGTGAAAAATGGCAGTTCAACAATAGCTCTTTGAAAAGATCGGTCTGGAAGTTGCGTTCAGGAGCAATCGAGAAGCGCGTGAAAGCAGCGATCTAAAATAGGCGATCTCCTATTTGCGAACTCCCATCAGCGATCTCATCTTGCCGACCTCTTCGGCTCGCATGTGTTGTTATGTTGTGTTGTGTTGAGTTGTAATACACAGTTGTGATTGTGTGTATGTGTGAAGTTATTATTTTAAAGTTTGTAACCTCTTGTTGATTAGTAAGAAGTTGTTTGCCTCCTCTTTATTATTTGTTGTGCCCACGTTATCGCTTCCAACACAAACAACTCCTAAAATCCCATTTTAATGACATATATTTACATCTATATGAAGGGGAGCTTTGGCGCACCGGTTGAGGTGTTGCTGTGTGACCTTGAGGTCACGGGTTCGAGTCCTAGAAGTAACCTCTTGCAAAAATGTAGGGTAAGGTTTGCCTACATTTCACCTTTGTGGTGGGACCCTTTCCCGGACCCTCGCTGCGCGGGGATGCTTTGTGCACCGGGCTGCCCCTTTTTTATATTTACATCTATATCAAACTATCTAGAGAGTAAAAAAAGCTATGGTTAAATATTGTTATGTGAATTATATTATTGTCATCTAAATAGTATTATTATCTGCATAATATTGAATCAAACACTCTAAATTGTGACTTAATAACTTTGCTAGACAACATTTGATGTAGGAATTCGATTTTCTTGGACATGACTCAGCATTTAAAGACCGCGTAGCAGCATTGCAACATGTTAGGGTTGGATTTATTCCCACTACTAAGAATGATATTCGTGATTTGGGTCCAATGCAGGAGGTAGTTGAATGATACATATTTTTGTAGTAAGCACTATGCATGCAATTTGCTTACCCTACATGTTCATTTATTGAACAGGTTATATTTGACATAGTGAAAAATGTTTATGCAGCGCCAACCCAAAAACCAACTATATATGACATACAGGAGGTATTTTTTTCTCCACGTCTCATGTCTTCTTTTGTATTCTTGATGATAACGTAATTTTTGAGACTATAGCCCCACATCAATTAATTTATTATGTTAAGAATCTAGTTTACGGTTGAGAAACTCGTGTGGCATTGGACACTTAATATAGATCTTGGCCCCATGCACCTACAACCAATTAGTTTTCAGGTTGGATGCTTAGTGATGGGGATCATGCCACATGACCCGTGAGGGTTTACTCGCGCCGACCATGGACCAGTGGCGATCAGGACTGCTCATCACGAGCAGATTGCCGATCGAAATCTTTTATGTTCTTTGTATTTTTTATTTTCATTTTATTTGTGTATTTTGGGGGTTACAACGAACGGAGGATCATAACCGTTCGTTGTCCCTGTCTAGTCTATAAATAAGGGTAGGGATCTATGAATGGTTATTGAAAGATTGAGCAAGAAAGCCACCTTTTGATCTCTTGATGCCGAAGCTGGATTCAAGTGTGAAGCTTTGTAGTTTCTTCCTCTCTCCATCTTTCCCCAACCATCCGGCCACCCCCTCTCCTCCACCTTCCTTGGCCGGCCTCCCTCCACTCCACCAAAGAGCCGGCCACCCCTCCCTCTCCCAACCTCCACCCATCGGCCACCTTCACTTCCCCTCCAACAAATCACAACCGACCCCTCCCCAACTCCACCTCATTCCCATCCACAAACACCTCCGACCACCTCTCTCAAGCCACCACCACTTCCACAAAACTCCACCACCACCATTTAATTTCTCTTCATTTTCAGTTTTCCGACGATCGCCAGAAACCACCTTCCATCCCCTCCTTTAAGCCTCCACCATCTCCTCAAAACTCCTCCACCACCACTTAAATTCCCTTCATTTTCAGTTTTTCAGCGATCGCCGGAAACCACCTCAAGCCATCACCACCACCCCCTTCTATCCCCTCAGGCCACCACCCTACTACCACCTCGCCCACTCCCTAGCCAACTCCCCACCTACGAAGCACGGATACTTAAAAGTGCTCTGCATATCGGCTCGAACGCGTATCGGATACGGGAAACGCTCGGAAACGCGTTTTCGAAACTCTAGGAAACTTTTTATTTTAAATAAATAAAAAATAAAATAGGAATCGTGTATCCCTCAATCGGGATAACGCGATTCCCGTGGAAAAACATCGTAGGAATTAGTCCCCCCCCCCCCCCGCTTCTTCCTTTTATTCCGGGTATAGGTTTAGGTTTCATTCCACACGCCCGACTCGCCCCCGACCCCGCCTCTTTCTTCACATCGCCGCTGGTGTTGCCGCTCGAGGTGGAGACACTGCCGTAACGCCGACGCCTGTGGTAAGCTCTTGTTCCGGCTCCGCCACCTCTTCTTCTTCCTCCTCCTCTTCCTCCCGTCTTCTTCTTCCTCCTCCGCCTCCTCTTCTTCTTTTTCCGCCTCCTCTTCTTCTTCCTCTTCTTTTTCTTCTTCCTCCTCTTCATCCTCTTCCTCTTCTTCTTTTTCCTCCTCTTCCGCCTCTTCTTCTTCTTCCTCTTCTTCTTCTTCTTCTTCTTCTTCTTCTTTCTCCTCTTCTTCTCCTTCCTCTTCTTTTTCTACTTCTTTCTCTTCTCAGTGAACACTTAATTCATATGGTCACCTGAAATTTCGTGCCTTCCAAATTCTAACACTTAAATCATATGGAAATTAATTTAGCTACATGTTTGATCTTTCCATTTCTTTAGCTCATATTCGGTGCAACCGAATACAACAGCCATTGACATCTGGTTTGCGGGTTATGTTCTTGCAGAACTTCTTATACAACAGGTTTACAACTCTATCCAGCTGCTTTACTAGAAAAATTTAAGCTTCTAGAAAAATTTAAGCTTCTCATTACTTTAGGGCATACTTAATTGTGCTGTAGTTTTTTTGTTATGTAGTTCAAATATACTATTTTTGACTGCATGTGTGGACTTGGTTCAAAATATACTATTGTTATGTAGCTTCAAAAATTGATGTGCTGGATGATTTGGAATATACTACTGTTATGTATACTTGATTTGAAGCTTCAGAAATTTCGTTAGGGTGTCTCTATTTATACTAGGTTCAGAAATAGCTTTAGAAATTTTGTTATGTAGCTTCAAAATATACTAGGTTCAAAATATACTATTGTTATGTATACTTGATTTGAAGCTTCAGACTTGATATAATGATATGTATACTTAAATTTAATTTGTTAGTTTTCTTATTTTTATGTTAATTAATACTTATATTAAAATAATTAAAAACATTTCCCGTATCCTTTTTTTTTTAAATCACGTTTCCCGTATCCGTTTCGTATCGTATCACGTATCCCGTTTCCGTCCCCGTGCTACATAGACTGTGTATGCAGGAAACCACCAGTTGGGTGGTTAATCCGGCGTCTGACAAAAATGATGCAGCTTTTTAGGTAAATCTGGGCGGAGAGCAGAGGACTGGGAGCTGAGGGATGGAAAACCAGGTGGCTGGAATGAATTTCCAGAGCGTGGCGGCAGCTATTAGCTCTCCTAGACGGCACTGAGTCCCCACTACCCCACTACCCCATTATAACTAATTCCTAAAATTTAGGCCCACCTCCTTAAAACACTCATTACCCCCTATACTCCATTTCTCCACATTTTCCTCCACCCCCTCATGTTAACACCCCACCTCCTCCAAACCGAACTCCTCCATCAAACACTAAGACAATTAATGCCCTCCTCACCCATTCAGTTAACAAACTATTACTCAGGTGCCGACGTGCCGTCCAGGAGAGCTAATAGCTGCCGCCACGCTCTGGAAATTCATTCCAGCCACCTGGTTTTCCATCCCTCAGCTCCCAGTCCTCTGCTCTCCGCCCAGATTTACCCAAAAAGCTGCATCATTTTTGTCCGACGCCGGATTAACCACCCAACTGGTGGTTTCCTGCATTCACAGCTTCCTGGTCCACCCCTCATCTCTTCCATGTCCCTCTCCTATTCCAGAATCACAATATCCTTCCCTCCTCACCTATCAAAACTCCTCTCAGCTGTCTGCCAGCTCCCCATCCAGTGCAGCCATATCCTGTCTTGTGCTATTCAGGGCTCCATTTATCCTTGCCGACCTCTATCCTTATTCTCCGCATGCCCCACCAAGTCCATCAGCTGCAACCAACAATTTCGAGCCCATCAGAAAGTTCATTTCCAACTTGGTTAGTGCTGTCCAACAGTCCCAGCTCCATCGGGAGCCCAGAGTTCAGTGCTGACTCCAGTTCCGACCTCAGGAAATCCCACCAAGCCTTCTGCTTTATAGTTGTGAGTTCTATGTTTCTTGTGACTTATTCTTTGTTGAATTAATGAGTATTCTCTACTTTGCATCATATCTTATTGTAAACATTGTTTCCACACCGTTTGTGGCTAGTGTTGGTATTAATTTACTTCTATATTTGCGATTTGTGCACTCTCATTAATGTTATATCACATGTTTTCTATTTTGTGAAGTTTTTTTCTATTGTGGTTTTCTTACATTTGTTTTTATAAATCTTATTATTGCAAGTTAAATCATCGAATTAGTGTCTGCATTTAGAAATCTCCCCTTAGTCTTAATAGAACCTTATCCTGCATCAATTTGGTATCGGAGCCACAGGTTTTGGCCATTTGCATGCTTCATAGCAGGGTTGTGGATATCGACCGATATGTTTGACATAAAGAGTTGATGGATAAAACAACATGCTTCCGATATATCCCAACGATATATCAATTTATTTTTTTAATTTACTTTATTTAGCGTTATGGTTTCATGGATGAAAAAACGAAATTGTTTTGTGGTTTGGGTTGTTTTGTGATTTAGCTCTCTACCCACTTCCTACTTTCTTTGGCTTTCTTTCATACGCCCCTACGCCAATTCTGCTTGGCCTTTGGATTTTGGACTGGAGATTCCCCATCACATAGAGTCGGTCGAGCAGATCTTCTAGCTCTCCTTAGAATATGAGCAATACTTACGTACTTCAGGTCCAAGGCGACCTAACCCACAATTTGACAGTTTCGTACTTATGAGGCCCCCAACAGGGACCCGGTCCATCTATGCCTACTCGTGCTCCCGTTGACATGAATGACACATCCACAACCACTAGGCCTCCAAAGACCGAAGGAATCCAATGTTATGGATGTCAGGGTAGAGGTCATGTGGCGGCACAGTGCCCTGCACGTAATCTACTTATTAAAGAGGACCCCGACCCTAGTACTGAGTCAGTAGAGCCTTCCGAAGAAGGTATTGTTGTGACTATATGATGCAACATGAGTCGCATCTTATTTTTCTTTTATTTCCAGCGTTTTATTAGTGTCGTGCATGTCTTCGCGCTTTTTGTTTCCTTTATTTCCATGCAGGTTAAACAACATTATATGTTTTACGTATGTTATTAGCACACGTCCGTGTGTTTTAGTGCATGTCACTCGCGCACGTTTTTCGGCTTATTGGCGTGACCGACCAATAAGATCCTAAATAAATTGGTTCGTCAAATTAGGTGAAGTTATAGAATAGGGCATGCTTTGAAAATATATTAAAATTAAATATTAACTATTTTTATTTTGAAAATAAATATTTTATAAATTAAAACAATTAATTTAATATTAGCATTAATTAAATATAGGAGAAGTTCTATAGTTTTTAAATTAAAGCCTCATTCATGAGTTTAGTATCCAACTTTAATACCCATTTATTTTCATCCTAGCCTTTTTTCATTCTAGCTTTGAAACCTCCCCTTTCAGAGTTAATGTCATTTTATCAAAAAGACAAATCCCTAAGTCCTATAAAATAACCAGCGGCTTGCAACCTTCTTTGAATTCCCTTTGAAACCACCCCCTTGAAATCCATTTGAGTTCCCATTTTATTCCCATTTATTACATTTATTAAAACCCTAAAAAAATATCCCATCTATTTAATTTCAGCCCTACCCCCACGAAAAAGTTATCCTGGAATAGAGAAAATGAACGAGACCTTCTTGTCTCGTTTGTTTTCTCTCCAGCGCAACTCTGTCAACTTCCCACGGCCCAATGACTGTCTCCTCCTACCCTGTCGCCGGAGGCTCCCTTGAGGTCCGCGACCACTCCTCCAGCCCACCCCGACAGCCTCTTCCAGTCGGCGACTCTTTCAGTTCTGCCAGATCTTGCTGCCTGCTCGCCCAGCCAGCCTCGACATCGACTCCCAAGGGTCCGGCGACCTCCGACAACCCATTCCCAGCCCACCTTCGACGGATCCAAGCCTCCAGCTGCCCCTGCCAGTCCCGACGACTTCCAGCTAGCCCCTTTTGCCTCCAGATTTCTGCCACACCCCTATCCAGCCTTCCACCACCTCCGATCAGTCATCCCGTGTCATTCTCACCATTGATAGGTCTCTATAGCCAGATTAGATCTCCCTGTGTTTCCACCTCCCTCACTTGCTTGACCATTGACTTCTCCCAGCTTCTACAAGTGACGATCTTCAATTCAGC
This sequence comes from Dactylorhiza incarnata, assembly GCA_033032865.1. Lineage (NCBI taxonomy): Eukaryota > Viridiplantae > Streptophyta > Magnoliopsida > Asparagales > Orchidaceae > Dactylorhiza > Dactylorhiza incarnata. The sequence continues at coordinate 3,007,216 of JAWHQI010000173.1, forward strand.
CTCCATCCGACCCGGTTTAAGTACTTTTTTGTGAATCTTCGTCTGTTTGCGACGCGCCTATGGTATACCTATTACTTTCATTGCTCAATTGCGGTTATTATGATTTTATGATTAATTTTATTTTATTTCTAAAATTTTCAGAGCTTGCCTGGTTTTCATTTCACTTGTTTGTCGTCGATTTGCATATTCCGTAATTTCATTGCTCTAATTGCTTACATGTGGAATGTGATATCATATTTATTCGATGTTCAAAATATTAGTCTTTATGAGCGTTTGCGGGACCCTAGGTTGATTATCGCTCGATATTGTTCGTAAAATTCCGCAAGCGCCGCAAAAATCTGAAAATATCTCAAATTTAATTTTTAAAATCAATATCAAGATTTTGGAACATCAGTTTGATATAAAAGCTAGGTTGGATTTACTCTTATCGTGAATCCGACGATCCGTTAATTTTAAAAAAATTATAAAAAAATCTGAATTTTTTTAATGACGTTTAAAAGAAAAAAAACATATTGAGTACTCTTTCTAGTGCAGGAAGAAATTTTTTTTAGATCTTTATCATAAAAATATCTTTAAGCTCTTTGAAAAAATGAAAGAAGTTTAAAAAAATATTAGGTTATTTTTAAGTTAGATTTTTTTCCTTTTAAAAAAAGCTATTTTAAACTCTTTGGGTCTTTTAAAAACTAATTTTAAAATGGAGAATCACGTGGGGAATAACGTATGTGGTTTTGATGAGCGTCTTATTTTAATGAAAAAAGTCGAGGTTCTTTCTACTAATATAAAACAAGACATGAACGGGTTGTTCTCATCGGTAAATAACCTTGAAACGATAATTCACAAACGTTACAATTTACCTAACTACCTTCCGACCCAATATAGTAAAGTGGAACCCAAACTTAGGTCTACTGATAAACCTCCTTCTTGTATCACCTTTGCTCCCCCTTTTATGGTCCTAGATTCTCATGATCTTACTACCCCTATGTGCACCTTAGCCCCACCTATGACCACCATAACACTCCACTTGTCCCCATTATATCACAACCCTTAGCCACCGAGCTTATTCCTGGCCCCTGCTTCAGGAGGAAGAACTTACTAGTGATGTGGCAGTCACCTTAGATGTCACAGATTCGTTCTCGGTATCTCTTGACTCGCCTACTCTATTTTTGTTGCCTACCCATGAGCCTGCAGACATTTTACTTGACGGTCACTTGTCACTCACACTAGAGTTATCACCTTATATAGACTTTGTATTTGGTGACCGCACCTCTAGGCCACTTCACTATCCTCTCAATCTAGACATGCACACTGAATTTTGTAGTTACATTATCTCCCCGTTTAGGAAGATTCACATTAGGAGGATAATAAATATCCCTAAAAAATTTACTCCTCGTAGAGACGCATTTTAAGGGATTTCTTTGAAAAAATTTAAATGGAAAATTTGGGATCAACTTTAAATTTTGTCGCGATAGTCAGGCTCTAACGGGTGATATTTTTGGATAATTAATCTGAGTTTAGTTGACGCTTATAATTGTCTAGCTGATGAGCGTACGATGTGATATGATTTACTGATTCCATAGGCCCCGATCTTATTTTCTCCCTACTTTGTTTCCTCCTCGATCTCCTTTCTCTTCCCTACTTTGTGATTTCTCCCTACTTTGTTTCCACTTTGTGCTTCAGATGGTATAGGAATAATAATCCAGGTACCTCGTGATATCAAGGCAGATATTTCCTCATCCATAGATGCTTTCCAGCAAGGGATACAAAGTGCTTCATGATGGATAGTAGGTATGGTGATGGTAGAGAGTGCCCAGGAAATTTGTGCATGAAGGTCTGAGATCGACATATGATACAACATGCGCACGAGGATTTAGTGTAACCCCCTTACCGACTTCCGCAGCGCAATGTGAACATCCATGTCCGAGACTGGTGAGGTGAAGGAACCTTCCGAAGAGGAGAGGGATGGCCTGGGAGTTGACGTCGGGGACTTTGGAGTGGGAGGAGCGAGGAAAGGTAGGGAAGCAGGGCGGCGACGATAATGATAAGGAAAGGGTGAAAGAAGAGGTATATGTTCAGGGGTTGGTGGCAATTGTGGGATATTTGGTGAAGGAACATAAATGATAAGGAATGATGAAACAGAGGTGAGATGAGGAGAGGTAGTAAATAGAGGGAGATGGATATCGAAAGTTAGATTCCCTCCATCTATAGAGAAATAAGGGGTAGAATAAAAAAAAGTGACATCAATAGAGACATATTGACGTTTGGAGATAGGGTCGAAACATCGATATCCCTTTTGAGTTGGAGAGTACCCTACGAAGATACATTTGGTGGCGCGAGCGAAGAGTTTGTCTCGACCAGATGGAAGAGTGTGAATGAAATCAGTACAACCAAACACACGAGGGTTGAGGGAAAAGGCTATACTATCCGGATAAAAAAGAGAAAACGTGTCTTACCCTGAAGAGTAAAAGGTATACGATTAATGAGAAAACAAAAAATGTGAATCGCATCGCATGACCCCAATATGAGCGTGGAACATCCATCTGACACATGAGTGTTCGAGCAACATCGAGGAGATGATGATTTTTCCTTTCAGCTGCTCCATTTTGTTGGGACTATGCACACAACTGGTTTTATGAATAATATTATTGGAGGTGTAGGAAGATGAGAACTACTGGCTCATGTATTCTTTTGCATTATCGGTTTGAATAATTTTTATAGGTAAACCAAACTGTGTGCGAATTTCATTATAAAATTAAGAGAAAACAGAAAAAAGTTCAGAGTGCTCATTTAAAAGATACACCCAAGTACATCAAGAGAAATAATTAATAAAAGTTACAAAGTACAGACTTCCTACACCAATAGGCTTGGTGGGACTAGGACCTCAGATGTTCGAATGAACAAGGTTAAAAGGACGAACAAAACTCTTACAAAGTTTAGCAGGGAAAGCAGTACGATGATGCTTGTTATATTGACAAGTAGCGAAATCTGACTTTAAAGATGACATGAGCTGGTAGAGGAGACGTAGCGGAGGATGACCATGACGATGATGCCACTGGAGCAAAGGAGTGGAGACGGAAAATGCTGAGAAAGTGGCAAGATCGTCGAGGTAGTATAGACCACCACGTTCACTCCCAGTAGCAATCATTCTCTTCAATTGAAGGTCCTGAAAGTAGCATGTAGTTGGAGAAAATGAGATAGAACATTGTAATTTCCGTGAAAGTGTACTGCAATATAACAAATGGCAAGAAAAGTTGTGAGGAATAAAGTGTCGCCTAATTGGAAAAGAGAGGTGGTAGTAACAACTCCAGTTCCACAAACTGGAGCAAGGGAGCCATCATCCACAAAAAACTGGTGGTCACCGATTATGCTTCTCTAGGTGAGAGAAGACAAGAGAGTTCCAAGTCATATGATTGGTGGCACCGGAGTTCGCCACTTACGCTTCGTAGCAACGTGCGCTCTACCTGAAAAGTGACAATGGATGCATATTGCTTGGAAGCACTGACAAGGGCCTCAATATTTGTTGAAGAGAACCATCAGCTGGACTCTGGCTGCGATGTGGATGGGGCGAAGAAGGCTCATACTAAGGTTGTGTTTGGGGAGCTTATTGGATCTGGTGCGGCAGGATGAAAACTCCGTTTACAACAAAAGCAGCGTTTGGTATCGAGAAGCAGGGATAAGCCGTTTCTAAAATAAGCGGTTGTTAGGTATTAGCGTTGCCGCTGAAATTTCCTCCATTTCAACCGCGCCGCAAGCGCGATCAATTCGCTCCCGTCCCCTTGCTTCCGCGATTCACTCCCAGACCTCGTGCGCTCCCGTCCCCCTGCGGCACTGAGCTTCCTCACTCGCGATTCGCATCCAGCAACCGGCGATTCCGGCAGACCGCAAACGCTCCTCCGGCTTCCGGCATCTCGCATCCCGCCATCCCGGCATATTCCTGGTCACGCATCCGGCATCCCGCGCATCGCGCATCTCGCATCCCGCAAATCGTTATGGATCTGGTTCGGCACTTCATCACTTGTGATTCGTTCTGGTTCGGCTCTCATCTTCCTGGTTCTTCGTCCAGTTTTATTTCAATGCATCTTTGGTGTTGTCGTGCCCTGTTTCCCCCTTTTCTAGCACAAATCAACCTAAATAGCGCCTTGAAATTTTTATTAGTTGTGTAACTGTGTAGTTCTTGCTTCTTAAATCCTCTTAAGTATGATGTACATATTAGCTGTGTAACTGTGTTGTTCATTCAATTTGATGGATAGAAGTGATTGATTGTATGATTGTATGAAGTTTTTTTTTGGGGTTTGTATATGAGTGTGTTTGTATATGTATGTGTGTGTGTGTATATGTATGTGTATGTGTGATTGTATGAAGTTTTTTTGGGGGCTTGTATATGAGTGTGTGTGTGTGTATATGTATGTGTGTGTATATGTATGTGTGTGTGTGATTGTGTGAAGTTTTTTGGGGGGGTTTGTATATGAGTGTGTGTGTATATGTATGTGTGTGTGTGTGTATGTATGTGTGTGTGTGATTGTGTGAAGTTTTTTTGGGGGGTTTGTATATGAGTGTGTGTGCATATGTCTGTGTGTGTGATTGTGTGAATTTTTTTTTTGTGTTTGTATATGAGTGTGTGTGTAGATGTATGTGTGTGTGTATAGTGTGTGAATGTATAGTTTGTTTGTTTTTATATGTAAGTGTGTGTTTGTATATGATTGTGTATATGTATGTGTGTGTGTGTATATGAGTGTGTGTATGTGTATATGAGTGTGTGTGTGTGTGTGTATATGAGTGTGTGTGTGTGTATATGTGTTTGTATATGAGTGTGTGTGTACATTAGTGTTTGGATCCGTGCGTCCAGAGTTTAAAATGTTTTTTTGTAACGTTGGTTTGTAATATCTGAAAAATATTGAAATTTTATTTGGGAAAACTATTTCAGGTATTGAACAGAAAATGTTAAATTAAATAGAAAAAATTAACCTAAAACTCCATTTTTGCCAAACAGTTATTTCAAAACAGCTTATTAAAAGCTCTGCAAACTCCATTCCACACAAACAGTTTTTTAACAAAACTCTGTTTTCCAAAAACAGCACTTTTACTATCAGCAGCTATTCATCGGCAGCTTTCATCAGCAACAACTCACCCAAACTGGCCCTAAGTAATGTTGGCATAAGACTTAGGACGGAGGTGAGGATGCTCGCAAAGCATCACTCGACCAGATGACCAAGCCTCCTACAATGTGAGCAAAGAGGGTGATTTCCCCCATGACCCCCAGTGCCCCCCCCCCCCCCCCCCCCCCCCCCCCCACACACACACACAGCCACGATGAGCTCCGTGACTTGCCGCATAAGCATAATTGTCGGAGGATGGAGGGGATACAATCGGAGGTTGGCGCAAGAGTTTGGTAACAACAGAGATGCGAGTGGAAGCAACATCTAAGGTGGGAGTGTCAGGTTCGCCTAAGGTGTGTTGGTGTATCATGTCGTAGGAGTCTGGAAGACGAAGAAGGTAACACACCACAAGAAGTTCCTGAAAGTGTTGGTTCTAAGTTGTAAGGTCAACAGAAAAGAACGGTGTTGGAGAAGTTCTGCGCCTAGAGAGTGAACTTCCTGATACGCAGCATCGGGAGAGAGTGTTGGCCGAGCGAAGAGATCAGCATAGAGGTGTGATGCGAGAGATTTTTGGGACCTTTGGAGCAAAGGACAACATGATGATCCCATGCCGTCTTCACAGTGTTATCGTGACAGATGATAGCCAAACATTTGTCAGAAAGACTGTTTGCAAGACAAGTTCAGACAAGAGCATCATTAGCGTCCCAGTCGACATAGGTAGGGGATGTAGGGTCTGGAGGGGTGTCAGTGAGATAATGTCTTCTGCATTCAGAGCGCAGAAGAAAGGTGAAAGAGACACTTCAATCAGGATAATGTAGTTCAATTAACTTGGTCCCGAGATTTCCAGATGCACTAGAAATTACTGTGGGGGTTGTAGCAATTGCAGCGGGGCCGGAGTTAGTGGCAGAGTGGCCATAGTTCAGTTTAGGCAAGAGTTCTGCTCGATGAGGAAGGAGCTGGCGAGTTCTGCTCGATGAGAAAGGAGTCGACGAGTTCTGCTCAATGGAGACTACATGAGAACTGTGACTAGAGCTCAAAAATGGAGAGCTCGCAGATGCAGGAGCAAAGCTGCGGCGAGGGTATTTGCGTCGAGAGTTACCGCAGGAGTTGCGACAAGAGAAGTCGCAGAAGTCTCGGGGTGGACAATCGGCGAGATCAAAGACAACATCAATCGCAGTTGTGGTGAGGGTAGTCAACGAGATTGTAAACAACAACAATTTAGGACAGCAATGAGTCAACGAGATCAAAGATACTGCGGTGGTCGCTCACGGGATTGAGATATAACAGGCTCTCGCGGAGATTGAGATGGAGCGCACGGGATGAAGAAGGCATCGGCTTGTCGTGCCCATGTAAAAGGCAGAGTAGAGGACCAAGATACTTCTCAAACTGTCGGGGATGGAACAGGAAGAGCTCACATTGTCGACGAGTTTAGCGAGGATGAGTTCATACGAGTTCGCGGTGCTGAGCTCGCAGCATCGAGGATGATTGCGTCGAGGATGCACTCATCGCAAATGAGTTCGCTGAGGCCGCCGAATGAATATGCAACAGATCGTTGCGGAGTGGGCTGCTGATCGTCTATAGAAGGAGGGGTAGCAATGAGTGTGGAGCTAGATATCTGAGCTTGATTAGACTTCGTCTCTTGCTAAGCTTGATGGAAGAACCTTGTGAGGTGGCCATTTGTTGTGTATGGTCGGGAGGTACATACGAAACCAAATAGCTTCGTGTATGGCCGGGTGAAATTATGCGAGAGGCAGAAATAAGAGAGAGCAAAGAAAAATTCGTTCTGTTCTGATATCATGCGAGAATTTGAAATTCTAAATAAATATTATTCTAAAATTACTAAATATTACATGGGAGCTCCCCTCTTTATATAGAGTAGAGGAGAAGAAATTAGAGATGTGTAAGACTAAGCACAAGAAAGAGAAATTTACAATTGGCCCCTTTTGGGGCTTTAATCTTCGACTTCAATAGATTTTAATAATAGATCCGGACTGCGAAGGTTCTTCGATTATGATAGCCCCTCTCTCGAGGCGACTATCGTCTAACCTTGGGTTTATCAACCTAATCATTGCTCCCAAGAGTTGTCTTACCGATTTGTCAGCCCCCCTATTAGATTTAGCTCTAATCCAGAGGATTTGGGTTGCCCTGTGGTTCAGAAGCGTACACACTTTGATGCAGGACGGTCCTATGTGACGGGAAAATAAATGTGTGAAACTCCTACATGCAACCATACACGGATCCGACGACTTTCAAACTTGCAATAATAATTTTTTTTATAAATCAAAATATAGGATATATCACAGTAGTTAAAAGAGTACAAACAAGGAGTCAAGTGAGGTAGTACAAATGCAAGAGTGCTCGAAATCAAATAACTAAGAAAATGAAAACATACAAAGCTTCAAAATTTTGGATACAATGGTTACAAACACATATCACTAAAGTAGTGGAATAAACACGAAATTCAACATAAAACAAGTGACCACAATCTAAGAAACTTACACAACTAGGTGGTAGAGAGCTTGGAGGGTTTTTTCGGGGATGAAATCAAAGTAGGCCCTGAATTTTGGGGCTTCCGGTGAACCTTTGAACTGCTGGACAGCAGGCAGTTGGCCTGTTTCTGGAGTTCCCGGGCTGTTGGGGGGGCTGCCGGCTGTGTGGAGGATGCAATGGGGATGCTGGACAGGGTGGGCAGCAAGGAGTAGGGAACTTGAAGTTCCAGCTTGTACGGGGAGCCTAACAGCTGCAGGAAATGAAATTTTGTGGAGCAGGAATGGGAATTCTGGGTGCTGGAATGAATTTCCTGCAACAGATTTCTGTAGCGGAAGTCCCGTTTAGATGGCTGGAGGGATGGGGAATGCAAGTAGAGTGATTGGGTTTAGGAAATAACTGCAAGTAGAGTGATGGAGAGTAGTGGGGTGATTTACCTTTATTTTAGGAGAAATTTCTGAAATTAAGGATGGAAGGGAAAGTGGGGTGGCTCCACGTGGGGGAGGGAATTGGGGGGAGAGGTGGCCGGCTGAATGAGAGGAAAAGGAAGGGGGCCGGCTGAATCTGGAGGTTGTTGGGAATTGGTGGGTTGGGAGGAATTTTAGGAAAGTGGCCTAAAATTTATGGGAGGTGGGGGTAATGGGACAGTGGAAGGAGTTGGGAGGTAGTTATGGAGTGGTGGGGGTATGGCTGGCAGGTGGTGGCTGGTGGTGGTCACCGGAGATGTTTTCCGGCGATCCCCGTAAAAACTAAAATGAAGTAAAATGAGAGGGTGTATGGTGGTGGATCACCGGAGGTGGCCGGTGATGTTTTCCGGTGATTGTCGGAGCTGTAATAGAGGGGGAAAAGGGATGTTTTCCGGTGATCGCCGGAGCTGTAATAGAGGGGGAAAAGGGACTGTTTTGGGGGAGTTTGGATGGGGAGGTGGGTGGAAGGCCGGCTGTAAGGTGAGATGGCCTGGAGAGGTGGGGAAAAAGTGTAGAAGTGGATGGCAGTGGTTTGGAAGGGAAATGATTGTATTGTGGCAGTGATTTGGAAGGGGAATGGAAGGTGTTTGGCCGGCTGTTCTTGGATAACTGATGGGAGGAGGTGGGGTTGCTGTAGCCGGCCAAAGGAGGTGCGGGAAGGGGAAACCAAGGCTTCACGCCAAGGATGGATGAGAGGGGACCAAGGCTTCGCACCCCGGCTCGGCTTCGGTATCGAAATGACCAAAGATTAGGCTTCTATGTTTCAATCTTCAATGCCCAAAATGAGAGCCCTCACCCTCAATATATAGACTTTAGGGGGGCAACGGACGGTTATGATTGACCGATCTTTGTGACTCAAAAATGAGTAAAAATACAACTCGAAATGAAAAATGAAAAGAACAACTAATGATCGGATCGTTGATCCACATAAGATGAACGGTTCCGATCATCGCGTAAGTCGATATGTGTTACCGACATGCACCCGGAAGACCCTCCATGGCGAGTTTATTCAAGGCGGAAGCATAATGCAGAAGGGCGAACCGGACAACAGGACGGGGGGCGTACCGAACCGGGTGACGCGGTGGCAATAGAGTAGCTGTCGGACGGCACTACCGCCTGGCGTCAGCAGCGGCGACAGCGGGGGGCCTATCGGCTGGCGGTATCGCCGGGCCTTGCGGGAGGCGACATCTTCGGCGTTATCTTAGCATTAGTTTAATATGCTTTATTTGTTTATTTGGAACATTTTAATTTGGGAATCCCTTTATATGGGGGGATCATCTTGTATGAGGACTATCTTTTGATCAAGCAACTTTTGGAAGAGGGTTGTTCCCTCTTGCTCTCCTCTAACCCTAGCAGTCCCTCTCTATCTCTCTCTCTATCTCTCTCTCTCTCTCTCTACCTCATCTCCCCGGAAGGTAACATTTGGTCCGACCTGCCGCTCCGCCCGCCCATCGCGCCGCCGGAAATCCATCATGCCGGTCTCTACCCGCCTGAATACCGCCGCCGATGCGTCCGCCTCCGACGACGCCATCACCGCCCGCCTCGCCGGCCACGACTCCCACCTCGCGAGCCTCCAATCCAGTCTCGACGACGTCGCCGCGACCCAGCACAACATCCTCGCCCAACTCGCCGCCATCGCCGCCGTCCTGCCGCTGCCGCCCTCGCCCACGGTACCGCTTGCAGCGACAGCGCCGGCCGATACCACCTCGGTGCTCGGCACGCCTCCCACCCCGATACCGCCGGCCTTCCGCGCACAGGCCCACTTTCCATTGGGGCCGACGTTTCCGCCGCCCGCACCTTTTTGGCCCCCTCTCGCCCTCGTCGTGCCTTCTTTTTCCGGGACGGATCCAATGGGATGGATCGCTCGAGCGGAACAATACTTCGATCTTAATGGCACCCCGCCGGTGGACCGGGTCGGCACGGCCATGGTGGGCATGGATGGTTCGGCCCTTCATTGGGCTCGCTGGCTCCGCCAAGTTCAACCGCTCATTCCCTGGCATGAGTTCAAGCAGGAGATGATTAGCCGCTACGACTCACGCTATACCGGTTCAGCCATTGAGCGGCTCTGCTCCGCCCGCCAGACAACTTCGGTGGATGCATACATTGACGAATTTGTGGCACTCGTCACGCAAGTTCCGGGCCTTCCGCCCGACCATTATTTGGGGTTCTTTCTGCAGGGCCTTCTCCCCAACATCCGCTCCCGCATCCGCACCCACCACCCCCGGACCGTCTCGGAAGCACTGGAACTAGCTCGGGCAGTGGAAGCCGACGTCGGACCCCGCACCGCCGCCCCCCATTTCCGACCATCACAGCACCGGGAGGCCGCTCCTCGGCACCCACCCCCAGCAACCGGCCGGCCCCCTCGTCCGGACAATCCTCATCGCGTCTCCAACACGGAGTACAACGAACTTCGTCGCCGCGGGTTGTGTTTCCGATGCCGTCAACCATACTCACCGCAACATGTCTGTCCGATCAAGGAATTTCACGCGATTATTGGTGACAGTGAGGGCGACGGATCCTATACTGATGCGGTGCCGGAGCTGCCGGAACCACCCACCCCGGACCCCGAGGAGGCCCCCCTTAATGTGCTGGAGTTACCCTTCTACTCAGTGGGCGGTTTAACCGGCCCTCGTACCATGAAGTTGGCAGCTCTGATCAACAACCGGCCGGCTATCGTGATGATCGATAGCGGCGCTAGTCACAACTTTATGTCGGCTCACCTAGCCCGCGACCTGGAGCTCCCCCAATCCCCCTCCCCGGACTTCTCCGTCTGCCTCGGCGATGGGCGCCGCCGCCCCACCTTGGGACAGTGTGGGGATGTTACACTATCTCTAGGGCCGGTCATGGTCACAGGGGACTTCTACTTGTTTGAACTAGGCGGCCTCGACGCCATCTTGGGCGTGGCTTGGTTACAAACGTTGGGGGATGTTCACGTAAATTGGGCTACCATGACTATGTCCTTCCAGCACCAAGGGCAGCCGTGTCGCCTAGTCGGCGATTCCACTCTCCTCCGCTCTCCAATTTCCTTCCGGGCTATGACACGTGTCACGGACGTCGACTTCTCAGCATGGTTATGGCCGCTCGAGTCCACCTACCCGACCACAACCGCTCCTATCCCCGCCGATCTTGAAGAGGTGCTCACGGCTTTCTCCGATGTTTTTGTCGCCCCGCCAAGCCTTCCCCCGACTCGGCCCACGGACCATGCTATCGTCCTCAAACCAGGAGCTGCGGCGGTATCAGTTCGGCCTTACCGGTATGGCCATGCACAGAAAGACGAGATAGAGCGGCTCGTCCGCGAGATGTTATTGGGGGGACTCATCCGACCGAGTGCTAGCCCGTTTTCCAGTCCGGTTCTCTTGGTTCGCAAGAAGGATGGTAGCTGGCGGTTTTGTGTGGATTACCGCGAGCTCAACAAGGCGACCGTGCCCGACAAATACCTGATCCCGGTGATACAGGAACTCTTGGATGAACTTCATGGGGCGGCCTTCTTTACCAAGTTGGATCTTCGCGCCGGATATCACCAGATTCGGGTCCGCCCCGAAGACGTGTCGAAGACGGCATTCCGCACGCACGACGGCCACTTCGAATTCTTGGTCATGCCTTTCGGCCTCACCAGCGCCCCGGCCACTTTTCAAGCAACAATGAATGATATCTTCCGGCCGGTCCTTCGTAAGCAGGTTCTTGTTTTTTTTGATGACATACTCGTATTCAGTACCTCTTGGCAGGACCATGTTCGCCACGTGCGGGAGACTTTCACAACCCTGCGGCTCCACCACCTCACCGTCAACCGGAAGAAATGCACTTTTGGGGCCACCACGGTGAGCTACCTGGGACATACCATTTCCGCCCACGGCGTCGCCATGGACGAGGAGAAAATCCAGGCGGTCCTTCGCTGGCCGACTCCGGCCTCTATCCGGGACGTACGGGCGTTCCTCGGCCTCACCGGGTATTATCGGCGCTTCATCAAGAACTATGGCGGGTTGGCCCGCCCTCTCACCCAGTTACTGAAAGCGTCGGAGGACGGGCCCTTTGTGTGGCCGCCGGCCGCAATGGCGGCATTCGCCGCTCTCCAGGCAGCATTGGTGCACGGCCCGGTACTGGCCATGCCGGATTTTCGGCAACCGTTCGTCGTGGAATGTGATGCATCGGGAGTCGGCGTGGGGGCGGTTTTGATGCAGGCCGGCCGACCCATAGCCTACTACAGTCGGGCGTTCTCTTCGGCCGTGCGCAGTCGTTCGGCTTATGAAAACGAGCTCATGGCCCTCGTCTTGGCGGTGCAGCATTGGCGGCCATACCTTTTGGGCCGTCCCTTCATCATCCGCACCGACCACCATAGTCTCCGCTACCTGCTTCAACAGAAAATCGCCACTCCAACGCAACAGATTTGGGTGGCCAAACTCCTCGGGTATGACTTCACGATCGAGTTCCGCCCGGGCAAGACCAATAAAGCGGTCGATGCTCTCTCACGCCACCCGCACGCGCCGGAGCTGACCGCGATATCGAGACCAATTTGGGAAGACGCAGCCATCCTTCAGCAAGAGGTGGATCACGACCCTCATTTACAGGAGATACGGGCGGCTCTACTAGCCGACCCGGCGGCACGACCACCCTATTCCTTAGTGTGCATGAATGCGCTCAACAGCTTGGAGGTGAGAAGTCCTTGGAGTGTGCATGAAGCGACTTACAACGCCGACGGCAAACGAAATATCTGGTCGAGTAACTGTCAGATAAATCAGCTTCCCAACCAAACGACGGTAGTATTCTGGATTCTCAAGGAGTTGATCAGTCTCAGAACCAGCTGCACATATTTTTTGGTTTGAATCCATAGGGGTATCTGCAGGTTTACAGCCAGAAAAGCCTGCCTCGTGCAGTAAGTCAATACAGTATTTCCGTTGGGACAGGACTAACCCATCGGGTCGACGAGCGATTTCAATTCCGAGGAAGTATCTAAGATTGCCAAGATCCTTCGTTTGGAATGCCGAGTTCAGATGCTCCTTGAGTTGTTGTATCCCAGAGATGTCATCCCCAGTGATCAAGATATCATCAACATACACAAGGAGGATCACAGTTCTCGTGGGTCCTTCTTTGATGAATAGAGAGAAATCAGCAGAGCTTCGTCGAAAACCAAGTGCCAGTAGGACTTTGCAGAATTTATCAAACCAAGCTCTCGGAGATTGTTTGAGGCCATAGAGAGCTTTCAGAATGCGGCAAACATAGGCTGCACGAGACTCCCCCGTGGTCTCAAACCCGGGAGGTTGGTACATATACACTGGTTCTTGGAGATCACCGTTCAAGAAAGCGTTCTTGATATCTAATTGAAGAAGAGGCCAACGGCGATGGACAGCGACGGAGATCACCACACGAACAGTGTTTAACTTGGCTACGGGGGAGAAGGTTTCATCGTAGTCCAAACCTTGTTGTTGAGTGAAACCGCGGGCAACGAGACAGGCCTTTAAGCGGTCAATAGTCCCATCGGCATTTTGTTTGACAGCGAAGACTCATTTGCAGCTGACACAGTGTTGGCCGGGAGGAAGAGGTACCAGCTCCCAAGTGTGATTAGCTCGGAGAGCGACCATCTCTTCTTCCATCGCAGCACGCCACCCCGGATGCTGTAGCGCTTCCTGCACAGAGTTAGGGAGGGAAATGGAAGAAAGAGAGGTAGCAAACCGGTGAAGAGGTGGAGATAGCCGGTGGAGAGACACGTGGTTTACCATCGGATGAGCTGTAGAGGCGGATGCTGGATCAACCGCTGATGGAGAGGCATCAGTAGCAGAGGGCGTCTGACGGGGACCATAGATTTACGACGAGAGTAAACTTGAATGATGGGAGGAGGCTGTTTAGTAGATGGAGATGGTGAAGGTACCGTAGGGGGCGGAGATGGTGAGGGAGTAGTGTCCGTCGGAACAAAAGGACGAACAGTAGTGGAAGGTAATGTGCTTGGAGCAGAGGGAGAGTGAAATGATTGGTCTTCACTGAACGTAACATCAGGTGAGACAATGGTTTTGCCGGTGGTTGGAGAGTAGCACACGTATCCTTTTTGTGTCCGAGAATAGCCGACAAACATATACTTGGCAGCTCATGGGGCAAGTTTATCGGCAGGCGGGCCGAGAAGGTGGACGTAGCAGACGCAACCGAAAACTCGAGGTGGAATAGGAAAGAGAGTAGTGGAGGGGAAGAGGAGTTTCATGGGAGTGGCAAAGTTAAGAACGGAGGAGGGCATGCGATTAATGAGATGGCAAGCAGTGGAGACGGCAAACTTCCAGTATTCCGTAGGTACCCGCATTTGAACCATGAGTGCCCGAGCAACATCCAGAAGGTGACGATTTTTCCGTTCGGCAACGCCATTTTGTTGGGGAGTATAGGCGCAAGATGTTTGGTTAATTATGTCAAACTCTGTGCAAAGAGTAGAAAAGGAGCGGCCAGTGTACTCGCGGGCGTTGTCAGTTCGAATTATTTTAAGCGGAGTGGAGAATTGTGTCCGTGATTCAGTTACAAAGGCACGAAACACAGATGGTAGCTCAGAGCGATCATGAAGTAAATATAACCAGGTAACACGAGAATAATCATCAATAAAAGTTACAAAGTAACGATAACCAGAAATACTGGGGACCTTATAAGGGCCCCATACATCAGAATGGACTAAAGATAACGGAGACGTGCTCCGGGTACATGAACGGGAAAAGGAGGAACGATGTTGCTTGCCGTAGATGCAGGCTTCGCATGTAAACTCGTGAAAAGGTACATCAGGGAGAGCTTTGCGGAGGACTGGAAGAGGAGCATGCCCAAGACGGCGATGCCAGTCAGCTGTGGAGACATTCAAGAGAGCGGTAGGTGGGAGATTCAAGAGATAGAGCCCATTCATCAGCCGACCACTACCAATGATACTCCGTGTGCGGCGATCCTGAAAAACAAAAGAAGAGGAAGAGAAGGTTACACAGCAATCAAGATCCTGTATCAAACGACTCACAGAGAGTAAGTTGAAGGGAGAGCCCGGAACATGAAGAACCGAGGAGAGCGTTAGAGTGGGAGTGAGGTGCAGATCAGCAGCACCAGCAACCAGAGTTGTAGCGCCATTTGCGACAACAATAGACGGAGGGTGAGACGTCTGTAGATACTGAGGTGGTTTCTGGGAGGTGATATGATGCGTCGCTCCAGAATCTACGATCCAATGAAAACAGTGAGATAAGCAGGTTATACCTTCAGTAGAGAAAGAAGCAACTGAGCCAGAAGAACTGCCAAGACTGCCTTGAAGCTGTTGGAACTGGGAGCGTAGGTCATCATATTCTTGTCGAGTAGGACCAGGTTGATCGGCTGGTGAAGGCACAGCAGGAGGTGCCGAAGTAGCAGCAAGATGAGGAGGGAGACCATGCTTACGGTAGCAGGTTGTTTCACGATGACCGTCACGGCCACAGTAAGCATACTTTAAAGGAGGTCGGCCACCACGTCCTCGTCCCCGAGACGGGGGACGGCCACCGCGAGCAGAGGAACCAGGAGTAGGCGACGGAATGGTAGTGGAGGAGGAATCGTCGAGGGCCATTGGAAGGAAGGCGAATGGAAGAGAAGCCGGCTAGAGAGGAGCAGCGGCAATGCCAGGTAGACCGGCTGCGGCAGCGAACAGAGCAGAGCATCGGTCTGGAGGGGCGTCTAGAGCAGAGCAGCGGTCTGGAGGGGCGACCAGAGCAGAGCAGAGCAGCGGTCAGGGCAGCGGTCTGGGGCGTCCAGAGCAGAGCAGTGGTCAGGGCAGCGGTCTGGAGGGGCGTCCAGAGCAGATCGCAGAAGACTCGGGGAGGTCCCGCAGATCGCAGACTGGCGGTCTCGCTGGCGGGATGGCGATCTGGCGAACGGCAAGCTGGCGGACAGGAGCTAGCAGAGATCGCTAGCTGGCGAGGTGGAGGCAGCGAAGAGATCACAGCGAAGAGATCGCAGCGAGCTGGCAAGAAGAGCAGAACAGGTCGCAAGTCGTGGCGAGCTGGTAAGAAGAGAAGAGCGAGAACGCACGGCAACAGATGAGACCGCGGGGCTTGAGATCGCAGGAGGGCGCGGGGGGTTTGCGGTTGGAGACCGCAAGAGGAGATCGTAGCGAAGAGATCACAGCGAGAAGCACGGGAGACCGCTTGGAAGAAAGAGAGTTCGGGAGGGAGAGGCGGTTCCCACGTGTCAGGAAGGAGAAGGCTATAAGAGAGCCAAATGGGGGAGGAAGCTGGAAGGAGCAGAGCTGGCAGCAGGGGGAAGCGGTCTCAAAAAGGGAGACCGCGAGAGCTCAAGAAAGACAGGGGGAGCGGTCTCAGGCGGTCAAAAAAATAGGAGACCGCAAAATTTGGACCGAGTGCTCTGATACCATGTAGAGAAATTGTATAAACCTTGTAGTATATTCACTTGGTTAATAAATACAAGTATGAGTACAAATATATAGGAAGAAAGAGGAGGAAGAAAACCTCTACAAGAGATGTGGGACTAAAAGAGAGGAGAATAAATGGGCCTAATATATGGGCCTTTACATAGGTTTTCCTATATTGTCTAACACTGCCGATGACCATTTAAATAGCAATTGCCGTCTAATTGAGCTTCTTAATTAGTCATTATGATGTATTACCTTTAAATCCTTCTTTAATCCCTTTTGAAAAGCTATAAATACATGAGCTCTTCTAAAAGAGAAGACCAAGCAAAGAACTATTTTCCATTTTATGTTGTTTGATCTCTTTCCTAGCCTCTTTTCTAGGACCTTCTCTCTTACTCGAAAAGAGATCATATCATTTGGATCTCTTGTTTAGTCATCTCCCACCCATGGTAGATGCATACATCAAAAAATTATTGAAGGTCAGAGCTCTCCGAACTCCCGTCTCCCCAAACTTTCAAATCAGTCAAGCACACCACCCACTACGCCTCAATGTTTTAGATGATGTATTATCAAAACAATCCAGGTTCGCAACCCACCGCACCTCTGTTCTGGCTCAGGCCTCTTCTACAATCTCCTTTTGCATCCCAACGCTACTTACCGATTAGTGTGTTGTAAACCACTCTATTGACGATAGCTATTTGCCAAACAATTGCTCGACCGATTACTGTTTAGCCAACGACTACATTGTTGTCAACTACTCATGTGCCTGAGTATTTAAATAGCTACTGCAGACTACCAGAGCTCCTTAATTATTAGTATACCCTTCTGTAATTCTCTTGAAATGAAAGAGCTCCTTTGAAATTAAGAAATTAATGAAAATTTGTCCTAACCTGCTAACCCCTCTTGGTGCTTCTCTTTTACTTGAAAAGAAATGTTATCGGAGATCGTGAAAAATTCAACTTCTAGAGTAGCGAAAAGTTGTCCACCCGTAGCACAAGCCGAAGGCATGATAAAATGATGGGGATGACAACAAGATAGATTGTTAACCCCTAAAGTGTTTCTTGTAGGACAAACGTAGATCGCCCATTGCTGGGAAGTAGATAGCTCTCATCAAGTATGATGAGAAAGAGCAGGAGGAGAAAAGCAAGTTGTCTCTACCACTTCGAAACCTAGTAAATCTATATTATAGGAGAGACTAGACCTTATCTAATCTTGTATACAAGTGAAGTGAGTGAAAACTTAAAATCAAGCATGATTCAGAAAAAGAAACTTTGATAGGGAGAGAGGATTTGAGTGGAGAGAATTGGGAGAAGTTGGAGATGAGGGCTAAAAGTCACAACTTTTAGAGTTGTGAGTTGCATCTGTCTTTCAGTTACACCCTTAGATCTATTTATGAACTTTAGTACATCATTACGAAGCGTCGTTCTGTGCGATGCAGGAGTACCCTCTTGCAGCCTGAAATAAACCTAAAGTCCGCTTTTTTAATAAATGGAGTTTTGTAGATTGTACAATCCAAACACAAGCTAATTACGAAATGGAATTTTTTAGCCACCAAAAAGGAGCAAATAAGCTCTCCCAAACGGGGCTATAATAATCAAGACTTAATCCTCTCCAATTGGCTAATATACATACTCCCATGATCATTGCTCATCAACTAAAGAGATTTGAGTGAAGTGTAATATCTGAGGCATGATAATCCCATAACATCAATTTGATAATTTTCTTCTCTAAGGATTTTAAATATATAGCCTTTTAATTTAGGGCGATGTTATTAGCAGTCCTACGACGGCTATTCGCAGTCCTAAAAACACTTAAATTCATTGGACTGTGAATATCAATGGACTGCGTTTAGCCGTGATAGGACTGCTTATAACATTGCCCTTAATTTAACATCGTTTTGTTTTCCTGTGAACGACCACAAGGTTGGCAGTTATAATGCTTCGTGCCTTTACTCGTGCAGCGCACTGTGGATGGAAGGAATTATTGGACCTTCGAGTACGATCTTGAATCTCCGGGTTTCACCCGCACTGCTTTCGCAACCCTGGCTATTGGTAACGGTACGTATCATCAATATAATTTTAATCTCAGGGCCCGCTCGGGGCGAATTCATAAAAAAATACTCATATGACCCTTAGCCATCGTACGCTGGAGATTACGGAACGGCTTTTGTAGAGGCGAAACAACGGTGATTGTCTGCTTCGTGCTTGTGATATTGGCCACCGTTGTTTCGTTGCGTCTCCACAAATGACGATCAGAGAACACTTTTGTGGCAGCGAAATAACAGCGATATGCTATTAGTTTGATATTGGCCTTTCCGCGGGCTTCCACCATCGTGTGCCTTGATACTTTATTTACACAATCCATTGCAAATGCTATTAGTTTGTTAGTAATATTCACCATAGTTTAATTTTTCGTGTGTATGTGCGACGAAGGACGGTATTATACATTGGTTGTTGGCGCGAATCAGAGGCGGTGGAGCAGGTTAAGGAACCTGCTCAAGGTGGTGGCAGATTCCTTCAAGATTCTGGACATAAAGCCTGCAGTAGTAGTCTGATGATATTGAAGTTTCTGCTTTCTTGCAATTCTTCTGCATGCACATAATATAACTGACCAGCTTATGCTGATGAAAACTCAAAATTTCTCAAAATTTATTCAACTAGTTTTGAAATTGAATCGCAGCAATTCAAAGATATATGCAAATTAAGTGCCTGTTTGGGAGAGCGGTGGCGGTGGAAAAAAGAGTGGTAGCAAAAGGAGGGTAGGAATTCTGTTTGTAGAGCTTTTCAGAAAGGATAAGCATATTATAAACTGTTTGGCATAAATGCGCGCTTGGGCAGAAAAATACGGGCCCGGGCTGAAAATGCGCTCACGGGCGGAAAAATCGGCACGTGGGCGGAAAATGCGCACCCAGGCCGAAAAATGTGCTCCCGGGAGGAAAATGCGTGCCTGAACCCGAAAATATGACGCAGGGCCCAAATGAGCGCACGGGCAGAAAATTTGCGCTCGGGCTGAAAATTCGTGTTAACTCGACACAGGCAACTAAAATAAAATAAACTGTTTGACAAAACTCGGCACATGCAAATAAAATGCGGCTTGGGTAGAAAATTCAGAAAAGAGGAACACATTATAAACTGTTTGACAAAACTCGACATAAGCAAATAAAATAAATTCATAAATGCGGCTTGAGCAGAAAATTGCACGCTCAGGGCGAAAATGCGCCCCCGGGCTGAAAAAAGTGTGTCCGAACCTGAAAATGCGCTCAAAGGCTGAAAAATGCGCGTCCGGGAGGAAAATGTGTGCCCAAGCTAAAAAGTAAATTCATAAATGTTCGCTTAGGCAGAAAATGCGGGCCTAGCCGAAAACACACACTCAGGCGGAAAAATGGGCGCATAGGCGGAAAATGCGCGTCCGAACCCGAAAATGTGCGGCAGGCCTGAAAATGCGTGCATGGGCATAAAATCCCCCCCCCCCCGGGCTAAAAATTCACCCCCAAGCCGAAAATGCACGCCCGGGTGGAAAATTTGCGCCCGGCTTGAAAAATGAGCGCCCATGCCGAAAGTGCGCATCCGGGCTGAAAAATTGTGCCCGAGCCGAAAAATGCGCGCTCGGGCTGAAAATGTGTGTTCGGGACAAAAAATGCGCGTCATTGCAGAAAATGTACAGCTTAGCAAAATGCGTGCTCGGGAAATATGCACCCGGGCGGAAAATGCGCTCTCGGGCGAAAAAATATGCACCCGGGCGGAAAATGCGCTCTCGGACGAAAAATGCACGTTAAGTGGAAAAATGCATGCTCGGGCATTAACTGTGTATCGAGATGAAGAAATGCTTTTCGAAATGCTGAAAAGTAGGAGACCCGTGACTTTTAAAAAAGAAGAGAAATGAGTTTTGGGCGGTAGCTTTTTCAACCGATAAATTTTTCAAACAGTTTGTAAAATACGATAATATTTTTCAGAAAATAAAATGGACATAAAAAAAGTCCTCCCAAATTGACCCTAAATAAATTCAACTGAGTCATTGCTCTAGTTTGAAGATCTTTCACTATATTAGTAGTTGGTGTCAACTTACAATACAACAAAGCAATCCGGTGTAATAATATATACAAAGAGAAATTTACATGTTGTGATTATCATGCTAATTTGGTGCTGAATGTTGTAAACAACTTAGCAGCCCGACTTGGTGCGGGTAGCCATATTAGTGGTGCGGATATCAGTGCCCTAAAATAAATACATTGAAGAAGCTGTGCGCACGTCTCTGCTGTGCTTTTCAAAAGATAATAAATATGACACCTCAGTCAGATTTTATATAATATATAGATAGACAATAATTATGTGCAGGTCGTACAATTTAAAAATGACTATATATATATAGGCTAATTTGGTGCTGAATGTTGTAAACAACTTAACCGACTTTATATTATTTATGATTTAGTTACATTGTTCTTAGTTGGTATTTTACGAGTATCAATTTCAGATAGGAGTCTTATATTTCCGTAAGCCTAGGCGAACTTTAATGTGAATAGATCACATGTAAATAAAAGGCGATTGTTATCCGCACTCTTTTTGTATGATTTATTAAGCGTCACGTATTGACGCCCTGATTGAAACATGCGTAACTATAACGAATTATTTGAAAATACGCCTTGTAAATGTTTTTTTAGGAAAAGTGTTGAACACTAAAGTTGTGGATCTCGACGAGATCTAAAACTTTCGTGTTGAACACTTTTTCTAAAAATACATGTACAAGACGTATTCCCAAAAGGCGCGTAATAACTCATACAAAAAGAGTGCGAATAGCCAAAACTGTAGTACGGATAACAATCGCGAAATAAAAAAATTTGCATGCATATCTCGAAAGGGACGGACATAAAAAATCTCGTCTTAAAGTCAAATCTAAACGTTGAGTTTAAAGAACGAAAAAGTAATATTTAGAGGTTTTTAAACATAAAAAGTTCACGGAGTCTAGAGTAATCTATCATAAGAGAAGAAGAAAAAAACTATTTAAAGAACTTAATATTTATTTTTACTGTGTAATGAAAGCAATGTATTTTATTTTGTTAATTTCATGGTTTTTTTTTCTCTTAAAATTTCTATTTCAGAATCAAAAAGGCTAGAATTTCTATTTCATAGAACTAGAATTTCGATCGAGGATGCGCATCAACGCCTCCACCGCTTCCATCAACACAGGGAGGCGACCATGGCGAAACAGTCCCCTATTTGATCCATCAACTCCGCCGCTTCCATGCATTGGAGAATTTTTTTGTCAGATCTCAGATATGTTTTTGAATTAGGCGGAACATCTCAGTGACATCTCAGCCTACTGACTACTGTTATCCCAGAGATGTCGCTGAGATGTCCCGCCTAGTTCAAAAACATATCTAAGATGTCTGGACCTAAAAAAAATCTGAGTCTGGGACCCGGACCAAAAAATATGCCCATTAATGGTTGCAGGGAGAGACTAATTTGTTATTTATTCCGTGTCAGTTATATAAAACATATTTATTATGGGCATAATAAATAGAGGAACTAATATCAAATATATTTATAAACTAATATCATATTTTTTTATCTTTTATATAATACATATTAACAAATAATTACCAAAACCTCCCCTCGAAGATAGCATAATTACAAGTTGCACCCCTCTTATTATTGAAATTACAAAAACCTCCCCTCAATGTTACAAAACATAACATTTACCTCCCCCGAAGTTCACATTTCATAACATCCATGCACAAAATACCCCCCCTGAAAATGTACTACTCCGAAGGGGGGTATTTTTGTGCATGAATGTTACGAAATGTGAACTTCAGGGGAGGTAAATGCTGCGTTTTGCAACATTGAGAGTTTTTTTTTTTTGTAATTTCAATAATAAGAGGGGTGCAATCTGTAATTTTGCAAACTTAGAGGGGAGGTCCAGGTAAATGCCCCTTATATATTAATTTGAAGTGCCAGACTAAACTATTATTTTGCCTCAAAAAGAAAGCATGAAAGAATATGGAAATGTGAATGAAGTGGGAAATAATATAAAAGCAGCTTGTGAGTGAGGTTGTATCAACATTCTTCCTTGATTAACAAATTAATACAATAAAGAGGCAAAAACCAAAGCCTCAAAAAGAAAAAGAAAAAAAATGCATTGAACCTAGCAAGCCATCTGCACCATTACACTGACCCCAAATCCCACAAATCTATCTATCCAAGAAAAAAAAAACAGACCAAGGTGTCAATAGTAGTAACCAAAGTGAAGAAGCGCGCTCTCCGAATTTCCCCGCCAGAACCATCATGATGCACAAAATGTACAATTCTCGCAAACAAAGCTGGATGTGAACTGGGGCTAAAATAATATACAGCGACGAAAACGCGCTTACAGAAGCCGATGTTGCCGAAATCCCTTGGCGAGATGAGGCTGCAGCAGCCGAACATACAGACCGTTGATTTGGGACAACGAATCATGGGTGCCCTGCTCGACGATCTTTCCCCCGTTCAGAACCACGATATTGTCGACGTGTCTCATCATCGTCGCCCTGTGCGCGATAAGTATGGTCGTCTTGTTTCCCATGATTAATGTTTCGAGCGCTTCCTGCACGACCCGGCTGGAATCGGACTCGATCGCCGAGCTAGCCTCGTCCAGCAGCAGGATCGGCGCATTTTTCAGCACGACGCGAGCTATCGCGATCCGCTGCTTCTGTCCGGGCGTCAAGTCGACTCCCCTCATCCCCACGTGCGTGTCGTAGCCGTGAGGCAAACTGCTGATGAAATGATGGGCGTTCGCTATTCTCGCCGCTTCCTTCATTTCGGCTTCGGTGGCGTTGTGCCTCGCGTATATGATGTTCTCCCTTATGGTCGTTGAGAAGATGATGGGCTCCTGCTGCACCAAACCCATGTGGCTCCTCAACCATCTTAGATTGAACTGCTTTAAATCACGGCCGTCCAATAGGATCTGGCCGGCGACCGGATCGTAGAATCTTTCGATAAGTGATATTATCGTGCTCTTTCCGGAACCTGAAACGCCCACCATCGCCACGGTTTGTCCCCCGCCGACTTTGAGACTGAAATTACTTAGCACCATCAGCTCCGGACGAGTGGGATAGCAAAAATCGATACTCTTGAGCTCAATGCTGCCGTACACAGAAGGCGGTTTTACGCCAGTATTATCATCTGGATCTATGGCGGGAATTCGGTCGATGATTTCGAACACTGAAGCGAGGGATTTTCTCCTCTTGAGAATATAAGGAGCCAAACCGAAAGGCTCCACTAATGCGAAGGTTGCGAAAGAGAAAACCATGTACACTTTGAGTGCCGTGGCAACTTTGAGATGGCCTTCGTGCACGGAGACGGCAGTGTACCAGAGAAGCAGCGAGTTGCAGGCAAAAAGGAGAAACTGCGATAAGCCGAAGGCGAATCCGATACCGATGCCGTGGAGAAAGCTCTTCGCCAATATTCTGCCGAGTTGTAATCTATATAGTTCCATCACCTTGTTGCCGGCGCAGAAGGCCACAACAGTGTAGATGTTTCTAACAGCATCTTCGAGCACCAAAGAGGCTTTCCTGTGCATTTCCTGTATTCCCCCTGAAAACCCAGCAAGCCACATTTTCTGCAACCATTAATGGTCATGAATACATATTAGTCCATTGTCAATTGACAACAAAGCGCCAGAATCAGTTCCACAGAGAAAATTTTAAGGCAAGCTCTAGTCCAGATGGAACCATGCATACAAAGAGATATAATTCGGCTAAGCAAAAGCATGACACGACTAGGCTTCGTTTGGGGAGGTGGTGGAGGTCGTGAAAGCGGCGGTCATGAACCGTCGTTAGTGAACGCTTGACCTCACCTAAAAAAATTCATGCATTTTATGCTCAAAACTAGTTCATTTTCTTGGGTAGCGGTCATAATATTTGTCTTGCCAAACATACATTCTATGATAATGACGTTTTTGACCAAACTCACCGAGCAAATAAGCCGTGCCAAACGAAGCCCTAACAAGATTCTTGGTAAATAATTTTATAGACTATGGATGATAGAAAAGGAAAGTATTCCCCATCGACCAACAAAATACAATTCATCAATGCAGCAAGATTTCATTCCAAAATTCAACCTCAATGTAGTATTAAAATTAATTGCCAAATGGACATACTTGGATGTTTCCAAAGAATAATATAAAAATGGCTGGCTAAAGTGCGTCCCAACAAACTAAACAAACAGGCTTTGGCCGAGCTCCATGCAGTTGTATTGGGTAAGGATACTGTAGCAGAATGCGCGGATGGCAGCACAGTGGCGGAAAGGATAGGGATTGTCGTGGTTGCCGCGGTAGTCGTACATAGTTTTTTGGAAGTAGGGACGGGGATGCTGGGAGTGGGCTAGGAGAGAATTTTGGATGTGTAAGATGTAACTCCTGGTGGTGGATTGATGTGTGTTTGGTAATAATGTGTGTTTGAGTGATTCGGTGACGGATTTGTGTTGGGAATATCATCGGGATGCGTGGTGGGGGGTGTGACGCGTGAATGGTTACATTTCCCTTAATTATGTGGGCTTGAACATACTTCGGACACGGGAAACGGGCGGAAATGCTCGGAAATACATTTCTGAGACATTCCAAAGCATTTCCAATTAAGTATGCGCACCTCACTTAAAAACAAAAGCGATTTCCTCAGTATCCCGCTAACTAATTAAAAGGTGTCTCCTGTAAACCTAACACCATGTTTCTAAAACTCCCGCACCTCTCTTTCGCCCACAGCCGCAAGTTGTCGTGGACCATAGGGTCGGTGTAGAAGGCTTGTTGTTTGGTGATGTACCATATTGCGGCGTGGTGCAAGTGGCAGAGGTAAGGTGGAATGTCATGGAGTGGTAGGTGGCGGCTTGATCGGCATAAGTGGCGAAGGCAGCCGCGGTATAGAAGGTGACAAGAGAGGGGTTGAAGGAGTTGAGTGTGGTGGTAGCTTGACATGCGGAGGTTGTAGTGGCATAGCCAGCAGTGAGGGGCTACTATAATGACGACAACATGGTAGCAATCAGAACATATGATGAAGGCTTTGTTTGGTTGGGCGTTTTGCCTCCTCCGTTTGGAGCAAACGCCGCCGGACGGAAGGTAAACAAATGAGCGCCGGTGGCGTTTTCTCCTTTTGCACCCGCCGGACAGAGGAAAAGGCATTTAAATAGAGCGTTTCGAACCCCGCCTCCCCCTCTCCGGTTCCAATGCTCCGTTTGGACCCGCCGGCTGCATCCGCCACCGCCGAACCAAATGAAGCCGAAATCATTTTTTTGGGCGGATGATCAAGCTCCATAAATAGGAGATTTTGGAGAGAGAAAAGTAAAGCACAAGTTTTTCATTGCTTATCACAAGTATTACATGCTATGGCCTGTTTAGAGGCAAGAAAATTTTAAAAAAATTACATGTATCATAAAATACAATGGAATAATAATGACAATAATGGGAATCCATTAGACGCGTGGTCGCGAGTACGTTGTCAAATGGAGTTAGTAGTTCGTATGTAGTGACGGATAATCATTAACAATATGGAGTCAGTAGTT
Source organism: Dactylorhiza incarnata (assembly GCA_033032865.1). Lineage (NCBI taxonomy): Eukaryota > Viridiplantae > Streptophyta > Magnoliopsida > Asparagales > Orchidaceae > Dactylorhiza > Dactylorhiza incarnata. Next base: position 3,033,125 of record JAWHQI010000173.1, read on the forward strand.
TGTATGTAGTGACGGATAATCATTAACAGTACATCCAATTTGCTTCAAATTAGCAGACAAGAGAACGAGCCAAAGCAATATCCTTTGAGCTTTGCATTAACAACCAATATGAGATGATGTTTAAAGTTCAACACAACATTTTTAAAGTTGTCCCAGCAAGCCTCAAAATGGCAACAATTTTTCCCGAGGACTCCCAGCAAACCAACAAGATAACAAGCCAAAGCACCTTGCCCGAGCAAGCCTCAAATTTTTTCCCTCGTGCAACACAAGAGGCTACCCATACTAGGAGTGCTCATCATGGGTATGCTTAAAGATGATGTTTCCGATGAAAAACAAGTCATTTTTTTATGAAATACTAACCATTATCCCAGAAGACACCTTTATGTTTAAAGTTCTCTTTTATTATAGCCAAGGAATCTCCCTCACTTAAGGAACTAACATCCTCAACAATGAATGGCATTACAGGTAGCTCAAAACCATGCACTGGGAAAAATATGATTCTATAGGTGACACCAACAAATTCAAAAAGGCCCTACCAAAGAGTCCAAGTAGTGGCTCCCATGGTGTAGCAGATTGTCCAACATGACTATCTTCTAGCATGGGCATTCTTTATTCAATTTGTAATAGCCCAAACTCTTAAAAATAGATGTGTTTTTCAGTGTAATGGCAGCAATTTTGGGAGGCCCGTGCAGCTACAAAGGGTGATCTTTTAGTAAGTTATACAAAGGGTGATCTTTTGGGAAGACACCTTTATGTTTAAAGTTATATATGTTGGGGTCCAGCCCCTAAAGAGAAGAAAATCAGATCATGCTTAGAGTTGTGCTGCCGCAGGAGAGGAAGCGGGCTGTGTATAACAGCAGATTCTGCTTCTGTTGCTATCGCCGGGCGGTACCTCTACCGCCGGCAGCAGCATATCGTTTTGTCGTCGAGAGGACTGGCAATGTCGTCGAGAGGACTGACAATGTCGTCGAGTGGACTGGCAATGTCGTCGAGAGGACTGGCAGTGTCGTCGAGAGGACTAGCTGCTGAGGGCTAACGCCCGACAGTATTGGTACCGTGGGCGGTAGCTTTGTCGTCTTGACAAGGGTTATATCGTCGAGATGTGTCTCCGATGTCGTCGAGACGGTTTGTCGTCTTGATGGCTACCGCGGGCGGTAGCTTTGTCGTCTTGATAAGGGCTATATCGTCGAGATGTGTCTCCGATGTCGTCGAGATGGTTCATCGTCTTGATGGCTACCGCAGAGCGGTAGTAGCTACCGCTGGGCCAGCGGTAGCGGACAGAATCAGTTTCAATAATCTGCGATCGGGAGCCGTTGGATCGCATTGGAACTTGTTTCAATGGCTAAGATGAGTTCGTCCTTTACCCTAAATAGGCAAAGATGCTTTGGCAGAATAAAAATTATTCCAGATTAGAGCTGTCTTTTGGTTTCAAGTTAGAGAGCAAGAGAAGTCTTCCGCCATTGTTGTCGGCGGGAATTCTTCAAGAAGGAAGAACATGTTTCTCAGATTGGTACCTTCGACTTCGTTGTAAGGTTGTTTTTATCTCAATCTTGTCTTCGTTGTCTTTGGTGTTTGAAGAGAGATTTGAGTTTTGTCCCTTGTTCTTGAAGAGAAGCTATTTTCACCGTTAGTTGAGAAGGAATTCAATCTGTGAATCCAAGGGGGATCTAGGTTGGGCAAACCTAGATTATTTTCTTGTAATCCTTATTGATTTGATAGAGGATTTTTCATGTGCCCTTAGTTATTAAAGGCGCATGGCGCACCAAGGCGCAAAGGGTCTTGGAGCCTAGGCACAAGGCTTAAGGCGCGGGCGCGCACCTGACAAAGGCAAGACGCAACCATATTCAGTTTAAATAATTAGCATCAAACATCACTTCATCTTCTTAATCAGATTTTTCATCTATTCTACTCATTAATAATTCATTACTATCATTTATATCTCTTAAAAATAGAATCAATATGATCAGTTGCATAATATCTAAGTGTCAACGCTCAATTATGTTTCACAAACACTAAATCATGCAAAAAAAAAGATTGAGTTCTTGCATAATTTCTTTCTTTATTTTGAAAAAAAAATAAGTTTACAATAGAAATTGCACCTATACATGTTAACACACTCTCTGGTTGTGATATTTTTTTGTGTGGTTGCTGCTTTATTTATCTTTTAGTGTGCCCAGATTGCTCAGTGGGTTATATTTCAACAAGTGGTATCAGAAGGAGGTTGGTTCCTAAGTGTCTGATTTGACATTCTGATTTAGATTTGGGTCAACAGTTGGTGACGACATTGGTCCGCTCCTTATCTTCCTAAATCTGATCAAGGTTTGTCTCAGACTGTCGAGCTATTGTAGAAGATGGAGCAGAACACAAGAATGGTCAGCATGAATGGCAAGAATTGGAATATATGGAAGCCTCGGATGGAGGATCTCTTATATTGCAAGGACCTCCATACTCCGCTATCAGGGAGGCCGACTACCATGTTGGATGATGCTGAGTGGAAGAAGATGGATAGGAAGGCAGTGTGGTTCATTCGACAGTGGCTAGATGATTCTGTCTTCCACCATGTATCCACTGAATCATCGGCCTAGGCTTTATGAAGAAAGCTTGAAGCATTGTACGAGAGAAAGACAGCGAAAAACAAGGCTTTCTTGATCCGAAAGCTTATGAACTTGAAGTATAAGGAAGGTTCTTAGATGACAGAGCATCTGAACCTTGCCCAGAGCATCATCAATCAGTTGGAGGCTATGAAGATCACCTTGGGGGAACGAGCTGCAAGCTTTGATGATCCTTAGTTCCTCACCATAGAGTTGGGAGAGCCTTGTGGTGTGGCTGAGCAATTCAGCACCTGAAGGTGTCGTGTCAATGGAGATGGTGACAAGTTGTTTGTTGAAAGTAGAGCTGAGAAGGAAGGACTCTGGAACCTCTACATCAGATGTTTTTCACATGGAGGGAAGGGGCAGACCGATGAAGAAAGAGGGTAAGCAAAGAGGCAACTCATGGAGCAAGTCCAGGAGTAGGCCCAAGAAGGAGATTGAGTGTTTCTACTGCAAGAAGAATGGTCACTACAAAAAGGACTACTACAAAATGCAGAGAGATCAGAAGGGAAAGACAAAAGAGATGGGAGAATCCAGTGAGAGTGCAGGTGCGGCCTCGATTGCGGAAGATGAGTCGTTGTGCTTACACTGTAGTGGGTCGGCATGCCAGGAGTGTGTTGACACAGACTGGGTAGTGGATTATGGTGCATCCTACCACTGCACTTCTCACAGAGATTATTTTTAATCATATGTTGCAGGAGATCTTGGCACTATTCGGATGGCGAATGTCGGTGTGTCGAAGATCATTGGCAGTGGAGACGTCCACCTGGAGACTAATCTTGGGATGGTTATCCCCAAGGATGTCAGACATATTCTTGATTTGAGAATGAACCTCATTTCTGTTGGAAGGCTAGATGATGGAGGTTTTACTAGCATTGAAGGCGGACGTGCCTGGAGGCTGGTGAGGGGCAAGAAGTGTTGCGGTTTGTACTGAGCAAAGACCAAGATCTGCAATCTGAGTGGTGTGAATGCAGCTGAAGACAACTCTATGGAGTTGTGACATCGCAGACTTTGTCATATCAGTGAGAAGAACCTGAAGATCGTGGTGAAGAACAAGGTTCTTCCAGAATTGTCAGGTGAGCTTCCTGACACTTGTGCTCACTGTTTGGCTGGAAAGCAGAGACGAGTATCCTTTGCGGAGGCTGAACTGAAGAGGAAGACAGAACTGCTGAACCTGATACACACGGATGTGTGTGGTCCTATAGAGCCCAAGTCAAAGGGCGGAGCAGCTTACTTTGTCACTTTTATTGATGATCACTCGAGGAAGGTATTGACTTATGTTCTGAAGTAGAAGAGTGATGTCTTGGCAAAGTTTATGGAGTTCAGGGCAAAGGTGGAGAAGATGACCGGGAAGCAGATCAAGCGGGTAAGATCTGACAATGGGGGTGAGTACATTGGTGCCTTTGATGCCTACTGTAGGGAGCATGACATTGTGCATGAGAAGACAGTCCTGAGGACACCGTAACAAAATGGGTTGGCGGAGAGGATGAATAGGATGATTGTGGAGAAGATCAGGTGCATGATCTCTCAAGAAGGTATTGGGAAGCAGTTTTGGGCAGAGGTCGTACAGACAGCAGTGCATTTGATCAATTTGTCCCCCTCTGCACCTTTGGATGGAGATCTCTCAGAGCGTGTTTGGTCCAGGAAGGAGGTGTCATATGGACATGTGCGGGTGTTCGGTTGCAGGGCACATGTCCATATCCCCAAGGAAGAGAGATTGAAGCCTGATGAAAAGTCCCGGGAGTGCATCTTGCTGGGATTCCCGCATGAAGAGTTGGTTATAGACTCTGGGATCCAGTGAAGAAGATCATCAGAAGCAGGGATGTGGTCTTCGTGGAAGACCAGATTGTTGGTGAGCAGAGTGTTGCTGAGCCACAGAACCCATCAGTTGTGGAAAGTTTTGATGCAGATCTTAAGCGAGAGAATGTTGGTGCTGATGAAGGGCGTGTTGAAGAAGAAGCTGTGCAGATTTCAGATCAGGAGGAGATTCTGGATGGAGGAGGAACATTGCATGTTGATGTTCCACCGATGGTGGAGGTCCTAAGGAGATCTGACAGAGCACGGAGGCCCAGCACCAGGGCTTTATTTGGCGCGGCGGTGGAGGGCAAGAACCGGCGGGTGCAAATGGCGATTTCGAACCGGAGGGCAGAGGCGGGGGATCGAAACTGAGCTTTTGCTCCGTTTCTCATGGCGAGGCGGGTGCAAACGCGACAAACGCCGCCACTCGCCATTTGGTTACGCGCCTTGCGGCGCCGCAAACGCCGCCCGCCACCACCGCGCCAAATGAACCCCGGGTACCCATCTCAAGACTATATTTTGCTTATTGATGGTGGTGAGCCTGAGTCTTTTGAGGAGGCTCAGAGAGCTGAAGACAGAGAGACTTGGGTAACAGCTATGGAGGAGTTAGACTCGCTCCAGAAGAATGAGACTTACGATTTGGTCAGACTACTAAAGGGGAGGAAAGCCTTGAAGAACAAATGAGCCTTCAAGCTGAAAACTGATAAAAGCCTCTCCCGCCTAGGTACAAGGCAAGCTTGGTAGTCAAAGGGTTCAGTCAAAGGCATGGTGTAGATTTTGATGAGATATTTTCACCAGTGGTGAAAATATCTTCTATCAGACTGGTACTGGGGTTGGCTGCCTCCAGGAATCTTGAAGTGGAGCAGATGAATGTCAAGACGGCATTTCTGCATGGAGATTTGGAGGAGGAGCTGTACATGGAGTAGTCTTAAGGTTTTGAAGTCAAGGGGAAGGAGCATTTGGTCTGCCGACTCAAGAAGAGTCTGTATGGGTTGAAGCAGACACCCAGGCAGTGGTACAAGAAATTTGACTCTTTTATGTTGAAGGGAAAGTTTCAAAGGACCAGGGCTGATCACTGTGTCTATGTGAAGAAGACTGAGAAGACCCTTACTATTTTGCTACTATACGTAGATGACATGCTGATTGTCAGTGATGACAAGGCCAACATTGTTGAGCTGAAGAAATAGCTTAGTGAGTCCTTTGAGATGAAGGACTTGGGACTAACAAAGAAGATCCTTGGGATGAAGATCACCGGGGATAGGAGTGCAAGTTTGTTGTGGCTATCTCAGGCTGAGTACGCGGAGAAGGTGCTGAAGAGATTCATGATGGAGAAGGTCAAGGTGGTAGCTACTCCGTTGGGTGGACACTTCAAGCTATCAAGCTCTCAGTGTCCTTCATCTGAGAAGGAAGTGGAGGAGATGAGCCAGATCCCCTATGCATCTGCAGTGGGGAGCTTGATGTATGATATGGTCTGCACGAGACCAGACATAGCTTATGCAGTGGGGGTAGTGAGCAGATATCTAGTGAACGCAGAGATGATCCATTGAGATGTTATGAAGTGGATACTCCGATATCTCAGAGGTACCATATGCTTATGTTTGCAGTTTGGTGGAGAGTCGTCGATGCTGGTTGGGTACTCTGACTCAAATATGTTAGGAGATGTTGATTCCCGGAGGTCCACATATTGATTTGTTGTTACTTATGCAAGGGGAGCTGTGTCGTGACAGTCGAGGTTGCAGAAGTGCGTGGCACTGTCGACAACGGAGACAGAATACATTGCGTTGGTGGAAGCGTCAAAGGAGATCTTGTGGATGAAGAAGTTCATGTTTGAGCTTGGACTCCAACAAGAAGTGTTCACTGTTTACAGTGACAGTCAGAGCGTTATTTTTCTGGCCAAGAACGCTGCCTACCACTCCAAGACAAAGCATATTGATGTGAGGTGTCATTGGATACAGGATGTTGTCGAGTCGAAGTTGTTAAAGGTGGAGAAAGTCCACACGGATGAAAATCCTTCGGACATGATGACGAAGGTCGTGCCAAGGGAGAAGCACGAGTTGTGTCAAGGGAGAAGCACGAGTTGTGTCAAGGGAGAAGCACGAGTTGTGCCGGTTGCTGATCGGCATGAAGTCCACATGAAGATGTCAGGTAGGGGAATTCCTCTTTATGGTCTGGAGGGGAAGTTTGTTGGGGTCCAGCCCCTAAAGAGAAGAAAATCAGATCATGCTTGGAGCTGTGCTGCCGCAGGAGGAGAAGTAGGTTGTGTATAACAGCAGATTCTGCTTCTGTTGCTATCGTCGGGCGGTACCTCTACCGCCGGCGGTAGCATATCGTTTTGTCGTCGAGAGGGCTGGTAGCTTTGTCGTCTTGACAAGGCTATATCGTCGAGATGTATCTTCGATGTCGTCGAGACGGTTCGTCGTCTTGATGGCTACCGCAGAGCGGTAGTAGCTACCATCGGGCGGTAGCGGGCGAAATCAGTTTCGTTAATCTGCGATCGGGAGCCGTTGGATCGCATTGGAACTTGTTTTAATGGCTAAGATGAGTTCGCCCTTTACCCTAAATAGGCAGAGATGCTTTGGCAGAATAAAAATTATTCCAGATTAGAGCCGTCTTTTGCTTTCAAGTTAGAGAGCAAGAGAAGTCTTCTGCCATTATTGTCGGAGGGAGTTCTTCAAGGAGGAAGAACAGGTTTCTCAGATCGGTACCTTCGTCTTCGTTGTAAGGGAGTTTTTATCTCAATCTTGTCTTCGTTGCCTTGGGTGTTTGAAGAGAGATTTGAGTTTTGTCTCTTGTTCTTAAAGAGAAGTTATTTTCATCGTAAGTTGAGAGGAGATTCAATCTGTGAATCCAAGGGTGATCTAGGTTGGGCAAACCTAGATTATTTTGTTGTAATCCTTATTGATTTGATAGTGGATTTTTCGTGTGTCCCGCCCCGTGGTTTTTCCCTCATTGTTTTAGAGAGGGTTTCCCACGTAAAATATTGGTGTTCTCTGGTTGTGTTGTTTTTCTGTGTGGTTGCTGTTTTATTTATTTTCTAGTGTGCCCAAATTGCTCAGTGAGTTATATCCCAACAATATACTTTGCAAAATACTATGACCTTCTTAAGAGTTAAAACCCTATTTGTTAAAATAATTTCTATAATACTGACATCAATCCACGACAAGCACTAACTAGAGAAGGTACTAGCATCAGTCAACAAAATCTCAACAAAAAAAAACCAAAAAGTGCCGTAGCTCACCTGTGCAACTGCAGAAACGGTGAGGATGGGTAAAGTGGCAAGTGCAACCAGTGCAATCCGCCATTGGAGTAGGATTCCAATAAGAAAAGCAACAACAACAGCTGCAATGTCCTGTATGAAGATAGAAAGCCTATTGCTGAAAGCAGCTCGGACGAACGTGGCATCATTTGCCAAGCGCATAGACAATGTGTCTGCACTGTTCTCATCTTCATCATACCATCCTACTTCATTATGAAGCATTGCTGCAGAACATCAAGGTTCAGGTGAGAATCTACCCTTCAATTTTATTATGATAGGGAATAAATAAAAAACTTCTCCACACCATTACCTGAGAACATCATCCTTCTAATTCGCTCGGTCATTTTTTCGCCCATAATACCAAAATAGAAATGCTGCAAAAAGTTAGCAAGCACTGTGATGAAGCCCATACAAGCAATGATCAGGCACCACCTGTTCACTTCATTTCGGACATCCTCAACACCAATTTTATAATATGCGGCCATTATCAGGGCTATGGTGTAGGCAAGAAGAGGATTAAAAGATCCAAAAATAGCTGCACCAATGCTTCCCAGGAGAGCATAAAGCCATTCTGCAAAACTGAGCTGGGCAAGCCTCCAAAATGATGGTTGTTTCCGCAGACCAGAATTCTTAGAATATCTCTGTTTTGTAGGTATGTCATTGCACTGGTTCAAAGGACGGCTGAAAGTGTTCGAATGGGAACGCTCGTTTTTAGGGTCTGATATCAGAAGTGGTGAAATAGGTGATTCTGGAGTGGAAGAAGGATTAGATGTTTGCCGATTCAATGGATGTACATCAATCTTGGGAAGCTCGGGCAATCTCTTTTCGAAACTATCTTGTCGTTTAATGGATGGCACTCTTTCTGCAGCTACATCAGGCATCCCATTTTCCATCACTTGCTCCGAAGGTGGGCTGTGAACCTTTGGTGATTCCTGTGCACTGTGATTTCCATCTGGCTGCCTAATAACATGAAATCCATGTGGCCGCTGGAGTGAGGGGGACTTCACCATCTTGGGGGAAGATGGTTCTTGGACAACTTGACAAGCAAGTGAGACCTTTTCGATTTGAAAAGGACTCGGCTCTTTATAGTTCCTAATTGGTGTCCTGAGAAGGATTTATCAAATTTTTTAAAAAAATAATTAAAATAAGTAACAAATTGCAGATAATATTGGATACAATAAAAGGCAAATAGAACTATACCGCTTCGGGAACTTTGATGCCTCTTCACATCTCAGGAGTTCTGCATAAAGGCCATCCAGTGCAAGCAATTCTTCATGTGTGCCCATTTCAACAAGTTGACCTTCCTCCATTACGGCTATATAGTCAGCATTTCTTATGAGGCCGAGCCGTCTAGCTATGATTATGGTTGACCTTCCAAGCATGAGTATATCAAGTGCCTCCTGAACAGCTCTTTCTGCCTCGAAATCAAGGCCACCAGTGACCTCGTCCAGAAGAAGAATAGACGGATTTGAAAGCACAGCTCTAGCAATAGAAAGCTTTATATTTTGCTCTTCGCTAAGAGCTAAACCGGCCCTACCAATCTGGAAAGAATTAGTGTTAAACCTAGTATGTCAATTTTAAAAGAGAGAAAAAAGATGCAAAACTTGGGATTGCAGCAAATGTGTTTCTACCTGTGTATTAAATGTGTTTCAATTTTAAAAGATAGAAAAGATGACGCAAAGCTTGGGACTGGAGCAAATGTGTTTCTACCTGTGTATCATATCCTTTTTCCAGCGAGCTGATAAATGTGTGTGCATGAGCTGTCTTAGCAGCCTCTTCAATCTGATCAAATGTAGCAGATCTCCCATAGGCAATGTTATCCCGAATACTCAAGCTTAATAATGCTGGCTCCTGTGTGACAAGTCCTATTTGGCTTCTTAACCACTCAAGCTTCAAATTTTTTATGTTTTCCCCATCCAAAAGTACCTCACCTGCAATCAACAAAGATTTCAGATAATCAGCCAGTCTGTAGACAAATTTTAACATGTAATCATACCCAGTTTACCTAAAGTAGGATCATAGAAACGTTCCATGAGAGGAATGATGCTACTTTTTCCAGAACCATTCCTGCCAACTAGTGCCACAGCTTTCTTTGCAGGTACAGTCAAATAGAACCCACTTAGTATTGGTATTTCAGGACGAGATAAGTAGCTGAAATATACATTGCGAAAATCGATGTTTCCTTGCACAGAAACTAGTGTATTTCCATCATGATTAACAGTGGAACTTGAACGGCTTATCATCTCATAAAGTCTATAAGCGGCAATCCTCCCTTGTTCAAAGGAATAGAAGTTTGTTGCTGCTTGATTTAGCCCACTGTAAGGATGAAGGAAAATCTAGTCAAAATCAATGAAAAAGAAGAAAGAGTTCTCAGATATATGCTGAAGTTCAAAATGCATACAGGCCACTCAAAATGACAGCAAATAGGGCGGTAATGATTTCACCCCCATTTGCTTTTCCATGCCATATCAGAAACCTTCCAACCCAAAGTTGTAAAGCACAGGAGCATATGGCAAGTCCATATGTAAAACCAAGTCCAAGACCCTGTACAAGACTGATCAATATCCCATATCGAAGTGTAGCTTGAAGTGATGTAGCATAAGAGTACTTCGCCAATGTCTCGTTGGTAAAAGCATACAAAGTTCTAACATAAGAGATGGCCTGCATCATAAATTAAAACAACAAACTATAACAGTTTGAACAAAATAACTCTATTATAAATGAAACAAGAGACAATTGCAGAATCTAAATAGAATGGAATTGGATTATAGAACATTCTTAGGTAGAAGTGAGTACAATATGAATTCTGTTGAGCATAATGGCAGGATTTACTGCACATGTTACTATTTCATGAATAACTAGCTGTACAATAACAGAAAATCTCAGCTGATGTTTTGGCGCATGAGCATTATATAATCAAAATGTTATGAACTTTCATGGTTAATATTAAAAAAATCAACTTTTGAGATAATCAGTTGAAACTCGAAGGATTTAAGAGATTTTACATCGTTTCAAGATTCCTTTGATCCTCTTATAAAAGAAAAAGAAATAACAACCTGTTCTGCTATGCTTGCTGCTTCAGCATATGCATCTTGAATGCTCTCAGCTAGTCTATGGAGAAATATGTTTGATATACCACCAGCAGCTACGATAAATGGGCCCGTACCAAGTGTTAAAAGTGCAATTTGCCAGCAGCTGAGCAGACCGATTATGAGACCGCCAAAAAATGTAGCCATGTTATGTATGTAATTTCCAACCTGTTGTTTACAACTATGAACCATTACAAAAACAAAATTGAAATAGAAAAACAAGTACGATTATAACTTATCCAACATATAAAATCAGCCATTTAAATTACAAATAAAAGTAACTACCATCTATAATAAGCAAATATGGCAAGAAAAAGGCATACCTTCTCACTAAGAGCGGATTGAATGAGCAACACATCACTTAGGACTTGACTGACGATATCCCCATTGTTCCCGTAAGTATCAAAAAAACTCATGTCCTGGTTTAGTAGTACTTGGACATACTTTGACCTGATGACTGCAGTCTGCCTCTCTCCAGTTAAAATCCAGCAAGAGACCTCTGTTATAAATTACTAATTCAGCAACCAAGAAAACCAGCATGCTAATATAAATCATGAAAAAACCAAAAAGAACGAACTTGTTACAAAAATCAAAATCTCAAACTTACCGATCCATGCAGCTGCGAAGACACCAGAGGCTATATATACAATGTACAAAGCATGCTGCAGATATTAAACAACATTAACATAAAAATAATATTATTGAACAAAAGCCCAAAACAAGAATTAAAATTTAATAATTATGTATAAAAGGTAGGGTAGGATGCTAAGAATTACTCTAGAGGCGGTGAATAGAGCATTTAAAAAAATCTACCTTTTAATCATTCAGAGCATATGCCATAGATTTGTTTGTTTGTTTGCAGCAAAAATTATAGAGTAAATAAATAAAACAAACAAAGCTATAGAGATCTATGTAATCCGGAAGACAAATTTTTATAGAGGTTACCCAAATTTGGGTACATCCCCTCTTCTACCCCTATGTAGATTATCCACTAAACAATGCTGAATCTTTTGATAAGGAGACTCTTAGAACCAATTACAATTGAATTTTTTGTTAAGGAGATTCAAAGAACCAAAGAAGATTTTGACAAGGTATCTCCAACCAGCAGCCTGTTGATAAGGTGGTTAAACCAATCTGAGAGCCTTTTGATAAGGTAGACTCAAAACTACTCCAAGATCCTTTTGATAAGGTAGATCTTAAATTAGTGAATCTTTTGAAGAGAGATTCTAAGAACTCTATCAGGAAGTTGTTGTAGGAAATTTGTTTCCACAATTGTTGTCCTCTTTAGCAATGTCTGAGGACTTGGTTCATTGAATGCACTGTGTGGATTGTGTTGTACCAAATAAAACTTGTTGATTCCTCATGAGAGATCAGATTCAATAGAGAGAAGTTTGAATCTGTTGAGGAATTGTATTTGATGAAGCCCCTTTTGAATCCTTCCAAGTAATCAGTCATTGGATCTAGAGAAAATGATCTTTGTCGACTGTTGTTCTTCTATCAGAACTTCTCGAGGAAGAGGAAGAAGAAGAAGGAGACGAGAGAGTTGTTGTTTAGCTTCTTCACAATAGTTTTCTATATCCTTGTCTTCTGTTTTCTGAATAGGAAAGTATATAGGATGCTTCTTCACAATAGCTTCTTCACAATAGCTTCTTCACAATAATTTTTCGCTACTTAAGAATGTCCCAAGGTTTATGTCGTTCCAGGGATGCTCATGCACCCTCTTCTCACATGACTGTGTGATGGGCGCGCGATGGTTTGCATATAAAAAAATCCCAACCGACGTCTCATTTTCATTTCCCACTCGAAATTCGACATCACGCACGATAAAGCACACGACCGTTCGCTCGATCGTGCGTGAGTTAAAAATTTGTCGTGCTATAAAAGGCCAGATTGACGAGGGGGATGAGATCTTTTGTGATTTTTCACCAAGTTCAGTTTCATTTCGCCTCTAGCAGGTGAGGGATTTGCCCTAGGCCTTCTTCCTTCATCCCAAGTTTCAAGAGAAGGATTTTATTGCTTGCATCCGCCAAGCTAGAAGGAAAGGAGAAGGAATGTCGACGGTGCGAGCCCAACGAGAAGACGAGTAACATTGAGGAGTTGGTGATAGCGCTCCCTCAACCCCGGACGCAACCAAGGATCGCAAGGAGGCGCGGATTGATGACTCGTAGCTCTTCTTGGTCGAGGGAAAGTCTCGTGCACTATTTGTATTCATTTTCTAGTCCTTCACAAATTTAGGGTTTTGAGCATTGTTTTCTTCTTTTTATCTTTTATGAATGGTAGTTTTATGTGTTGGATAGTATTATAATCATGTATTGTGATGTATTTCTCATTATAGTTTTGATTATGATTTTATTCACTGCATTGTTGATTTGGTGCAATATGTTGGAAATGGCTCTCATAGTGTGGGATTTTATTTTGTTGTTTTAATTAAATTACAACCTCCACCATTCGATCCGCCTAAATAGTCTAAGTACTCGCACCTTAGCAATCTCAACTCAGTGTCCCTCATAATTCAATATCCGGTATTTATTTACCATTTATTACTTCGACTGGTACACTACCGACGTTTTTCTTACTAAAATTGCAGTCGTGTGTGACAGCGGTCAGCGACAACCCTTCCTGCACTCACTCTGCTCAGCCTCCTCACATTGTCATGCATCCTTCGTCGCATCCAATGATGCATTACATAGTCGTTAGTTATTTTTTATTTCATATTATGTATTTTCTTTCCCACGCATTCGTTATCATTTTGACCTTCCGGCTCATCGATTTGACCACCCTGTGAGACCATGAATAAATGGTCCGACAATTTTAACTAGCTAAAGACGGAAAAGGCAAGCCCTAAATAATTAAGGATACATAGGGTTAAGTAAGGTATAACTTAATTTCATATTTTAACTTCAATAAATGAGAAGGCTAAGTGGGGAATAAAATAATTATTGATTTTATTGAAAGAAATTTTGGGGAAAGAAATTATGTGAGGAAATATGGAAATGAGGATATATGGAAATAAGATATTGGGGATTCTAATTAAAAGGGCCAAACTTTGAAGAAGAGGTATCCCTGGTAAGATATAGGAATGAAATTTTTCGTTCCCTCTGTTATACCAGACAACCCAGCGGCAAGAACTCGTGTGTCTCCTTGGTAATTTCCCCTCATTGATCTCGACAGGCTCCATCTGATCTGCACCCTAACGGCGCACGAGGTCAGACTATCGCAACGGAACGAATTCCAATCGCAGCATCATTGTCAGCGTAGTTACCTGGTTCGCACGGTGTCTCGACTCCATCCATTGTCCGCCAGCCCCACCAGAATTCGTTCGCTCCCCACTGGTCGCCGTCGACCTTGACCCTCTATTCTGACGACCTAACTCACACCACCTGATGTTGTCGTCAACTGCAGTTTCTACTTCGACAACATCCTAACCGACGGTGCTATAAGTCTGTGTGCAACTGAGCTTGAGGCGGCCTGCTACTAGCCATAGTTTTGCAAATACTTTGGAGTAAACTCCGCTCTCTTTCTGCTTCATCTATTAGTTTAATTTTATGCGGTTCAACTAATTATAAAACGGCTTGCCTCAAACGTTCTCGTTCCTCATAATTGTTGTGATTAGTCATAAATTATTTTATGTGAATAAGCTTGTGGATGATTATAAAATTCTGCATCGATTCGTACCATAAAAACTCAAGAACTTCACTCTCAAATAACGATTAACGACTCGTGAACTTTCAGAAGTCGAACGTGAATTCAGCGAATAAAACTTGGATTTAATTCTTAGTTTACATCACCTTGCCACCGATCCCAACCGCCCATGCGACCTGCACCAATTGTGTAGAGGGGGCTGAAGAATAGGAAGCGGGCTACTGTTTCAGATCTCGTGGTGGAATAATGTGCTTAAATTTTATCAATCTCTTAAAACCCCCAAACGGATCCGATCCGGACCAAACTGTATGACCACCATCACATTGTTTCAAATCAAAACATTCTCATTTTGCTCCTCAAAACAATAAAGGCATTATACAAGACCCAACACCAAGATCAAGAACAATATTAAACTAGATTCAAAAAGAAACTCATATTGTTCCAGCCATAGAAGTTGATGTTGTTTGAAAGCCAAGAACAGTAAAACGAGCTGCTATATGATCTTTTTTTTTAATCCAAATCAAAATAGAGTAACCTTTATGAATTTAAAAGATATGACCATTAAAACAGATGCAAAATAGAGAACTATGAAAGAATTGGGAAGCAGCGCTCATCTGCTATAAGAGCATTTATAACTAAAACTATATCTACAGAGATGAATCAAAGGGCGAGAATACCAAAATCCACTTCCACGAAGAATCCCTTTAGCTTACCTGCTTAAACTGATCGAAGATCTCATCCGCAGTTTTATGCTCCAAATTACGCGAGCTGAGGAGATTGATAGACATCCCAAAGTAATGCAAGTACACAACCAGCGCCATCCCGTGAGCCGCCGCTGCCAGCGCCCCGAACGCCATAAGGAACCAATCGAAACCATCAGCACACGCAAAAAGTCTCGAGAACGGCACCGTGGCCGGCGGCGGCTCGATCTCGTCCATTTCATCGACCGGGTCGTTTTCCTCCAGCTGGACCGCCTCCATCCCGAAGTCCATGTACGGAGAAGGAGACTCCGGGGGCTCCGACACTTCAGAAACCGGTGTTAGCGGCTGCATGTGTGGGGGCGACCACCCAAATAGCCCCCTCGACACCATCATCGCCCTTCTCTCCTATCAGTAAACCTTTCTTCTCCAAAACTTTAAGATTTCATCCCAGCTCTCTCGGCCAGAAGGCCGACGAAGAGGCTGCGGATCAAAGGTTGAACCGCCCGCAGCAGTAGGTCGCCTTGAACTGCCGTCCAAAACCGCAATTCACTGCGGAACGTAACTATTACTCCCGATTCGCTCTCTCACTCCCTCCCCCCTCTTTTCTTGGCCGCTTCAGCCGATTTGCAAAGAGTGGGTGACCGGTCAAAGGAGCCGGCGGGAACGAATCAGGCAGTGTATGGGGAAGAAAGTGGGCGGATTCTCCACGAGAGAAGAAAAAGAGAGAGAAAATAAGGAGACAGAGTTTGGAGGAAGAGGGAAGCGAGGGTTTCTCTGCTTCTTCCTGTCTTCTGGCTGGCTTCGCCTTCCTCCCGTCTCTCTCTTTCTCTGCGGCTGTCTGAAGGTCAGATAAATGATTACAGTGCGCCCTTTTGCACGGCCCATTTCCATGCGACTTCTCTGCTTGCCTGTAACGGTTCGGTTTGGTTCGTTTTCAAGCAAAATCGCAAACCGAATCACCACTATATGGTTTCAAAATTTTGGAACCGAATCAAACCGCTCAAACATTGTAACTGAACCGAACAGAACCGAATGGTTCGGTTCGGTTCGGTTTGATTTTGGTGGTTTAAATAATATGTAATCTAAGAATATTTTAAAATCACAACTATACTTAGAAATAAAAATAAATGAAAAACTTGCAAATTACATTATATGAATTGGCGAAGCTCGGTCATATCAGTTAATCTTGCCTCAATTTCTTGTGGAATTGGCGAAGCCCGCAACCAATCTTGAGCAAAAATCTAGCACTCGACAAATCAATTTCTTGTTGAATTGGCGAGGACCAAGCGGTGAGCGGGGATGGGAAATCCTAGTTGAGCGTCTGAGCGGGAGCGATCGAGCGATGCTTATTTGGTATTTGTTGTCCTCTAAAAGCCGTGAATTGAAATAGGGATATAAGTATATAATCAATTAATCATATAATAAAAATTTAAAACCACTAAAACAGTGACCAAAATATGATATATTATGGACACAATAATTAAATCAAAATATAGATATAGTTAATTACAAAAAATATAAATGTAATTACATATTATTATACACTACGGTTCGGTTCGGTTCGACTCGGTTTGGTTTGCCATGCAAAACCATGAACCGAACCGAACCGTATGGTTTTTCTAAAATCATAACCGTGACCGAACCTGACATACTGAAACCGAACCAAACCGTGCGGTTTGGTTTGGTTCGGTTCGGTTTGGCGGTTCGGTTGTTTTTGCTTACAGGCCTACTTTCATTTACAAGAACAGCAGAAATTGGAAATTAAAAGAGTGCGCTGATATATGCAAACCTATTTTGACTAATGGCAGCTCAAGGTTAATGTTAATGTCAGACTTAGATTTTTAATGTCAAACTAAATTGGCGTTGGCGGCGGCGCCGATGGCTTTGGCGGAGGCGATGATGACGTTGGAGTTGGCGGCGACGACGTTGGCGTTGGAATTGGCGGCGACGACGTTGGCGTTGGAGTGGGTGGCGACGAAGTTGGCGTTGGAGTTGGCGGCGACGACGATGACGTTGGCGGCGACGACGATGACGTTGGAGTTGACGGCGACGACGATGGCGTTGGAGTGGACGGCGACGACGATGGCGTTGGCGGCGACCACGATGGCGTTGGCGGCGACCACGATAGCGTTGGAGTTGGCGGCGACGACGATGGCGTTGGCGGCGGCGGTATTGGTGGCGGCGATGACGGCGTTGGCGTTGGGTGGCGGCTAAGGCAGTATAGCGAGTGTGAGCGCGTCGATCTTTTGGTATTCAGAAATCACAAATCACGTTTGTCTATTCACAAATTTTCTCTATTCGCAACTCTAAAGGAAGTCAAATTCGATATTCGCAAATATTTTTGTTATTCACAAATTAGTACAGAAAAAAATGATAGTTCTTTATGTCTTCCTCACCACAAGAAGAGAGTATCTAAATCAAAGGAACACCAAAAAAAAACTTATTTCTAAATCTTCCCAAACCTTTTCAGGCCCGAAATCGCTATTTGCAGCCCTAACCAATCGCATAAACAACGAAGAAATTGTCTAAATAAAATGTGTATGACATCATAATTTTAGGGTGCTTATATTTGCAGGCCGGAAATCGCTATTTGCAGTCCTTTGATATTTGCAACCCCTTAATCGCTATTTGCAGCCACATTGGATATTTGCAGCCCCTTTTCAAAAATTTATAAAAAAAATTCCTATATTTATAATCCATTATAGAAGATAATAATAGTCATTTTAGAGCGAAATAAAGTCAGATTTCTCAAAATTATCGTGATTACATATTCTCAAAATGATCGTAATTACATATTCTCAAAATGATCGCGATTACGTATTCCCAAAATAATGGATTCACCCCAATGACAAAAACCTGCACAAAATGATGACAACAAAACTCAAACTTCTATCAATGTGTCTTGCTCATTCAATCAGCTCTTCTTTACTAGGAAAACTCAAATTTGTCACAAAATGTTGCCCAACATCTACATGTGATTGTTGAGAAAGGTTTCCACATGTCAAAAGTTTTTGCTCATCACTACTCATTGCAATCTAGAAAAAATTGGACAAAATTAAACCTATAATTTTTTCAATAAAAAAATTTGGACAACAATGTGGCAATAGGTTAATGAAATCATCACAAAATCCTAAAACTATGAGAACCCAAGATCTAAGAGAGTAGGAGACTCACATGTTGGGTTGCTCCGCTCAAAGTATTCTACGAATACACTATCAAGTATGGAATAGGTATTTATAGTACCTCCAGCGTAGAGCGATGCCCTAGGACGACACGGAACCTACGAGCCCTTATCGGGTCAGTCACGACACGTGCGGACATACACGAAATCCTCAATAATCTCCTCCTATGTCCGCCGTAGACCCGACTTCGATATAGGAGGTTAGTGCAATGTTCAAACACACATGAATCATTTACATCAGTGTCGCAAAACATGTTATACAATATCAGACTAAAAGAAGATTTGTATGCAGGCATAAGAATATACTGAAATTCAAAGCAGCATCACAATCTATAAGGATAAAACAGTAGCACATAATCCAGCACATCAAAGTGTCTACTAGTCACCACACATAATAGTCCAAAATAAACATGAAAGTAGGAAATAGCAACTCTAAGCAGAGATACAAGAAACCAAGAACATAATGAAAATAACACTCGATACTGTCATCGTCCTCAGATGTCCAGCAGGTCGTCCTTATCAGGATCCCAATCAACAAATGCTCCTCCATCTGCACCATCTCCTGTAAATTTCAAACAAAGAATTTCATGTCAGAATGAATTCAAACATTTGAAAAATTACAAGTGTCTAGTTCTACAGTAAGAACTTAGTACTATGTGTTTAAGCAAGGAGAGCACCTACACAGGTTATTATGTTCCAGGTTTAGAATCCATTATCTGTTTCACAAGAGACGATATTATGGACTTCTACTCTACTCAGCTATATTTGTGTTTCAGTTTGGAATGTCACAGTCACTGTTCCCCTCAAGTTAAACCAGATATCATCAGAATTTGGAATGACACTATTTAACAAGAGAAGAATCAAACCCAGTTAGATTGTGTTATCAAAATTTGGAATAACACTTTCTTCCCAAGTAAGAAAGAGAATCTAGGTTGAGTTATAAGCATCATGATTGGAATGAAACAACTCACCAGATACCAGATCAGCAACTACGAGCATCAGCGAGACACAATACGCTACTAAATGACAAAGGAAAATCTGAAAAGCATCAAAACATTAAACTAAGGCTGAGCTAAATCGCCTTTAGTCTCATTTTCCCCACTGTTTTGATCAATCGATCTTTAGGCATTCCTTTCGTCAGTGGATCAGCTAAGTTATCTTTCGATCGCACATCAATCAAAGTGATAACTCCTTGTTCCTTCAAATAATTCAACAGAGCATGTCTCAGTCGTACATGTCTCCTCTTAGTGTTGTAGAGAGCATTTTTAACGACTTGGACAGCTGCTTGATTATCACAATACAAGCTCAAAGAATTGACTTGTAATCTAGATAAGGGAACATCCAGAATTAAATTTCTGATCCAGTCTGCCTCTTCACCAGCTGAAGCTAAGACAAACAATTCTGCTTCCATAGACGACAAAGCTATGCAAGTCTGTCTTTTGGATTTCCAGATTATAGCAGCTCCACCCAACGTGAATATGTATCCACTTGTGGACTTACTATTACTAATTTCTGAACACCATGAGGCATCAGAAAATCCATCCACTGTAGGAGGATGACCAGTGTAGCACAAAGCATGATTTTTGGTTCCTTTCAGATATCTCATCAGTCTATCTAAGGCGTTCCAATGCTCTTTGCTTGGATTACTGGTGAAACGACTCAGCATGCCCACAGAAAAAGCAATGTCTGGTCTCGTACAGCTTGTGGCATACATGAAACTACCGATTATTCTAGAATAATTTTCTTGATCAACACTGGTCCCGACATTCGGACTCAATTTGACATTATGATCAAATGGTGTCTCTACAGGTCTACAATCTTTATAACCCCAGGTAGAAAGTAGTTGCTCAACGTAATGAGCTTGACTAAGGGTAAATCCACGCTTATCTTTACTAACTTTCATACCTAGAAGGGTATCTACAGGACCAAGGTCCTTCATATCAAATTCTTTTGCTAGAGTGGATTTTATATCACTCACTGCAGAAAGATCCGAACCCAAAATCAACATATCATCCACATAGAGACATATGATGACAGTCTTATTTGACACAGACCGATGATAAAGGCATTTATCTGAATAGCTGGATTGAAATCCATAGCTCTTTACCACTTTGTCAAATTTTAGGTGCCCCATCTTAGGCGTTTGCTTGAGCCCATAGATTGATTTATCTAGTTTGCACACCTTATTCTGTAAATCTTTCTGGACATAACCTTCAGGTTGTGCCATATAGATTTCTTCATTTAGCTCTCCATTCAAGAAGGCTGTCTTTACATCCATCTGATGGACTATGAAGTTCTCGATAGACGCTAAAGCTAGGAGAATTCTTATAGTTGACAGGTGACACACATGTGAATAAACATCAAAGTAATCTATTCCCCCTTGTTGCTTATAGCCCTTAGCTACTAGACGTGCTTTGAATCTAGCTATTGTCCCGTCACTATTCATCTTCTTCTTCAGCACCCACTTGCATCCAAGTACTTTAGCACCTTTAGGCAGGTCAACTAGATGCCAAGTGTTGTTCTGCAGCAGCGAGTCCATTTCATCATCTATGGCTTCTGCCCACATTAATGAATCTCTTGATCTCATTGCTTCCTGGTAGGAGAATGGATCATCCTCTAAGTGGTAGGTAACAAAGTTCTCACCAAAATCCTTAGGGATTCTCTCTCTTGAGGATACTCTATCCGGAAGAGGTTCAACCTCAGAAGGTTGTGGAGCAGTGCCAGAGGGGCCAGCTTCAGGTTCTACAGTAGACTCTGAAATCAAATCAGTAGACCCAGATAAATTAAAGCCTTGATCTTTGATAAACTTATTTTCAAAGAAAACTGCATCTCTAGACTCTATCACTGTGTAGTGGATAGATCCAGAAACCTATCAGCTACACTATCCTCTGCACTACCTAGGTATACACAGGTTGTAGTCCTAGGTCCTACCTTAGGTCTCTTGAGGTCTTGTATTCTTACATAAGCAATACAGCCCCAAGTCTTAAGAGTATCAAATCTACAAGAGTGACTGTGTCACAGCTCATAAGGTGTAGAAGTGAGCTTAGAGTGAGGCACCCTATTTAGAATGTGATTTGCAGTTAAGACTGCTTCTCCCCAGAAAGAGGTAGGCAAACCAGCTGTAAGTAACATAGAGTTCAACATCTCTGTTAATGTTCTATTCTTATGCTCAGCAATGCCGTTAGATTGGGGTGAGTAGGGAGCAGTAGTTTCAAGAATTATGCCCTCAGAGGCACAAAATTCTCTGAATCCAGTTGCAGTGTATTCCCCACCTCTATCACTTCTAAATCTCTTAATCTTCAGACTTAACTGATTTTCTACTCTAGATTTGAAGATCTTAAAGGTCTCGAATGCTTCATCTTTCGATTTCAACAGGTAAACATGACAATATCTAGAATAATCGTCTATGAAGGTAATTAGATACTTCTTTCCTCCTCTAGTGACATGACTTCTGAAATCACATTGGTCAGAATGTATCAACTCAAGAAGTTGTGTGCTCCTAGAAACCGACTTAAAGGGTTTTCTGGTGATCTTGGTTTGTGCACACACCTCACACCTATCAAATCGAATAGACAAATCTAAAGGGATGTTATGACTCTTAGCTAGATCACACATTTTCCTATAGTTCACATGTCCAAGCCTATTGTGTAATAACTTAGGATCAATTAAAGTTGAACTAACTTGGTGAATGCTATCATTGTTTAAGCTAAGTCTATACATTCCATTTATTAGATATGCACAACCGAAGTAGTGTGAATTAACAGTTAAAGTTATTCTACCATTTAGGGTTGTAAAACACATTCCAACCTTATCTAACAAACTCATAGAGATTAAATTTTTGGTTAAAGAAGAAACTACTCTAACATGCATTAGAGTTAGAATTTTACCTGACAAGAGTACCAGATCTGCAGTCCCAGCATGAGACACTACTGTCTCTCCTCCATTGCAATTTTGCACAGTGTCCTTGACCACAGTCACCTCAGTAAGAAGCCCTTTATCATTTGTAGAATGGCAGGTAGCACCAGAGTCCAGCCACCACTCAGACGAGTCACTGCTGTTGCGACCTCTCCCCATCATGGCTATGAAAGATTGAGGACCAGAAGTGTCCACCAGCATGTTTGCTTTGTTCTGAGGCGCATCCTCCTTGACCTTCTTCGGAGCTTTGCAGTCTGCGGCCCAATGACCCCACTTTCCACAATTATGGCACTTGCCCTTTTTCTTTTTCAAAGAAGGCTTTTTGGCCTGAAGTTGTAAAGATGGTTCACCTTTTGGTGCAGACGGCTTCTTGAAAGGTTTGCCGGGACGTGAAACTAGGTTAGCAATCTGAGTAGATTGACTAACCTGTTCCGCGCATTTCCTGACAACATTTTGATCTTCAATATGAATGAATCTCATGAGTTCATCCAGCCCAATCTGCTCCTTCAGCCTGTGCATCTCCGTTTTGAAAGTAGCCCATTCAGGAGGTAGTTTACTGATGATCAGACCAACAAAAAGATTGGCAGAGATTTCCGACTTTTCATCATACAGCTTGTTCCGCATATTTTCCAGCTCAATCAACTGTGAAGTGATTGTCGATGTTGCATTCAATTTAAAATTAAAGAACTTCTCAGCGAGAAGTGTTTTCGACAATCCTTCCTGCTTCTGAAACTGCGCGTCCAAGCGGTCCTAGATCTCCTTTGCGGTTTTGAAACCACTGTACGTCATCGCAAGGCGAGGATTCAGGGAATTCAGAAGGTAATCCCTGCAAAAATCCTCATCTTTCTTCCACTGCAGTTCGTCTACATCTTCAGTGGTCGTATCGAAATCGCTAAGCACTGTGTAGAAAATCTCGCGTTCTTTCATGCCGAATTGAACGTGGAGTTTCCAACCATGGAACTCAGTGGGATCGAACGACTGCAGTTTTACAATATCGTACGAACTGCGCTTTGACATTTTAACAGAAAAAACATGTAATCCAGAAAAATATCACCTGATCCGGACGACGTCGATCAAGATACTTCAGATCCAATCCAGAATAAAATATGTAGGCTCCTCCAGGCCGCACAGAGGAGATCAGAACTCCTTCCAACAAAAGGATTGTAATACACAATCAAGAGAAACTTCCTCAAACTAGATCTTCAAAGAGAAGCCCAGAATCTGAAGGAAAGCAAGAGGTTTCTCTGATTTCTACAGGCAAGCTGAGAACTCCACACCAGAAGCAACAGTTTGAGATAGCAGTTGGATCCAAAATTAAAATTTCCAGTCAATCGATTAACTAGAGTGAGTAGATTCAATAGCTCCTTATAACTCCTCCCAGTTTTCAATCACACCCCAACACAAAAACGGAGCTCCTCCAACGATGAAAGATGCAGGAAGTGGTGGCGTGAATAGATCCAGATGAGATCTCCCTTGAAGTGATTCCGGCGACGAAAATACGCTGGAGGTTGTAAAACTCTAGATCCTTGCTCAGATCTGCTAATAGAAATCCTCGATCTGCAGTGGCTTCTTGCACAGGCCCTTGATCCAGAACGGGCTTTCCTCTATCTCGATCGGCTATTAGAAAGCAGCGACAGGGAACCCCTTTGATCGATTCTTCCCTCACGAACTTCTCCTTTCGTGATGATGACTTCCGCCCACAAAACCAGCGGCAACAAAAACTCGTGCGGGAAGACGACCTAACAGCGGGAAGATCTCGAATCCTCCTTCGTCGCAGCGTCCAAAATGCAAAGAACCCAGCGGCGGCGAGGAAGAGGAGCGGCTGATTTCTTCTTCGGCGACTGTGGATTCGCACGAGAACGAAGAGAGCGGGGAGATCGAGCGCAAGAGGGAAATCGCAGAGGATCGACTCCCCTTCTCGATCGAGCAGCGGCGCACGGGATTTCCTCGATCGGCAGAAACGCGAGAACGAAGAGAGCGGCGAGAGAGAGAAAACCTGAGCGGACGAAAACCCTAGCCGTTACTTTGAGAATGTTGCGTTGCTCCGCTCAAAGTATTCTACGAATACACTATCAAGTATGGAATAGGTATTTATAGTACCTCTAGCGTAGAGCGATGCCCTAGGACGACACGGAACCTACGAGCCCTTATCGGGTCAGTCACGACACGTGCGGACATACACGAAATCCTCAACATCACATTGGGTAGGCTTCGAAATGGCAGCAACAGGTCTTCGAAAAACCCTGACTGGAAGGCGTCGAGGCTGCTTCGAGGCGGCGTCGGGCGGCAGCACAGGGCGGCGTCGGGGCGGCAGCAGCAGGGCGGCGGGGCGGCGGCAGCTCTATGGCGTCGGGGCTGCTACGACAGCAGGGCTACAGCAGGGCGGCAGGCGGCAGGCGGCAGGGTCGTTGGTTAGGGCACGCGCAGGAATGAAGTAATAGAGGCGGCAATTATGGGGTTTAAATTCCTAGGTTTTAATCCTGATTTAAATGATTTCGGGGCTGCAAATAGCGATTTCGGGCCTGCAAATATAAGCGCCCTAATTTTATTAGTCATCAATACCTTACAAAATATAACATTCATTCTTAATTTTAATATAAACAATACATTTATGATTTGCGAATTGGTCTGCGAATTGAATAGACATTTATAAACTCAAATAAAATAAGAAAAAGTTAATCTGCGTATAGACATTTATGGTTTGTGAATAACAACCGCCTTAAAATTTTGGATTTTGTTAAAATGTTCCTTTTTGAATTTAGCATTTGTGCACATTTATAATCATCTTTCTTATCAACGTAAATAAGCGTGAAACTGGTGCGGTTTGGTGCGGTTTGAGCCCAAACCGCAACCGCACCGAAGAGGGTCGGTTTTGGACTTTACAAAACCGCACTGCATCCAAACCGTGCGGTGCCGTGTGACATTGGTGCGGTTTGGAGTCGGTTTTTGCGGCGCGGTTTCGGGTTTTTTTCTTATGTTTTGTTATAATTGTTAAAAATTAAAATAGGTTCTCGAAACTTTAGACTACATCCACATAACTGATATATAACAATGCAATTTGAGATAGAAGTGAGATAAATATAAGAGTGGTGTTATGGGCACACCAGAAAATAGGACTAATACCTGTAAAAACCCTAATTCCTTTCTTTTCTCTCCTCCGCTAAGTGCAGCCAACCCGCGGGACTTCGTCGTTCTCCCTCTCGCGACTTCGCCGATCTCCCTCGCGCGACTCCCTTTCCAGGCCGATCTCCCTCGCGCGACTTCATCTTCCGGCCGATCTCCGTCGCACGCTCCATCTCCAGGCCGCTCTCCGGTAAGTTCTAAGTTGCTCCGCCTTCGTCCACGCTCCCTCGCGCGACTCCATCTCCAGGTCGATCCCCCTCTTGATGTTCGATTTTTCCATCTCTGCAGGGTTTCGCCGCCTCTTCAGGGTTTCGCCGCAGCCTCAGAACTAGGTTTCGCCGCCTCCTTCGTCGACGCTCCCTCGCACCGATTTGCAGTTCTGAACTTCCAGATCCGCGACTTCTACATTTGCTGCTACCATTAACAGTAAGCTTCCAGATCCTTTCTCGCTAAACAGATGTGTTATCCCAAAACATAGAAGTAAAGTTTGCAGCATTTAGAACATCTGCTGCTACCATTAACAGTAAGCTTCCTGTGTGGATTGCATGATATTAAGTAAAGTTCTATCATCCTTTTACTGTTATTTGTTATTGAACAGATGAGAGGAATGCCTAATGGTTTCAGTTGAGTGCATATTCTGTTATAGTCTGCGACAAATTTGGTTTTCGATGCTATGTTTTTTGTTAAATTTTTTTTTCTTCATTGCTCTTTTTACTGCTTAAAGATTTTCAAAAATGTACACTTTGAGGTCTAATCATTATCAAAATTTTCAAATAACTTAATCACTTTGAGGTCTAATACTAAAAATCATACAAAAACTACGAAAATTACAGAATCTCAAACGAAGTTAGACGGTATACTAAAAATCATACAAAAATTATATAACCAGTCAAAAACTACTAAAAATCATACAAAATTTACAGAACCAGTGAAAATCGTACAAATGGAGTTAGACGATATACTAAAAAAATACAATAGTATTACAGAATCTCAAAGGAATGAAATGAAACGAAAATTACGTGAAATATCAGAGCCCACTACCACTCAAACAAAAGAACCATCAATGCCCTTAAAATTAAAAGGAAGGCCACCAAGAAGCTACAAAAAATATAAAGATGAGGAAATATCAACAAAAAGAGATCTCTCGTTATTTGAGCATGTTTTGATAGCGGAACAACATGCACAACATCGGGTAAAGAAGCTAGCTACAAGAAGAAGAGCGGGAAACAACAAATTTGTTGAATGCATTCGTAAGGATATGCCTCCATATATATCGACTCATTTAATTGATGTCATAAATGTGATTGGTGATGGGCATTGTGGGTATCGAATGGTAAGTCAAACACTTCAATGGGTGAAAATTGGTTACAAGTGCGACGTGATCTTGCAAAAGAAATGGAAATTTATGAGTGTTTGTACAACACCCTATTTGGTAATGCGAGACGTGCAGAACTACTATCATCATTAGATTGTACTGATGTACCGGCTCCACTGGACAAATAGATGACAATGCCGGACATAGGATTAGTGATCACATCTTGTTATAATGTGGCAGTTGCTCATTATTCAAAGTTTCAGTCATTTACATTCCTACCTTTACATTATGCGCCTCATGCAGCCGAAAGACTATATTTATTGGATCTGTTAATGATAATCACTTCATCTGGTTGATGATGCATGATGATTGTCCCATACCTCCAATAATCACTACGTGTCGGAGATATCATGTTACCATTGCGGACGCGTGAGATTTGAATTACAGTTCAAGAATTAGAGAAGTCGGTAGCAAAGAACAAGTTAAAGAAATAATTAATTTGACGGATCCATGATGAGGTATGCTTAAATTTCTATTATTAGACACACACAATTACGTTGTCAACTGTGATTACTAATTGTCATATTATTATTTTTTGGTGCAGATAAGTGAACATTAAAGGTTTAATGGATAATCGAATAGTTTTCATCAAACCGTATCTAGGTTAAAACTTGTATTTTTAATACTTTATTTTATATTGTACATAATCTCATTTTTTATAATTTCATTTTATTGCAGGAGGAGAGGATTGCCACAAGAATTGAGTTTTGAAGATCAATCATAAACTAATTTTGGACTTGTTTATTTTTTTTTAATAATTAGTGTTTTTTGACATGTTAATTTTTTCTTGTATGTGACTCTTTAAAATATTATTTTGGTTATGTTCTAAGACTTATATTGAATTTTCTCAATTTTCTGGTGAAAATGTATTTTTAATATTTGGTGTGTCCATAGCCGGTTGGTATGTACATAGCTCAATTGGGTTGTACATAAATTTTGGCTGCCCATAGCCAAAATAGGTGTGCCTGTAACACCACTCTAAATATAATCTCTGTCCCAGGAGAAATGAAACTAATAAATTAAATCTATGTCTCAAACTCCCAATGAACCATATCTAATCAAACTACTCTTATGGAGTAAAATCGCAGAGGACAAACTTGAAGGTTATATAATATTTGTTGTTACTACCAAACTCCCAAAATAATATTTGTTATTCCCCCAATGAACCATATCTAATCATAAATCATTTCATTATATAAAATATTTTGTTATCAAATCTATGTGGCTATGTCCCAAACTAGAAGTAAAATAGTAGAATTTTTTTATAATGATATGCACAAGCAAGTAGAAACAAGAACGAGTGATCCGTGAGAAAAAAATCAGGAGGCAGAGAACGGGAGATCTTGAGCCCGCTGAAGAAGGGATGTCGTGAGATCTGGAGCCCGCCGAAGAAGAGATGTCGCTGGAGTAGGGATGTCGCCGGAGTAGAGCCTCCTTCGCTCGCGTGAACGTAGGAGTCGCGAGCCGATGCGTCGGAGAAGACACTCCTTCCGGCTTCTGTTAGTCCGTGACCTAGCTTTTGCGGAACAGTAAAGAACCGGAGTCGGGAGAATGAGAGATGAAAAACTTATAAGATATAAAAAAAAATGTAAAAACCGAAATATAACTTTATAAGATTGTAAAATATTTATAAAAAAAATTGTAAAAACCTAGCTAGAAATGTATATGTGGAACAACAAAGATGAAAGAATGGTTAGATATATACATTAATTTGTAAAAAAATTATAACGTATAAGATATAAAATAAAATATTTATAATCATACGGTGCGGTGCGGTTTATGCGGTTTCGACAAGGCCAAAACCGCACCGCAAACTATGCGGCTTTTCAATAATCAAAACCGCACCACAACCACACCGTTCGGTGCAGTTCGAAAACGGTGTGGTGCGGTGCGGTGCGGTGTTGCGGTTTTTTGCGGTTTCGGTTTTTAAATTTCAGGCCTAAACGTAAACAATTGAACTTAAAATAGGTGATTGTTATGGGCAAATCTATATTGGCTAAAAGCAAACCAAAATTTAAAAAACAAATTATTAAATTAATATATCTATTTCATGCGTAAAATAGATAGGGGCAAACCAAGCACTCTTGCGCCTCTTCATTCCTGATCTTTCGCCCGCAGAAAACCCTAGCCGAGTTTCCATCGCCACTTTCGCCGTCGCCACTTTCGCGAGCACTCTTGCACCTCCTACTCGTCCTTCTCCGGCGAGTGCGTCGGTCGCCTCCTGCCCGTCAGCCTCCATGTATTTTCGGCCTCTTTTATTTCATAAAGTATGATACCAGCGCCGACATTGTCGACGGAAAGCTAAATGTCCATCTCGTACCTTATACTCACGATGATGTAGGCTGATTGAAGACTCTAGATCAGTACTACGTCGGTTCTAACAATAGCATTCAGGTCTCTTGTTGTTCCTAACAACTAATTTCTCGTAATTTTCAACACCGTTTCAGAGGCGGATTGTGGAGTGATTGAGTTAAAGAATTTATCATAAGATCGAAATTTCATTATAGAAGACTATAAACTTCATCTTAATAAGATCATTATTATACTCTTGTACTTGGCTTTCGTTATCAATATCATTCCAGAGTTAGCAGTCAAACTGCAGTCGATTAGCTTCAGCTAGCATGCCTG
Organism: Dactylorhiza incarnata; assembly: GCA_033032865.1. Lineage (NCBI taxonomy): Eukaryota > Viridiplantae > Streptophyta > Magnoliopsida > Asparagales > Orchidaceae > Dactylorhiza > Dactylorhiza incarnata. The sequence continues at coordinate 3,062,423 of JAWHQI010000173.1, forward strand.
GTCTGGCTTTTCTGACTTTTTATAGAAAAAACAGTTTGCATTTGCAGTAAAGTATATAAATATAGTATTAAACATCAACATGATTTTTCTAAATTATTGATTAACGTCTTGGATTCTATATATGTTAATATTTGGACTATTAATGCTAACTATTAGATAATTTTTTGTTAAGAAATTGATAAAAAAAATTGATTTGCACGTAACAATTTGATTTGCACATATAATTTATTAGTTTGCCCGCATAATTGGTTTGACCCGATCCAAAATAGGTTTGCTCGTAACAATCACCTTAAAATATTCATATCTTCTATAATAAACATTTAAATTCATATAAAATACATTATTTGAACTTTTCCTTGACAATCATAATTAATTTTCTATTTTCAGCTAATTTAAGAATAATTAAGAGTTTAATGTATACTTATTGATTTTAGGATTTTTAGGGCAGCTCAATATAATATTTAAATATTGTGTCAAGAGCACATAATATTTCATCCATTTATTATAGGGCATTGTTAAAAGCAAATAAAAAATGGATATCTGCACACCATTAATAACAACAAATCATACTTTTTGGAAATTACTCAATGCAAACGAATTTGTTAACGATAAACCGATATTGTTAACAGCAAATCAAATCTAAAATTAGTAAATTTGTCTTTTTTTTTCAATCATTGAGAGGGTTTTGAGGATAGTTGCTAATTAAAGTGACCAAAAGAAGAAGAAGAAAAAAATAAATGCTGAGTTCTTGCTTCTATAAAGACATAAAATGTTGCTCACCTAATTTAGCTTTTTGAATAACCAAGGTTTGATCCATAAATAAATGAAAATTCTAATTTCAGCATTCATGCTTTAGCACACAAGTTAGCTGACAATCTCAATTTATGCATGAGTAAAGCATAATCACTAACTTTTTTGCACGATTATTATTTTTATTTTCTGACACTGTAGTCTCAAAAGTCATTTGTTATGTTATATTACCCTTTGGAAATTTCTGAGAAATAAGAAGATAATTATATACATCTTATTGCATTTCTTTGTCGATTAACATTTATTATGCATATACATACTGAATAAACAAATCTTTATAGAATGTGAAAAGGTTTCGGCTGAGCGCGAGGGGGAATCATAGTGGGTTTTCGACACTGGCGTGCGGCTTATGGTTTGCCCTTAAAAAATTTCAGAACTAATTTTAGATGAGAATTTTAAGTTATGCTGGTGTGCGGATAACTGTTTTTGGTTTGCCTGTAAAAAAAAATCAGAACTAATTTTAAATGGAAATTTTGAGTTATGTTGGTGTGTTAATAGCTGTTTTTTGTTTGCTTTTAACAATGCCCATAGTATATTTGTAGTCATTCATTGATGAGAAAAAAGGGGAGAAATGATAATAAGGGTCTGTTCGTTTGAACGGAATTGGCTTTCTGGAATTGACTTTTCGAAGAAAACCAATATCTACATGAATTAGCTTTGTACAAAATTCCAATTTTGTTGTTCTGCTGTAAGATTGAATTCAGTCAACAGAATTAGAAATGAGGCACAAAAGTTGTTCGGCTGAATGATGGAATTGGTATTGGAATTGACATTATACAATATTTTTATAAAACTCAAAATAGGTGTCAGGGCCGAACGCATTAAATTGTTTAATATGTTTTAAGACGCGCGTTTTTTGCCCAGGTGCGCATTTTTTCCCAGGCGCACATTTTTCTCCAGGACGCGTGTTTTTCGCCAAAGTGTGTGTTTTTTGGCCCATGATCGCATTTTTCGCCCGATCGCGAGTTCTTCGGTTGGGGGTGCATTTTTTGGCACCGAAACACACTTTTTGTTTAGGCGCATATTTTTTGCCCGTGCGAGCATTTTTTCCATTGGCGCACATTTTCGCCCGAGCTAGTGTTATTCGGCCCAGGTGTGTGTTTTGCGGCCCAGGCAAAAAATGCGTGGTTGGGAGAAAAATGCGCGCCCAAGCAAAAACTGAGCGCCCAGGGCGAAATAAACGCGGTATGGAGAAAATGTGCCCCCAGACAAAAAATATGTTCCCGCATGGAAAACACGCGCCCGGGCGAAAGACGCGCACCCGGGCGAAAGACGCGCACCCAGGCAGAAAATGCGCGCCCGGGCGAAAAATGAGCGCCTGACGGAAAAATGCGCGCCCGGGCGAAAAACGCGCGCCCGGGCGGAAAACACGCCCTCGGGCGGAAAACGCGCGCCCGGGCTCAAAACGCGCGCCCGGGTGGAAAAATACGCGCCCTGCTGCAAAACCGGTACCCGGGCAAAAAAACGTGTGCCCGACCGAAAATATTTGCTGGTCAAAAAATGTGTGCCCGAGTCGAAACCGCGTTGTGGAAACCAGAGAACTGGTCTCGACGTTCGCAAGGGGCATGCAGCTAACCCTTACTTGACCTGAGCGAGACCCTTGACCAGTCACTAAGAACTGAAGAACCTTACCCTTGAAGAACACCTAAGTCCACAAACGGACCTCTTAAGCTGCAGCGTGGAGGTCCCGCCACATACCCGGAAGCTCATAAGGAACTTCCCCTCCCAAGCCAATGCTGAGCCTGGGCACCTTGGAGGGCACTAAGGATCACCTCACCGTTCACCTTCAATGACAGGGGGAGGGGAGGGGTAGTGCTTGCTCACACGCGAGGGAGGGGGTACCAACATCCCTTCCCAAGGTGCCCATGGGGATCTATTTATAGACTTCCCAAAAATTGGGCTGCGAATAGCCAAAAATCTACTATCTACAGCCCAACAACTAACCCGAACGACCGAAATAGGAGGGGGGGGGGGGGGGGGGGGGGGGGGGGGGGGGGGGGGCGAGTGGAGCTCGAGACGTCCACTCCCCCCCTTGTCGGGGGTCGGCTGAGTGGACCGAGGTCCACCACCCGAATTGGGCGAGTGGACCTCATGGTCCACTCAGCTAACCGGGCGAGTGACCATAGGTCCACTCGCCCAGTTGCCCGGGGCGATGGTCCACTCGCCCCAGGCATGTAGACCATAGGTCCACTCGCCCACACGCCTGGGGCGAGTGGACCTATGGTCCACTCGCCCCTCCACTCGGGCGAGTGGACCTTAGGTCCACTCGCCCGGAGCCTTGGGCGAGTGGACCTAGGGTCCACTCGCCCAAGTAGGAAGTGTCCCCCCCCCCGGGTCTTCCCTTTCTCGGTCTTGATGACCTCCGACGGGTCGGTTTACTGCGTAACGGCCAATCTCTCTACCACGACCTTATCCGCATTGGGTCACACCGACTCGGCAAATATGAGGGTTGTACACAATCCCCGCTCTTTTTGAGCGTGTCTCAAGCTCAGAAAGAAAGTCCAACCCACCTATTTGACGAGTAGGTGGTGCTTTAGAATAATCCATGGAGGGCCCTACCAATGGGTTACTCTTGCCGAGCTTTTCAGCGGGACTCAACTTGAGGCGAAAGGCGAACCTTTCTCCGCTCAACAACTCACCTGTCAACCGAGTTCAACTGGAGGTGGAGAAAGCTCAACACATATGGTCGAGCTAAATTTGACCTAAGGTGGAGGCAACTCAACATCTCTAGTCGAGCCGAACTCGACCTGAGATGGAGGAAACTCAACATCTCTAGTCGAGCCGAACTCGGCCTGAGATGGAGGGAACTCAACATCTCTAGTCGAGCCGAACTCGACCTGAGATGGAGGGAACTCAACATCTCTAGTCGAGCCGAACTCGACCTGAGATGGAGGGACCTCAACATCTCTAGTCGAGTCGAACTCGACCTGAGATGGAGGGAACTCGACATCTCTGGTCGAGCCGAACTCGACCTGAGATGGAGGTGTGAAATTTTTCGAATCTTTATGAAGTGAGCAGGAGTTAGTCAACTTAGAGTTATAAGCCAAACAGCCAGAAGCAAATGGAGGCAAACAACTGATCTTAATTGAAAACAACTTCAAATTACAAGGCAAGGCATGCTTGGCGAGACATGATTTCGCCAGCACAAACACCAAAGAGAAAAATACAAAGTTGAAGATAGCACGAGACCGCGCGGTCTCCCCTTGCGACCTCAGCAACTCGCCAACCCGCAGACCGCAGCCGACCTCAGAACAACACCAGACCGCTGATCAGTCTGCACCCTTCCTTTCGAACTCCTGATTCTCCCGAACTCCAGCACCACAACTCCAAGCCGCAGACCGCCCGAACACTTTCAGAGGAAGAGGTGATCGCTGCTGCCCGCACTATCCGCAGAAGCTGCACAAGAAGAGTTCAATCAGCAGACCGCCCGGTCAGATAATCTCAGACCGCAGGAAAGAAGAAAGTTCAGCTTACACTTGGTGTGTGTTAATTATTGCTGCCGATGGGTCCTATTTATAGGCGTGAGATCTGATCCAGTCACCACCCTATGAGATAGGATCACCACCCTCCAGACCGCGTGACCTGACCGGTCACACCTCGCGATCAACAACAGTACTCCTGCTTCATTCTTGGTGAACCCGCCAGCTTCAACATCGACTATGAGAGACCGCCACTCTCACAGCAGATCGCGACTCCAAAGAAGATCGCCAGACCGCCCGAAGTTGTTCACCTCCTGTGTTCGTCCGAGACCACAAACACAACCAGTTCGCTAACAGACCGCGAACTCCTGTCCGCATGCCGGTCTCCTCCTGAGACCGCGAACAGCGACCAGCTCGCATACCAGTCTCCTCCTGAGACCGCGAACTGAGACCGCGCGACTAAGACCCTTAGTCCGCGAATACCACCAGAAAGCCCGGTCAGCCACCAGACCGCATTCTGGAGAAAACCTGGATCAAGCTGTGCGGTCACACCAGACCGCCACAGCCTTGAAGAAGACAACACGCCACGCGATCAAACACAGACCGCGCACACCTGAAGACGAACAGCCCGCCACGCGATCAGAGATAGACCGCGCGGCCTTCACCTTCAGCCGCCTTGGACCCAAACCAGCGATCAAGCCAGGAGACCGCAGCTAGGCTAAGACCAGCCAGACTACAGCGACAGACTGCCAGGTAGTGCGGTCACACCAGACCGCCCGACGTCCTCCCAGACCGCCCAGGTCCAAAGGCCCTCCAAACTTCCACTTCAAAAATTTCAACAGGAGGGAACTCCATATCTCTAGTCGAGCCGAACTCGACCTGAGATGGAGGGAACTCAACATCTCTAGTCGAGCCGATCTCGGCCTGAGATGGAGGGAACTCAACATCTCTAGTCGAGCCGAACTCGACCTGAGATGGAGGGAACTCAACATCTCTAGTCGAGCCGAACTCGACCTGAGATGGAGGGACCTCAACATCTCTAGTCGAGTCGAACTCGACCTGAGATGGAGGGAACTCGACATCTCTGGTCGAGCCGAACTCGACCTGAGATGGAGGTGTGAAATTTTTCGAATCTTTATGAAGTGAGCAGGAGTTAGTCAACTTAGAGTTATAAGCCAAACAGCCAGAAGCAAATGGAGGCAAACAACTGATCTTTATTGAAAACAACTTCAAATTACAAGGCAAGGCATGCTTGGCGAGACATGATTTCGCCAGCACAAACACCAAAGAGAAAAATACAAAGTTGAAGATAGCACGAGACCGCGCGGTCTCCCCTTGCGACCTCAGCAACTCGCCAACCCGCAGACCGCAGCCGACCTCAGAACAACACCAGACCGCTGATCAGTCTGCACCCTTCCTTTCGAACTCCTAATTCTCCCGAACTCCAGCACCACAACTCCAAGCCGCAGACCGCCCGAACACTTTCAGAGGAAGAGGTGATCGTTGCTGCCCGCACTATCCGCAGAAGCTGCACAAGAAGAGTTCAATCAGCAGACCGCCCGGTCAGATAATCTCAGACCGCAGGAAAGAAGAAAGTTCAGCTTACACTTGGTGTGTGTTAATTATTGCTGCCGATGGGTCCTATTTATAGGCGTGAGACCTGATCCAGTCACCACCTTATGAGATAGGATCACCACCCTCCAGACCGCGCGACCTAACCGGTCACACCTCGCGATCAACAACAGTACTCCTGCTTCATTCTTGGTGAACCCGCCAGCTTCAACATCGACTATGAGAGACCGCCACTCTCACAGCAGATCGCGACTCCAAAGAAGATCGCCAGACCGCCCGAAGTTGTTCACCTCCTGTGTTCGTCCGAGACCACAAACACAACCAGTTCGCTAACAGACCGCGAACTCCTGTTCGCATGCCGGTCTCCTCCTGAGACCGCGAACAGCGACCAGCTCGCATACCAGTCTCCTCCTGAGACCGCGAACTGAGACCGCGCGACTAAGACCCTTAGTCCGCGAATACCACCAGAAAGCCCGGTCAGCCACCAGACCGCATTCTGGAGAAAACCTGGATCAAGCTGTGCGGTCACACCAGACCGCCACAGCCTTGAAGAAGACAGCACGCCACGCGATCAAACACAGACCGCGCACACCTGAAGACGAACAGCCCGCCACGCGATCAGAGATAGACCGCGCGGCCTTCACCTTCAGCCGCCTTGGACCCAAACCAGCGATCAAGCCAGGAGACCGCAGCTAGGCTAAGACCAGCCAGACTGCAGCGACAGACCGCCAGGTAGTGCGGTCACACCAGACCGCCCGACGTCCTCCCAGACCGCCCAGGTCCAAAGGCCCTCCAAACTTCCACTTCAAAAATTTCAACAGGAGGGAACTCCATATCTCTAGTCGAGCCGAACTCGACCTGAGATGGAGGGAACTCAACATCTCTAGTCGAGCCGAACTCGACCTGAGATGGAGGGACCTCAACATCTCTAGTCGAGCCGAACTCCACCTGAGATGGAGGGACCTCAACATCTCTAGTCGAGCCGAACTCAACCAGAGATGGAGGAAACTCAACATCTCTAGTCGAGCCTAACTGGACCTGAGATAGAGGGAACTCAACATCTCTAGTCGAGCCGAACTCGACCTGAGATGGAGGGAACTCAACATCTCTAGTCGAGCTGAACTCGACTTGAGATGGAGGGACCTCAACATCTCTAGTCGAGTCAAACTCGACCTGAGATGGAGGGACCTCAACATCTCTAGTCGAGTCGAACTCGACCTGAGATGGAGGAAACTCAACATCTCTAGTCGAGTCGAACTCGACCTGAGATGGAGGAAACTCAACATCTCTAGTAGAGTCGAACTCAACTTGAGATGGAGGGAACTCTGATAAGTAGTTTTTAGTCATAATATTTTAGGTTAGTTTAGTATAAATTTCCCTAGTTTAAATTATATTTTCTTTATATTCTATGTTTGTTGTGTTATGTTTGTTATTTTATGTTTATTATTGTTATTTTATGTTTATTGTTGTTATTGTATGTGTGGTATTTTATATTGTTGTAATGTATGTTTGTTATATTTTATGTTATAATTTATGTTGTTATTTTATGATCTAATGTTTGTTATATTTTAATTATGTCATGCAATGTTATTATTTCATGTTGTTTTAATTTCTCATAAAACTAACGTTTTATTTTATTTTATTTTGTGGGAATGTTGTCGCCGCAACGCCATCGTCGCGCCATCAATATTCATGCCGCATCGCCATGCTCGCCGCAACGCCACGTCCGCGCCATCTTCGCCAACCCATGCATCATGGTCGCGCGCCTCGTCAAAGCTAAACTCGCCGCGACGCCATTGTCGCCATTTACCCATACCAGCTCATGCAAACCGCCACCTTTGCATGAGGTCGTCGCGTTCGCCGTCGTGTGCCCGTCCATACCGCTATCGTCGCACCATGCAAATTCAGCCCAACACATGAAGCAGCACGAGCCCTTGTTACGACGCAAAACCGAGCCTCCCTTTGGTGCAACCCGAGCTCAACTATCCAGGCTGCCAACTCATCAACCAGCCGACCACTATTTCATTCCATGCAACCCGGTCATATTTCTACTATCTCATTCACGTGGATATTAAATCATCATTTACCATTATTATTAATTTCCTAAAGACATAACTTTTTAATTCAAATCATTTATATAGCTGCCACCTTTGCATGGCTCCAATTCAAGTATGGCCGATCCTCCCTCTCTCCTCCATCCTCTTTTATTTTTTTTAAATAAATTCTCACTACAAGAAAAACATCATTTAGCAACGAAAATTAGGAAGGCTAAATGATTTGTTGCTAATTAGCATCGAATTTAGCTAGGAATATGATATTTGCTTTTACCTACAAAAATTGTAACGAAAATTCTCGTTGCAAAAATAGCAACGAATTATTTTGTTGCAAAATACTTGTTGCTAAATAGAAACGAAATATTTCCTTTCAAAATTTTCATTAGAGATCCATTCCCCTCCAAATATTTTCATCTTACTTTTAATAAAAAAAAAGTATTTATAAGTTCTTAAACAAAATAAAGAAACTCTTGCTACCCTCATTCCCGTCCTGATATCTGCTCCCTGCCAATATCGTCACTCTCCTGCACGATCTCCCCGCCGAGCTCGTCACACTCTCGCGATCTACCCGCCCCGCTCCACCGAGAAATAAATAAATATATACATATAAAATATATAAGTATATACATAAATATATAAATAAAAATATATAATATATATACAGAAATATATATGTACATACAATATATACATATATATATATAATATACAGAAATATATAAATATATACATATAATATATACAGAAATATATAAATATATACAAAAAAATATATATATACATATAAAATATATACAAAAATATATATAAATTTTATAATGAAATATAAATATGTTTATAAATATTTATATATGCGTGTATAAATATATATATAATATCGCTCATATATAAAAAAATAGTAACTTGGGTGAGTTGGATGAGCTTTGTAGATTGGATATGAGAGGTCAGCGGTTCGAATCCTGCCTAGCCCAACATTAATTTTTTTTATGTATGCAAACTTCTTATATTTAATAAAATATTAAAAATTAGCAAAAAAACAAATACCTTTCTAAAAAAGCCTTGCAAATTAGAAACGAAAAGTTTCCTTCCTAATATTAGCTAGGCTCATATTAGTTAGGAAAAAATTTTATTGCTAAATTCGTTGCTAATTAAAATTAGCAAGGATTTTATTGAATTAGCAAGGAATTTGTCTCCTTGCTAATTTAATTTTTCTTGTAGTGTCTTCTCTCTCTCCTTTTAATTTCTTTTCTCTTCTTTATTCTCATTCATCTCCTCTTATTTCTTCTCTCTCCTTCTATTTTAATTCTCCTTCATCCCCCTTCTTCCCTTTTAATATTCTATTTTATTTTATTTCTCTTTAAATTAAATGCAATGCATGAGGACCATTCTCTCTCCTCCTCTTTATCTCCCTCATTAAACACCATTCATGCATCTTTCTTCTATCTAGAAGCTTCCCCTTCACCTATATATATGACCTCACTCTCCAAGCTTTCCCCCCTCTCTCTTGCTCTACCCCTTTTTGGGTAGAGATGTTTCTATTTTCCTTTCATTGAAGATTTTAGTTTGTTTATTTAATTTTTATGTAATTTCGTTTCATGCAACGTTAATTAGATTTTGTTTTTAGCAAATTTGTTTCTTCCTTCATGTACTCTTTTTATTTTATAGCAAGTAGTATAATATGTAGACCTTGGTTTTTACAAATTTTGGAATGAAATAAATATCTCTCTCTTATATTCGTTCTTTTTCACCTTCGATTTATTCGTGATTTATATCGGGTTCATATGTCGATGTGTGAACTTTCGTATCTGATTTCGTATTCTAGTTAGCCGAGAGGCTCATGCGTATGGATTGATCGCTCACGAATAAAAAGAGTTGTTCGCAACCCTCGAGAGAGGATGACGAAAATCTTCTGGATAGGAGTCAAATCCTATAGCGGGATTCACCTCGTTAAAGCGAGTTTTAGGGGTTTCGATTGTAGAACGAGAGTTCGGTCGATCAACCTAATCTCAGGTGGGCGTATTCCTCGAGAGAGGTGCGTTCATATTTCGGGAATCTCCACGGTCAAGGATCGGATTAGACGATTATAAACTATTATGTTTTATTTCATTTCGAAGTTTGTTTTGATCAAGTTAGTTTTTTTTCTTTATTTTAGTTTAAAATATAATTTCTCTTAAAATTTCTTTCCGATAAAATAATTGTTATTTTCTCGAAGTAGCAGTACTCGACAGACCCGTGTTTTAATACGACTTTGATATTCTTTATATCCTATGTTATATTTCGATAGGTACACTTGCCTTAATCGAGTATAGATTGGAGAACACGAATCTCTCTATCAAGTTTTTGGCGCCGTTGCCGGGGATTATTTTGTCGATATTTTGAAAAGAGCGAACGCTATTACTTTTATCATTTTGTTTTTTTTCTCCCCCTCCCTCACCAAAAAAAAATTTTTGTTATAATTAAATTCTTGAAAAGGACGCTTTGTGCTTGAATTCCCATCACAACCTCTAGTACCGTTGCAAACCCCTCACATGGCAGATCTCGGGAAGTCCAAGATTAATTAAAACGAAAAAAAAATCTCTTTTCAATTTATTTTTGGTTAAAAATAAAAAAAAATAAAAAAAAAAATACAAAAATATTTCCGTGTGGTTGTTGTGTCCTTGTTTTGTTCTTTTGTGTCTTTATGGTTGTTGTATCTTTGTTTTGTATTTAGTTTTGTTTGTTATTTTTGTTCTAACATGTTTTTCAGGTATTCGTCGTGGTCGCTCCGTCTCCAAATCAGGGACGTGTTCTTTTCCCTTCTTCTTTTCTTCTTGTCTTTTCACTTCTTCATACTTACTATTCAACATTGGAGACAATGTTGAACTTTAAGCATGGGATAGTGTTTTCCCTTTTCTGTTTAAGTCTTTCAAAGAAAAATCTAAAAAAAATTTGTTTCTTTAGCTTTATCAAAAATCCAAAAAAAATTTGAAATATGCAAAACCCAAAAAAATTAGAAAAATCAAAAATTCCAAAAAAGATCATATTTCAAAATCCAAATTTTTTTTTTTGAAAAATCTCAAAAAAATCCAAAAATATAATAAACCCCTTACTTAGTCTTTTTGTTGTTTTTAGAAATAAAGTTTGAGTTTGGTTATAAGCAGTTTTATTATTTTTGATTTGTTAATCTTTTATTTCATCATATTTAGTTAAATCTAATATTTAGTGATTTAGTTTTAAGAAATATCTTATGATTTTAATTTGATTAGAGTAATTTATTTAGCATCATTTTCTCTTATTTTTTAAGTAGTTTCAATTTTGTAGTAGTTTTGCTAAACAACTTTGGATTCTAGTTATTTCTACCTCAAGCTTTTAGATTCTTAGGAAATTTCAATCTACTAGTGTTGCTCTCTAGTATTTTAGTTTATTTTCTAAGAAAATTTTTTGTTTAACCTCTTATCCTTACCCCAATTCTCCTTTTTCTTTTTTTTGTTAGATCATATGTCATGGGAATAAGGAGATGTTAGTTCCTTATTCTCTGGTAAACATATGCAACCCAAAAATGAAGAGAGGAATTAAAAGTTCATATATGTCGTGGGAAGTGATAGGATGTTAGTCTATCATTTTCTGGTATTACATATATATTTTATTTAAAAAATTTAGTGGGGTGTGAAAAAAAAAATATTGATGATCACCTCCAATCAAAGACCTCTTCATGTTTATTTTCTTCCCAAACCTCTTAGCCAATATCATTGTCTAGATTTTAAATTAAAATATTGGGAGAGCATAAGTAGTAAGTTGCATTTTTTCCTTAAGTTTCTTGTAAGTTATGGTTTTTATAATTTCAATCTAACCTTGTTTGCATTTTACTCAATCTTGAACGCTAGTTAATTTATTAGAGAAGTTTTGGCTAAATATTTCTCTCTTTTCATTTTAATTTCATAATTTAGGACTTAATTTTTAAATCCCTGAATTTTATTTTTAGCTAGATTATGGTGCAAGTAAATTTTTTGTTTAATTGAAAATTTTATAATTATCTTATAAATTTTTCTCATCTTTTGCTCTGGAATAGCAAAAGCCTAAGCATGGGGGAGTTTGATAAGTAGTTTTTAGTCATAATAATTTAGGTTAGTTTAGTATAAATTTCCCTAGTTTTAATTATATTTTCTTTATATTTTATGTTTGTTGTGTTATGTTTGTTATTTTATGTTTATTATTGTTATTTTACGTTTATTGTTGTTATTGTATGTGTGTTATTTTATATTGTTGTAATGTATGTTTGTTATATTTTATGTTATAATTTATGTTGTTATTTTATGATCTAATGTTTGTTATATTTTAATTATGTCATGCAATGTTATTATTTCATGTTGTTTTAATTTCTCATAAAACTAACGTTTTATTTTATTTTATTTTGTGGGAATGTTGTCGCCGCAATGCCATCGTCGCGCCATCAATATTCATGCCGCATCGCCATGCTCGCCGCAACGCCACGTCCGCGCCATCTTCGCCAACCCATGCATCATGGTCGTGCGCCTCGTCAAAGCTAAACTCGCCGAGACGCCATCGTCGCCATTTACCCATACCAGCTCATGCAAACCGCCACCTTTGCATGAGGTCGTCGCGTTCGTCGTCGTGTGCCCGTCCATACCGCTATCGTCGCACCATGCAAATTCAGCCCAACACATGAAGCAGCACGAGCCCTTGTTACGACGCAAAACCGAGCCTCCCTTTGGTGCAACCCGAGCTCAACTATCCAGCCTGCCAACTCATCAACTAGCCGGCCACTATTTCATTCCATGCAACCCGGTCATATTTCTACTATCTCATTCACGTGGATATTAAATCATCATTCACCATTATTATTAATTTCCTAAAGACATAACTTTTTAATTCAAATCATTTATATAGCTGCCACCTTTGCATGGCTCCAATTCAAGCATGGCCGATCCTCCCTCTCTCCTCCATCCTCTTTTATTTTTTTAAAATAAATTCTTCTCTCTCTCCTTTTAATTTCTTTTCTCTTCTTTATTCTCATTCATCTCCTCTTATTTCTTCTCTCTCCTTCTATTTTAATTCTCCTTCATCCCCCTTCTTCCCTTTTAATATTCTATTTTATTTTATTTCTCTTTAAATTAAATGCAATGCATGAGGACCATTCTCTCTCCTCCTCTTTATCTCCCTCATTAAACACCAATCATGCATCTTTCTTCTATCTAGAAGCTTCCCCTTCACCTATATATATGACCTCACTCTCCAAGCTTTTCCCCCTCTCTCTTGCTCTACCACTTTTTGGGTAGAGATGTTTCTATTTTCCTTTCATTGAAGATTTTAGTTTGTTTATTTAATTTTTATGTAATTTCGTTTCATGCAACGTTAATTAGATTTTGTTTTTAGCAAATTTGTTTCTTCCTTCATGTACTCTTTTTATTTTATAGCAAGTAGTATAATATGTAGACCTTGGTTTTTACAAATTTTGGAATGAAATAAATATTTCTCTCTTATATTCGTTCTTTTTCACCTTCGATTTATTCGTGATTTATATCGGGTTCATATGTCGATGTGTGAACTTTCGTATCTGATTTCGTATTCTAGTTAGTCGAGAGGCTCATGCGTATGGATTGATCGCTCACGAATAAAAAGAGTTGCTCGCAACCCTCGAGAGAGGATGACGAAAATCTTCTGGATAGGAGTCAAATCCTATAGCGGGATTCACCTCGTTAAAGCGAGTTTTAGGGGTTTCGATTAGAATGAGAGTTCGGTCGATCAACCTAATCTCAGGTGGGCGTATTCCTCGAGAGAGGTGCGTTCATAAATCGGGAATCTCCACGGTCAAGGATCGGATTAGACGTTTATAAACTATCATTATTATTTTATTTCGAAGTTTGTTTTATTCAAGTTTAGATTTCTTATTTCGAATTTTCATTTTAATCATAAAATTATCGTAAATCTTTCATCGATAAAATAATAGTTAGTTTTCTCGAAGTATGAATACTCGACAGACCCGTGTTTTAATACGACCTTGATATATTTTATATCCTATGCTATATTTCGATAGGTACACTTGCCTTAATCGAGTATAGATTGGAGAACACGATTTTCTCTATCAAACTCAACATCTCTAGTCGAGTCGAACTCGACCTGAGATGGAGGGAACTCAGCATCTCTAGTCGAGCCGAACTGGACCTGAGATGGAGGGACCTCAACATCTCTAGTCGAGACGAACTCCACCTGAGATGGAGGGACCTAACATCTCTAGTAGAGTCGAACTCAACCTGAGATGGAGGAAACTCAACATCTCTAGTCGAGTCAAACTCAACCTGAGATGGAGGAAACTCAACATCTCTAGTTGAGTCGAACTCAACCTGAGATGGAGGGACCTCAACATCTTTAGTCGAGTCGAACTCAACCTGAGATGGAGGAAACTCGACATCTCTAGTCGAGCCGAACTCGACCTGAGATGGAGGGAACTCAACATCTCTAGTCGAGCCGAACTCGACCTGAGATGGAGGGACCTCAACATATCTAGTCGAGTCAAACTCCACCTGAGATGGAGGAAACTCAACATCTCTAGTCGAGTCGAACTTAACCTGAGATGGAGGGACCTCAACATCTCTAGTCGAGCCGAAAACCTGAGATGGAGGAAACTCAACATCTCTAGTCGAGCCAAACTCGACCTGAGATGGAGGGACCTCAACATCTCTCGGCGAGTCGAACTCAACCTGAGATGGAGGAACTCAACACCTAACAGGGAGTCGGGCTCACCTGGAGGTGGAGGAACTCAACACTTAACAGGGAGCCGAGCTCACCTGGAGGTGGAGGAAACTCCACACCTAACGGGGAGCCGAGCTCACCTGGAGGTGGAGGAACTCAACACCTAACAGGGAGCCGAGCTCACCTGGAGTTGGAGGAAACTTCACACCTAACCGGGAGCCGAGCTCACCTGGAGGTGGAAGAACTCTACACCTAACAGGGAGCCGAGCTCACCTGGTGGTGGAGGAAACTCCACACCTAACAGGGAGCCGAGCTCACTTGAAGGTGGAGGAACTCAACACCTAACAGGGAGCCAAACTCACCTGGAGGTGGAGGAACTAAACACTAACAGGGAGCTGAGCTCACCTGGAGGTGGAGGAGACTCCACACCTAACAGGGAGCCGAGCTATAAGACCCCCTTTTTTTTCTTCTCAAACATCCGGGTCTTAGGCCCAGAACCGCCGCTTTGTGGTGACACCCTCGCTCGGGAAGGTCGCCACTACAATACTCCGATATTGTCGGCCAAATCGATCACGAAGAAGCAAAGAGAAATAAGCTAAAAGAAAGCCAAGTCCACATCACATAGATAAGTAATACATCCACGAAGAGATGTCCACATAAATATAACTGAAATAAGGAAAGAGATAACAAGGGCTCCTGCCCGATACATCAAGCCTCACTACAAATTCACTCGCGGAAGCAAAATAACTAGAACTAATAGCCACTCACGGATCCTGTCATCGGTGCTCCCGTGCTAGACTGCCCCGCCTCCATCTACACCGGCCTCTGGTGCTGCTCCGTCGCCGCGGTCTCCTAAAATGATAAGGTCCACCGACCGTTAGTCAAAAGACTAAGCCAATCCCCCACCCCTCCCCCGGTGACTCCTAGGCACCGAGCGGAAAGGATGAAGCGGAGGACAAACAAGGGGTAATAGCAAAAGTAGATGACAGGGTATATTCTATAGGAAGAGTTCTACCACTACTCAAGTATATATACATAAATGAAACAGGTAATAAAGCATAGTAAGAGCAGGTAAAGAGTAAGTAAAGGGCAGTAAGTAAAGACAATAGTAATAGAAAAGTAACCATTGATTTATAGGAATGCCCACACAAACCTATAGACCAAAAGGGTCGTTTTGCAAGGCCCATCGTATAAGAAGTCCCATAACCGACTTATACGATAGGGGTAGGGGTTGAAATGCAATATTTATGCTATGACAGGCAAGGTATGCAGTTATGTTATGTTCATACAAGTGCAACTCACCCACTTCGACTCTGTGCGCACAGACCTTTAGTTCCCCCTTTTTGGAGCTAGCAAGACTCCCAGGATACTCCCGTAGTGGCAAACGGAAGCGGTGGGTTGGGCCTCGCCCACCTATAGGTTGGTATATGTACTACCTAACCTAGACCTATCGTACGCCTCAACGCAAAACCACAGAGCATCTGCGTACTCTTACTGGCTGGACCACCAGACTTTTATGGCTAAGTGTAAATTCCACACTTGCCGAGCCCGAGTATCAACGTCGGTGCAACGACTATCGACACTAAGGACCCACCACCTTGTGCACATGCAACATGTTCTACTATCTATCTACAAACTACCACATAAACCACCTGGGCTTAACTTGCCCAACCAAGAACCAAACTGAGTCACAAACTCTCCGGATCAACAATCCGCACCAACCACCACCGAGCCTACAACTCGGGGTACCAAACCAACCAAACTCCCGTGACAATGGAGTGTGAGTGAATGTGTTATTTGTTAGTCTTGAGCATTTCCATACTCCTACGACTCATGGTTAATCTTGGACTTCCCGAGGGTTACCCTGTAAGGGGCTCGCTACGGTACTAGGAACTGTAATGGGTTGACACCCCAAAGTTCCCTTTTCTCAAGATACTTACTGTTATTTGTATCTACCCTTAATAATTCCCTTCTACCTTTTCACTTGAGTTAGACCTAAGTGCTTTAAGACACACTAGGGGAAAGACGATCTTTCGTCAATCCCCAGGACAACCTTACTCTTAACCCACCAAGTACACTTTCCTCACATACACTTCCTTGGGTGGACTCACAACTGTCTAATCAACCCATGTGCACCACCTGCACACCATTTCCACCTAGTATGTCACTAAATTCCTAAGTTTCACAGTTTTACTAAATGCAGACCAAACTAACTATGTGAAGCTTACAACTAGAGGTACTCCAAATATTCTTCCAACTGACCCATAATATTTACTGGAGGTCTACCATGATGTTATAAGACTAATTCCAGAGAATCATATTTTTCCCTAATAAATTAATATTTATTTTAATTTCTCCAAACATCTGCCAAGCATGAAAATGAACATGAACTATAAGTAAATCTTATGATATGGCTTTCCAAAATTTATGATAAATCTATGGTGGCTAAATAACTCCAGAAACAGCATATCATATTTTTACAGTAAGAAATTCTCCTCCAATTTAATTATTTATCATCTATCCAAAATCATAATTTTATGAAGGAACTATCAAAACGATCAACACTAAAATTATGAGAAAATTACCAAGCTCTTATATTCACCAGAAAAGGATACTGACTAAGTTTCGGGATTTAAGGAAATCATTTTCTCACTAAATAAATAAATTAAGAAAACCTCAAATTCAATGAACTGTGAAGTAGCCTTCTGATTTAAGTCCTCAAAAATTCTATAAAATTTACAAAGGTTCCTAATGTCCAGAAAGGGCCTATCACCAATTTTCACAATTTAGCAAAGAGTTTTGGACCCTCAAATATTTTTCTTAAGTTTAAATCAAAACAAGTTCTTTGAGAAAGAAGTACTGATTAAATTATTTAATAAAATTCACAAAAATTACCAGAGGTCTAAATCATGATTATAATGGTACAACCAAAGTCTAATCATCATTCAAGACTTTTTAAGCATGTAAAGGTTTCTTTTAAGAAGTTTCCCTAAAGGGGTTATGCCATAATTCAAAGGGAATATTGGCTTCTAAAATTCTTATAAAATTACCCAGTGCCTATCTACCCCCTATAAGCTTATCCACCAAGTTTCATAACAACTAATGGACATTTGACCCCATGTCCTTCACAAGGTCCTATATGCACACCTAGGGCTAAAACTAGTGTCCTAGGGCATAACCACCTCCACACCACCCCATATCACTCATGGAGGTGTTGTAGGAGATCCTAAGCCAGTGTCCAAGGTTTCAACTCATGGTAAGGAGATTTGACCACAATACCCCTAGACAAACACCATGCCCTAATTTTGACTTAATTTGACCTAACTTGGGTTGACCAATTACCTAACCAAAACAGTCTCAAATGGGCTGATATTTTTACCAGGGTCATATAATAACCCTAAAGAGCACCCACCAAAATTTAGAGGGCATTGGAGGTCATTTGACCCACTAATTAATTAATATTTGATTTATGAAATTATTACTAAACCTTAGAAAAATGTTCTCCTAAAATTCCCATCTTTGGATATGTTGTGTGAGTAGGTGTAAATAGCCTAGGTTTTAAATATCATGGCCATAGCATTTACCAGTAAAAAGTTATGCAAGAAAGAGTGACTGCCCTACCCTAGGGACCAGTCCCACCATTTTTGCTCTACAGGGGGCTACATTACTCCTTTTGGGGTGAAATCAATTTTAAAATGAGGTAGACTTCAGGGGCTACAAAAGTCTGTCTCATACACAATTTCAGATTTGGCTTCTAAGACTTTCATTTTTCTATTTCAAAAACATATAACTTCTAGGTAAATAACTCACATATAAATAATATTAGAATTTATTAACATCAAAACTTAATTAGACAGATTTTGGACGTCCATGATTTCGTCTTCCTCATTGAGCCAACAGCCATGATTTCCATTTCCTGAAGCTTTTCCAAACCAACTTGCCGGCGATCCGACCACCTTCCCGGCCTTCCACCGCCACCACCACCTACGTTGAGGTGGTGGCCATCGTTTGGCGGTGGTTTGCCGGCCGGAGGTGGCCGGAATAGTGTTTTAGGGGAGGGGGAAAAAGCTCTAAAACGATCCTTTTGGGAAGCTCGATCCAAGGCCATTTTGGCTCGAATCAAGGCCCAATCGAATACAGATCTACGCACTAGGGGAGGAGAAGGGGATCAGACTTGAATTGGGGCAGAATTCCTTGTGGATCTTGAGTACACCATGGGAGCTCGGGGAGGTTGTGGAGCCATGCCAATCCGAGCCTAGAGTGCACGATTTCTTCTGGATACTTCGGGGTTTCATTCCTCTCAGAGTTTTGAAGATGATAGAGAGCTTAATCGAGGGAGAGGAGGGGTTATACCTTGAATCCACCATTAATGGCCATTAAAATTTTTTGGTCAAAACCGAAATTTCCTTAAATTAGCCACTTGGGTGGCCGGCCATGGCTATTGAACTTCTCAAAACTAATGAGGGGGGAGGTACAAAGCCATTGAAGATGAAGAGGGGAGGCCCTTGGCCTCCCTTGGCCATTAATGGCCTTCTCTCTCTTCTTTAGCTTTCTTCAAAATTGGGGAAAATGCACTTTCTCTCTCCTACTCATCATTTCTAGAAATTGTATGGCCCCTTGAGTAGATATCAGGCCCATGAAGCTATTGGGCCACTCCAATTGGGTCTAGCCCAAGTTGATTGGGCTTGATTAGGTCAAAATAGGTCATTTTGACCCAAATTTAGGGTGGAGTTGACTTTGGTCAAATTGGTCAAATTGGTGGCCCCATGGTGGGGCTTTATAGTCCATTGGGTCCCTACTATCCTTATGAGGGTAGGGTCAAGGTAAATTTGGCATGATGGAGGTCAATTGACCCTAATTAGGCTACTTTGACCGATTTGGGGTTAGGGTTGACTTTGGTCACTTTGGCCTCTTTGGTTGACCCAAATGGGTCCTTGGTGCTCTAAGGGGACCCCTAAAGGGTTAGGTATGCTATGGTAGGGTCAAATGGTCAAGTTGAGGCCCTAAAGTCGAACCCTAAGCTTGGTAACTGGAAATTACTATTTGCAGACCAAGGTGGTTTTCTTCTTCTTTCCTAAGCTCACAAGGTCTTGGGCTCTTACTATGATTTTGTCATGACCTAGTCATGACAAAACCAACTTAGGGGTCTAGCAGTTTGGGGGATGTTACACGAGCTCACCTGGAGATGGAGGAACTCAACACCTAACAGGGAGCCGAGCTCACCTGGAGGTGGAGGAACTCAACACCTAACAGGGAGCCGAGCTCACCTGGAGTTGGAGGAAACTCCACACCTAACAGGGAGTCGAGCTCACCTGGAGGTGGAGGAACTCAACACCTAACATGGAGCCGCTCACCTGGAGGTGGAGGAAGCTCCACACCTAACAAGGAGTCGAGCTCACCTGGAGGTGGAGGAACTCAACACCTAACAGGGAGCCGAGCTCACCTAGAGGTGGAGGAACTCAACACCTAACAGGGAGTCGAGCTCACTTGGAGGTGGAGGAACTCAACCGTCTCATCAAAGCAACTGGGGCAGAGAACTAGTCCACGTCCTAGGTGCTTACCTTCACCTGGAGGTAGAGGAACTCAACCATCTTATCAAAGCAACTGGGGCAGAGAACCAGTCCACGTCCTAGGTGCTTACCTTCACCTGGAGGCAGAGGAACTCATCCATCTTATCAAAGCAACTGGGGCAGAGAACCAGTCAACGTCCTAGGTGCTTACCTTCACCTGGAGGCAGAGGAACTCAACCATCTTATCAAAGCAACTGAGGCAGAGATCCAATCCACGTCTTAGGTGCTTAGCTTACCTGGAGGTAGAGGAATTCAACACCTTTCCGAACCAATTGGGGGCGGAGTACCCATCCACGTCCTAGGGGCTTAGGTTACCTGGAGGCAGAGGAACCCAGCACCTTCCCAAACCAGTTGGGGGTGGAATACCCGTCCACGTCCTAGGGGCCTAGCTTACCTGGAGGCAGAGGAACTCAACACTTTTCAAACCAACTGGAGGTGGAATACCCATCCACGTCCTAGGGGCCTAGCTTACCTGGAGGCGGAGGAGCTCGTCATCTCTCCAAGTCATTTACTCAAGCAGCGAGTCGACCCGATGAGTCTCCCATCTGCCGGCATGACTGAGCCCGGAGAATGGTCTCTAGTCGGGGATCTTACCAAATGGGAGCGGAGTACTCATCCACGTCCTAGGTGCTTACCTTCACCTGGAGGCAGAGGAACTCAACACCTTCCCCAAGCCACTTAGTCAAGTAGCGAGTCGACCCGATGAGTCTCCCATCTGCCGGCATGATTGAGCCCGGAGAATGGTCTCTAGTCGGGGATTTCACCAATCAGTCGACCCGATGAGTCTCCCATCCGCCGGCATGACTAAGCCTGGAGAATGATCTCTAGTCGGGGATCTTACCAATTAGTCGACCCAATGAGTCTCCCATCTGCTGGCATGACTAAGCCCGGAGAATGGTCTCTAGTCGGGGATCTTACCAATCAGTCGACCCGATGAGTCTCCCACCTGCCGGCATGACTGAGCCCAGAGAATGGTCTCTAGTCAGAGGATCTTACCAATCAGTCGACCCGGTGAGTCTCCCATCTGCCGGCATGACTGAGCCCGGAGAATGGTCTCTAGTCGGGGATCTTACCAAAAGGGAGCGGAGTACCCATCCACGTCTTAGGTGCTTACCTTCACCTGGAGGCAGAGGAACTCAACACCTTCCCCAAGTCACTTAGTCAAGGTGTTACCTGAGACCTCTTCATTCATCATTGAGGAGTTGCCTGCTTATTACAACGCGCCCCTTTGGGCCTACTTGGTCACATGCACCTTGACCATCTCCTTCATTACTTCTTCATCTGCTTTGCCTTCTCATTCCTTCTCTTTCTCCTGGTCCTTCCTACTTCCCTGGTCGACCTGGAGGTGGAAGACTTGCCCCTGGAATTGATCTGCGTAGCTTACCTGCGTCTCCCCGTGCTTTTGTTGAATCAGAAACAGGGACTCCACCCCCTTCCTAGTGAGACGGAGGCATCCTCCCTACCCCCTCACTCGGGGCAGCTGGCCCCAAGAGAGTTGTTGAAGAGCGCTTGCGCTTGGAGGCTCAAGCCTTTCTCCGAGGCTGGCCCTTCCCTTGTCGACATGCTTGCTCTATCTCCATCAAAGACGGCGAGGCGAGCACAGGTGTTGGCGATGCCGAGCACTCGCCCGGAGGGGGGAGTGCGACCCACAAGGCTTCCTGGATTGACTTCCTGAACTCCTCGAATTTACCATTCTTCACGCACTCGCCGACAGGGGTGAGTCCCCCAGCTCATCGCTTCCAGCCATGAGACTTGCCCAGAGCTTTCTGAACTAGCTGCTTCCACGCTCACCGCACCATAATGTTGAAACCAGAGAACTGGTCTCGACGTTCGCAAGGGGGATGCAGCTAACCCTTGACCTGAGCGAGACCCTTGACCAGTCACTAAGAACCGAAGAACCTTACCCTTGAAGAACACCTAAGTCCACAAACAGACCCCTTAAGCTGCAGTGTGGAGGTCCCACCACATACCCGAAATCTCATAAGAAACTTCCCCTCCCAAGCCATTGCTGAGCCTGGGCACCTTGGAGGGCACTAATGATCACATCACCGTCCACCTTCAATGACAGGGGGAGGGGAGGGGTAGTGCTTGCTCACACGCGAGGGAGGGGGTACCAATTGTTGGAACATGCTTTCCGCATCTCTTGGTTTGACAATAACAAATCCTATTGTATTTGATCATACTTGTTTTGTGTTTATAGTATGCAGGATTCTGTGCTTTCATGTCTCCATGGTGCTGTGTTGTTGTTGCTACCGCGCCGCGTTAACTCTACCGCTGGCGCTAGCATTAACGAACCGCTGAGAAGAAACCGCTGAGAAGGGAAACCACTGAGATGCAAGCTGGCGTTCGACAAAATGGAAGTTGCGTTCGACAAACTGGCGCTCGACGAAATGAAACCTGCGTTCGACGAACTGCATGCTCTACCACGGCGCTCGACGAAATGCATGCTTTACCGTGGCGTGCTAGAACTACCGCTGGCGCTAGCGATCGACGAAATGGAGGTCGACGAAATGAAGGAGACGTTCGACGAAGATGCGCCCGACGAAGTGCTCTACCGCGGTGCGTTACAACTACCGCTCGCGCTAGTTTCGTTCGACGAAATGTATGGTGTGATCGACGAAAGCTGAGGTCAGCTCGACGAAGATGCGCCCGACGAAATGATCTACCGCGGAGCGTTAGTACTGACGCTGGCGTTAGCATTTTTGGAAACTATTGACAGAAAGGAAAGTGGAGAAAAAGGAATGTCGACGGGTCGCTATTTTGTCAAGTACTATCGCGACGCGTTAAGGCTAACGCCCGACGATAACTTTTGGATGTCCCGCCATCATGATGCTGATTGAGGAGCAAATGAGGAAGGTGATCTCGCGGGAAGGAATAATCAATCAAGAGTATGCAATATCATTATGAAACCAATCAATCAAGATTTGGAAACTCCAATCAATCAAGATTTGATTAATCAAGATTTGGAAACTCCAATCAATCAAGATTTAATTAAGAAACCAAAAGGAGCATGCAATATCATTATGAAGGCAAGAATATATCATATTTTCGTGGGGAATAATGTATTTCCAAATAGGCCTGCAAGCGGTTCGGTTTGGGTCGGTTTGAACCCAAACCGAAACCGAACCAACATGCTTCGGTTTTCGAAAGGTCCAAACCAAACCGAACCAAACCCGTTCAGTTCGGTTTGTTGTCGGTTCGGTTTTTTTTATCGGTTTTTAGCGGTTCGGTGTCGGTTTGTGTACTTCCTTAATTACACATTTACACTCTTGCATATTAAGTGAAACAAATGTTACGATCGTTCATCATACAGTTATCAAAATATTTAAATTTGTATCAATATAATATACAAATGATAAATAAGCATGCAACAATATTTAAAAATATTATAATCATCCCGTCAACATAAACATTATAACCAGAGAAATTATAAACATGCAACAATACCATAGTTGTCCTTCACTGCTTCACGAAAATGAGGCTTGCATGAAATAATAGTTTTTTATATAATCATCCCGTCACTTAAAATTATATATTTATTTAAGTCGAAATGAGACACATCTTATATTTATTAAGTGAAAATGAGACGTAAAATTATTATAATATTAGTCGGTTCGGTTCGGTTTGATCGGTTTTTACGATTTGCAAACCGACCCGAGCCGAAATGACTTCGGTTTTCACAAGCCCCAAACCGAACCGACACCGAACCGGGCGGCTCGGTTTCACAATCGGTGCGGTTCGATCGGTTTTGTCGGTTTTCGGTTTTTGCTCCTCACCCTAATTTCCAAAGATAGAAGCCAAACCCACGAATTTGATGAGAATAGAAGGAAGAAACTGCTCACTGCTGCTACCGCCCCGCTATAGCACTACCGCTGGCGCTAGCTTTCCTGGACAGCAAACCTCTATTTAAAACAGCCCGAAAATGAGTTTCCCTTGACGGATTTGGACGAAATTTTCGAGGGTTGAAAGCTCTAGCCGTCTAGAGAAAAGTGAGGGGTGTTTCCCACTCATCAAAAGAGAGAGTTCTTCAGAGGAGATCAAAAGAAAATCATGCGCAAGGATTGAAGGCTATCAAAACGGCAATCAAGAAGCCTTCTCTCAACATACACATGGAGTGTTCTCGCTGCAACAATCTCTAATCAATTAGAGACATCCAAGGATCTCAAGAACATCAAAGAGGAAGACTCTCAAGCCACAATGATCGAACCTTTGCAAGCGAAACGACATCTACATCAAGGGTTCTACTTAGAGGGGAGTTTTTCCATTATCTTATCTTGTACCGCTTATATTTTATCATTGTAACTGGTTCGTGAATTCGCCACACGACGACTAGGTCTAGGTGGGACTTAGAGAGGAATTCGCCTCGTGTCGGCGACTGGGTCTAGGGAGTAGATCTAGGGGGTGCTCGAGGCCTTTCTGGTGATAGATTGGCTAGAGCGGCTTGAGGCTGTATCTGAAGAGAGGTCGGCTAAAGCCAACCGGTTCGTGGGGATACGAGTCGGTATAGAAAACAAAAAGGACTTTCATATTATTCGCTTCGATTTCTAGCGTCATTGAAATCAGATTTTGTAATCAATTTTATAAATGATAATCATGTCTTTTCTTGTTTAATAAAATTGATTTTATTTCTAATTTCATTGTCTCTTTACTTTTGATTTAACTTACTTCGACCAAAATATCAAAAGTTTTCTATTAAAGTTTAAAGTTTTAAAACCCTTATTCACCTCCCCCCCCCCTCTAAGGGCGCTTACAGATCCAACAAGTGGTATCAGAGGTAGGTTATTCCAAATCGGCTTAACAACCAAGAATAATGGCGTCTCTTGATCATGATCTCGCTTCTATGAGTGGGGAAAATTTTAATATAAATGAAAAAGTATTATCACCACCCTTATTCATGGGCAAAAATTATAAAGGGTGGAAAATATTAATGAAAAATTTTCTTAAGGCCTTAGATGAAAAAGCTTGGAATATTACGATAGAAATGTCACCTAGCGTACTAACTAGAAATGAAATTATTTTAAATGCAAAATCTATGAACCGCATATGAGATTTGGAATTTTCTTGAAAGAACTTATGATTCTCCTTCTACGGGTATGGAACAATCTCAAGAACCGGAGAATATGCAAGCTTGCACAAGCCTTCAAGAATACTCCTCTCATGATGGATTAATGGAGCACACATCAAATGGAAGAGAAGAAGAAGTACTGTCTTCGAAAGAGGAGTGCCAAAAAGATGTCAAAGAAACTATGTGTTCAAATCGTGCCTCTCCCGAAAGCAACGTAAGGAAATCAAAACCCATTTTTTGTACTTCTATCTCTTCATTACAATTGCTTCAAACTACAAAGCGCAAAATTAAGAAATTAAAAGATGCTAATAAACATTTGCGCTTAGAAAACAAAAATTTAAAGGAAAAAATTAATGAACAATCAAATTCAAATTTATCTAGTTCTATCCATGGTTCCTTAGTTGAAAATATTACACCCTGTGTAGAATATAATGAATTAAAAGAAAAACACAAGGTACTTAGAAAAAGAACTTCTCTTTATAAAAGAATAAAATGAAAGATTATGTTTAGAAAATTCATCTTTGGAAAATGATTGTGCTAAGTGTAAAAAATATAAAATTGAAATTAAAGAGATGGATGAAACACTTGATGAATATAGAAATAACTATCAAGATCATATTGATTCAATTGTTTCCACTCTTAAAAATAGCACAATCGCTTATAATAAAGTTAGACATAATTTAAAGATTAAGAATGATGAATTCAAATCAAAAATCAACTTGCTTATGAAAATGGTAAATACAAATTCACAATATCAAACTATATCTAAAAACAAGTTGAATATGAATATGAACATCTTACCTAAGTTTAAAAAAAGGGAGCAAGGAACATAAAAGATTTGTAAATCAAAATCAAAATCACCATAATTTACAATATCATGTTTCTCCCAACCTAAAATTAAATGCTAGCAAATTTCCTTCAAAGTATAAATTCAAAAACCTTTTTGAACCAAATATTCAAGTAAATGATTATGGAATTTTGAAAACTAAAAATAATGTTTTGCAAAATCATCATGGAAATTTGACAAATGGAAATAATATTAAACCAAGATTTGAATGGAGACCCAAAGTAAAAGATGAAACACTAACTCCACTCAAAAGGGCCCATTCATCACTATCTCCCCAAAAGCAATCACGATATATTTAAGTACCCAAAGGAACCGTCACACCCGGTCCTTTTTTTGTTTTTGTTTTTATTTCTTTGAGTCATCATGATATGGTCACTTTATATAACTTGTGATATGACTTTCATGATATGCTTTTATTTCTTTGAGTCATCATTTGCATGAAGTCGAACGCAGCTTGTTGAGCGCAATTGTGTCGAACGCAGACAATTTCGTCGAACGGAACTCCAAGTTCGTCGAACGCTCTAATTCGTCGAGCGCAGTTCAGTTTTGATTTCATCGAACGCGGGTTCCTTCAGGTTTCGTCGAGCGCCTTCAGAGTTCGTCGAACGCTCCAATTCGTCGAGCGCAGTTCAGTTCAGATTTCGTCGAACGCAGGTTCCTTCTCATCGGTTTTGCTTCTCAGCGGTTTGCTTCTCAGCGGTTTTGCTTCTCAGCGGTTTGCTTCTCAGCGGTTTTGCTTCTCAGCGGTTTGCTTCTCAGCGGTTGTTAACGCTGGGCGTTAACAACTAACGCGAGCATTAGCACAATTTCCAGAGAGTCATTTCCAATTTGTTTTCTACCTGTGGAGTATTTCCCCTATAGTTCCTGCACACTCTAAATACACGACAAGCAAGATCAAATACAATTTGGGATTTGGTATTCTCAAACAAAGGGATGTGACACACATGTCCAACAGGGAGGACGTTGCGGAATTCCACACCTTCTCCTCCCGAGCGCTCGCTTGTGAGTGCGCGCGAGCTTAGCTTCGCGGGCTGGAGCTCGCCCACATGGCAAGTCGCCGCTGCCTCACGACGGAGAGGAACTCTGAGGACTTGAAGCGCGAGCTGCAAGAGACATAGAAAGAGCTCGCCGACCTAAAGGACAAGCAGGTCGTCTCCGATGGCTACCTTGAGAGCCTCAATGGCGGGATGGTAAGTCTGTCGAGAACTCGCTTGTCACCATTCACCATTTTCCTTTTTAACCCATTTGCCTTTCGCAGGACCCTGAGACCGCCGACCAGCTCCTCGCTCGCAAGACAGAGCTGGAGAAGGAGGTCGCTGTGCTGAAAGCTCACAACCAGGAGCTCGTCCGGGCTGCCCTTCCCCCCGCTCCTCGCTCTCCCCGAACCTTGAGGAACCTGAAGCGCGCGGAGGAGTCGTTGCGAGACACCGCGATCCTGGCGGCGAGGCACATCTTCGACACCCTGAAGGGGGTCGGGTCGGGCTTCTCTCAGCCGACGCGGAGGAGCTCACCGTCGAGCAGGTCATCCCGGAACTGTTCGAGCCGATCCCTCCCTTCGCGGATGACGAGGGCGAGAAGACAGGGAGCGAGCCTTGAAAGAGATGTAATTTTTTCCCTTTTGAATTTTCTTTGTAAGGCGAGACTCGCCTCCCCACTATGTAAACTATTTTTTTTGTAATGAAATGAAAAATTACTCTCTAAGTCTTTCCTTTATTTTTTTTCTCGTTTTCAATTGCTTAAGTGCTCGCGTCTCGACGACACGTACCACACGCACACCAGTGCTTCACTCACACACTTGTTTGACTCGTGTGTGCATACTCGCATACGTACGCATTCACATTCTGGTACGCACCCCCCACGCACCTACGAACCGATCGACCACCCGCTTACTCTCCCCTCTTCGTAGGACAACCAAATTTTTCCATTTGCATTTGTTCCAACGAGGTTCTTGCCTGCGAGCCCTTCGCTGAGGCGAATGCCCATTCCGGTAGGCTCGTTACTTGCTTTCTCGTTCGCATGCTTCCGCTTTCGCCAATTGACATATACCTGTTAACTGTCTGTACTTACTCGCCCACCACCACTCTCGCTTTCGCAGGTGATGTGTTTGCATCAACTGCTGCCTTATACTCGCACACCCTCACTCGCACTCTCGTGAGTGGTGTGCGTTTGCCGATTTCTTAGGACTCAGGTGGCCATGACAATTCTACAAAGAGTGCAATTTTGCCACGAGCCTCCTCTGTTGGGGCCACTTACATCACTGCCGAGCGAGTGCCTTTCCGGGCGAGTGTCTCCTCTACTGGGGCCACTCGCGTACTTGACCCTTGAGATTTTTCCCTTCTCATATTTTCCTTACCTTCCTGCCATCGGGTGAGTTTGCTCTCCTGTCAGCTGGATGAGAGCATGACTGTGTCATCTCCGTGAGAGCTTGTTGCCTTGGGCCCAATACCACAGTTACCTTAGCCAACCTCTCTAGAGATCAACCTGACCCACCGTCTAATGAGAGCCCGACATCGGAATCGATCTGGGGCACTCTCCAGCTCATACTTCCCCTAGCCAACCTCTCCAGAGATCAACCTGACCCACCGTTTAATGAGAGCCCGACAGCGGAATCGATCTGGGGCACTCCAGCTCATACTTTCCTTAGTCAACCTCTCCAGAGATCAACCTGACTCACCATCTAATGAGAGCCCAGCAACGGAATCGATCTGGGGCACTCCAGCTCAAACTTTCCTTAGCCAGCCTCTCCAGAGATCAACCTGACCCATCGTCTAATGAGAGCCCAACAGCGGAATCGATCTGGGGCACTCTAGCTTAAACTTTCCTTAGCCAGCCTCTCCAGAGATCAACCTGACCCACCGTTTAATGAGAGCCCGACAGCGGAATCGATCTGGGGCACTCCAGCCCATACTTTCCTTAGCCAGCCTCTCCAGAGATCAACCTGAGCCACCGTCTAATGAGAGCCCGATAGTGGAATCGATCTAGGGCACTCCATCTCATACTTCATCTAGTCAGTCTCTCCAGAGATCAACCTAACCAACCGTCTAATGAGAGCCCGACATCGAATCGATCTGGGGCACTCCAGCCCATACTTCCCCTAGCCAACCTCTCTAGAGATCAACCCGACCCACCGTCTAATGGGGAGCCCGATAGTGGAATCGATCTGGGGCACTCCAGCTCAAACACACAAGGGCATATGATTATAGTAGGCATTGAGATCTGCACACGATGAATCAATCATATAACAAACCATATAAAAAGTGTAAGAATAGAAATGTTTTAGATCATCCCCGCTCCGAGCTCGGCCGAGGGGTACCCCTTCCACATCTCGGATGGGTCCTTCCAGCTTGTCTGCGGTGGACCTTTTCTTCTGACGGATGAGACGGGTGACAGGGTCGAGGTTGAGGCGGTGGCAGGCCACATCTGCATCGATCTCGGGCATGTCCGCCGCGATTCATGCGAAGACATCCACGTTCTCCTGAACACAGGCCAGGGTCTTCTTTTGCACATTGGGGTCGAGCTCCCCGCTGATCTTTACTTTCTCTATCACTCCTGCCCGGAAAGTGACCTCCGGTTCCACGACCTCAAGTCGGGACTGCTCCCCCCGATCGCCCTCCTCCCTCTCGCCGCAAGCAAGCACTTCGGCCTCTCCTTCCTCCATCTCCTCTTCTCCTCCTCTTCTCTCTTTCTTCTCCATCTCTCGGTCCATCCCCTCCGCCTCGGCCTGCCAGGTGGTATTGACCGCGATGACGTAACATTGCCTTGTCACCTTGGGGTCACCCCTCACCCGGACCTTGATTCCTCCTACACTGAACTTGAGGCATTGATGGAAGGTGGATGGGACGCATCAGAACGCGCTGATGAGGGGCCGCCTGAAGATGGCGCTGTAGCTGCTTGGCGCATCCACAATGATGAACCGACAGTTACGGGACTTCCCCCCTAGAATGACGTGGAGCTCTACTCCTCCCTCCACCTCCTTCCTCTCCCCCGAGAAACCGAACAAAGGGCCATCTGAGGCCAGCACTCTTCTTGCCTCCACCTTCATCTCATCAAACGCCTTCTTGAAGATGATGTTGACTGAGCTCCCGTTGTCCACGATGATTCGGGAGACGGTGAAGTTCTCGATGGCTGTCTGGATAACCAGCGCATCACAGAACGGGTCCTCGTGACCCGACATATCCTTCTGCGTGAAGGTGATCTTCTCCGCTGGGGGTGGGGCTTGAGACGTCGAAGCCACGCTCCGACGGTACATGACATGGAGGCTCGCCTTTCGGGTTGCCTCAATCCCCACACCCCCATGGATCACTCCGACCCCCCTGGGTCCCCACATCGGCCCGATCTTCGCACCTCTCTTTGTCCTCCTCTCAAGGCAGGACCTCCTCAATCCTCCCTAGACGCTGCTCCCGCTACGTCGGCGCTCTGGTCCTCTCACTTCTAGGAACTCTGGGCAGGTGGTCGTCGCGTGACCTTTCTCCTGGTGGAAGTCACAATACGGCAACACCACCTCCCTTCTTTCGGCCTTCGCACAACGGTTCCTTCTTCTCACCCCTGCTCCAGCTCCTGCTCCTGCTCTTCTTCCTCCCCTTCCTCTTCCTCCTCGCCCGATTGCCATAGCTTGCTGAGGTGGGGGAGGCAACAACCTCAGACCCTGCCTCCACCCAAGCTGATGAGGCCTTCCCTGACCTCCATGGAAGTTACCTCCTCCATGCTACCTCCATCCCAACTCCGGGACTCTCGGCTCTTCCCTTCTCCGAACTTCCTGCTTCTTGACCTCCGATTCACTGAGCTTGGCTATCCTCTTCGTGAACTCCGGGATAGCTGTCTCACTCTCGATCTCCTCTGCCGCCCTTTCCATCAACTCCTCGAAGGACAAGGGGCCTTCCGCTTCAGGCTCATTTTGAAGAATCCCTCCCGCAGCCCCACCGTGAAGGCAAGCTGGAGGGTGAAACCCGACACCTCCTGGATGAGGACCTCTTCTTAGAACCGGTCCACATCGTGGGACAACGTCTCCCCTGCCTCTGCCTGATATTGAAGAGCGCCCCAAGGTCCTTCTTCCTCTTCTTCGAGGTCGAGAAGCGGAGCAAGAAGCTGCGACGCAAGTCCTCGAAGGTATAAATCGATCCTCTCGGGAGCTGATAAAACCAGTCCCTCGCCTTCTCCTTTAACGTGGTTGCGAAGAGTCGGCAATTGAAGACGTCCGACTGGGGTCTGAGGGAGACCATATCTTCGAACCACTGCAGGTGCGGGACGGGGCCATCCTTGTCGGTGTAGTACATCATATCCAGCTCCCTGAACCCCTCCGAGAGCGGTGTCGAGAGCACCAACTCGTCGAACGGGCTTCCTCCAGTCGCTGTTCTTGCCTGCTCGACCCGCCCCACAAGCTCCCTGACTGGACCCGCACTCGCCAAAATAGTGCTCGTCGGCACAGCACTCGCCGGGATAGCGCTCGCCAGACTCGAAAAAAGCTCTCGCCTCGCGAGATCTCGCCTTGGCGCCTCGCCGGCCACTTTCTTGCCAGCTCTCTGCCCCGGGGCATTCTCACCAACCCCTGATGGCAGGATGACCTGAGGTGCTGGAGTCGCGAACTCGCCCCGCGCCGCGACGAAGGAGAGATTGATGGTCTCGAGCACCTCTCTGCGAAGATCCGTTATCATCTCAACTGTCACTGGCGGGCCGGATGGTGGCGAACTGCCGAAGTCGCCCTCTCGCTCACCCCGTTCGACCATGTTACCTCCATGGAGATTTCTTGTACTCGCTACTTTCCACGCTCACCACATCAAAAATGTTGGAACCGGTATTTCGGTCCAACGAGGAGTTCGGACCCCCGAGAAGGGGGCATCGAGCAATTATTAATCCTGCGGAAGAACCTGGCCGAAGACTTAGAATAAAAGGCACGACCCTTGGCAGCAGCGTGGAGGTCCAGCAGAAGATCTTTAGAGTACTTCCCCTCCAAAGCCAAAGCTGAAGCCGGGCACCTTGGAGAGCTGGAGGAGCTAACCAAAGAACTCTTGAGGAGGAGCAGAGATCTAGAATAGAATTGCCTTCTCAAGGTGCCCCAAAGGGTCTATTTATAGCCTTTTTTGAACTAGTCTGCTAATAGCGGGGTTCCGCCTTTTGGTTTTACTATACGCACCCCAAACTGGTCTGCTAACAGCCAAACTCCGCTGTTCTGGAGAGCTATTGGCAGCCCACCAGGGTTATCATGGTAAATTCACCTGCAGCCCCTGCTGCGCGAGTGGCCCATGAAGGCGCCACTCGTTAGCCTCCTTGCGAGTTGGGCTCGCGAGACCTCCTCTTGCGAGTGGGGACCTGCCCCCACTCGTCTTGCCGGATCGATTCTGCGAGACCTTACCTGACTCGCTCTAGCTAAATGCACCCTAGAGCGGTCTTCAAAACACTCATGCTGCTGTCGCTTGCTACTCACAAGCGAGATCCCTGGCTCGTCTCGCCCAACCTTGGCAAGGTACTCACCTCGAGTCTGCGAGCACTCAATGAATTACTTGAGATTGATTCCTCCGCGAGTCGGTGAACACTTCATAACAGTACGACAAGATGGACCGCCTGAAAAATTGAAAGAATTGTATATTGATGTAATTGTAAAATTACACGTGATTCCTCGAACAATTATCTTTGACTATTCGTAACTCAGAATTTTAAAAAACACATCACTTTTTTGTGTTTAATTGCAACTCAAAACTTAAAACCTTAACCCCTCGCTTATCCCATCTTCAGCCGCGCCCAACTAGGCCTGCAAGCGGTTCGATTCGGTTCGGTTTTATGTAAAATCAAAACCGAACCGAATAGCCTTGGTTTTTACATACCCCAAACCGAAACCGAACCAAATCCAATCGGTTCAGTTTGATTCGGTTCGATTTTTTACCCGTCGGTTTGGTTTTCTATATTTTCTTCATAATTTAGTATTTTTTAGGTACATTCATTTCATCATAAAATTCTACAAAGTTTTTGAACTATAATTATTATTTTATACAGGAACTCCCGACTTTAAGAAAGCATGCATAAGAGAAAATTTAATATTTTTTTATAAAAAAGCATGTAAGAAAGACAAAATTTAGTTATGATATTTTACTTTAATACTTTTTATTCTGCTGGTCGGTTCGGTTTAATCGGTTTTTTCATGGTGAAAATCGGACCGAACCGAATATGGGTCGGTTTTCAGCCACCACAAACCGAACCAAACCGGTCGGTTCGGTTCAGAAGTCGGTTCGGTTCGGGCGGTTTCGATTTTTTACGCACATGCCTACGCCCAACCTCTCGCGTACCCCCTTCCTTTCGTTGAAGCAACCCGATGCCTCCTTCCTAGGGTAACAACGGGGTGCGGTAAGTCAAATATCAGATTGCGGTTATTTTTTTTTTAAAATTTTTGATAGCGGTTAACATTGAGACACGACAAGCATAAATCGAATCCGCACTTTTTTTGTATGAGTTATTACACGCCTTTTGGAAATACGTCTTGTACATGCTTTTTTAGGAAAAGTGATCAACACAAAAGTTGTAGATCTCACCGAGATCTACAACTTTCTTGTTGAACACTTTTCCTAAAAATGCACGCACAAGACGTATTGCCGCCCTGATTGAAATATGTGCGTAACTCTAGCTAATTTTTGGAAATACGCCTTGTACATGCATTTTTAGAAAAAATGTTCAACACAAAAGTTGTAGATCTCGTCGAGATCTACAACTTTCCTGTTGAACATTTTTTCTAAAAATACTTGTACATGACGTATTTTCAAAAGACGCGTAATAACTCATACAAAAAAGTGCGGATATCCAATACTGTAGTGCGGATAACAATCACCTAAAAATAAAGCTCAACCGAAGATGCCGGCCACCGGCTGCAGTATGGCAAGTCACGTATCCCCAAGTTATTGTACGGAGTGGAATCCGACGCTCCAGTTCTACGAAAATAGACGGCGCACAAAACGCCAGCTCAGCAATCCGCATCGACTCCTTCAGCCAATCCCAATTAATTTCATCTCTTATATAAAGATTGCCGAGGGTATTATTTTTCTCCGTCAATCATCACTCATCCCCTCTTCGGAAACCCTAATCTCTCCCACCAACATCCCGATCTCGATGGCGCCCAAGGCCGATAAGAAGCCCGCGGAGAAGAAAACAGCCGATAAGAAGCCAGCAGCGGAGGAAAAGAAGACCGTGGCTGAGAAGGCTCCCGCCGCCGAGAAGGCTCCGGCGGAGAAGAAGCCCAAGGCAGAGAAGCGCGTACCCCCGAAGGACGCCGGTGAGAAGAAAAAGAAGAAGAAGTCGAAGAAGGGAACCGAGACGTACAAGATCTACATCTTCAAGGTCTTGAAACAAGTCCACCCAGACATCGGGATCTCAAGCAAGGCTATGAGTATTATGAACTCGTTCATCAACGATATCTTCGAGAAGCTGGCCGGTGAGTCTTCTCGCCTTGCCCGTTACAACAAGAAGCCTACCATCACATCCCGCGAGATCCAGACGTCCGTACGCCTCGTCCTCCCCGGGGAACTCGCGAAGCATGCGGTTTCGGAGGGTACCAAGGCCGTCACTAAGTTCACTAGTTCTTAGGCTTCTGTATGTTCTTCGTTTGCTGTCGTTTCTGGTATCTATGTCTGATTGCTAGGGTTTTATGTTTTAAGATTAATGGACTATAGCTGTTTGTTGTATTTGGTATTATTTATTACCATGAGTGTTTTAACTGTTCAGCTATGATTGGAATGAATCTTGTTTCCAGATCCGTGCTTCCTCCTAAATCACAGTAAAAGTCTTCTTGATTTCTTAGGAAAACACACACACACACACACACTCTGATTTAAGGAAGTTGAATTGTTCCTCCATGAATTCTTGATTTCTTTTACCAGCGCTTTCAACTTATGCAGCTAGTTTTTAAGATAACGAAAGAAGTGTTCCCTACTTCAGCAATTGCAGGTCACAGTGGGGATGAACACGATGAAGATGATGAGAACCTTTCCAACAATGAAACAGCAGGCAACACAGTCAAGATTTAAGGGGGGAGAACAGCACCAATGATCATCAGCAAACATTAACTCTTGGTTTCAGAAGACTAAACAACAGATACTTACTTCAGTAAGGACGTAACAACAGAATTTCTCTAGCTAGCAAACATTATTTCTTCAATCAAAGACAATCTAGTTACCTACTTCATAAATGGTGTAAAAGCAGTGAGTTTTACAAATGAAGGTCTTAAGAATGTTCACGCCAATTCTAAGGCTTTGTTTGATGGTCAAGGATCTATCTTCCGGCAAGGGCAAAATATTAGAATCAAGTTTCTGAGGATTTGTCCAACTTCAAGGAAGATGTCATCGAAACCCTAACTGAAGAAGTTAGAAAGGGGGAGGAGAAAATGATATGAAGTAGGTATCTAGATGGTCCACTCGCCCACATTCCTCCAGCAAACATGAATTCTTGGTTTCAAAAGGCTAAAAAACATGAATTCTTAAAAGAGATTAAACAACCACACACAAAATAATCAATCCTAAGAGGGATTGCACCTCTGAATGGAAAGGATTTGCAGTGGGAGACTGTCCCGCAGTTGCCATGGCAAGAAATAACTTCAGAAGATATAAAACATTAGGTTACTTCCTTTGCTGTTATATACTCAGCAGCCAGGAGTACACTTTTACCCTTCCAAAAGACCCAAACTACAAACATACCCTTAGCCCCCACCAGTTCATTAATTCAGAATGTAACAAGAGCTCCCTTGTTGACAACATCCTTGTCCTCAAGGATGGAAGGAAGTTGGGATAGTGTTGTTGGATGGACCACAGATCTTCCCATGTCGCTTCGGCCTCGGAGCCGTGGAGCCATTGCACCAACAATTGCTTGACCACCCTCCCATTCCTCAATACAATACGCCGGTCCAGGATAACTGCCAGTTCCATCAAATGGTTGCCTTCCTTGTTGATTATCGTTGGCAAGTGTGTTGGAGGTTCTCCCCGGTGCTCTCGTAGCTGGGAAATATGGAATGTATGATGTATTTTGGCGGTCTCTGTTAGGTCCGGTTGATATGCCACTGTCCCCACCTTTGCTAACACTTGAAATGGACCAAAGAACCGAGGTGTCAACTTGTGAATCCCATGATCCCTTATGCTCACTTGCCGGTAAGGTTGTAGTCTCATGTACGCCCATGCTCCAATATCCAGCTCCCTTTCTCTCCGCTTTTTGTTGGCGAGCACTCGCATACGGTTTTGTGCTTGCGAGAGGTTGAACTTCAATAGTTTGATGACTCTTTCCCGGGCCTCCAAGGACCGATCTACCGCCGCAACAACCGTTGAACCTTAAATATACGGGCTGTGTAAGCTTGGTTCTTGCCCATACACCACTTCAAATGGGGTCATCCTTGTTGCACTTTGAAAGGTTGTGTTGTACCACCATTCGGCCAATGGTAACCACATCGCCCAATTCCGGGGTCTCTCGAAACACATACACCTCAAGTAGCTTTCCACACATCTATTCACCACCCCTGTCTGTTTATCAGACTGTGGATGCTAGGCTGTCAAAAGGTTTAAGCGCACTTGCAAAATGTGGAATAGCTCTTGCTAGAATTGATTAATGAAGGTGGCGTCGCGATCACTCACAAGCTTGGGGCAGCCCGTGCAATCTAAAAACTGAGTCCAAGAACACTTGTGCCACAATCTCTGCCGTGTAGGGATGACTCATCGCCATGAAGTGCGCTTGCTTGCTCAAGCGATCCACCACCACAAGAATGGTCGTTTTGTTGTTGCTCTTGGGAAGATCCTCGATAAAATCCATAGATATGTCTTGCCAAATGCGGTCCGGTATCGGTAGGGGCTGCAACAGTCCCATGGGTCGTTGATGATCGGCCTTGCATCGTTGGCGCACATCACATTGTTGTATATATGAGTACACTTCAGGTTTCATGCGCTTCCAAAAGAGCAACCTCTTAAGGCGTTGATATGTTGCTGTGACGCCCGAGTGCGCCAATAGCACCGTCATGGTAGAGTTTCATCAATTCAGCCTTTAACGAGCTGTCATTACCCACCACCAGTTTATCTTTGCGTCTCAACAGTCCATTCTTCCATGTGTATTTCGGCTTGCTGTTAGGATCCCTTTCCTTGCTTGTGATGACCTCTTGTATATGGATGTCCGTCTCCCATGAAGCCTTGATCTTGGATAAGATATTAGATGAGATGGCCACCAATACGTTCAACTCGCCTTTGCGTGATAAGGCGTCCGCACAAAGATTCTCTACTCCTTTCTTGTACTGAATAGTGTAGTCGTAACCCATCAATTTCATGAGGTTTTTTTGTTGTGTCGGCGTGGCCAATTTCTGCTCGAGCAAAAACTTTAAAGGTTGGTGGTCGGTTTTGATGATAAATGGGCACCCACCCGATCACATAGTGTCTCCACTTTTGCACCGCCATCACAATGGCGAGGAGCTCCTTCTCATACGTGGAAAGGGCTGCGTTCTTTTTCCCCAACACCTTGCTAAAGAATGACACCAGGTGGCCTTCTTGTTGTAAAACAGGCCCAACTCTTGTCTCGGACACATCTGTCTCGATCACGAAGTTCTTGTCGAAGTTCGTGTTGGGAAAAATTCCTTCGATTTAATTTAACAAATTACCTAAAAAGTGATTTTATCTCTTAGGATTGAGTTACCCATTGCATAATGAGGGTAATCTGGTCATTGGATGTCTTCGGATATCACACTCAACCTAGGTTGTCAAGACCAGATCAAAAGAAGCAAAATTTGGGCAAAGTTAACATTTGCGTCAAATAGAATTCGACGCAACGTCAAGTTGTTGTCGACGCTATTCTGACTAGAAGTCCAAGTGGTTCACCCTTCTGTCGAAGTAATTCAAGTCGACGTTACGTCGAATAGATATCGACGTAGAGGCCATGGACCTGTCGAGGTACTTTGAGAAGTCGACGCAGCTTATACTTCAACTCAGCGCAGAAGGAAGTATCTGTCGAAGCCATTTAAAGTCGACGCAACGCCGACTTCATCTCGACGCAGATAATGAAGTTCAGAGCCATGTTATCAACTCGACGTTTACGTCGATAAGGTATCGACGCAACGCCGACTAGTAGAGTTCAGTCAGAGTAAGGATGAATTCGAAGCTGCTCCTACCAGAACTCGAAGGTGCGTCGATAAGAGAGGAAGAGAACTCGACGCTACGTCGAATACAGTCTGAAAAGGGAAACCTTTTCAGATGTCATTTTGGACCCTCTCTCATGGACCACCTCACTCAAGACCGTTCTCCAACGGCTCATTAATTGTCTCAAATAGAAAGAAGAACTAAAAGAGGATAAAAAACTTTCTTGGAAACATGCTTAATGTTGGTGAACGGGTCGGGAATTAAAGAAGGAAAGAGAGAGATTGTCCAGAGCATAATACCTTTTCAGGTCTTATTAGAAAGGGAAACAAATTCAAATTTGATGGGGGACAATAGAAGGCAAGAGAAGAAAGAGAAGGGTAGAGCATTCATCACAATCAGCTATACTGTTCTATTAGAGCTTTTTCCTCTTTTTCTTCTCCTCTCTCAGGAGCCCTCATAGAGAAAATACAGAGAAGAAATAACTGCTGCTCTCCCCCTCTCTTAGAACAGAACAGAACAAGACTGCTCATCATCACAATCTTATAACAACTAACAGTTCAATCAGAAAGCAGAAATAGAAAGGATCTGACATTCATAAGCTCATGCAATACATCAATATCATAAGTAGGAGTTAATAAAGAGCAGATTCAGTGAAAGATTCAAGAAGCTGTTCTTCATACAACCTTCATAAGAATTCTGGAAACAGAATTCTTACTCTTCTCCCCTTCTTTTTTTCTCCTTTTCATTCTCAACTGTACAGAGTTTTGAGAATCCCTCTTTCAAATGATTCAGTGGTTCAAGATCTCCTTATCAAAAGATCTGTTGGTTCAAGATCTCCTTATCAAAAGATCTGGTGATTCATGATCTCCTTGTCAAAAGATCAGTGGTTCTAAGAATCTCCTTACTAAAAGACTCAGACATAGTTGGTGCATTCCTACCAGGTGGTAGAAGAGGGGAGTACCCACATTTTGGGAAACCTCTATAAAAATCTGTGTGTCTTCTGGATTGTTTATTTTCTGTGCTATCCCTCATAGCTTAAATTACTTTACTGTTTTCCTGTTTTATTTTTCAGCATTGTTTTATTCTGGATAAGTATTTGTTGGAGCATAACACTTAGGTTTTTATTGTACTTGCACAGTTAGGTTAGAAATAAATTTAAATCTCTATTCACCCCCTCTAGAGAATTCTCAGAGATACACTGTGCACTTTTAATTGATATCAGAGGGAGATTGATTATTAAAAGGTTAACACCTTGATCAAAAAGACCTCCTACACTTATTTCTCTTTATTACAAATAATACTTTATAAAGAAAATGAGTTCTAAGGATTATACTTCCACAAGACCTTCAGTTTGTAATCTGAGTAAGTTTACACTCTGGAAGGCCAGAATAAAATTGTATATGAATTCTATTGATGAGAAAATCTTCAATGTCATTCTCCAGGTCCCCCAGTTTGTAATCTGATCATTAAAAGGTTAACACCTTGATCAAAAAGGCTTCCTACACTTATTTCTCTTTATTACAAATAATACTTTATAACGAAAATGAGTTCTAAGGAATATGCTTCCACAAGACCTCCAGTTTGTAATCTGAGTAAGTTTACACTCTGGAAGACCAAAATAAAATTGTATATGAATTCTATTGATGAGGAAATCTTCAATGTCATCCTCACAGGTCCTCCAGTCCCAATAAGGAAAGACACCACTAGAAAGGTCATACAAACCTCAGTACCAAGAGCAGAATGGACTGATGGTGAGAAGAAGGTCAATGCATGTGATGCCAAGGCCATGAACATACTGGTCTCAACTATGTCTGATGACATTTTCCAGAAGGTTGCTGAATGTCAATCAGCAAAAGAGATCTGGAATTCACTTACCACAATGGTGGAAGGAAGTACTGATGCAAGAAAGGACAGAAAGTCCCTTCTCATATCCTAGTATGAGAACTTTCAAAAGAAAGCTGAAGAATCTGTTGCTGATATGTATGACAGATTCAACATTATCATTAATGAGCTCAGAGGCTTAGACAAGGAGATATCCTTGACTGAAATTAATGATAAAATTCTAATGTGCTTCCCTAGCTCATGGGATTCTAGAATTTGGGCAATCAGAGAGTCCAGGTGCCACAGAGAGATCTCAACTGAAGCTTTGCTAGGAAAACTTAAGTCTTATGAGATGTTGCTGAAGAATAGGGCTGAATCAGAAGAAAGAGAAATTACCCCAGCTCCTGTTCAAAGGAGTCTTGCTTTGAAAGCTACTGAAGGAGAGCCTTCTACTCCTGAAGATGAGATGTTCAATCTCCTAGCAAGGAGATTCAAGAAATGGGTCAAGACAGAAGACTCAAGGAGGAGAGAAAGAGATTCAAGGCTCAGGTATGATAAAACTCCAAAGAAGGAGATTATTTGCTATACCTGCAACAAACCTGGGCACATTTCTCCTGAGTGCCCACAAGAGCAAATGGAAAGAAGCAACAACAAAAATAAGAAGAAGAAGAAGTCCTTTAGAGGAAAGGACAAGAAGAAAGTCAAGGGCTTCATTGCTGAAACATGGAGTGATTCTGAAGCAGAATTAAGCTCCTCATCATCTGAAAGTGATGATGAAGCAGCAACAGAAGCAGCCTGCATGATGACACTAAAGATGTCATCAGATGATGAAGGTGATCAGGTATCTGTTTTTGATGAATTTGATTTCAGCTCTGATGATTTTAAGTCATGTTTTAAAGATTTCTGCATTGATCATCTTAGAGTAGAAAAAGAATTAGACATAGCTAGAATTGAATTAGAGAACCTTAAGAAAGATGAAATGCACCTAATAAATCAAAAATCTAACAAATGAAATTAATAATAAAGAGTTAGAATTGATTAAATTTAGAGAGAAAAATACAAATTTAAAAGAAGAGCTAGCAAAGACAAAGACCTTTGAGGACACACTCAATGAGAGGAGTCAGAAGCTCAAAGATATCACAGAAAATCTCTCTATGAGATTTAATCACCTAGGGTTAGGAGCAGAGCCCTCTACTTGCACAGAAGCACCTAGGAAATCAGCCTGGAAAAATCCAGTGTCATTTGTTAGACCCAGTGAGTACCAATCAAATGAGAAAAATATCATCTAAGGGTAAGATTGGTAGTTGTTCAGATAGGATAAATGAATCCAACAAAATAAATCTGAATAGGAAAGAAAGGCCTCTAGGCAAGAACAAAGTAGAGAAATTAAAAAACCTCAACCAAAAGGTTAAAGCAAGACCTAGGTTAATAAAGCATTCTGCTGATCTTCTTCACTTAGATACATTTTATACTCATTTCAAGTATCAAGATAATAGGTTTGGGAAATCCATTCCTTATCATCCCAAAGAGTATCATGAAAGATCCTTCTATTCTTTCATAGAACCCTACAATGGTAAAAGCAAAGGGCCCAATGTAACCTGAGTCCCTTCTAATGTTTGAATTACATGTGCATGGTTAGGTAGGATTCCACTCAGGAGAAAATGGAGTGTGATGAAAGATGTATGTCTTGATTAAGGAATAAGATTTATTCAAGAGAGTAATTTCTGCCTTGAATCTTTCTTAATGTCTATTAAATTTATATTACAATCTATTTTCAATCAATATAATTGCTGGGAAAAATAGCAAGAATTTTCTAAAGACCATAGATCTGTTCATTCAGAGGTACGTCGAATAGAAGTCGACATACCATCGACTTCTACTCGACGCTAGCATCAAGAAGCACTCAGAGTGGACAATTCGAATAGAATTCGACGCAACGTCAAGTTCATATCGATGCATACGTCGACTTATCGAACGCTGACTAAATTCGAAATTACGTCGATTGGAAATCGACGTAACGTCGACAGGACTACATCGACTTAAGCTCTGCTGAACAGTCTCGAAGTTACGTCGAGTACTAGTCGACGCAACGTCGATATAACAACGCGCACAGAATTGCTTCTAGAAGGCAATCTCGACACAACTTTGCACGCCAAATAATAAGTTTTATCGACGGTGCGTCGACCTAAACCCTAAGTTGCGGTGATTCATCTGCTTTTAAGCAATTACTGCATCGAAACATTTACGCTTTCGAATTTCCCTCTTCTTGCTCTCTCGTTTTCCATCTCTCCCGTGCTTCTCTCTCTCTCATTTTCTCTGTCTTTGCAGGTACCATTGTTCTGATAGCTCCACCAAAAGTTAACTCTGGATTTGATGTGGACATTAATTCGTTCAATGCTGCTGCAGAAAGCTTCAAGGCCATCCTTGGTCTATTTCATTCCGCTGGTTTAACAAAGCTTATATCCACAAGGTGTAAGATTCTAGATGTAGAACTTACAAAATTCAAGGATACTGTTTCAGTAGCAGATGGTAATTCTCTCCAAGGGACAATCTCTGGTCAAGACTGTTGGACATGTGTGTCACATCCCTTTGTTTGAGAATAACAAATCCCAAATTGTATTTGATCTTGCTTGTCATGTGTTTAGAGTGTGCATGAACTATAGGCGCAATACTCCACAGGTAGAAAACAGATTGGAGACGATTCTCTGGAAAGTGTGCTAACGCCCCGCGTTAGTTGTTAACGTCCCGCGTTAACAACCGTTGAGAAGGAAATTGCTGAGAAGGATGTCGTCGAGAAGCCAGAGTCAACGCCATCGTTAGATCTTAACGCTGCGCGTTAGCTGTTCGACGTACTGAACTGCGCTCGACGAATTGAAGTTAACTGCGCTCGACTTATTGCGTTCGATGAACTGAACTGCGCTCGATGAATTGGAGCGTTCGACGAACAGAACTGCGCTCGACGAATTGGAGCGTTCAACGAACTGAACTGCGCTCGACGAATTGAAGTTAACTGCGCTCGACGATAGCATGTTCGACGAAATGTGTTGCTTTCGACGAAATTAGTTTCTGCCACGATCCCGACGGTTTG
Source organism: Dactylorhiza incarnata (assembly GCA_033032865.1). Lineage (NCBI taxonomy): Eukaryota > Viridiplantae > Streptophyta > Magnoliopsida > Asparagales > Orchidaceae > Dactylorhiza > Dactylorhiza incarnata. The sequence continues at coordinate 3,105,436 of JAWHQI010000173.1, forward strand.
CACGATCCCGACGGTTTGCACGTTCACTAACGCTGGCGTTAACCCTTAACGCCACACGTTAGCTTTCGTTTGTATTAAAAAACCTGATTTCGTTTTTGCTGTGCGCATGAATTATTTTGAAGCCTTTATTCCAGAGATCTGAGAAAGCTTCCAGAGAGAATACTTGTGCCAAAACTCCATTGTTGTTATGCTGCCGAAGAAGGATCTCCCACAAAAAGCTTAAGGAGAATTCTGGAGGAGGACTACGTCACGCTACATCCGAAGGACGATCGCTTCGACCTCGCTCATACTACAGCGATCCTTCATCCCCATCTTCAGAGATCTCATATAGGGAGTTTTATTATTGTTATCTTTATTTTCATTCAATACTTTTTGTAACCGTTTAGAGAATTCGCCTTGTGTTGACGACTAGGTCCTTGCGCGGCTTCGGTGGTAATTCGCCGCGTGTGTTGGCGACTAGGTCTAGGTGATTAGATCTAGGGGGTGCTCGAGGCCATATTCGGGGAAGGATTGGCTAGAGCGGCTTGAGGCCATATCCGGGGAAGGATAGACTAAAGCCAACCGGTTTGTGGGGTTACAAGTCGGTATAGAAAAGGAAAAATTGTTTTACTTTGTACGCCTCCGATTTCTAGCGATATTGAAATCAAATTTATGTAAACACCTTTTATATAATATAATCATGTCTCTTTTTGTGTTTACTTGATTTCTATCATTTGGCATAAGTTATAAAATTGCGAATTACAATTGTTTCTTCCTTTAAGCTAAATTGTTATTTCGTTCTAATTTGCTTTAAACAATTTAGTAAATCGTCTAAAAATTTATAAAGAATTTTATTCCCTTATTCACCCCTCCCCTCTAAGGGCGTCAATCGATCCAACAAGTGGTATCAGAGCAGGTTATTCCAAACGGTTTAAAAACCCAGGAATAATGTCGTCTTATGATCTCTTTTTTTCCGAGGGTCAGGGAATTAGTAGACCTCCACTATTTACCGGGCCAGGTTATAATTACTGGAAAAATAAGATGAGATGTTTTCTTATGACCCTAGATATTGAGGTATGGAATATGGTAGAAGAGGAATACTCTCCTCCTATATTTGTAGTTGGAGAGATAACTTTAGATAAACCAAAAGATAAATGGGATGATAGGGATAAGTTAAAATGCAAAAATAACGCCAAGGCCATGGATGCTTTATTTTGTGCGTTAGATAGAAATGAATTTAATAGAATTTCTGCATGTACTACTGCATATGAAATTTGGAATCATTTGGAAGTTACTCATGAAGGTACATCGCAGGTTAAAGATTCAAAGCTTTTCCAACTTGAGTCGGAATATGAAAAATTATGGATGGATGAAAGTGAAGATGTTGATGCCATGTACACGCGCTTCACCAAGATCGTCAATGCCTCCAAAGTTCTTGGAAAGACCTTCTCCAACGGCGACTTGGTCCGAAAGATTCTTCATTCTCTTCCACCAAAATTCAACCCGAAGGTGACGGCAATTTCAGAATCGCACAATCTAAGAACGCTCCAAGTTGAGAGCCTAATTGAGAATCTCAAAACCCATGAGGTAGAATTCAAAATCCAATACGATGAATACAACAAGGAGCCAAAGAAGAAGACGTTGATACTAACATCAAAGAAGGAGTGCCAAAAGGATGAGGATGAAGATGAAGAAAGCCTTTTGGTGAAGAATTTCCGAAAGTTCATGCGAAATCCGGAAAGGAGAAACACTTTTTAAAATTTATCCAAAAGGATGCAAGATGGAAAAGGTCATCCTCAAAGAAGGAAAAGGAGAGCGACGATGAATAAGAAAGACCTCCACCAGAATGCTTTCATTATAGGAAGAACGGGCACATTCGAAGCCAGCGCCCAAGGTTCTTGAAGGAGAAGAAGGAAAAGCGGCACAAAGGGAAGGAGAAGAGGAAGGTGCTAAAAGCTAGAACATGAGATGACTCTTCCTCCTCCTCCGAAGAATCAAGCGGGTCTTCATCAAGCGAAGATGAGGAAGCAAACATGTGCCTCATGGGACATGGAAACGACGGCGACGACACCAGTGTTCTTAGCGACACTGAGGTAACTCCTCCCACTTATGTTGAACTCGTTAATGAATTCCTTGAAACATGCAAAGCTTTTGATAAAAATATGAAAGAAAGTATTTTATTGAATCGTGAAAATGAATCTCTTATTAAAGAAAATCAAAAGCTTTCCAAAAAATTAATTGTTTTAGAAAAGAGAAAGGTTTTTTGCCAAGAGTGTGATCACTCCACTAAATTGACAAGAGATATTGAAAAGTCACTTTCTAAAGCCCTCTCTCATGTCAAAACTCTTACAAAAGAGAAGGGGGAATTAGAAATGGAATTAAAAGCCTCTCTTTTGCAAATCAAAAATAACAAAAAAGGTTTTGAAAATAAGTGTGTCATGCTTGTGAAAGAAAATTTTCACTTAAAGCACAAGTTCACGATCTCAACATGGCTATTAAAAAATTTGGAATAGGCCAAAAATCACTGGAGATGATTTTAGGGATCCAGTGCCATGGTTCTGGAAAATTTGGGCTCGGATATCGAGGAGAGGGCTACCGCCAGGCGCTAGCCACTAACGCCGGCGCTAGCACCTCATACAAGAAACCTGAATTTTCATTTTCAAAATATTTTTCTTCTGTAAATCCAATTTCTTTCAGCAAGAAAATATTTCAGAAAATGGTCTCAACCCCTTTTATTTCGTGTGCAAACTGTTATAGGTTAGGTCACACATCTAGTTCTTGCAGGAAAATAAAACAAAATACTTTAAAACAAATCTGGGTACCTAAGGCTTCCACTTATTCTATGAGTGGTTCCACTTGGGTATCCGAATCTTTACTCTCATCTTCTTTCTAGATGTGCAGTCAGGCTAAGGACAATGAAGACGTGTGGTACTTGGATTCAGGATGCTCCAAGCACATGACGGGCAATAAAGCAAAGTTCCTTAGCCTAGAAAAGAAGAAGGGAGGGATCGTGACGTTTGGTGATAACGGAAAAGGAAGGATCATGGGAATTGGTACAGTTGGTAACAAATCCTTTACTATATCTAATGTTCTTTATGTGAAAGGATTAAAACATAACTTAATTTCTATTAGCCAATTATGTGATAAAGGATTAGATGTGTTATTTGAATCTTCCACTAATCTATGCAAAATATCTAATCCTACTACAAAGGATATTTTACTAACTGCACCAAGAATACATAATGTTTATCTAGTTTCTTTTCATTATCTTTCTAAATCATCTATAAAATGTTTTATCACTAAAAATGATGAATTAGAACTTTGACATAGAAGACTAGGGCATGTTAGCACAAAGCTCATTGTAAAACTTGCCAAAAGTAATTTAATTAGAGGATTGCCTAGGTTAAATGGAACTTTACCTTCACTTTGTTCACCATGTCAAAAAGGTAAATTTTCTAGATCCTCTTTCAAAAGTAAAAATTTCATTTCTACTACAAGACCCTTGCAAATAATTCATATGGATCTTTTTGGTCCCGTTAGCACTGCAAGTCTTGGTGGTAGATTATATACATATGTTTTAATAGATGATTTTTCAAGATATTGTTGGACATTATTTCTCTCTTCCAAATCCGATGCGTTTTGTGAATTTGCAAGATTATGTACTCGTATTCAAAATGAAAGTGATTTAAAAATTAAATGCATTCGCTCGGATTATGGAGGAGAATTTGAAAATGAAAAATTTATATCCTTTTGTGATATGTTAGACATTAAACATGAGTTCTCTGCACCACACACACCACAACAAAATGGTGTTGTAGAAAGAAAGAATATGACACTTCAAGAACTAGCACGCACTATGTTATGTGAATATTAATTACCTAAGTCCTTTTGGGCCGAAGCCGTAAATACATCGTGTTATTTTTTGAATAAATCATGCTTCGCCCATCTCTTAATCTCACACCATATGAACTCTATTTTCAAAAGAAGCCTAATGTATCTTATTTCAAAGTTTTTGGTTGTAAATGTTTTATTTTGAATACAAAAGATAGCTTGGGAAAGTTTGATGAAAAATGTGATGAAGGAAATTTTCTTGGGTACTCTTCAACTAGTAAAACTTATAGTATTTTTAATAAAAGAACTAGTAGAGTTGAAGAGTCAATAAATATAAAATTTGATGAGTTTGTTCCTTGTGTAGAAAACTTTCCGCAGGCAACGAGGATGATCTCTTACAACCTTTGGAGCATGGTGATGAGGAATCTTCCATAGAAGAAGAAGAGGAGGCCAAGGAAGATGAATATGTACCTCCAAGTGCCTTGAAATTCACAAAAGGATCATCCACAGGAATTAATAATTGGTGAACCATCCATCGGGGTAAGAACTCGCCCTTCTCTTCATGAATCATATTCAAATATCTGTTTTGTTTCCGAAATTGAACCAAAAACTGTTTCTACCGCTTTAAATGATGAATTTTGGTTTTTGGCTATGAATGAAGAGTTAGAACAATTTGAGCGACATAATGTTTGGAAATTAGTAGAAAGACCATCTAATCACCCGGTTGTAGGTGTAAAATGGATTTTTAAAAATAAATTAGATGGTGAGTCTAGAATCACTAGGAATAAGGCACACTTAGTAGCACAAGGATATTCACAAATCGAGGGGATAGATTTTGATGAAACTTTTGCACTCGTTGCTAGGTTGGAATCCATTAGAATTTTTCTAGCATTTGCAAGCTTTAAAAGAATAAAACTATTTCAAATGGATGTAAAAAGTGCTTTTCTCAACGGGTTTGTAAAAGAAGAAGTTTATGTTGAACAACCCCCCAGTTTTATTAATGAAAAATTTCTCAATCATGTTTATAAACTAGAAAATGCGCTTTATGGTTTAAAACAAGCGCCACATGCATGATATGAAAGACTTACATTATTTTTATTAAGGCACAATTATATTATGGGAAGTGCCGATAATACTTTTTTCATTAAACATAATAATGATGATTTAATTATTTTGCAAATATATGTTGATGATATAATCTTTGGATCTACTAATGAAGAGTTGTGTAATGAAGTTATTAAAGTGATGAAAAATGAATTTGAAATGAGTCTAGTGGGAGAACTTTCTTATTTTATTGGTTTTCAAATATCACAAGGAAATGATGGTATTTTTATATGTCAAACCAAATATGTCTATGATATGCTTATGCGCTTTGGATTTGAAAACCTTAAACATGCTTCTACACCAATGAGTGCATCACTTAAATTAGGAAAAGATGAATCGGGAATTTCAATTGATCAAACCTTATATAGAGGTATGATAGGATCCCTACTTTATCTTTGTGCAACTAGACCCGATATTATGTTTGTCGTATGCTTGTATGCTCGATTTCAAGCCAATCCAAAAGAATCTCATTTAAAAGCGGTAAAACGAATTTTTAGATATCTTATTGGGTCATCTAGATTAGGATTATGGTACCCGCACAATAATTCATTTACACTTCACGGCTACTCCGATTCGGACTACGCTGGTTGTTCACTTGATAAAAAAAGCACTAGTGGTACTTGTCATTTTCTAGGACCTTCATTAGTTGCATGGTCTAGTAGGAAATAAAATTCAGTTGCACTCTCCACCACGGAGGCCGAATACATTGCATTAGGGAGTTGTTGTGCACAATCACTATGAATGAGCGAAACTTTAGAGTACTTTGATTTTCATCTAAAACTTATAGAATTAAAATGTGACAACAAAAGTGCCATTTATCTCACAAATAATCCGGTACACCACTCTAGATCCAAACATATAGATGTGCGTCATCATTTCATAAGGGATCACTGATGGAGACGACGACCCTCAACAAGAAGATGATAGCAAAGAGATGCTTACGGATGCTACCAGCACGCTTGCGGACGACGTCGCCTCTCCAACCAAAGACTTGCGCCGCCATCACCGCGACGATTTTAATGACGGACGCCATCGCCGCTACAACCTCCGTCCGCGACGCAAGAACATTAATTAATAATTATAATAATTTAATTATAATTATTAATTAATATTATCATGCTTTTTAAAATAAGAATATTTTAATTAATAATTATCCTTATAATTATTAATTAAAATTGGTCTTGCTTTATTTTATTTATTGGAACTTTTCATGTTTTGTTTATTGTTTTAATTTGGACTGCGATTAGCCGCTGTGATTGTAAAGCCTATATAAGGCTATGTTTTGGAGGATTTGCTTTAACAAGGAATGAAATAAAATTTGAAAACCTAAATCTCTCTCTCTTGGATTTTCCCCCCTCTTTCTCTTTGGCCGCCCCTCTCTCTTTCCCTCTCTCCTAGATTCGGCCAAGGGAGGCCGCCCCTCCTCTCCTCCATCTTCAAGCCGCCGGCCACCCTCCCCTCTTGGAGATCTTCCCCTCTCCTCCCCTCTAGCCGCCCCCCTCTACCACGAAATTATCCCACCACCTTTCCTCTCTTCTAGCCTTGGACGGTTCTTCATTGTCTACGGATTCCTCCACGGGAACTAAGCGGTATTCGGCGGATCTTGGATACGGTGAAGCAAGACGGCGAACGGATTCCTCTCCAAACAACGCGCCTCCGGTGGATCCGAAAAAGAAACGGTCGGGCGAGTGTGTTGCTTGAGGCCAATCCTATCTCAAGCGGGTAACGAACAAACCACTAGTGTGTTTTCTCTCTTGATTTTTCTCGTGGTGGAATACTGTGGCGTGATCTTCGAATCACTGATTTTTTTCGTGGTTTTCTTCATATTGAAAGTTGCATCTTTTTCATCCGTTATTTTAATATTCGAAGGGGTTTGTCGAGCCCCGCTTTTTGTTGGGAGAGATCTACCATTTTCCGAAATCGATATTTTTCGGTGGATCTCTTTTGGTACAACGCATAGCTTGATCGGATCGGGTGGGTCCTTCTCGCTTGATCGAACATTGGCTTATCGCCCTTGGGAGATCTCTAGAGGATTAGCGGTCCTTCGTGTGGCAATTGTTTCTCTTTGCCTAGTCTGGTGCACTTGCACTGTGTGACTTGCATTTGCATCATTTTTCTTGAGTTGCGTGTTCGTCGTAGATCTACCCGATAACGAGTGTATTGGAGAGCGTATGCCTACATCAATTTGGTATCAGAGCTAGGTTCGTGTCAATTTCTTAATTGACGCATTCCTATTATTTTCTTAGAACACCGGCACTCACATTCTACACACGTTTCTACGCTGAAAATTTTAAAATAAATTTCGTCGGTCTGCAAATAGCGGTCTAGAATTTTTATTTTTCTGCGAAATTAAAAAAAAAAAATTTTCTGGACATTCCTCATTATTTTCTCTGCAAGAAAATAAAAAAAAATATTTTACTACCCTAGTTATTAGGCGGAAGAAAAATTATCTTTCATAAAATTTTTAGCCTGTTTAAAATTTCTGGTCTGCGTATAGCATCCTAAAACTGTTATTTTCCAGCAAAAAAAATCATTTTTTTTTAATATTCTACATATCATTTTCTATTAGAAAAAAAAAATTCAATTTATAAACATTTTCTAGTTAAAATAGTTAGGTCTACGTTGCATGCGCACGAGACTTGACACTGAGTATCCTACGTCCTCGTCTCAAATGAAGGACGATCGGGACTCGGGTCACGGTCCAACGGCTGTTGATGAACTCCGCCAGGAGTTCAATGATCAGTTGACGGACATCCGTGAGATGTTACACGAGATTCGGCTAGCCCAAAGGGCACCTCAGGATCATGCTGCCCGTCAACACGTAGAGGAAAATATTAACGTTAATCGTGTCCCAGATCCTGACCCCCCAAACCCTGCAACCCACCAACGTGCTAAAGGGAACATTAATCCTAATGGTAATCCCGAACAGGCCCCACGAGCACCGCACGACTTTGATATCACTAGGGCTGTCCGGATTAAACCACCATCCTATGATGGGTTGGGTGATCCCCAAGTTTTCTTGGATTGGGTTACGGAGATAGAATGTTACTTTCAGTGGCAAAATTTGACGGACGAGGATAAGGTGCGTGTGGCGCGTATGAAGTTGTTGGGTCGAGCTAAGTCATACTGGCTCAATGAGGAGCGACGTTTAGGTGCGAGGGATGGTTTGCCTCCCATTGGTTGGGTGGGCATGAAAGCCCTGTTGACTGACCAGTACGTCCCGACGTATCATCGAACATAAATGTTTGATGAGTTAGCCTCCCTTCGGCAAGGGAACCGCTCGGTCGCGGAGTACATGGGGATCTTGAAAGATATGATGGTTAGATGTGACATTAAGGAAATGCCCGAAGTTACCCTCTCCCGATTCCGCAAAGGGCTTAGTCCCGAAATTCAGGGTAAACTCCTTCGCTATGGTCACACTGATTTGAACACCACGTATAATGCCGCGTTAGGTATTGAGAAGCACCTGGCGCGCAAATCTAAGTCGCGTTCATTCCAAAAGAACAAGTCCATCTTAGGACCTCCTCCGTTAGCCATGAGAGATAAAGGGAAGTTTCGATCCACTGATTCGAACTCCGTCGTCATTACAGCTAGGAATATGCGTAACCCGTCCGGCGATCGTGTGCCTGTAGGTCGGATTAGCAAATCGAATGCTTCTTGTTTTAGCTGTGGTGTTCAAGGGCACTACGCAAGTGAATGCCCCACTAAGGCCAAGCCCTTAGCCTTGTTGGACACTGCTGACGCCGCCGCCGAGCTCGAGTATGAAGCCGGTGATGACTCCGATTCGGAGGGAGTGCCGAGTGATTTAGATGATGACACCAACATGATGGTGATGCGTTGTATTTACGCCTCCCCCCGTGCGTCTGATGACTGGAATCGGACGAACATATTTTCGTTAAATTTTAAAAGCGACGAGAAGTGGTGTAAGCTGATTATTGATAGCGGAAGTTGCATGAACGTTATTTCTGAGAATGCGGTTACCCGGATGGCGTTAGTGACTGAACCGCACCCCCACTCCTATAAGCTTGCGTGGGTTAATAAGACATCCCTTCCGGTAGCAAAACGTTGCCTAGTACCACTGGCCATCAAGGCTTATTCCGAGAAGGTCTGGTGTGACGTCATCCCAAAGGATGCGTGTCATGTTTTATTGGGTCGCCCATGGCTCTATGACCATGATGTCACCCACTTTGGGCGAGCCAACACTTATGAGTTTAAGTTTAATGGCAAGACTATTATCTTCAAACCCACTCCGCCTAAGGACCCATCGAGCGCTTCGAAAGACACAATTGCGCCCGTAGAGAAGAAGACATTAAATTTGATTGGCAAGAAAGAGTTCGCTTTCCAGACATTTTTGGATGGTGTCCTCTATGCCTTAGTTTGCCTGCAAATCAAGGAAGACGTGCCTTCGTTTGATTATTTACCACCCGCCCTGCGAAGCATGTTAGAGGAATTTAAGGATGTCTACCCGGAAGAACTGCCCCCTACGTTACCCCCTTTACGAGACATCCAGCACGCGATAGATTTAATTCCAGGGTCCTCGTTACCCAACATGCCTCACTATCGGTTAAATCCATCGGCACATTTAGAGCTCCAAACTCAAATTTCAGATTTGTTACAGAAAGGATTTATTCGTCATAGTAAGAGTCCGTGTGCCGTTCCGGCTTTACTAGCACCAAAGAAAGATGGCTCATGGAGGATGTGCGTCGATAGTAGAGCCATTAATAAAATCACAATTAAATATCGATTTCCCATCCCGCGTTTGGACGATTTGTTGGACAAGTTAGCCGGTGCCACGATCTTTTCTAAATTGGACCTTAGGAGTGGCTACCACTAGATTAGAATCCGGGAGGGCGATGAGTGGAAGACTGCTTTCAAATCTAAAGAGGGGTTCTATGAGTGGTTAGTAATGCCGTTTGGATTATCCAATGCCCCTAGTACATTCTCGAGGATGATGACACACGTCTTCCAGCCCTACATGAGAAAATTTATTGTGGTATATTTTGACGATATTCTGATTTTTAGCACGTCTACTATTGATCACGAATCGCACTTGAGGACTATCCTAGAGACGTTGCACGCGGAAAAATTATTCGTCAATATAAAAAAATGTACATTCTATGTTTCGTCCGTAGAATTCCTCGGGTATATAGTGAGTTCGGAAGGCATACACGTGGATCCTAAGAAGGTCCAGACTATTAGAGATTGGCCGGAACCCACTAACATTAGGGACGTTAGGAGTTTCCACGGATTAGCCACATTCTATCGCCGATTCATTCGTGATTTTAGTAGCATCATGACACCGATCACCGAGTGCATGAAAAAAGGGGAGTTCACTTGGACGAAATCGGCCACTCACGCATTCCAAACAATTAAAGCTAAAATGTCGGAAGCCCCCCTATTACGGTTGCCGGACTTTAATAAGGTTTTTGAATTATCTTGTGACGCGTCGGGGATCGGTATTGGAGGAGTGTTAAGTCAGGAAGGTCATCCGGTTGGGTATTTTAGTGAAAAGTTGGCGGGCCCAAAACTGATTTATTCAAATTATGACCGTGAGTTCTATGTTGTGATACGTTGCCTCCAACATTGACGGCACTACCTTCTCCCGAAGGAGTTTGTCATCCAATCCGATCATGAGGCGTTAAGATTTGTCAACTCCCAAAGCAAGGTCAGCCCCCGACACGTTAAGTGGGTCTCCTATCTCCAGGAGTACTCTTTTATTATCAAACATCTTAAGGGAACCCTTAACCGGGTGGCGGACGCCCTTAGTCGCGTCTCTTTGTTATTGACCACGTTACAGGTAAAGGTGATCGGATTTGAACGTATTAAGGATGAGTATGTCAATTGTCCGGATTTTAAAGAGATATATCTTTCCACTCACGGCGACGCGCCCACGACCATTTCCGCGTATTATATTCGCGACGGCTACCTATTTAGGCACGCCAAGCTTTGTATCCCTCGCTCGTCCCTTCGCAACTTCATCGTGTGGGAGTTGCATAGTGGTGGTCTAGGCGGTCATTTTGGACGCGACAAAACCACCACGTTAGTAGAGGATAAGTTTTATTGGCCGGGTCTTAAGTCTACGGTGCATAAGATCGTGAGCAGTTGTCGGACGTGCCAACTGGCTAAGGGGAATAAAACGAATGCGGGGCTTTATACCCCTCTCCCGATTCCTTCCGTACATTGGGAGGATATTAATATGGATTTCATTCTTGGTCTTCCCGTCACTTTTCGTCGTAACGATTCCATTCTAGTGTTCGTTGACCGATTTTCCAAAATGGCTTATTTTATTGCGGGTAATAAGACCGACGACGCATCTCATGTAGCAAAGTTATTTTTTAAGGAAGTCGTTGGACATCGAGGGGTTCCTAAGTCTATCGTCACCGATCGGGATGCGAAGTTCACTAGTTATTTCTGGAAGACCTTGTGGCGAATCATGGGCACTAAGCTCTTGTTTTCATCAGCCTACCATCCGCAAACAGATGGGCAAACGGAGGTAGTGAATAGAAGTTTGGGTAGTTTACTGCGGTGTCTCGTTGGTGACCACAAGGGTACGTGGGACCTCATCCTCCCCCATGCACAATTGGCTTACAATAATTCTAAAAATAGGTCCACCGGGTTGTCCCCAAATGAGATCGTGCACGACTATAAGGCCCCTGTGCCACTTGACTTAATTCCGTTACCTCCATCTTACAAGTCGAGTCAATTTGCACAGGATTTTGCCGCTCATGTTCATGAATTACATAAACACGTGAAGGACACGCTCGAGACTCAATACGTGTCCTATCAAGTTCACGCTAACGTACATAGGAGGGCATCCCATTTGAAAGCTGGAGATTTGGTTATGGTGCATCTTGTCCCTGAACGGATGCCTTCTGGCACCATAAAAAAGTTGGCTAATCGGCGAGCGGGCCCGTTTCAAATATTAAAAAAACTAGGAGAAAATGCATTTCTTTTGGAGTTACCCACTGATTGGGGCATCTCCCCTATTTTCAATGTTTCGGACTTAACGTCGTATGTTTCTCCACCACTTGATTTATCGGTCTGCCCGTTTGGTTCCACTTCTTTGTCTATTGGGTGTGGGGGTGAGGTTATGCCCGGATCGCTCTCTTCTTCGGTCCCCACTGGAGGTACGTTGAATGTTGATGACGGAATTAATTCTCCTTATTTGCCTAATGCGTTTCCAAGGTTCCCCCGAACCATTTATATTCCTGACAGGATCCTTAGAGATGAAGTGCTTTCCTCGCCCAGTGGTACCGGTCGTCGCTACTTGATTCGCTGGCGTGACCGTCCAGCCTCTAATGACTCGTGGCTTCCAGAATCGGAGGTGACCCTTTTGGATGATGCTCTTCTCCACCGCTACCGCCAACGCAACTCATCGATGATGAGTACTTTTGAGCGGGGGAGGATTGATGGAGACGACGGCCCTCAACAAGAAGATGATAGCAAAGAGATGCTTACGAATGCTACCGGCACGCTTGCGGACGACGACGCCTCTCCAACCAAAGACTTGCGCCGCCATCACCGCAGCGATTTTAATGACGGACGCCATCGCCGCTACAACCTCCGTCCGCGACGCAAGAACATTAATTAATAATTATAATAATTTAATTATAATTATTAATTAATATTATCATGCTTTTTAAAATAAGAATATTTTAATTAATAATTATCCTTATAATTAATAATTAAAATTGGTCTTGCTTTATTTTATTTATTGGAACTTTTCATGTTTTGTTTATTGTTTTAATTTGGACTGCGATTAGCCGCTGTGATTGTAAAGCCTATATAAGGCTATGTTTTGGAGGATTTGCTTTAACAAGGAATGAAATAAAATTTGAAAACATAAATCTCTCTCTCTTGGATTTTCCCCCCTCTTTCTCTTTGGCCGCCCCTCTCTCTTTCCCTCTCTCCTAGATTCGGCCAAGGGAGGCCGCCCCCTCCTCTCCTCCATCTTCTAGCCGCCGGCCACCCTCCCCTCTTGGAGATCTTCCCCTCTCCTCCCCTCTAGCCGCCCCCTCTACCACGAAATTATCCCACCACCTTTCCTCTCTCCTAGCCTTGGACGGTTCTTCATTGTCTACGGATTCCTCCAAGGGATCTAAGCGGTATTCGGCGGATCTTGGATACGGTGAAGCAAGACGGCGAACAGATTCCTCTCCAAACAACGCGCCTCCGGTGGATCCGAAAAAGAAACGGTCGGGCGAGTGTGTTGCTTGAGGCCAATCCTATCTCAAGCGGGTAACGAACAAACCACTAGTGTGTTTTCTCTCTTGATTTTTCTTGTGGTGGAATACTGTGGCGTGATCTTCGAATCACTGATTTTTTTCGTGGTTTTCTTTATATTGAAAGTTGCATCTTTTTCATCCGCTATTTTAATATTCGAAGGGGTTTGGCGAGCCCCGCTTTTTGTTGGGAGAGATCTACCATTTTCCGAAATCGATATTTTTCGGTGGATCTCTTTTGGTACAACGCATAGCTTGATCGGATCGGGTGGGTCCTTCTCGCTTGATCGAACATTGGCTTATCGCCCTTGGGAGATCTCTAGAGGATTAACGGTCCTTCGTGTGGCAATTGTTTCTCTTTGCCTAGTCCGGTGCACTTGCACTGTGTGGCTTGCATTTGCATCATTTTTCTTGAGTCGTGCGTTCGTCGTAGATCTACCCGGTAACGAGTGTATTGGAGAGCGTAGGCCTACATCAATCACATTAAAAAGGAAAATGTTAGGATACGTTTCATTGGCACGGACTCTCAACTTGCTGATATATTTACTAAACCTCTTCCCGATGCAAGGTTTCAAATGTTAAGGTTGGAATTAGGAGTCTTAGACATCTTAGGATGAATAACATGTAAAATGCTAATGTTTTATGCAATTTGAGCAATCAAGACATCTCCAAAAATTACAAAATTTCTACATAAGACTACTCTAAGGACACTTAATAAATATCAAAAATCAGATTTTTCAAATTCTCAAAAAATCGTGTACTGTTTCCAGCGTTAGCCCTAACGCCAGCGTTAGCGTGGGTGTTGGAATTTTCTGATTTTTAAATTTCTAAAAATCCTTAAAAATATGTTAGTTTATATTTACTAATTTGTTTTTGAATTTCTGACATTTATTATCTTTGTTTTAATTTATATTTAAGAAAATCAACTACAAAAATTCAAAATACAAAAATATACTTTTGTGATTTTTTTCTGTTTTTATTTCATTAAAAATTTTCAAAAAAACAAAAAAAACTGTATGATCTTTATTGCTAATATCAAGCATGAATGAATTCTATTAGTTAGAATTATTTACAATGTTAACTTTTATTCCTTCAAATTACTATGAACATTGTTTTTTTATCATGCTTTGATATATCTAGTTAAAGTGCATCAATTGTATTGAAAAATATGTGTAGAACCAAGCTTATCATGCCTCTAAGTATGTGTAAATGTATTATGATTGATAATGATACCTTTCACTCACTTATTTTGGTAATCAACATATGTGTTTAAATCTAAAACTGCTTGTTTGTGTATTGTATTTATACAATAAATTAAAACTTGCATAAGTTTATTACCTACACTACATTTGAATTGCACTTATGAAATTTTGAAAAGTGGTTAAGTTTCAAAAATTATGGGTTTGCAAAACAAGTGTATTCGGAGAATGTTGTCGCACAAATGTGAACAAAAAATTATATATGTAGACAACTATAACTCCACCAAGCACTACTTGAATCTCCTGATAAGTCTTCATAAGAATTGTGAGGTTGAGCACCTTGGAAAGAATAGTAAAGTGTCTTGTGCAACCCTTGATTAATACACCACTTTTTATAAAATAGTGTGCATTAAAGTGTGTGAAAGTTAATTTACTTGTGTTTTATTGTGCACTTTACTTTACATATGTCTTGTATTTTATGATTTAAATCAATTATTAACATTGCCCAAAATACACTTATGTGCACATCATTATTTTTCATAACACTTCTTCTCATGAGTATTGGATTCTAATATTTTATCTATACTACTCTTTATATAATAAATGCACTAGATAACCTAGCATGATCTCTACAATATTTTGACATCTCTTGAACTTAAAATTAAGTAACATTGTAGTATATTCTTTTTGATATGTTTAGTTTCATGCTTGGTATCTTTATGTAAAACTATGAATTTCAAATAGGTTAAAACATCTTTACATTTTGAACTTAAAACTCATATTTTTACTTATGCTTTTCTTGCTTACAAAAAGATGTTTCTTATAATCTTCCGCTTACTTACAACTCTTATCTTTTTATTTGAAATCTCTTAAATATACTATTCTTAAAATCTTTATCATTATCTATATTACAAAAGCTCGATCATGCTTTATCATTTATAAGAAATGCCTCCTTACTACCCTCACCCTACCTTTTTTGATAATACCAAAAGGGGGAGATTAATTGCAGAAATCTATATAGGAGAAATATAGAAGAATACGAGGAGACTAATTCATGTAATCAATCATTTAGGGGGAGTAAAACATAAATTGCATTTATGTAGGGGGGGCATTAAGATAGGGGGAGTATGCACATTATCATGCATATCAAATACTACAGTTGCACTATTATCTCGCTTATCATATTCTATAATCACCTTTAATGATTTCTTGCTAAGAGGATTTGTTATTATCAAAAGGGGGAGATTGTTGGACATGTGTGTCACATCCCTTTGTTTGAGAATAACAAATCCCAAATTGTATTTGATCTTGCTTGTCGTGTGTTTAGAGTGTGCAGGAACTATAGGTGCAATACTCCACAGGTAGAAAACAGATTGGAGACGACTCTCTGGAAAGTGTGCTAACGCCCCGCGTTAGTTGTTAACGCCCCGCGTTAACAACCGCTGAGAAGGAAACCGCTGAGAAGGAAACCGCTGAAAAGGATGCTGTCGAGAAGCCAGAGTCAACGCCAGCGTTAGATCTTAACGCTGCACGTTAGCCGTTCGACTAACTGAACTGCGCTCGACGAATTGAAGTTAACTGCGCTCGACTTATTGCGTTCGACGAACTGAACTGCGCTCGACGAATTGGAGCATTCGACGAACTGAACTGCGCTCGACGAATTGAAGTTAACTGCGCTCGACTTATTGCGTTCGACGAACTGAACTGCGCTCGACGAATTGGAGCGTTCGACGAACTGAACTGCGCTCGACGAATTGAAGTTAACCGCGCTCGACGATAACACGTTCGACGAAATGTGTTGCATTCGACGAAATTAGTTTCTGCCACGATCCCGGCGGTTTGCACGATCCCGACGGTTTGCACGTTCACTAACGCTGGCGTTAACCCTTAACGCCACGCGTTAGCTTCCGTTTGTATTAAAAAACCTGATTTCGTTTTTGCTGTGCGCAGGAATTATTTTGAAGCATTTATTACAGAGATCTGAGAAAGCTTCCAGAGAGAATACTTGTGCCAAAACTCCATTGTTGTTATGCTGCCGAAGAAGGATCTCCCACAAAAAGCTTAAGGAGAATTCTGGAGGAGGACTACGTCACACTACATCCGAAGGACGATCGCTTCGACCTCGCTCATACTACAGCGATCCTTCATCCTCATCTTCAGAGATCTCATATATGAAGTTTTATTATTGTTATCTATATTTTCATTCCATACTTTTTGTAACAGTTTAGAGAATTCACCTTGTGTTGGCGACTAGGTCCTTGCGCGGCTTAGGGGGTAATTTGCCGCGTGTGTTGGCGATTAGGTCTAGGTGATTAGATCTAGGGGGTGCTCGAGGCCATATCCGAGTAAGAATTGGCTAGAGTGGCTTGAGGCCATATCCAGAGAAGGATAGGCTAAAGCCAACCGGTTTGTGGGGATACTAGTCGGTATATAAAAGGAAAAATTGTTTTACTTTGTACGCCTCCGATTTCTAGCGATATTGAAATCAAATTTATGTAAACACATTTTATATAATATAATCGTGTCTCTTTTTGTGTTTACTTGATTTCTATCATTTGGCATAAGTTATAAAATTGCGAATTACGATTGTTTCTTCCTTTAAGCTAAATTGTTATTTCGTTCTAATTTGCTTTAAACAATTTAGTAAATAGTCTAAAAATTTATAAAAAATTTTATTCCCTTATTCACCCCTCCTCTAAGGGCGCCAATCGATCCAACAAAGACATCAACATATCTGAGGAGATTCTCTCCCAAACATTTGATCTGCCCACTGGGAATGACTCAGATGAACTGTCAGGAAAGGAAGAAAAGCATGTCCTGGAAATAATGCAGTTCAGGAAGGAGAAGTCAATTAATCTCAAAAAGATTGATGTGGCAAAAGAGTACAGATTTTTAGCTGACATTGTCGGTAAAGTTACGTTCTGTAAAATTTCAGCCCATAATGTTATTCCCAGACAGCAGTTGCAAATTATGGGAGTTCTAGTTCTGCAAAAGAAGATTAGCTGGGGGAGTTGTCTCCTAAAGCTGATTGCTCACAAGTACTCCAACAAGGAAAATGCTTTCATGAGAATCATGAGTCAGGTTCTGCTTCACCACTATCCTGGTGTGTGTAAGTCCAAAGGAGTGCCTATTCCTCCTGGAAAGAGAATAAACATAAGATTATTCTCTAAGTGGACCAGACAAATCTTAAAGCCTGGTTAAGCTCCAGCTTCACCTCCTCCCTCTCCTCCTCCTCAAGAGCCAGAAAGGCAAATACCAGACCCTCCAAGGGATAGTATCCCTCCTCCTCTCTCTCTCCACCTCATCTGGACACTGTTCCATATCTCCATCAGGATGATGCTCCAGCTCAACTTTCCCCTCAACAACAACTCCAATCCTCTTCAGCCCCAGAGCCAGCTCCTCAAATTCCTCATCAGTTTCCATCCACATTTGTTCCACCTCCTCCACATATTCATGTCTCACCAGAGTTTTATCAACCACTCTCCCCAATTCCTGAAAATCCACCTCCATCTACCTCCTCCATCCCCACAATTGATCTTGAGCAAATCATCTCCAAGGCAGTTGGGATTGCCTCCTCTACATCTGCAGACCAGGTGGCCTCTCAGGCAAGAAGTTTTGAAAGAAAATATTCACAAATGGAGGTTGAGCTATTAAATTTTAAAAGAACTCTCCAGAGCCTCAGGATTTTGTATCTTCATCCATGGTTACAAAGGAATTTTTAACATATCTAGCCAGCAAGGTTAAGAAGGGTTAGAACTTATTGGAGGAATAAAGACCTATCCTAGATTTGAGTGGACAGGATAAAGGTGATGCTAATGAAGCTCATGACAAGATTACTATCTTCCAACATGCACAGATCTAGGGGGAGCCTGAAGATCAGGGGGAGTCTGCACCAGAAAAGTAGAATGAGGAAGAAAGAGTAGAAGCAGCAGATCAGGGGGAGCTTCCAGTAATTCAGGGAGAGCCCGCCCTAGATGTTCAAAGGAACTTGGATATAGAAATGGCAGCTGTAAGCACAACAGTAATTCAGGATGAGCCTCAGATTGAAACGGTGCTAGATCAAGTAGCTAAGATTGTTCAGGAAGCTGTCCAACAGGCTGAAGTGAATGCACTCTCTTAGGGGGAGCTTCCCAAAACATTACTAATGAAGATGAAGAGGATGACCCTTGCAGATTGCTCCAAGGAAAGTTGCCTCAAAAGTGTTTTGCAGAAAAAGAAGAACTCCTGAGAAGGAGTAATGAAGCTCAGGTACTCTGTAACAAATTATTCTTCCTGGGAAACAACTGTGGAGACCTATATACTTCTTGACAATTGAATGATATTGCTTGTGTTTTCAGTCTGTTATCTTCTTTTATATATTGTCTTGAATGTATTCTTGATTATATAAAAGAAATGTGTAAAATCACTTTATTCAATTTGTAAACTTTGTTAAGATAAATAGGGGGAGATTGTTGGGAAAATCCCTTTGATATAACTTAATAAATTACCTAAAAAGTGATTTTATCTCTTAGGATTGAGTTACCCATTGTATAGTGAGAGTAATCTAGTCAGTAGATATCTTAGGATATCACACTCAACCTAGGTTGTCAAGACCAGATCAAAAGAAGCAAAATTTGGGCAAAGTTAACATTTGCGTCGAATAGAATTCGACGCAATGCCAAGTTATTGTCGACGCTACTCTGACTAGAAGTCCAAGTGGTTCACCCTTCTGTCGAAGTAATTCAAGTCGATGTTACGTCGAATAGATACCGACGTAGAGGCCATGGACCCGTCGAAGTACTTTGAGAAGTCGACGCAGCTTCTACTTCAACTCAGCGCAGAAGGAAGTATCTGTCGAAGCCATTTAAAGTCGACGCAACGTCAACGTCATCTCGACGCAGGTAATGAAGTTCAGAGCCATGTCATCAACTCGACGTTTACGTCGATAAGGTATCGACGCAACGTCGACTAGCAGAGTTCAGTCAGAGCAATGCGGAATTCGAAGCTGCTCCTACAAGAACTCGAAGGTGCGTCGATAAGAGAGGAAGAGAACTCGACGCTACGTCGAATACAGTCTAAAAAGGGAAACCTTTTCAGATGTCATTTTGGACCCTCTCTCATGGACCATCTCACTCAAGACCATTCTCCAACGGCTCATTAATTGCCTCAAATAGAAAGAAATAAAAGAGGACAAAAGGCTTACTTGGAAACATGCTTAATGTTGGTGAACAGGTCGAGAATTAAAGAAGGAAAGAGAGATTGTCTAGAGCAGAATACCTTTCCAGGTCTTACTAGAAAGGGAAACAAATTCAAATTGGAAGGGGGGCAATAAAAGGCAAGAGAAGAAAGAGAAGGGTAGAGCATTCATCACAATCAGCTATATTGTTCTATTAGAGCTTTTTCCTCTTCTTCTTCTTCCTCTCTCAGGAACCCTAATAGCAAAAATACAGAGAAGAAATAACTGATGCTCTCCCCCTCTCTTAGAACAGAACAGAATTAGGCTGCTCATCATCACAATCTTATAGCAGCCAAGAGTTCAATCAGAAAGCAGAAGCAGAAAGGATCTGACATTCATAAGCTCCTGCAATACAAAATTATCATAAGCAGGAGTTAATCAAGAGCAGATCCAGTGAAGATTCAAGAAGCTGTTCTTCATACAACCTTCATAATAATTCTGAAAACAGAATTCTTACTCTTCTCCCCTTCTTCCTTTCTCCTTCTCATTCCCAACTATACAGAGTTTTGAGAATCCCTCTTCCAAAAGATTCAGTGGTTCAAGATCTCCTTATCAAAAGATCTGGTGGTTCAAGATCTCCTTATTAAAAGATCTGGTGGTTCATGATCTCCTTATCAAAAGATCAGTGGTTATAAGAGTCTCCTTACCAAAAGATTCAGACACAGTTGGTGCATTCCTACCAGGTGGTAGATGAAGGGAGTACCCACATTTTGAGAAATCTCTATAAAAATCTCTCTTCTGGATTGTTTATTTTCTGTGCTGTCCCTCATAGCTTAGATTACTTTACTGTTTTCTAGCTTTATATTTCAGCATTGTTTTATTCTGGATAAGTATTTGTTGGAGCATAACACTTAGGTTTTTATTGTACTTGCACAGTTAGGTTAGAAATAAATTTAAATCTCTATTCACCCCCCTCTAGAGGATTCTCAGAGGCACACTGTGCACTTTCAGTTCGGAAGATGTAGGGCCGGTGGTTGGGATACTGCCTCCTTCAATTGTTGAAAAGTCGCTTTAGCTTCATCATTCCACATCAGATTCTTGTATTTTAGGAGGTCGGTGAGCAGTCGGGCAAGAACTCCATAGCCGCGGATGAAACGTCTATAGTATCCCGTCAACCCGAGGAATCCCCACAGCTTTTTAAGGTTGGTGGGTACCGGCCAATCAAGCATCGCCGCAATTTTTAGTGTATCTGTGGCCACTCCTTGCTTAGAAATGATGTAGCCGAGGTAGTGCACTTCCATGCACCCAAAACTACACTTGCTGCCCTTGAGGAAAAGTTGATGTCGCTGTAGAATGGAGAAGGTGAAACTGAGGTGTTCGAGGTGCTCCCCCCACGACCTGCTAAATATTAGTATATCATAAAAAAATGAAGACAAACTTCCGTAATTGCTCTTGGAAAATCTTGTTCATCAGACTCTGGAAGGTAGACGGTGCATTGGTCAAACCAAACGACATGACTAAGAGCTCGTAGTGGCCTTGGTGAGTCCGGAAGGCTGTCTTATGCACGTCCTCTGCTTCCATGCGGACTTGGTGGTACCCCGCTTGTAAGTCTAACTTGGAGAAAATGGTAGCGCCATGCTCGGTTTCATCGTTTAGATAATTTCGTTACTTGAAGTCGCGTCGACGTGACTGATTCTCCGATACTCATCGAAATTGAGTGCGGTCGACTCCGTTGGACTTGTATCGGCTTTACGAGTCTAACAAAACCGACTAAGGTCAATTATGAGGTCATTTGCACAATAGTCATATTTGAGGCGTCGCGTAGCTCGAGGCGATCCTTTTGACCAACTTCATATCTATATATTGGATTTCGACGAAACGAATGTCGTCAGATCGATATTGGTCTACAAGTGTAACATCACTGAACGGAGTCCATTCTGAACTCATTTGCTCAAAAAGCCTGTTTGAGTCATTATAACTCGAAAATTGGAGAAAATCAATTGAAATTGGTTCACCGGACCAATAAGGTCGCCCTGGCCCTGAATAAGCTCACCAAGAGGGGTCGATTGAACCAGTTAGGTCCCCTATAGGTTCAATCGGTCAGGCCATGAATTTTGGGATGTTACAAGCTCCTCCAAGGAGGAAAACATAACCAATTATTGATTTAATATCTAACAAAACAGTTACCCAATTGACATTTGAATAACCTTTCAGTATTTCAGGAAAACCCGCATATACTAAACTATAATCAATGGTTCCGCGAAGGTATTTAAAAATTCTAGTTAACGTTATCAATGGTCATCACTTGGATTACTAGTATATCTACTAAGTCTGTCTACGACATAGAAGATGTCGGGTCTAGTGCAATTAATAATATAAAGCAGTGACCTTATCATTTGTGCATACCTATGTTGGTCAATAGGTTTACCTAAATTTTTACAAAGTTTCATACTAGCGTCATAAGGAGTAGAAATATGTGCAGAATCATATAAATTAAATTTATGTAATATTTTCTCAATCGAGTGAGAAAAAGACAATGATACACTAGAGCCACATTTAACTAATTTCATTCCTCAAATGACATTAGCTTATCCTAGTTCGTTCATATCAAATTTAGATGATAAATTATTTTGATATTATTAATAATTTAAATTGAACTTCCAAAGATTAAAAATGTCATCTACATAGAGACATAACAAAACATATTTCTTTCTTTCTTGTTTTGAATAAATGCATTAATCATATTCATTGGATATAAATCTAAAGGATAATACTACAAAATCAAATTTTTGGTGTCACTGCTTAGGAGCTTGTTTAATCCATAAAAGGGATTTAATTAGTTTACAAACTTTATTTTCTTAACATTTAACTACAAAACCCTCAGGTTGGGTCATATAAACATCTTCATCTAAATCTCCATGCAAGAAAGCGGTTTTAACGTCCATTTGATGAATAATTAATTTATGGCTCGAAGCTAAAACTACTAAAATACGAAGGGATGTAATCCTAGCTACGGGAGCATAGGTATCCAAATAATCTATCCCTTATTTTTGAGCATAGCCTTTAGCAACAAGACGAACCTTATATTTTTCTATAGAACCGTCCAGATTTAATTTCTTCCTAAAGATCCATCTACAACCTATGACTTTGGCACTAGAAGGAAGATCTGTTAGAATCTAAGTTTTATTTTCTAGAATAGAATTAATTTCTGAATTTATAACTTCTTTCAAAAAAAGGACAATCAGATGAGGTCATTGCTTCCTCATATGAATTAGGATATCCTTCAACAAGATAGATAAAGTAGTCCTCTCCAAAAGTTCTTTAGGTTTTGACTCTTTTGCTTCTTCTAGATTCATCTATTTCAAATGGATTTATATTAGAGGAAGGTTGAATTGAGCTAGAAGATGGTTGAGATGAGTTGTCTAATTTATATGGGAATTTATCTTCAAAATAAACGACATCTCTAGCTTTTATAATAGTGTTATTTGAAATTTCACTAATTAGAGAATTTGTAATAAGAAACCCATTACACTACTACAGAAGCATAACCTATAAAAATGGAGTCTAATGTCTTAGGTCCTATTTTCTTTCTTTTAGGTTCAGAGATTGCTACCTTAGTCAAACGCCCTCACACCCGAAGAGTTTGGAGATTATGTTTTCTTAATTTAAATAATTCAAAAAGAGTTTTATCATCATGTTTTGAAGGAATTCTATTAAGGAAGAAAGAGGAGGTGAGCAGCGCTTCTCCCCAAAGATTTTTTGGAGCACCAGACTCGGCTAACATAGCATTGACCATGTTCATCAAGGTCCGATTTTTGCGTAAGCTAAACCATTCGATTGAGGAGAATATGGAGCAGTCACTTGATGAATAATCACATGTTCTTGGCAAAACTGAGTAAGTTCATTCGAAGTGTATTCTCCACCTCGGCCGGATCTACGAATTTTAATCGATGATCCTAATTGATTTTCTACTTCCGCTTTAAAAATCTTAAAATATGAAAATATTTCATCGTTGTTTTTTAATAAATATATGTAACAATATTTACTGAAATCATCAATAAAAGTTACAAAGTATTTATTTCCACATCTAATTGGTTGGCGGTTCGAGTCACACACATCCGAGTGAATTAACTCTAAATGTTTTGAAGTTCTTTCTACTGATTTAAAAGTTTTTTTAGAAAACTTAGATTGCACATATATTTCACATTTAACACTTGGTAAAATATTAAATTTAGGAATTAAATTTAGAGACGTCATTCTTTTCATACAATCTGAATTCACATGTCCTAATCTAGCATGCCAAAAATCAGAAGTTGAACTTGAAACAATAGAAGATGAAATTTGATTTACTTCTAAATCAGCAATATTCAATTTAAATAAGTCATCACAAATATAACCTTTACTAATAAAACATCATTAAATGTTATTACAACTTTATTTAATTCTAAAATAATTTTATAACCCTTCTTAACTAATAAGGATCCGATCACAAGATTCTTCCTATCTCTCGGCACATAAAGCACACCGTGCAAGGCTAGTGTCTTCCCGAATGTTAACCTAAGATCCACTCGCCCACGACCAAGAATTTGTGCCGAAGAAGAATCTCCTAAGATCACGCTTTCTCCACTGATGTCCTAAAAGGTGGCAAAGCAGGAACGATCAAAACAAGTATGAACATTTGCCCCGAAATCAAGTCACCAATCTGATGAACAAGTGAGAAGAAGACTAGGAGAATAATCTAACCTGAAGATAGGTTGATCTGGTGCTTGGATCATGTTGGCCCGAGGCTTGTCACCACGAGACAATCACGAGTTCTGTCTTCTTGTAGAAGCAGTCTGTAGACAGATGATTTGTGCGGCCGCAGATGAAGCACCATTTCCCTTTACGTATGTTTTGGTTTGAAGGACCAGACTTGGGATGATTAGGTTTCTGATGGCGGGAACCTAGACATAAAGGTTTCTTATGGATCTTACCTTTGCCTTTAAAGTGATGGTGAGAGGAATGGTTGCCGTAAGATTCGATGAGATTCACTTTAGGAGCATGGTCTTTGGGGGTCTTGGAACTTTTAGACTAATGTTCATCCTCTATGCGGATATCATTTTAGATTTGAACATAAGTATGGTTGGATTGGTCATGACTTAGCCTAGTACTAAAGCCAGACCAAGAATCAGGAAGAACATCAATAAGACACGCCACTAAATAATTTTCGAAAAGAATTGAGCCATCAGCTCGGATCTTGGACAACATCTCATCAAGTTGATGGAGTTGAGGATTGATAGGCTTGGAAGAATCAATCTTGAATTTATGGAGGTTAGAAATATTGTAGCGTTCTATACCCGTATTATCAAGGTTATAGCGTACTTCAAGAGCATACCATAAATCTTTAGTCGTATGATATTGTAGGAAAACATTGTAGAGGCTGTCGGACAAGAAACAAAGGATTTGGTTGCGACAATGATATTTTATATTTACCGGATCTCTATAAGGGGTACATCGAACATAAGTTCTAACAGTATTGGCACTAAAAGATGAAGACGATGGAAGAGAGGAGGCGACTGCAGTTGCAGCGCTG
This sequence comes from Dactylorhiza incarnata, assembly GCA_033032865.1. Classification (NCBI taxonomy): domain Eukaryota; kingdom Viridiplantae; phylum Streptophyta; class Magnoliopsida; order Asparagales; family Orchidaceae; genus Dactylorhiza; species Dactylorhiza incarnata. The sequence goes on from JAWHQI010000173.1 coordinate 3,130,498, forward strand.
GGGTTTTCTGTTTCGAAAGTAGGAACATCAAAAATGACAAATAAAAGACCCAATGTATTCACCCAATTTTCTACTGGAGCTTGCCAACGACGAAAACCATTTCCATTAAATTTTTCGGGTTTGATCCCGACAGAATCCTCAGATCTAGGTGCCATTACAGATTTCTGAAATTTAAAATACATACAATAAATAACAGTACATGTAAACAAGAAAACAAAGATAATCATTTTGATTATTTGATTTTATTTATCTTGTTATTCTTGGACTTCTCAAGGAATACCCAATGACGGGCTCTCACTAGTACTAGACGGTTTTGTGGGATGATAACCAACACGACCCTTTCGCAAGAGATTATGTGATGTGATCTATAACTTCATTAGATTGATGGAATATTTTTTATATATTGCTATATTTGTATATATTTTTCGAATTTGAAAAACACATATAAAACAAGAGTTTAAGACAGAGGATGAGAAATAATAGAAATCAGAACTCATAATATATATATATATATATAGGTTTAGAATCGAGCCTGAGTAAGGCGTGTGATCACTGCCCTAAAGAAGTTGCACCACCCTCCAGCAGGGCTTTCAACTGATGCTCACTCCTCCAAGGTACAACACCCGACTAGATCCCGAAAACTCCAATGTGCGTGGACACCGAAGAAGCACAGAGCACCTGAACTCCCACTTGATGAAGCAAATGTGAAGAAAACAAAATGACCGTAAAAGTTGCAAGAACGAGAAATAGATAAAGAGAGAGTGCAGATTTTCTGAAAGCATAAAGCGTAATGAAACGATTCAGAAAAATCTCCTATATAGGAGTCTCAGGAAAATTTACACGTAATTAATTGCAACAGTTATAATTGGTAAGAGATAATCGTGCAGAGAAACATGGAAGATTTTCAACGTAAAAGAGTAATGATGAGAAAACGCGTAAAAGAAACAGTTAGAAATTACGCGTAATAATTGCGAAGAGAAAACGCAAAACGACAGAGGTCGCGTCGAATTCAATTTGACATTGTGTCGAAATCATATCGACGCAACTCGACGCTACGTCGAGTTCTTATCGACGCAGGTGAAGACGACAGACGTCTTGTCGACGCAAGCGTCGAGAACTTATCGACGCAAGGTAATTGCTTCGAGTTCTTATCGACGCAACTTCAGTCGACGCAAGTCGGGTGCGTCGAGTTCTATTCGACACAACTCCAACTACATCGAGCTTGTCGACGTCACTTCGAGTTCTATTCGACGCAACTCCGACTTCTTATTCGACGCAGCTCCGAATAAAAATAGTGAAACTATTTTGTACAAAAATACAATTCAATTATTCCCCAAATCCCAAATCTGGATCCAGTCCGATGCGCGTGAGCGCGCGTGTGGTTCATAGTTACTCCTTATATTCCTTTGAACAAATAAGAAAAAGTGAATACATTTATGTACTTACTAACAAGAATGAAAATTGGCAAGGTGAGACTAAATGTTCATCCTTCCTTTCATGAAAGCTTTCTCTCCAAATAATTTGGATTCCCTTATTTGATTTTGGAGCTTTTCATCAAATATGAGGAGCCAAACACCAATCACCATAAATAAACCCCATTTTCCGGCAAGGCGAGCGCTAGCGAAGAAAATGAGATGTTTTCTCTTTCCAGGCTTCAATAAAACATCATAAATTAAATGTTTTAATTACAAAATTTTTAACAGAACCTTCCAGCAATATTTTCAAGTGGTGAAGAAGAAAAGTCGAACTACCCTCCTCTACATACCCTTCTTCTTTGGGGTATGCAAGCTTCTCCAATGATTCCACGAAGTATTCTTCTTTCCGCCTCTTCCCTTCTCTATTAAGTAGCGTGAGGCCTAAGGGAAAGCTCGGGGCGGCACTCGCGACTGTTGTATCTTCATCCTGATTCATTCCAACTAGTCACGTAGCAGCAATCAAGTCTAAATGAGTAAGCGGTGAATCTATCCTAAAGATTTTGTTGCCCCAGAATTCGATAGAAAGATGAAGATATGGAGGTCAGCTTGGTCCCAAAAATATCGGCCGAGCCTGAATTTTCCTCGATAGCCTCGTCAAGTGGGAGGCTGGGAGTAAAAACTCTTCAACAAAAGTGTTTGCTAATAACAAAAGTGTTGGCTAATAGCCGTTGACAAAAATGAATGTCTGCCAATAGCCACGATTTGCTAATAGCCAAACATAAATTGTGTATAACAATCCCCTTTAAAAATCAAAGATAAGTTATTCGACATCATGCGCTTGTTATGGAGAGATAATTATTTACGACCACACACAATTCTCACCGTGCGGGATAAAATACAGCCCTACTATCCGCGATCCTATCATGGAGATTTTTTTTGTGAAAATACAGGTTTAATACGACAGTATTTTCGATCAATCACGCTTAAAAAATCTTGCTTGCGGAAATCGACGGACTGATAACATATAAACGGAGCCGTTTTTTGGTGCGTTTCTCGCAATTAGCCACACGTACGAGAATAATTACAGCCGTATGATCGTGATTTCAAAGGCTGAAATGACCTGTGAAAATATACGATCGAATTTGTAGTATAAAATACTAATCATATTTTAAGATCAATCATTGATTCATTGACAGATAAATATACGGCGGGACGGGGAAATTTAGTATAAATGAGATCTCATAAAAGGTTAAAAGGGAATGTCGGTAATTTTCGATACCGACCAACATTTATACATCTGTACTTATTCCACGGTTTCCACCATCGGCCGAGTCTCGTTTCCTTCGTCTCGACCTCGCGTTCGTCTCTCTCCAGAAACCACCGCTCTCCGTTTCTACATTTTGACATCTACCCTGTTCTGAATTTTGATCTCCCCCTCTGCTGGTATTGAGCGGCGTCGCTGCGACGGCCGGGATCTGAAGCTAGAGCGAAGATGTTGGAAGATCAGGTTGCATTTCTCCTGCAGAAGTATCTAGGAAACTACGTTCGAGGCCTCAACAAGGAAGCTCTTAAAATCAGCGTATGGAAGGGTACGATCTCCCTTTCTCCTCTCTTTCCCCTTTCAATCCGTTGGAAGCAACCTAGGTCTTATGAATTTGTCGAGAGGACAAGCGAAGCCGAAATATCTGTAGATATATTTGTTCCAATTATTTGTTATAGAGTGATTCAATCCGTTCAGGATTTACCCCATGTTCTTCTTTTATAACTTAAAATTAATCTCAATAATTGCAATTAAGTGTGTTTGGTCAGACTTTCTCTTAGAATAATCTTACTAATTTTGCAAGTTTTCGATTTCCTTCTAAGAAAATAGTTTGCTTTTGACCTTGTGGCTCCACTTTGTAACTAATTAAATGCTATGCTCATTTCTTGAAAGAAATATTTGTCAGTGCAAGATCATATGCTATAATAAAACAAAATATAACCCTCCCATTGTGTTTCTATTTCTTATCTCATACCCGCCATGAATCCATCTATATTTGTCACCACCCATTGTTTTCCAGTCTTCCTCATGTAGATGTTGTAGTAAGACATCCATCTCTTCCGTGATCTTTTAATTTATTTTATAATCCATATTGAGAAAAATAATCACTAACCATGTTTATAATATCCTCACTAATGATTATATTATTAGTAATCTCCCTTTCAATAAGCTTATTGTAGCACTCAGCTAATTCACCATCACACTTCGGGCTTTGCCGATGCCTATGTTACAACTCAGAATTGTTTGAAGGGCACTAGAATGGTATTCAACATTAGGTCATCAAACTCGTAGATAATCCACATTGAATCACAAGGCCTTAACAACAAATGTTTGATGGTCCCAACATACTGATCACAAAGCTAAAATGCTAAATAAATTTTTAAAACAAATTACATTGAGTTTGGCCACAAAAATGACTACAAAGAAGACACATAGACATATTTACAAAGTGTAGAAGCTTGTATGTATTTCTCACGTTATTAAATACAAGGAGGGAATACATATTTATAGGAGAGAAGAGAGGAGAGAAAATCCTATACACAATGTGGGACTAAAGGAGAGAGAGAAATAAATGCACTCATAAATACAATAATGGGCCTATCTATGGGCCTTTGATATGGGCTTTTCTAACACTCCCCCGCAAGCTGGAGCGTACAAATCGTAGGCGCCAAGCTTGGATAAGCACTGATGACAGAGAGTACTGGACAGTGCCTTTGTGAGGACATCCGCAACCTGTTCAGTACCCGGAACATGCTTCAATTCAATCTTCTTCATCTGGACTTTCTCTCGAATGAAGTGGCAGTCTACCTCAATATGTTTTGTTCTCTCGTGAAAGACGGGATTCTTGGCTATGTGTATTGCAGCCTGGCTGTCACAGAGAAGGAGAGCAGGTGCGGGAAGCTTCATACCAAGATCCGTGAGAAGGCTTTCAAGCCACGTTAGTTCTGATACTACTGATGCCATTGCCCGATATTCTGCTTCAGCTGAAGATCGTGCAACTACTGCTTGTTTCTTGCTCCGCCAGGTGATCAAGTGTCCTCCAAAGTAAGTGCAAAAATCACTTGTTGATCGCCGATCATCTATGGACCCAGCATAGTCAGCATCTGAATATGCGACTAGATTTGGAGTTGAAGACGAGGTTTTGTACACAAGGCCTTGACCAGGAGCTGTCTTAAGATATCAGAGGATTCGTTCAACAACCTGCAAGTGAGAACTCCGAGGGCATGCATGTATCGGCTGACAATACCTACAACAAATGATATATCTGATCTTGTCACTGTGAGGTAGATCAATTTTCCGACCAGACGGCGATAATACTCCGGATTTTGCAGCAGAAGATCAGCGTCAGATGCCTGAGCAGAAATCTTGTGATTTACATCCATTGGAGTGTTGACTGGCTTGCATCCAGAGTAACCTGCATCGTGGAGAAGGTCGAGGCAGTATTTCCGCTGAGAGAGGACGAGACCATCAGATCGTCTGGCGACTTCTAAACCCAGGAAGTAGTTGAGATTTCCTAGATCTTTTGTCTGAAAGGCAGTGCTGAGATGTTGTTTGACCTTCTGCATCCCTTTGACGTCATCTCCAGAAATGACGATGTCATCCACATAAACTAGCAGAATGACTATTCCAGTTGGCTGATGGCGAATGAACAGAGAGGAATCTGCCGAGCTCTGTTTGAAACCAAGTACCCGAAGTTCCTTACTGAACTTGTTGAACCAGTTCCGCGGGGATTGTTTGAGACCATACAGAGATTGCAACAATAGGCAGACCAGTGACTCCCCCGTGGTCTCAAACCCGGGAGGTTGTTCCATGTACACCGTCTCCTGTAGATCGCCATTGTGGAACACGTTTTTGATGTCCAATTGATAGAGGGGCCACCGTCGATGTACAGCAACAGAGATGAGCACACGAACGGTATTCAGTTTCGCCACCAGAGAAAAGGTTTCCTCATAGTCAATGCCATGTTGTTGAGTATATCCACGAGCGACCAAGCGAGCTTTCAGCCGATCAATAGTGCCATTGGGAGCATGTTTGATAACGAAGACCCATTTACATTCAACTGTTTTCTGACCCGGAGGGCGGGGTACCAGAGTCCAGGTTTTGTTTGCCCAGAGAGCTGTCATTTCCTCTTCCATGGCAGCGCGCCAGCCAGGGTGTTGGAGAGCCTCCTGCACTGAGTGAGGAATAGCCACAGTAGACAAAGAAGTAGCAAGAGTTTTAAGTGGAGGGGAGAGACGATGCAGGGATACGTAGCTCGCCATTGGATGAGCGGCGGACTCTGTTACCGGATCAACAGGACTTGGAGCCCCAGAGGACGAGGACGACTGCGTAGGGGCAACGGGGCGGGAAGTGCGTCGGGAATAGACCTGGATAATAGGCGGCCGGTAGGGAGGCTGAGTAGGGAGTGGTTGTGGCAGAGGTGGTGGAGGAGGCGTGTTAACCGGGATGATGGGTCGCATGACGGGTTGTGGGAGAGAAGGTGATGGAGAAGGTGTTGCTGGAGCTGGAAAGAATGACAGGTCTTCTCGGAAGGTTACGTCAGCGGACACCGAAATTTTCCGAGTGAGAGGAGAATAACAGACATAGCCTTTCTGTGTATGAGAGTAGCCAACAAACATTTGCTTAGTCGCTCTGGGATCGAGTTTGTCCGTAGATGGTCCCATGGAGTGGACGTAACACGTACAATCGAAAATTCGAGGTGTGAGAGGGAAGGCCAGAGTAGAGGGAAAGAGTAAACTGAATGGACTGGCATTGTTGAGTACGGAGGAGGGAAGACGGTTTATAATGAAGCATGCGGTAGATATCGCAAAGTTCCAATAGACCTTAGGAACGTTCATGTGAATCATGATCGAGCGGGCCATATCAAGGAGATGTCGGTTCTTCCGTTCGGCCACACCGTTTTGTTGAGGGGTGTAAGCACACGAGGTTTGATGAATAATCCCGAATTCAGAGCATAAGCTGGAAAACTCATTGCCAGTGTATTCGCGAGCATTATCGGTGCGCAGCGTTTTGACGGTGGTGGAGAAGTGAGTGCGGGTTTCAAGGATAAACGCCTTAACACACGAGGTAACTCAGAGCGTTCGCGAAGTAAGTATAGCCATGTTGTGCGGGAGTAATCATCAATAAAAGTAATAAAGTAATGAAATCCAGAGATACTACAAATTTTATAGGGACCCCAGATATCAGAATGAATAAGATCAAAAGGAGCGGAGCTCCGAGTACAAGTTACAGGAAAGGATGAACGCGGCTGTTTGCCGAAAATACATGATTCACATTGAAATGTAGAAAAGATACATCGGAGATTGCCTTCTTGAGGATAGGGAGGGGAGCATGGCCAAGACGCTGATGCCAGTCAGTAGAAGAGACAGAGGCGAGGATGGTGGGAGAGTCGTCGAGAAGGTAGAGCCCGTTGTGCAGCTGCCCTTTACCAATGGTAGTCCCCGTCCGTCGATCCTGTATCAGAAAAGAAGTACGTGAAAAAGTGACGGAGCAATCCAAATCAGTAGTGAGACGGCTAACAAGAGTAAGTTAAACGGGGAGCCCGGAACATGGAGTGCCGAGCGGAGAGAAATGGATGGGCTGAGAGATAGGTCAGCTGAGCCGGACACAGAGACAGTCGCTCCATTGGCCACAGTGATATACTTCGGATGAGGAGCACCCGAATACGTTGGCGGCTGAAGAGAGGTGATATGATGAGTGGCACCCGAATCCACTATCCATCGAGGACTAGTGGAGAGACAAACGATACCTGGGCTGGAGACGGAGGCGACCGAGGCAGGTGGAGTCATCATCCATTGGAATTGCTGGAACTGTAGGCGGAGAGCCTCAAGATCGGCACGAGAGGCCGATGAGCTATCGTCAACGACTGCAGCAGTCGGTCGTGGAGGAGGAGGAGGGTTGCCAGTCTTCCGAAAGCTGGTGGACTCATAATGGCCATCACGACCACAGAACGAGCACTTCGGCCGTCCTCGTCCACCACGGCCCCTTCCACGGTAGGCCGACCGACCTCCTCGGCTAGAAGGAGGAAATGAAGGAGTAGGGACATTTTGGAGAAGAGCCGGTGAGGGAGGAGCAAGGGCCTCCGGAGGTTGTGATACTTTGAGTAGCATGGAGCAGACAACCGATAAGGAGGGAGTGGGAGTCGAGGCCAAGACTTGTGCCCGAATACTCAGAAGATGTGGAGGAACACGGGCCATTAGCATAGCAATACAGACGGCCTCCCTTTGCGCGCGCTGAGTGGCATGATCAGAGGTGGGCGGCTGGTGTTGAAGCCATGCTTCGGAGAGTGACTTGACCCGAGCGACAACAGAGGTAATGTTTGGTCCACTGGTGTCCAGAGCCTGAAGGTCAGAGATAATGTCGAAGAGACTTTGAAGGCTGTCCTTGCCGGAGTATAAGGAGTGGAGCTCGTCCCACATCCCTTTGGCCGTGGGCAGGTACATGACCATTTCATATGGTTCGCCCTCCAAAGAGTTAAGGATCCAGGTCTGGACCCGACCGTCATTCTTGAGCCACTCAGGAGGAGTAGGAGCCGGGGGATCATTGGTAAGATGAGCCAGAAGTCCCTTGGCCTGGAGGACCCGGCGGATTGAGTGACCCCAAGGAATGAAGTTTTTCTTCCCGGAGAGGGAGAGAGTAGTAATTCGCTGCTCATCACGGAGCTCACTAGGAGGGTGCTGTTGGACGGTCTCAGTGGGCAAAGGCGAGGAGTGTTGTTGGACGGTCTCAGTGGGCAAAGGCGAGGAGTTCGCAGACGAGCCCATTATATCAGAGAAAGCGGCGGACTGCAGGGAAGAGATCAAGCCGGCAGGAAGGATAGCTAGACCGCACGGTCACGGTGAGCACACCAGGTAGAGGGATACGATCGCTGCTAGAAGCTCGGAAAAGGGAGCTCGCAGAGGGAGCGTGCTGGAGGTCGCTGGAGGTCGCGGGAGAGCGCGCTGGAGATCGTGCTGCTAGCAGAGGAGACCGCTGGAGAGCTCGCTGCGAGCAGACCGTGCGAGAATACCAGGAGGTCGCTGGAGATTGCTACCAGGAGGGCGCTGGAGATCGCTACGAGCAGAGGATTCCAGGAGGTCGCTGTGATGAGGTCGGTGGAGGAGATCGCTGCGGCTGGAAATCGCAAGAAGAGCTCGCGGCGGCTGGAGATCGCTGCGGCTGGAGATCACTGCGGCTGGAGGCTGCGGCTGGAGATCGCAAGAAGAGCACGCGGCTGGAGATCGCTGACCGCAGGAAAGGAGATCGCCTGAGCTGCTGCGGGCAGAGCAGAGAAGCGGAAGGAAGAGGAGATGGGTCCCACGCGCCAAAGGAAGCAGGCTATAAAAGCCAAGAATAGAGGGAAGCGTGGGAGGCTGGGAGCAATGCTGGAAGCAGCGGCAGGAGGGGCGGTCTCAGAAAATGAGATCGCCAGAGGTCGACAGGGAGGGTGGGCGGTCAGAAAACGGGAGACTGGAAATTTTGGACCGATGCTTTGATACCATGTAGAAGCTTGTATGTATTTCTCACGTTATTAAATACAAGGAGGGAATACATATTTATAGGAGAGAAGAGAGGAGAGAAAATCCTATACACAATGTGGGACTAAAGGAGAGAGAGAAATAAATGTACTCATAAATACAATAATGGGCCTATCTATGGGCCTTTGATATGGGCTTTTCTAACACAAAGGAGTACATAAATCCCTCTCTAACCGACCATTAGAATCCTTTTGTTGAAAAGTAACGTTGTCGGTCAAAGTTGAATCAAGTACTCTTTTATGCCTATCAGACACCCTAAAGGGTTCTTTATGGGTTCGACCATACCTTCATGCAATTTAGCACTGCTAAATTATTTTTATAAAGGAAAATATCTGAAGCAATATAGTTGAACATACATATGATAAGAAGTGCAAGAAATTAGGTTGTTCATAAGTTTATTTTTGCATACAGTCAGATCTTTGCTTGAAGTGTTAATTACTCCAAGCACGGGATATACATTATGTGATTGGGGACAACTAATCTACATTAACAGATCACGACATTGCATTTCACCACTTGAGCAACAACATCATAACATATATTATAGTACTACAACCATTGTTTTAAATGTCCTCCGACATGTCCGACATGTCTCCCGACATGTCATTTTTTAGGGCAAAACGATATGTTTTTCTAAAAAAATAGATTATGTCTTTTTGTAAAATATAGTCCGACATGTCCGATTTTTTCCGATATATCGGCCGACACGACTTTTAAATATATCGCCCGCTATTTTATTTTATGTTATATTAGCAGACTAGCATCATATGTAAATCGCTTATGAATATTATATTATGTATGTTTAAATCGATTAGACTTATTGTTTCGATTTTTTAACGTTTTAGTCGTACAACCAATTGTGTATAATTGTTTCACAATTTTTAATTTCATATTACAAAAAATATGAAAATATTTAATACATTTATTTAAAAATATATGAAAATATTTAAATCTTCTTTATTTGCAATAAACTTATTGTTATCAAAATAAAATTATTGCATACTATATATTAAATATATTTTACAATGTATCATTTTGTATTTGTTAATAATATTTTATCTTAGGTACTATTTGATTTTATTTTGTAATATAAATGACTTGTTTTTGCTATATTATTTTTTGTTAATAATAATATCTATTTGCTATATTATTTTTCTATTTTTATAACATATAATTATAGTTAATATACATAAAAATAAAAAAATTATTTATAAAACATGAAAATCCGATATTTTAAAATATCTCCGACATGTCTCCGACTTCCGACACCCGACATTTAAAAACTCAATCCGATATGTCGCCGACATCCGATATTTAAAACATTGACTACAACCCATACCGCGGGTTGTAAGTGAGTGCTGACTATGTGACATTGCTCTGGTACCGAATGAGATCTAATCAATATGCGAGCAATCCGCTAACATGTTTGAAATCTCCATGAGACATTTGCGACATTGTGGAAGTATGAGATGCATCTCAAATCATCCAAATGTGTTTTTGGTGTCAGTAAAGGGAAATTTTTGGGACACATACTGACACCTCAAGGAATTGAACCTAATCCCGACAAAGTGAAAGTCATCCTAAGTATGTCTCCCCTCAAAGCCCTAAAGAGGTGCAACAAATGACAGGAAGAATCGCAGGGCATAGTCACTTAATATCACGATGGAGTAAGTGTGCTCTGTTCGTCATAACCCTCCGAGGAGCATCTAAATTTGCATGGACTGAAGAGTGCGACAAAGCTTTCACCGAATTATAGTAACAACTGACTTCTACCCCTCTATTACAGAGCCTAAGAGAAGGTGAAGAACCCGAGGCTGTGAGTTCGGTATTAGTCAGTGAAGAAGGAAATAAGCAGTTTCCCATTCATTATGTGAGCAAAACACTTAAAGAAGCGAAAACTTGATATCACATCTTCAAGAAGCTGATTGTTGCGTTGATTATCTCCGCTCGAAGGCTCCACCCCTACTTTCAAGCTCATTCAATCGAAGTAATCTCCAATCATCCTCTGAAGAATATTCTGGAGAAGCCTTGTCTCATCATCTCCGAGTATTTTGCACCCGACCATTCGTGACCCAGAGTAATCTTCAACCAGTAGTACCCCCATTTTCTCCTTTTTAGATTGAAGAGGGGGACTAAATACATTTTTTGCCCCAACACTCATCCCTACCATTAATCTTACCATACAATTTACCAAGAAGCTTCAGGCATTAGCATTAGGATATCCGTTGGTACCGTTTGGATGAGAGAATGGAGGCATAATGGCCTGAAATAGCCTTTGTCCCATCCAAACAGTCTTCTAGCTAATTTTGAGGCCATGTAAAGTTACGGTCCTAAACTCATAGAAGAGGAATCGTTACCCTCTTGGATTTTCTTCCGATCATGGAAAGTTTGAAAGAACTAATGGAGGACATTCAGAAGAAGCCGATCTACGCTCGAATGGGCTCGAATTGTCGATCCGACCTCCCAGTACCAATGGCGGGTCTTCTTCCTCCTCTTCCTCCAAGTCTCCCCTCTCCACTCTAACTTTCTCACACTCTAATCAAAAGAGAAATGAATGGAGTTAGAACCTATAATAGAGACCTGAGGCAACTGGGGAGACCTTTCCAGCCTTCAGATCAAGAGGATCCACGATCAATGGCTGGAAAAAATGGCTGCTCGAAATATTTATGCCAATCACATGCCCCGTCCACATGTCGTGTGCTCCCTCTAGGAAGTACTCGTAGGTTATCTATGAAAAATGATAAAACTACGGGGTTCATCTTAGTGTAGGATGAGTTGAGCAAAACAAACAATATCTATGATGTTGTGGGTTGGGCTGTTACATCTATTTACGACAATAATCTTTTATTTTAACTCTTTGTCCACTACTAACCATTACCCCAATTCTTGTTATTCACCTTTCTTACATACAAAAACTTATAACCATTCTCAATGTCATTGAATTTTTGTACTTTCCGGTTAAACAGCCAACACTTACTCGTTTTCTCATCATTTTGTCCACCAATTCTATAGTTTTACCATTTAGAAGGTAGTTTTTTTGCTTGATTTTGTAAATAATAAGAAAATATGTGCTGATATTAGGATCGATGAAACACCAAAAGAGCGTGAACGGGATGTGCAATCCCTCTTGATTTGTGTCACAACTTTCAGATGATTTAGAATAAACATGAGACTTATCTTGTGGTATTTCCTTGTTGTAAGTGCTACGTATGTAGGATTTGGCATTGTAAATGTGGAACTTTTTATTTTATTTTAATAGGAAATGGAAGGTGGAGTAGAATCGACTCTGAAACATTTATCTTTGCATCAATTATTTTCTTTACAAGTTATTTTTAGGTGAATTACTAGACGTGAATAGCTAGACCACCTTTAGATGTAGTTCACAACTCTTCAACTTGTCCTAGTGCAGTTATTAAACTGTATTGTAAAAACAATTGATCAATCAAGCTGATAGAAGTCTATTAAACTCGAATTAAGCTTTATTATTGATTTTGATTCCTTCGCGCTTCCTACCTTTCTTACAGTTTTTGCTTTATGGTCTCATACAACTTTTTGTGATTTAACTTTTGTTGTAGGAGATGTGGAACTAACCAACATGCAGCTGAAGCCAGAGGCACTCAATGCGCTAAAATTGCCAGTGAAGGTGAAGGCTGGATTTCTCGGTTCTGTGCGGCTCAAGGTTCGGAAGATCTCATTTACTAAATTCACCACAATTTGTAGTTGATTTGATTATTCTTGTCATGTTGCACATGTATAGGCTCCTCTTCTGTCACTGTATTGCCCCTTTAATTTTTGCTAATATGGAAATTTTTTTGTTCATGTTGTAAGAAATATGCTTGACTTGCATTTTGGTTTTCGAATTAGGGAGCATTTGAACTCCTACGATGGGTTTTGTTGAGGAATCATTCCGAATTCAATCATTAATATCTAAACTGAATATGGGTTTGATCAGATTTCTAATTGTATCATGTTCAAGCTTAGAAATATGAAAGAAATCTATACAGACCTAGCATCTAGCATTTATTTTGAACTGTAGCTGCCAGGGATGGGGTTGGGAAATAAAGAATGATATGTCGTAGCGCATCTTAGCATGCAAAGTTGTATCTTGAGGTACAGATCCTGAGTGATTAGTGATGGTAATAAATAGATGGAAAGAAAATAAGTGACAACAGGAAGGAGAATGTTGGCACACAAAGAATGGGTAAAGGGAGGTAACCCAGGTGATGTTAGCTTATGAATTTGTGCCTTTGATGCTTCATCAATTAAGCTAATTTGTGTGGCTATCTTTGATTAATATAGAATAAGAGTCTAGGAAGGAGGAAGTTGGTTGTCAGGGAAAGAGGAGAACATTGATCTGTTAGAGAGATATAAAAATATGATAAAATTGTAGCTTTAGTCATCTCTTTATGGGGCATATAAATGAGGAGAGATACATACAAGAACGGGATTGTACAATGTGGGACTAAACCCATATGACTAGTACTTGACACCCCCTCAAACTTGTAGTGTGACGAATGCTGAGTTTGAAAGTGAGAAAAAGACAAGTATAGACTTGTGTTCTTCTTGAAGTGCATGAGAATCAATCATCGGGAGTTTTCCCAAAATGAACTTGTGTCTATGAATGGTGTGAGCTTTGGTGAAAAAGTTAGCTGTCTACAATTAATATGAAATGTGTGGTAGTAAAATTGTTTTACAATGGTATTACTGGTGAACATCGTGATAAACAATCGCTATGGGCCTGTTTGTTTGGCTTGAATTGGGCCAGTTCCAATTCTGCTGTTCGTTTGACCTGTTTTTTCTGATGGAAGTGGTTTTCAAAAAACCCTAACCCCAAAATCGACCATTTTTGGTCGGTTTTGGGGAGTGCTCGACAGAGCCTTTCACGATTTCCGGCTTTTCCCTTTCGCGAGCCTCTTCTGCCTTCCCTCTCCAGCGAGAGTCCAGCTTATCTCCGGCCACTTCACCCTTCTCCTCTCCGGCGAATGTCCAGCTACTCCTCTTCGACAAGGTGGTCCTCCTCTTCTCCCGTTTTCACGCTTTTCTGCGTAGTTTCATTGGAGATCTGGAAAAAATTTCTTGTTAATTGCTTCATGACAAGGATATTAGATCTCTCCTTGGACTCGAGTTTATGAAAAATGAGGCGAGCTTTATGAATACTATTTGTATCTTTGGGATTTATCGAAGCCCTGATTGTTCCCAGAGCTCTGTTTTGTCTTTTGTGCGCTTCTTTTCATTTGACTTCCTGTTTATTTAACTCAAAATATGGTGCATAAGAATGTGTCACTGCATATTCTTTGTTCTAGTTTTTTTTTTCTGGTTCATCTAACGCAGTTGCCCTGCTCCCTCCAACTAGATACCCTCTTTCTCTACAATAATTAAAGCCCTGCATGCCTACTTCCGAATCCTGATGTCTTCTTCAATGAGGTGCCATCCGATTTGTTTGTTTGTGTTTGTGTGTGTGTGTGCCATTTTAATGCATTTTTTGAAGGTATATTAGCAACTCCTGTCTTTGAATTCCATCCTGCAACCGAGCAGAAATATTGGTAGATTCAATTTCTGAGGTTGAAAATCTTCCTGCAAACGAACACAGGAATTGGTTTTGGCCCAATTCCAAAACCTCTGCACCGTAGGTTTCTGGCCAAAACCAATTCCTGTCAATCAAAACCTACCAAACGAGCACACCCTATGCGTTTTATGAAAGTGGATTAAATGCAATTCTAATAACATTTGTATTGCCACAATATAAGGGTGTAGGATTAGAAATAGGAATGCTAATGTAGTTTAAATTGGAAATATTTTGAAAATAAATTAAGAAACTTAACTAATTAATTTGTTGGAGTTATCGCATTTACGAGTTAATATCGTTGTCCTGTCTATGTATTAGAGTCTCTAGGTTTATGATTATTTGGATCTATGTCTTTAGTCCCACACGTGCTATTCATGTTTCTTGTGTCCTTGTAATCCGTAAATACCCCTTAAAGGGAAGAATAAACTTGCACCTTCTATTTTTCTATATTTCAACATGGTATCAGAGCAGGAATATTTTCCTCCCTAAGATTTTCTCTCGGTCCCGTGAGCATGGCTTCTGCCCGCTTCTGATCGGTGACCCAACCTTTGAGCCCGCTTCCGCTTCCTGATCAAAGCTCGCTAGGCGTATACACGTCTTCTCTTATGCCTTAGATTATCAACGTCGAGCCCGTCGCAGATCACTTTGAGCGGAAGAAAAATCTTCTGGCCTCGACGATCTCCTTCCAGATCCCACTGTCTGGCCTGCTGCAGAACGAGGGTGTTCCTGTAGATTTCTTGGACGACAGTCCAGTCCAGATCCGGTCGGTCCAGATCCAGTTCCCATCGTTGCTTCTCCTTCCAGGGTGTCGTCTTCTCGCAAATGATGGAGATTCTTGATGGTTTGTTTGTCTTTTTGTTGTCTTCCTCTGTCCGTTATATCGTTCCTGTTTATGTCGTACAAATATTAGTTTTTTGTGTGTTTCCTTATGCCTAGATGCACATATGTCCCACGTGAGGTGAGTGTTAGAGATGAAGACGACTTGAACCCCCACTATGTTTGACCCCACGGTGGAATTCGTCAGAGTGGATCCCACATGTTGGATATGCTCATCATGAATGTTGCGCCTCACCACTAACTCGTCAAAATAATCTCTATTCTCAACAATAGACATGGATCCTTGATGTAAATTAAATACTTGCTCGAGGAGACGACTCTTATATGACGTCAGCAAATACTTGTGACACAATCTCCCTGCATCTCCACCCAACTAGTTATGGGGCGAAGAAGATCTCACACAAGGGTCCTCTTAATGCTATTCGAGTATTTTTTCGCCTGACCTAGCAATCTAAGGTTCACAAATCTGACGCGTCACCCACCGAATTACTCAAAGTGATCTAGATAATATCCCATGTCCACGAGCCAATAACTAAATGCCTTAGGACTCGACAAACCATCAAGCGGTGGTGCAACCCTACAAAATCAAGGCTCTCCTCAAAACGATGATCATCGTAGTAGCTCCTCCTACCATAATCTAGTCGCGTTGAAGGGTAAACACGATCTCTATGAGCGATGGATCGGGGACGAGGATAATAATTATAATAGTATGACGATATCCCCGAAGGAACTCTATGGGCTCGAATATAGGTGGGCTCTGGTTCCTCAAATAGAGGATTGAAGTAGTAACATCTACTATGATATGACATAAGGTGATATATAGACTCTAGTCCCGCGTATCTTAAACTAAGCCCGAACCTGGGGCTCTGATACCAAACAGACGCAGGACGAATGCATCAAAAGTATATGTTGACTCTATAAATGACTAAATGAATTAGACATGAATCCGACTACTAAACTTGCAACAATGAACGTTATAAATAATACGACATAAAAATCAGAATCTAAGCAAAAATTCTAGAAAGGTAACAAATATTGTAATACACATGCAAGAGGATTAGAAAATCAATACTTGAACGAACAAAATCCAACAAGTCAGAGGATAATATTTGATGCAGTGACAGGCTGACTCGAGGCGGACACGCTAAATGCAAACCTGAATGCAGTGTGTGGTGGTGCGGATGCAAAAGACGGCCCGCACAAAATTAGCAACAATAATTGATTATTACAATACTAACAGAAGCACAAGAATTCACCAAGCTTGTAGATGTCGGCGGACATGTCATTTTTGAGGGGGAATCGACATGTTACCGCCACATATCACGAAACTGGCGTTTTCCAGTATTGCGGCCGACATGTCGGACATGTCGGCCCGTTATGGCGGGTTATGACGACCATTAGAAATTAATAAGTTATTTTATTAAATTTTATAATTAAATCAGTTTTTATTATATACTTATATAGTTATACTACGTTTGCCCGTCACGACGACTCCTCATCTCCCTCGCGTCCTCCTCACGATGGTCTGGGCTCTCGTCTTCTTTGCTTTCCCTAATCTCCGCCTCTGGCTCTCGTCTTCTTCGCAGCTCTCCTTTGGTTACACTTCAATATTTTGAAAGTATGCAACATTTATTATTTATTACAAATTGATTAAACATTTTGTTAGTAGTTTCATTTTCTAATATGAATTTTAGTGTATACTTCATTAAATAAAATAATTATCATCTAATTAAAAAAATATTATGATATATAATATATATATACATATAATATTACAATCCGACATTTTGAAATGTCCCCGATATATCCCCGCAATCCAACATCCGACATAAAAAACCCAAACCGACATGAGTCCGACATCCGACATCTGCAAGCTTGGAATTCACAATTCTAATTTGAAACAAACAAACTCTGTTCGCAATCAACCGAGGTGCAAATAATTTAAACGCACGCAGAATCAACCCTGCAAGTCAGAAGGAGTCCAGTACTAATAGCAAATAAAATACACATTCACACCATATATAGTGCGAAGTACACAATAGTAGAAAATAACAACTCAAACAAAGACTTACACGTATAGGTGGTGGCAACAACGGCTGGATGCAGTCATCTAGGGTCGCTGTAGGGTGGGAACGACTCCAAGAGTGGGTTCTAGACGAGTGGGGGGCTCGGGTGGGGTATGTGGGGTTGAGTGAGGGCGGCGGGTTGTTGTTGGGACTCACATTGAGGGAGTAAGGAGGGGCTGGCAGTAGAGTGGGAGGCTTTGGAGAGGGGCTGCGACTAGAGAGGGCGGCAGACTGGTGGGGGGAAGAGGAGATGGCTGCGGCTAGAGAGAGGCGGCAGACTGGTGGGGGAAGAGGAGATTGTTGCGGCTAGAGAAGACGGCGTGCTGGTCGGGGAAGAGGAAGCGCTGCGGCTAGAGAAGACGGTGGATTGGTCGGGGAAGAGGAAGGGCTGCGACTAGAGAAGATGGCGGGCTGGTCGGGGAAGAGGAAGGGCAGCGGCTAGAGAAGACGGCGGGCTGGTCGGGGAAGAGGAGATGGCTGCTGCTAAAGAAGACGGCGGGCTGGTCGGGGAAGAGGAAGGGGGCGGGGCTTACCCTGGAGTCGCACCAGGGGAGGGAGACCTTCCGTCGTCGCATCAGAATCGCGTGGACCGACGGCAGAAAGTTGCGCTCTAACCTTCTTTCCCAAACCGTGAGCCACACTCCTATATACTTAAACAACTAGGGCACCCAATCGTGCGGCTCATATCGTCCGGTCCGATCGGGAAGAGGAAGAGCTGCGGCTAGAGAAGACGGTGGATTGGTCGGGGAAGAGGAAGGGCTGCGACTAGAGAAGATGGCGGGCTGGTCGGGGAAGAGGAAGGGCAGCGGCTAGAGAAGACGACGGGCTGGTCGGGGAAGAGGAGATGGCTGCTGCTAAAGAAGACGGCGGGCTGGTCGGGGAAGAGGAAGGGGGCGGGGCTTACCCTGGAGTCGCACCAGGGGAGGGATACCTTCCGGCGTCGCACCAGAATCGCGTGGACCAACGGCAGAAAGCTGCGCTCTAACCTTCTTTCCCAAACCGTGAGCCACACTCCTATATATACTTAAACAACTAGGGCACCCCAATCAGACGTCTCATATCGTCCGGTCCGATCGGGTGTCAAATACAACTAAAATAAAATAAAATGATACATCAAACTAATTCAGAACGACCATCCGGACGCAACCGTGAACTCGGTTCATCCGAACGGGTGGAGGTTCACCGCCTCCTGCAGGAATAGACGTGCGTCGGGCGTTACGCGCCATCAACTCCCCCCGGCTTGAAAGCACTCATCTCCGGTGAGTGAAGATGATCATACTCTTTATGTAGCTGCGGGACAAGTCTCTTGAGCTTCTCGGAAGAAATCCATGTCCCGTCGTAAAGCGGGCGACCACTCCAACGAACAAGATAACATATAATATCTCATGCTCCGGCGGTATGTCATGACCCATGATCTAAAGTATGTCACTAGTAAGAGTAAGTGGCTCTGACTGTAATGTATCTTCGTCTGACTGCTGAATCGGTGGAACCGTCGTTGGTGCCGGGTGACCCTCATGGAGCGACTCCTCGGGTGGGGACTGGGAAGGACTGACAGGGACCAAAGGAGGCAAAGACTCAGGTATGGGTGTGGAGAAAGGGTCCACATACACGCGCTCCTCGTAGTAAGGAGTCAAATCTTCTACGTTGAATACTCGGCTGATGCCCATACCATGAGGGATGTCAATCTCATATGCGTTCGTACCGATCTACCGCACGACTGTGTAGAGGCCCATTCGGCGAACGCTTCATTTCTTTTGTTGGTCCTTGCGGGACCCTCTCAGGTCGAATGCAAATCATCACTTGCTCTCCGGCCTCAAAATTTTGTTCTCGCCTGTGCTGATCTGCTCGGTCTTTATAATAATCATTACTAGATGCAATTTTCTTACGGACCGACTCATGAAGTGCATGCTCATGCTGAATGAAAGATTTAGCCGACTCACTGGGTCGTGACTCAAGAGGAACATCGATCATGTCAATAGCTTTTCTAGGTTCATACTCTAATATGATATGGAATGGACTCAAACCTGTAGACTTATTGACGGAACTGTTGTATGAGAACTCAGCTATAGGCAGAACGGAATCCCAGGTGGACGGACTATCCCCAACAAGGCAACACAATAGGGTCCCTAAACTACGGTTGACAACCTCAGTTTGTCCATCCGTCTGTCGGTGGTAGGCGGAGGAGAACTTCAAGGTTGCGCCCGTCTTCTTCCATAACGTCTTCCAAAAGTAACTCATGAAGCGGACGTCACGATCCGAAACTATGGAAGTAGGCAACCCGGGATACTTGAAAACCTCCCTAAAGAATAGCACTGCCACATGAGATGCGTCGGCAGTCTTTCGACAAGGGATAAAATGGGTCATTTTAGAGAAACGGTCCACCACCACATAAATCGAATCGAGTTTCCTCAAAGTGCGAGGGAGCCCGAGTACAAAATCCATACTAATGTCAGCCCAAGGTCGCAGAGGAACGGGTAATGGAGTGTACAATCCAGTGGGCTGGCGGGATCCCTTCGCAGTCCGACAGACTCGACAATGCCGGATAACCCTAGTAACGTCCTTCTTCCGTCCAGGCCAGAAGAAGCGATCATCGACTAACGCAATCGTCTTATCTCGCCCGAAGTGCCCAACTGCTCTGCCTGCGTGTAGCTCCCAGATGAGGAAATCTCGGAGGGACGTCTGAGGAACTCAGATGCGTGATCCCATGAATAAATACCTGTCAGAAATCGCGTAGCCTCAGTAGGTTGGGGGGGGGGGGGGGGTGTTCCTCGATAGCGCAACGTAAATCTCACTGAAATCTGGGCACTCTGGGTAATCATAAGCTAGTCGCTCAAAGCCCACTACTCAGGTGCTCATGGTGTGGAGGATACTGACTCGACGACTCAAAGCGTCAGCAGGGTTGTTCTCAACACCCGCTCGGTGCTTGAGAACATAATGATACTCCTGCATATACTCCACCCATTTCGCGTGACGGTGGCCTAATTTCTTCTGTGAATCGAGATATCTCAGAGCCTGGTGGTCCGAATACCGAACAAACTCCTTGTGCAGGAGAGTGGCGCCAATGGCGAAGGGCCTGTACGATGGCATAGAGCTCTCGATCATAGTTGGAGTACTTTTGTCGGGTGTCATTCAGTTTCTCACCGAAGTAAGCAACTGGATGACCTTCCTGACTAAGTACCCCGCCAATACCAACCCCAGACACATCACATGCCACCTCAAAGGCCTTGGAGAAATTCGGCAAGCGAAGAACAGGAGCAGAAGACAGTTTCTCCTTAATCTCCTCGAAGGCCCGCGTGGCGGCCTTCGTCCACACGAAATCGCCCTTACGGAGGCAGCTCGTAAATGAGGCCATAATATAGCTAAAGCCTCGGACAAACCTCCTATAGAAGGTGGCTAGTCCATGGAAACTACGTGCTTCATGAATATTCGACGGAACCCGCCCCTCACGAATGGATTTGACCTTGTCCGGGTCAACTGAGATACCAAAAGCGGAAATAATATAACCCCAAAAGTGGACAAACGCGGATAAGAATGAACACTTCTTCAGGTTGATGTACAAATGTTCCTTCCTAACACAAGACGAATGTGGTGTAAGTGATCGGTGTGGTCCTGGCTGTATATCAATATATCGTTAAAGTACTCTACCAGAAACTTACCCATATAGGGTCGCAGGACCTGCGCCATCACTCTCATAAATGTGCTGGGCGCGTTCGATCCGAACGACATAACAAGCCACTCATATAAGCCGTCCTTCGTCTTGAAGTCCGTCTTCCATTCATACCCCTCCATAACTCTAATCTGGTACCCACTGCGAAGATCAATCTTCGAGAAAATATGGGCGCCAGCCATCGAATCCAGGAGATCGTCGAGGTGGGGAATGGGAAAACGATACTTCACCGTGATTTTGTTGATGACACGACTGTCGATGCACATGCGCCAGCTCCCGTCCTTCTTCGGGGTGAGAAGGGCCGGTACAGCACATGGACTCAAACTCTCACGAATGAACTTTCGCAGAAGATCATCAACTTGCCGCTTCAGTTCAACATGCTTAGTCGGATTCAGGCCATAATGTGGCAGATTGGGCAAAGATGCCCCATGGATCAGATCGATCGCGTGCTGGATGTACCTTAACGGAGGGAGCTCATCAGGGAGCTCCTCGGGCATAATGTCTGCGTAAACATCCAACAACTGGCAAACATCTGGATCAGGGGTCTCGGTCTCACTAGGGACCTCGGATGAGTGGCGGCCACCACAAACATAACTCCTGCCTCTAAACTCTCTCTCAGAAAATCACCCTTCCTCAAAACGTGAAGAGGTCTCGATGACCCCGCGCTAACGAATGACTTAACCTTGCCCTTGGGAGGATCCCTGGGCTGGGTCGGAGTAAAGTGTAATCTTTCGACCTTTGTCGAAGAAGACACACATGTTGGACCGACCGTAACACGCGGCATCGCGGTCGTATAACCAGGGTCTTCCGAGTAAAACGTGCGTGACGTCCATAGGGATGACGTCACACCAGACCTGGTCCTCAGTGGATGCCAGGCTAATCGGTACCAGACATCGCTGTGTAACCTGGATGGTGGATTTGTCCACCCAAAGGACACGGTAAGGATGCGGATGTGGCTCGGAAGTAAGCTACATCCTCTCCAACCCTTTCTTGGCGATTATGTTTACGCAACTACCACTATTGATGGCGAGCTTGCAGGGACCTCCTGCGCCCGGGAAATACGTGAAGAAAATTGTAGTGCGTCGCCAATCCTCCTCGGCTCGTGGGGTGTGCAGAAGGCAACGGAGGACTCCTAACTCTAGCGACCTCTCAACGTCGCTCTCCCATCCCTACTATACAATGGCCGTAATCTCTTCGACGGCGGCATCCTCAGCCTCAGTGTTGGGCTCGCCCGAATCCTCAATCAGTAAATTCTTAGTCGGACATTGCGCCGCGAAGTGCCCTATGCCTGAACACTGATAACATTGGACGCCCCCAGGCTTGGGGCCTCCAGGGACAATTGCTTTCCCCATCACATCTGCGGGAGTGCGGGGAGGGGCAATGGTCGTGGTAGTAGTGGGTCTCCGAGTCGTGGTGGAATCAGGTCTAGAGGTGAACTGTCTCGGGCCAGCAGTGCGCAAATATTGCTCGTACTCGAGCGCGAGCTGAAAAACTTGCTCGACCGTCTCAATCCTGTGGGGAATCAGTTCCCTTCGGATGTCAGCCCTGAGTCCGGCCCGAAAGCGGGAGGCAGTGGCAATGGGCTCCTCTAGAGTATCACTACGGACCACCAACTCATCAAAGCGTGACATGTACTCGGCAACAGAAAGGGGCCCCTCTGTCGTAGTGCTTTCAACTGATCTATAAGCTGACCACGATAAGAAGCGACGAGGTATTTATCTTTCAGACGTTGCTTCATCTCGTCCCATTGGGTGACGGGGTAGTACCCGCCCCGCTCAAGCGATCTCTCCATGCTCGACCAATAAATCTTCGCCTGCCCTATTAATTTCATCTTGGCGAACCTCACACGCCTCTCGTCACTCATCTCGAACCAATCGAAATAATGATCCATGTCCATAAGCCAATTGCTAAATGCCTTCGGGTCCAGGTGACCGTCGAAGGAAGACGCATAGATGCGGATGCGCCGAGTGATATCATCTTCCTCGGGAGTCATCCCGCGGCGTGGCCCACGGTATTCGCCGTACTGGTCATCATAGTCGTAATCATATCGTGCGGGTGGGGGACTAGGATTTCTCCCTGGGTTCTGCCTGTTGGCACCAAAAATGTACTAAGCCCACACTTACTCAAGCCGAAGGATGAGGAGGGTAACTGTTGAGTAGCCGGTTACTTTGAGCTATCACTGAAGAGGTGAGAGAGGGAGAAAAGAGATGGTCACGAGCATGCGGAGAGACCAAATCTACCTGCCGCGACGAATGCCTCTCTTGCGGCGGGCAATGCCATTGATATAAAACTTGTATTACAACTGAGATTACATCCAGATGCATGAAAAATAATGCAAAGCTTGAAGGAAAGAGTTGGCGATCAGGAAAGAGGTCGCTGGGGTCGATGGGAGCTGATGGAGATCGCCTGACAGAGCTGAGACCGCCTGGCAAAGGCGAGATCGCCTGGCAGAGGCGAGATCGCCTGGCAGAGGCGAGATCGCCTGGCAGAGGCGAGATCGCCTGGCAGAGGCGAGATCGCCTGGCAGAGGCTAACGCTGAGGCTGAGGTTGCCTCGGTCTCAGAAATCGAGACCGCTCAGGACACCAGCTGGAGGCTGGAATTCCCCCAAGTCCCTTTCCCGCGTACCCCCTCCCCTCTATTTATAAATAGATTAACCATGAGTCCAAGATAAAAACCTGAGAATCCAGAAATCCAGAGATCCATAAATCCCAAAATGTTATGTATGTAATTTTATGGTACCTGAAAATATTAGTGACCAACAAATAATTGCCTAGTTATTTGACAGTGTATTTGGGTACATACTAAAATTAGTCTGTTTCTTTTGCAAGTAATATCACATCAACCTAACATCAGTTGTTACTTGTTAGTAATCTATCATAACCAATCCATTTCGAATGGAATCATCTATTTTAAAGCAAAGCAAGTCGATTAACTTAACAAGATATCATGACCATTAATGACAATCATCACAAAGTAACAGATTGGGCTACCACTGCACATCTGCGAATAATTCTAGCGAGATGTGGTCTTGGTGGGTTTTACGGTCCGAAAGAATAATCAGAGGTGGTATATCCACCCTTCACATCAAACAACAGAGGTGGTATATCTACCAGTTACATCCACGCAGTTTTTAGAGGTATTAATGCAAAAAGCAAAAAGTAAAGTAATGAAAAAAGCTTAAGACATAATTTGATAAATGTCTGCAGTGGAGGATACGACAGTGGATATGGATATAAGGTCTAATATATCTGACTGCTGAGAAAAATCTTCACGATGATAGCTGCCGGTAGAACCTGGATTACTATCTATGCTTATTACAAGTAAAGCTTGGAAAAGGAAAGATGCAGAAAACTCCAAACAAATGGGAGTTATATGAAACAGGAAATAAAGTGACATTCGATCTCATCCCTACTCTATGCGCTTCTTTTACTGAATGAGAAATTCTTTGCTCGTAACTTTATTTATGCTGGAGGAATGATCATCAGACTATTGAGCAAGATAATTCTGTAATTTTCCCGCTTTACATAGTTCATCTACCAGCTTCCGAAGAGCTCGACAATATTCTGTATCATGACCAATGTCTAAGTGATATTTGTAGAAGAGTTCGCCACGACGATTCTTAGCTTTTGATCTCATAGGGCGAGGTGTTCTAAACTATGACATATCTTGTATAATCAGAAGAACTCTTTCCATGAGAACATTAATCTGAGTATATTCTTCTTGATAATTTTCGAATTCAAGTGTTCTTGGATTGTAAGACTGAATAAGACAAGCTTCCAAAAATTCAGGTGATGTATCTTGCTGCGGGAATTGTGTATATGTATTCTGAGAAAAGGAGTAAGATCTGAAGTCTTTATCTTGCGGAATATTTTGTGACGAAGACGGATGTTGGTAATAAGAGTTCCTTTGCCATTGTTGGGTCATCTGATTTATAGAAGAAATGAAGTTAGGATTTACTGCTTCTGCTTCAACAAACTGATTTGCTATGTTGATAAGATGTCCATAAGACTTGGGTTTATTTCGGCTGACTTCAAATTTGAGAAAACCTTCTTTTAATCCGTGTATTAAGGCGATTTGATACAAATCCTGATTAGTATCAACAATTTCAAGTATTTTCTTTTGGAATCTGTCAACGAATTGAGCAAGAGTCTCATTATCCTCTTGCTTGATCTGAAAGAGAGCTGCTGGGCCTCTTTTCCGCTTCCTTGAGGTAGCAAACATCAAGAGAAGTTTTCTTCGAAGATCGTCGAAGCAAGTAACAGATTGAGGTGACAGCTTGTAAAACCATTCTCTAGCTTGACCTCTGAAGGATGTAGCTAATAATTTGCACTTGATCCCATCTGAGACAATTCTCAAAGAGATAGCTGATTCGAAAACTTGAAGATGGCTGACGGGGTCTTCTTCTTCAGAGAAGACTGTCAAACGAGGCTCCCGACGAATTCTATCAGTGAAGGGAGACGACTCTTCCTCCTCAACTAGAACGGGAGGAGTTGAGAGATAAGTAGTTGGAAAAGGAGCTGCGGTTGTTGCGACTTGAGGAGGTAGCTGCTGAGTGATGGTGATTAGAGCTTGGTTAATCGCATCCAACTGCTGGCGAGATTGCTCCAGCTGCTGAGCTGTCTCTCGGCAAAATTGCTCCAGACGAAGCACTATGCGAATCTCAAGAGCTTCCAGAGTAAGTGCACCATTTGAATTGGCATGAGCCTCTTGCATCTCCATTATGACTGCTGTTCGTCGACTACTCAAGGTCTGAAGGTTGCGTGTTATTCTGTTGCAAAAAAATGTACAAAGTCCACACTTACTCAAGCCGAAGGATGAGGGGGGTAACCGTTGAGTAGCCGGTTACTTTGAGCCATGAGTGAAGGGGTGAGAGAGGGAGAAAAGAGATGGCCGCGATCATGCGGAGAGACCAGATCTACCCGCCGCGGCGAATGCCTCTCTTGCGGAGGGCAATGTCATTGATATAAAACTTGCATTACAACTGAGATTACATCCAGATGCATGAAAAATAATGCAAAGCTTGAAGGAAAGAGCTGGCGATCAGGAAAGAGGCCGGCAGGTCGCCCGGGTCGATGGGAGCTGATGGAGATCGCCTAGCAGAGCTGAGACCGCCTGACAAAGGTGAGATCGCCTGGCAGAGGCGAGATCGCATGGCAGAGGCAGAGGCTGAGGCTGAGGTCGCCGCAGTCTCAGAAATCGAGACCGCTCAGGCCACCAGCTGGAGGCTGGAATTCCCCCAAGTCCCTTTCCTGCGTACCCCATCTCCTCTATTTATAGACGCGAGGGCCTGCCCGGACGGGTAGGTCTAAGAGTAACGGGCTGCCCGGGACGTGCTGAGACCGCCCGGGACGTGCTGAGACCGCCGGGACGTGCTGAGACCGCCCGGGACGTGCCGAGACCGCCCCGCACGTGCCGAGACCGCCCGGGACGTGCCGAGACCGCCCGGGACGTGCCGAGACCGCCCGGGACGTGCCGAAACCGCCCGGGACGTGCCGAGACCGCCCGGGACGCTTTGGTCGCTTTGGATGGATCGCCGATTTCTGGGTAAACACTGCCGATGCTGGTAACCACGATGGAAATTCCCTCTTGCGGGAGGAGGGGGGTCTCAGCGAGGAGTGTCTCTGCCATGTCTCTCACGAAGGGGTGAAGCGACTCGGGGATCCTCGGGTGGTTCAACATTCGGGGTTGGAGCCGCTCGACCTCTAGGGGTTTTTGACTGATCGACCCTCTTGCTAACCCTAGCGATATCACCCCTAAGGGCGTCAAACTGGGCCCCAATCCGATCAAATCGATCGAGAACAAGCTTTTGAAATTCAGCGGACGTCATGTCCGACTGTGAACTAGCGGCCCTATCGTCGGTGAGATTATGGTTTGACATATGTTGACGATAAACCCTACCACTACGTAAC
This sequence comes from Dactylorhiza incarnata, assembly GCA_033032865.1. Taxonomy (NCBI): domain Eukaryota; kingdom Viridiplantae; phylum Streptophyta; class Magnoliopsida; order Asparagales; family Orchidaceae; genus Dactylorhiza; species Dactylorhiza incarnata. Next base: position 3,157,517 of record JAWHQI010000173.1, read on the forward strand.
ATGCAATTACCCTAACCTAGCTATGATACCAATTTGATGCAGTGACAGGTCGACTCGAGGCGGACACGCTAAATGCAAACCTGAACGCAGTGTGTGGTGGTGCGGATGCAAAGACGTCCCGCACAAAATTAACAACAATAATTGATTATTACAATACTAACAGAAGCACAAAAATTCACAATTCTGATTTGAAAGAAACAAGCTTTGTTCGTAATCAACCGAGGTGCAAATAATTTAAACACGTGCAGAATCAACCTTGAAAGTCTGAAGGAGTCCAGTACTAATAGCAAATAAAATACACATCCATACCATATATAGTGCCAAGTACACACTAGTAGAAAATAACAACTCAAACAAAGACTTACACGTATAGGTGGTGGCAACAACGGCCGGATGCGGGCATCTAGGGTCGCTGCAGGGTTGGAGCGGCTCCAAGAGTGGTTTCTGGATGAGTGGGGGGCTCGGGTGGGGTATGTGGGGTTGAGTGAGGGTGCCGGGTTGTTGTCGGGACTCACGGTGAGGGAGTAAGGAGGGGATGGCAGTAGAATGAGAGGCTTTGGAGAGGTGGCTGCGGCTAGAGAGGGCGGGGGACTGGTGGGGGGAAGAGGAGATGGCTGCGGCTAGAGAGAGGCGGCGGACTGGTGGGGGAAGAGGAGATGGCTGCGGCTAGAGAAGACGGCGGGCTGGTCGGGGAAGAGGAAGGGCTGCGGCTAGAGAAGACGGCGGACTGGTCGGGGAAGAGGAAGGGCTGCGGCTAGAGAAGACGACGGGCTGGTCGGGGAAGAAGAAGGGCTGCGGCTAGAGAAGACGGCGGGCTGGTCGGCGAAGAGGAGATGGCTGCGGCTAGAGAAGACGGCGGGCTGGTCGGCGAAGAGGAGATGGCTGCGGCTAGAGAAGACGGCGGGCTGGTCGGTGAAGAGGAAGGGGGTGGGGCTTACCCTGGAGTCGCACCAGGGGAGGGAGACCTTCCGGCATCGCACCAGAATCGCGTGAGACCGACGGCAGAAAGCTGCGCTCTAACCTTCGATCCCAAACCGTGAGCCACACTCCTATATATACTTAAACAACTAGGGCACCTGAATCGGACGGCTCATATCGTCTGGTCCAATCGGGTGTCATATATAACTCAAAATAAAATAAAATGATACATCAAACTGATTCGGAACGACCATCCAGATGCAACCGTGAACTCGGTTCATCCGAACGGGTGGAGGTTCACTGCCTCCTGCGGGAATAGACTTGCGTCGGGCGTTGCGCGCCATCAATATTGACACAGATTACATACTTATATTACCAAACACATGGAATAAACACACGATTTGACACGAAAGAAAAGACAACCAATCAATAAACTTACAATGCTTACGAGGTTGAAGGCTCGGTGAGTATCCGATGGGTTGCCGATTGCCGAGAAAGAAGCAGCGATTCGCTTAAAGATTGCTGGACAGTGGTTTCTTAGGGATGGGGAGTAAGTCAGGAGGTGGGAGGAGATTCGGTAGATAATCTCATCTTCGACCGATCCCAACAATCTTCCATGTATGAGAATCCAGCATGGTACAAGTAGTAGTGAATGAGATAGTATAACACATGCCATCCAACTGAGAAACAAACAAATGATACATTGTTAGATAAGGGACATGATGTATATCTTGAATAGTGAAGGAGGGAAGGATAAGATGATCACAACCAACAATTGACTGAAGGGTCACATTGACCGTTCTGATGGAGGCAGACAGTTGAAGATGGATAAGATTACTGGAATAAGTGCCATCACTAGTCATATCATGGGAAGCTCCAAAGTCCAGAATCTGAAAGGAAGAAGGTATACTTGTAGATGTAGAAAAGGAGGAGGTGACAGAATCAAATGACTGACTTGTTATCTAAAGCATGCTTCTTAATTGTTGAATCTAGTTTAGAGTGACAGCTTTCCCTTGTGTCTGTCCAATAAGGGTAATGTCTACACTGTGTCCTGTTGAGGCTGAAGATGCCCATGAGCTCTACTAGGTGCAACTTCATGTGCCTTGCATTGAGCAAGGGCATGACAATTCTGGTACTATAAGTGCCATGACATTTTTGCCATGCACACCACTTCTGATTGGAGCGAGGATGTTGAGTTCTAGAAGAAACTGGTAGGGACTGTAATGTGAGATGAGCTACCAAGATAGAGCTATCAGAAATAAATGACTGACTTGTTATCTGAAGCATGCTTCTTAATTAATTTAGAGTGAAGGCGTGCTGTTGTGTCTGTCCAACAAGGGTAATGTCTACCACTACGGCCTATTGAGGCTGAAGATGCCCATGAGCTCTACTAGGTGCATCCTGTTGAGGCTGAAGATGCCCATGAGCTCTACTAGGTGCGACTTCATGTGCCTTGCATTGAGCAAGGGCATGACAATTCTGGTACTATAAGTGCCATGACATTTTTTCCATGCACACCACTTCTCATTGGAGCGAGGATGTTGAGTTTTTGAAGAAACTGGTAGGGACTGTAATGTGAGATGAGCTACCAAGATAGCGATATCATAAACAAATGACTGACTTGTTATCTGAAGCATGCTTCTTAATTAATTTAGAGTGAAGGCGTGCTGCTCTGTCTGTCCAACAAGGGTAATGTCTACCACTACGGCCTATTGAGGCTGAAGATGCCCATGAGCTCTACTAGGTGCAACTTCATGTGCCTTGCACTGAGCATGGGCGTGACAATTTTGGTACTATAAGTGCCATGATGTTTTTTCCATGCACACCACTTCTGATTGGAGCGAGGATGTTGAGTTCTAGAAGAAACTGGAAGGGACTGTAATGCGAGATGAGCTACCAAGACAGAGCTATCAAAAACAATAGAGAATTGTGCCTTAAAAGTGAGTCATCGATTTTTCTCGGTGGTAAGTTTTTCACAGTTGCGTATAGGATGGAACATGTGAGCGCTGTAAGTTTTTCACAGTGCCTTAAAAGTGGACCTTCCCACCGGCCGTTTGAGAGTCGACCGCTCCTCTCCCTTCTAATGTCTCCCTAGGCTCCTGCTGTGGATGCTACGGTCGGCGCCTCTCCTTCTGGACACTAGGGCTGCTGCCGTGGGTCTCTTGGCCCCTCTCTTCTGCTGCCGGAGGCTTGGTCGGACGTGATATGCCCTAGATTTTTTGTCCCGCTGCCTTGCCGCTGCTGCTGGATGCTCTGACAGCCCCTTCCGCTCTTCATTTGGCGATTTTTTGTTGATTGGCAGCCTCCTCTTGCTCTCATGGCGGATTCTACGAACTCTTCGCCACAAATGAGTGAAGTTATGCCATAGATGGGTGACCCGCATCGGACCCATGACCACTCAGGCTCGTTGAAGTACCACCGTTCCCTTGGACGAAATTAATTATTTGGAATGGTCCCGTGCTGCCCAACATGTGATCCGCATCCATCAGATGTTTGGTTACATCGACGGAACTGTTAAGCAGCCATCCAAGACTAACCCTACTTGGAAACGCTGGGACTCCGAGAATTCTCCTGTTGTATCATGGCTTCTTCACTCCATGTCCCCCAAGGTATATCGAAGGTACATGCTTCTGGACTCTGCTTACGATATCCGGACCCGGGCCAAAGACACGTACTCGCAGATTGGGAGTTCCACGCAGATCTATGAGCTTACCCGTCGCATTCTGGAGCTCCGACAGGGATCTATGACTGTGTCCACTTACTTCTCGGAGTTTGAACGGCTCCATCAGGAATTGGATTTTTTCGAGTAGTTTACTGCTTCCTGCACGGCCGACGCCGTGAAGCTGCAGGAAAAGGAGAACCGATACCGCTTACATGTATTCCTGATGGGGCTGAATATGTAGTCTGATACTGTCTGGACTCATATTTTGCATCGATCACCCCTTCCGTCCCAGAGGGAAGCTTTCAGCATGGTTCTTGGTGATGACGATCGACGTCGATCCCTCATCACGACAGCACATGCGGTGGATCGGTCTGCCTTTGCTAGTGTTGGTCGGGGGGGGGGGGGGGGTTCCAGCAATACCGGCACCATTCCTACGTGTGACCACTGTGGGCGCCGGGGACATTCTCGGGAGGTGTGCTTCAAGCTCCATCCGCACCTTATCCCTCCGGGATCCGGGCCTGGACGTGGACGTGGACGTGCCCCTGGACGTGGTGGATACCGTCAGAGCGGCACTCGATTTCAGGATGCTGCCTACTCCACAGAGGTTCAGGAGGATCATCAGGGTCATCTTCCCAGCCATCTTACCACCTCTGAATTGGATGCCCTTCGTCGCCTGCTGCACTCCTAGTCTGATTCTTCCCCGAGTGGGACTTCTACTTCATTTGCTACTGCTACTATGCCAGCTGCTCGTACTGCCGCAACTCCTCCGTCTGAGTGGATCATTGACTCTGGTGCTACTGACCACATGACTGGTTCCCCCACAGGTTTTTCCTCTTACACCCCCTTGTCTGGTAAGGATAAAGTTGTTTCGGCCAATGACACTTTATCCCCTATTGCTGGAAAGGGGAACATCTCCTGTTCCTCCTCTCTTTCGCTTACTTATGTTCTGCATGTCCATTCGTTTCCTCACAGTCTCCTTTCTATTAGCAACCTTACTAAATCTCTTAACTGTTCGGTAATTTATTTCCCTGATTCTTGTGTCTTTCAGGAACTGGGTACAAGGCAGTGCATTGACAGTGGTAAGAATCGTGGTGGTCTGTACTATTTGGATGTTACTCTGTCACCCCTCACTCTCTCCTCGTCTGCTGCTGCTACCTAGTCCGATGCTCGACGCTGGCACTTGCGTCTTGGTCATCTGTCTCCTGTTTATCTTCAGAAATTGTTTCCTGCTTTATCTCCTTTTGTTCAAAATTTAAATTGTGATGTGTGTGTGATGTCTAAACATGTTCGACACTCTTTTTCGCATTTATCTTCTCCTAGTAGTACGCCCTTTGCTATTATACATTTTGATGTTTGGGGACCGTCCCCTGTTGTTTCCTTATCTGGTTATCGGTGGTTTGTTACTTTTATTGACTGTTTTTCCCGGACTACCTGGGTTTATCTGTTAAAGAAAAAAGGGGAAGTTTCTTCTGTATTTCAGAGTTTTCATAAGATGGTACAAACTCAGTTTGGTGGTACCATTCGTGTTCTTCGTAGTGACAATGGGGTGTATGGGGGGGGGGGGGGGGGGGAGTATGATGACTGTGGGGCGTTCGGTGCATACCTCTCTAGTCATGGTATTATTCACCAAACCACGCGTGTCTATATGTCCACCCCAAAATGATGCGGCCGAATGGAAAAACCGGCATCTTCTTGATGTTGCTCGTTGTCTCCTTGCCACCATGCATCTTCTAAAATCTTTTTGGCGGGATGCTATCCTGACGGCCACTCATCTTATCAACCGTCTTCCCTCCCGTGTTCTTGACTATATGACTCCGTTGGCGCGTCTCTCAACTACGTCTGTTATTCACACTTCCTCTCTCCCACCCCTTGTATTTGGGTGTGTTTGCTTTGTTCATGTTCACACGCCACTTCGGGATAAGCTTGGCCCCCGCGCTCTCCGATGTGTCTTTCTTGGATACTCCACCACCACTAAGGTGTATCAGTGTTATCACCCGCCTACCAGACGTTTCTTTTGCACCATGGACATCACGTTTCGCAAAGAGGAACCTTATTATGTGGACTTGACTCCTACTTGTCGTCACGGGGAGACTGATGCCGATGCCCGGGATGCTGCTCCTGTTCCTCTTCCACTTGTTCCCCCACCAGTTCCTGTTATGTCCATACCCTCTACATCGTCATCCACTCCTCATTTACCGACATCTACGCCTTTCCCTACATACCATTATCCATCTCTCATCTCTCCGCTGCCTCATGTCTATCATCGCCGAAAACCAGATATCCTGCCCACTGCTGCTCTGCCATTACCAATGCCGTCGTTGGACTCAGATTCCGATGCTGACTTACATGTTCCCATTGCTCTGCTAAGAGGTAAGACTTTGTACGGAACATCCTATTTCTAATCATGTTGTTTATGATCATCTCTCTAAGCCCCACCGGGCTTTTATATTGTCCTTGTCCGAAATCTCTATCCCTAAGACATGGCAGGAAGCGGCTGGTATTCCTGCATGGGCACAAGCAATGAAGGAAGAAATGTCAGCTTTGGAGAAGAACCATACATGGGATGTTACTCCTCTTCCTCCTGGCAAGAAACCCATTGGTTCTAAATGGGTCTTCTCAGTCAAGCAGAACCGGGATGGGAAAGTTGAGCGGTGTAAAGCTAGGTTGGTTGCTCGTGGTTACACCCAGACTCTGGGAGTTGATTACCAGGAGACCTTTGCCCCGGTGGCAAAGATGAACTCTATTCGTGAGATCATTTCATGTGCTGTGATCTTAGATTGGGAACTTCATCAACTGGACATCAAGAATGCGTTTCTACACGGTGACCTCAAAAAAGAAGTGTACATGGCCCTTCCTCCGGGATTTGTGAAGAAGGGACAAGAGGGTCTTGTTTGTCATTTATGGAGGTCTTTGTATGGGCTGAAACAGTCTCCAAGGGAGTGGTTCGGCAGATTTCACAAGGCTATGATCAAGTTTGGTTATAAACAGGGTCACTCAGATCATACTTTATTTATCTGGAGGAATGAAGGTAAAATCGTCGTGCTCATTGTCTATGTCGATGATATTGTGATCATTGGAAATTACTCGGATGAAATTGCTAAGCTGAAGGCCCTCCTGTCAGCTGAGTTCGAAGTAAAGGACCTGGGAAGGCTCCGCTACTTCCTAGGAATTGAAGTGACCCGTTCTGACAAAGGTGTTTTTATCTCACAACGTAAATATGTGTTAGATCTGCTAGAGGAGAACGGTATGCTTGGTTGTGCTCCTGCTAACACACCTATGGAGGAGAACCATGGGATTGATGAAGATAGCAATGGTGATCGTGTGGATGCGGCCAGTTATCAGAGATTGGTGGGAAAACTTCTATACCTCTCACATATGCGTCCTGACATCACGTATGCTGTTGGGATCTTGAGTAGGTTATGCACGCCCCAAGAGTCAGACACCGAGATGCTGCCTTTAGTGTTCTCCGGTATCTGAAGAAAGCTCCCGGACGAGGGCTAATGTTCTCAAAGAATGATCATTTGAAGATTGATGTCTTCACCGATGCTGACTGGGCCGGTAGTCGTGATGACCGGAAATCTACCACAGGTTACTGCACATTTGTCGGAGGAAACTTGGTCACGTGGCGCAGCAAAAAACAAAATGTGGTGGCAAGATCCAGCGCAGAAGCGGAGTATCGGGCAATGTCCCAAGGTCTCTGTTAAGGTCTGTGGTTGCGTACCTTATTGCAAGATCTTGGGCTTCAGAAGGATACTCCCATCTCCCTGTACCGTGATAACAAAGCGGCGATCAACATAGCTCATAATCTAGTTCAGCATGATAGGACCAAGCATGTTGAGGTGGATCGCCACTTTATCAAAGATCATCTTGAAAAGGGAAACTTAGTTACTCCCTTCGTACACTCCAGAGACCAGTTGGCCGATGTCTTCACCAAGAGTTTGGGATCCGATGCCTTCACTGATGATATCCATAAGCTTGGGATGACAGATATCTACTGTCCGACTTGATGGGGAGTGTTGAATTCCAAGTCCGCCGTCATGTTTTTGTATTTTCCCATAAGGGTATTTGTGTCTTTTGTACTATTTCTCCTACTCGATATATATGAGTAGAGGGGGTGATTATTGTAAGTAATTTTGATTTTCCCCTCTCAACTAAAGTTAGTAGCAATATGCATAATTCAATTTATGTGCAACAATTATCCAGTAAACAAAAATCAGAAATAGTAAGCAGTAAACAATAAAGAATGTCTCAGTAGCCTGAATTCGTGTTCACATTCATTTCACTTATATATGCTTTCCTTTATATTCATCATTCGTTTCGTCATAAGCATAATGAGTACCGAAAATGCACAGAATAAAAATTTCTCATTTCATTAAAAGCTTAATTATAGATGTCATAACCGAAGTTCCATACATACATATACATATGATGCGACATCAAATCATATACAATGCACAATTATTCTAAAGACATATCCAACTACTTCAAAATCTAACACTTTTAATCTGTCCTCCTATATGCCGGACACTGTGGGTCCCGACACCATTTCCCATGCTTGTCTATCACCTCAGTGATCCCCACAAGGAGACGTGCCCATAACATATCTCTCTTCATTTTTCTTCCTGTTTTCCTCCTCGGATAGCTGTTTACTAGCGTCGGTCTTTACTTTGCTCGGACCCTATTAAGTTATAATATAAAGAGTTAGTCATAAGGACAAAATAAGATTTTTTTACCTCTTTAACCACTGGACTTGCAAACAAAAAGCGTCAGTAGAATTTAGAAAGAAGTATTTGGAAAGCGTCATTGCCTTCTATTTATAAAAGATATTTGGAAATAATTATTTGGCAATAACCAGCCAGCCAATTATTTAAGCATCCACCGTGAAGAAGAAGGGGAGACATGTATTTATAAGAACGAAATCAACGTTCTGTCTGTGAGACTGGTGCTCCCCGTTTTCCATCGCCTGCCTTATTTCCTCCCTCTGCCGAAATATACCAGTCGCATGTAGCCTTCCCTCGACGCTAGGAATCAGGATCGACGACTGTTTTTGCCGCCGACGAGGCCTCCCGTTCGCGTGCCGCCAGAATCACCGATGGAACACGTCCAACGCCGTTGGACCAGTTCCACGTCAGCCTCCAGCTGCCAGGTCGCCGTCGATCTCGCCTCCCCACTAGAGCTGTCACGGTTCTGGTTATGGTTCAATTAAGACCGTGAACCGAACCGCTAATGTAACGATTCTTCAAATTAGAACAAATCTTATTTGGTTTGACCGGTTCCTGTTCTGGTTCCAGTTCTAGCATAATTTTTGGAACCGTTGTGTCAAAAGTTCTGGTTCCGGTTCAACAAGAACCAAAACCAAATCGGCCACTAACGGTTTGGTCCAATTCTATGTGGTTCAGTCCGTTTCCAATCGGTTCTATGTGCCATAGTTTTAATCATTTTATAACTCTATAATTTGAGTTATTAGACACATTCACAAAGATTATTATCTTTTTAAAAATGCATATTTGAAATGGAAATTAGAATTCAAATAGTTGGACCAATACTTTTATGGTTTCTTAAGTCTAAATATGTTAAAATTGAACTAATACAGATATGCATGCAATAATATCTGATTTGACGCACTGAATAGAAAAAGAATGAGTAATATTATATGATTACAATAAACATGATAAAAAAATTATTAACATCAACATGTTCATTAGCATGATGGACAATAAGTAACACTGTGACGCCCGATGTTCAGCAAAAACTGTCGCCTTACCGAAGTAGTTGGGGGAGTGGAAAGCATATACATCAACAAAATAGAGAATAATCATCATCAAAATTAAATAACGAAATGGAATGAATATGAAATGAATGTTAAGTCGAGGACGGAGGTTATGAGGTACTTGTAGTTTGTGCAAGAGCTTAATCGCGAGCATGAAATGCATAACGAAATGGAATGTCGGATCTATGATGGAGGTGGCGGCAATAACAAAATTCCCTAACAATTGAAGAAATTGGAAAAAGAAATGGAATTAGAGGAAGAGAAGGAGATGAAGTTAAAAAGGTCAGAAGAAATAAGCTCATCAGGCGGTCGCTGAAGGCCCCTAAAGTTGAAACCCTAACATCGAGGTAGAGAATGAACAAAAAAAAATCGTTTAGGAGAAGCCAATCGAGGAGGTCGCCGATTCCGTACGTAGACAAGGTTGCAGATGTCAGATGTCGGGGACACGTCGGTTTGAGTTTTCATGTCGGTTTTCTATATATCGGGGATATTTTTATATCGGGTTTTAGTATTTAATTAATTATATATGTAATTAAATGTTATTTTTTTATACATGCCACGAGAAAAATACAAAATTACTTGATTTGTTGAAAAAAATCAACATCAGAAAATCCCCATATAACTTCATTAGATCGTTAGATCTTTAGTCTTCTTTCAAATTATCCACACAACATTTTATTTATCCAACAATATTTTGCATCATCAGTAGTATACTAGTATACAAAGTTATAACTATCATTCAAAGTATCCAACAAAGCGCCATGTAGGCTATTACTCAATTATCATTCAAAGCATCCAACATTTTGTATCAGAACTAAGCATCCAACATTTTGTTTATCAAAAGACACAAAGCAGCAAGGGAACTAGAAAATGAAGTTGGATATATATGGATCATCGATTGCAAAATGAAGTTGGATAAATAACTAGTAATAGGGGTATCTCAAATCATTTGTTGACTAATAAAATTAAAAACGGGCCAAATAAAAATAACAAATAGCCACCAAGCAAGAAGCAATGCAAACACCAATCTACAAGGCAACAAGTAGCAAACAAGGTAGCAGGGCAGTAGGGCAATGACCAACTGGCAATGTAGCAAAGTAGCAAACAAGGCAGCAAGTAGCAAACAACCACCATGCCACAGAACCCACAACCGGCAAGTAGTGAGAGCACCAGCCGAGGGAATGCAGCAAAGGGCAACATATTCGAACAGCCACCATGCGAGCTAGAGTGCCAATAAGGCAACAAGGTATCAGGGCAGTAGGGCAAAGAAAACCAGCAAGCCGTCCAGAAAAAAAGAGAATGAAATATGCATAGCGAGAGAATGAGGGGGAGGTAGGGAGAAGAATGCACCAACTGGGAGAGTCCAGAGCCAGCGAGATTGAGAGCACCGGAGAGAAGAGAGAACAACCAAAGTGAGAGCACCGGCCGAGGGAATCGAGAGCACCAGCTCGACAATCAGCGAGCACCAGGGAGAACCAGCGGGGAGAAGAAAGAACCAGAGAGAACAACCAGCGAGCTAGAGTGCCGAGAGCGCACGAGAGAGATAACATCCAGCAAGCGCGAGTGAGTCGCGGGAGAGCACCAACGGAGAGGGCGAGGGAGAGCACCATCGGAGAGCGCGAGGGAGAGAACCAATGGAGAGCGCGAGGGGAGCTAGGGAAGGAGCGGCGTAAGGAAATGAACCGGGTGGGTGGGGGGAAGTAAGTAGATCGTCTAAATAAAAAAAAATATAAAACTAAAATATCGGTTTTTTACCATTTTTTGGGACCGATATATCGGTTATAACCGATATATCGGCCAGTTTTTTTCAAAACGTTCCACCAATTCAAATATAAAACGGTTACGTGTCCTTTTAGCTCCCAAACCTTTATGTCGGCCTACATGTTCGACATGTCGGCCGATATCTACAACATTGGTCAGAATGAACACTGTTGGAATGATGGGAAGAAATCCTTCAACGATTGAGCAAGCTGAACAAGAAGGAAACCTTCGACGCAGAGGATTTGGGGAAATGACTTAATGTCCCGCGGCCTGTGTATGCGTATTTAAATCTTACTGCAATCGGACGACGCTGCAATCGGACGACGCTGCAATCGGACGACGCTGCAATCGGACGACGCTGCAATCGGACGACGCTACAATCGGACGACGCTGCAATCGGACGACGCTGCAATCGGACGACGCTGCAATCGGACGACGCTGCAATCGGACGACGCTGCAATCGGACGACGCTGCAATCGGACGACACTGCAATCGGACGATGCTGCAATCAGACGACTGATATAGATATAGTCGTATAGATAATAAATATATATTATTAGTATTATAAAAAAAATATAATAATAATAATAAATATATATTATAAATAATAATAATAATAATAATAATAATAATAAACGGATTGTTGTTTGGTTTTGCTTTGGTCCGGTTCAGATCGAGTTTAAAAATTCTGAAACCGCTCGGGACATTTATGTTGCGGTTGCGGTTCCGGTCGGGATAATAAAATGAAGGAACCACACCTGGACCATTGTTGTTTACTGTTAAAAAATTCAAACCGGAACCCGAATAATTTGCGAACGGTTCGGTCCGGTTCTTTGTGGTTCCGGTTCGGTTTACGGTTTTCGGTTTTAAGTGACAACTCAACTCCCCACCCCGGCGTCCCTTCCGAGATCACCTCTGCCGGTTGACGTCGACTACAACCTCATTCCTCCGTCAACCTGCAGATCGACTGTTGCTCCTCTCTGCTCGACGGATTTTGGATTGGACCACTGCTCTCTCTGAAGTATCCTTTTCGTATCCCTGCTCCCTTGCATTAACTTAGATTTATGTGATCTAATTAAATAACCATAAGCTTGCCTTGAACGTTCTTACTGCTTTTAATTTCCGTTATTCTTTAATTATTATTGTGGATTTGCTTGTGGTTGTACTGATTTCGTGGAAGAATCGACTCGTAAAATACTTGAGAGCTCACCCTCGAACAAAAATTAACAGCTTTATCTGAAATTCATAACGACGAGTGTGACTTCGCGCGGAACATTCAATTTGTCCCTCTTGGCCTACATCAATAACTTTCTCTCCGATGAAGTGACAATCAACTTCTATGTCTTGTTCTTTTATGAATAGTGTATTTTTTTATTTAGAAAAATGCTATGCGCGCCTACAGGTGCGTTTATCTGTCGTATTAATGATAGTGTCTGTTCAGGTTCCATGGAGTAAGCTAGGGCAGGAGCCAGTTTTGGTCTATCTTGACCGTATTTTTCTATTAGCTGAACCAGCAACGCAAATTGAGGGATGTTCTGAAGATGCGATACAAGAAGCTAAGAAAACTAGATTGAAGGTAAGGTCTTGAACTATTAATGCATATACAACTGTTTGTGATTTTTTGGCACCTGATTTGGTTTACATATTTTTTATTTTTTAATATCAGGAATTAGAAATGAAGCTATTGGAGCAGCAGCAGCATTTAAAGTCAGAAATGGTATCTCCTAACTATTTTTCATTCCTGTTTCATTGTAGTATTTATAATGGGCTTGTCCTTGCCTCCTTGGACGGCTTTCAGTTATGATTATTGCTTTGTCATGTATTTTTTAGTGTCTTCCCATATTATTTTAATACAACTCTAATTGTTTCTCCCTGTTAAAAATTATCAGATTTTGATGCTTGATTAAAACCTGAGAATTGCCTAGGCTGAAGCGATAGAATTGAGTGCTTCATGTATTGGAAGTAGATGCTTATGAAGAAACAAGATGTCACTCTTACCTTAAAGGGTTCCACCTTGGTCTGGTTAGGACAACTCGAATAATCTAGGTTTCATAGCTAATGTGATAATTGTTATTTCAAAGAATTTAGTTTATTATATGAGAGCTCCCCTCTTTATACAGAGCAGAGGAGGAAGAAATTACAATAGGAGATGTGAGACTAAATAAAAGGAAAAGAAGAAATGTATAATGGGCCCCTTAATGGGATTTCAATCTTAGGTTTTAACACCCCCTCAAGCTAGAACATATATATCGATCATTCTCAGCTTGGTACAAATATCCAAAAAAGACGAAGAAATTGGTTTGATAAAGATGTCGGTCAACTCTTGATCTAAAAAACAAACATAATGCATATTTGGTTTTTGATAACTTCTTCTCTGATTCAGTGATAATCAACTTCAATATGTTTTGTTCTTTCACAGAACATTGATTTTTTAGATATGTAGATAGCAGTTCACAAAACATCGGTAGAGAATAATTTTAGATTTCTCCCAAGTCTTTTAGAAGTGTTCTCAGCCACTTTAACTCTCAAGCAGTCTGAGCCATGCTTTTGTATTCAGTTTCTACACTTGACCTTGATACTACTGTTTGTTTCTTGTTTTTCCAAGTGATAAAATTTCCTTCGGCATACATGCAAAGTCCAAAAGTGAAATTTTGGTCTCCTTTATCATCTGCATATCTTGCATCAGAATGTGCTTTAATGTGTAAATAATTGTTTCTTTGAAACAATAGACCTTTTTCTGGACACCCTTTGATGTATTCTAATAATTTTAAAACAACTTCCAAATGACACTCTCTATGAGCCTGCATGAATTGACTGGCCCTCCCAACAACATATGAGATGTCAGGTTTGATTACGGTAAGATAGATGAGTTTATCGACTAGACGCCTGTATTGAGTAATGTTCTGTAGAAGAGAGGATGTCTAATCCCAAAGATTGGCAACGCCCGTAGGCATTGGATTCCGAGCAGTCTTTGTTCAAGAAGACCTGTATCTTTGAGTAGATCTGTGATATGTTTTCTTTGGGAAAGATTTTATGCTGTTATTGCGTCTCACAATTTCATTCCCAAGAAGTATTAGGAGAACCTATATCTTTTGCAATAAAGTGTTCTCGAAGATACTTTTTTGTTATGAGGAGTCATCTATGGTAAGGAAAATGTCATCTACATAGACAACAAGAACGACTAGTCCTTTGTCGGCCTTCTGTATAAACTGAGTGTGATTATCATTGCTTCTGGAGAAGCCAATGGTAAAGAAGACCCGACATAATTTGTCAAACTATGCTCGAGGGCTTTGTTTAAGACTATTAATGGTCTTTCGAAGTTTGCACACATGAGACCCCCCTGAGCAACATAACTAGGAGGTTGCTCTATATATGCTTCTTTATGCAAGTTACCATAGAAGAAGACGTTTTGACATCAAGTTGAGATATTTGTCAATTCTGATTGATAGCGACGAATCATAGAGATGGCGTCAAAGAAATCAACACCATATGTTTGAGCGAAACCCTTGGCACCCAAATAAGCTTTGTAGCGATCCACGATGCCATCCGGGAGAATCTTGATGATACAAATCCAACGACAATTGACACTATCACCCCGAGAAGGGGTAGGAACAAAAGTCCAAGTATCCCACTATGCCATGCAGAGATTTTCTCCTCTATAGCCGCCTTCAAACAAGGTATGCGAAGGGCTTCATGATAAAAAGTATGGACAATGTTGGTAGAGAGTGCCAAGGAAAATTTGCTGCAATTAGGACTGAGATTTGCACACGACACAACAATATTAAGGGCATGTTGTGCACTCCCCCTTAACCCCTTTCACAGAGCAATGGGAACATCTAGGTTTGAGTCTGCTTAGGTAATAGAACCTTCCGAGGAGGAGTGTGCTGACCTGGGAGCTGACAACGGGGACTCCAGAGTGGAAGGAGTTAGGATAAGTGGGGAAGCAGGGCAACAACGATAATGATAAGGAAAGGTTGAAAGAGGAGGTAGATGTTCAGGAGGTGGTGGCAACTGTGGGGTGTCTGATGAAGGAGCATGAATGAGAGGGAATGATGAAACATAGGTGGGAGAAGATGAGGTGAGAGAGATAGGATGAGGGATCTCGAGAGTAAGAGTCCCTTCGTTGGTGGAAAAATAAGGGGTAGACTCAGAAATTGTGACGCCAACAAAGACATATTGACGTTTGGAGGATTGAAACAACGATATCCCTACTGAGTTGGAGAGTATCCTACAAAGATACATTTGGTAGCACGAGCAGAGAGTTTATCACGACCAGATGCAGGAGTGTGGACGAAAGCATTACTACCAAACACACACGGGGTGAGGGAAAATGTGTACCAACCTGTTATGGGTCCCCACCATCAGTCGTCAGTTACGTATATTTCATTTACATGTCTTTATGCATGTTAATTCGAGTGTTCGAGTCGAGTCGTAGTTATGATTAATTAGAGTCATCATGTTTTAGTATTTCGTGCATCTACTTTTATTTTAGGGTATTTACACCCATGCCACTTATAAGTCTTTAAATAGACCCTTTGAGTCATTGTATAGGTTATGAATAAGTAAATATGTTTTTCTTTCTCTTTAAGTTTCCCCTTCTCTCTAGTTCTTTCTTTTTCCTCAATTTCTAGGGTGAGGGTTGAGCAATGCTCCCCTTCTTTCTTTCCCCTCGTATTCCCCACGGGTAGAGCTCGGATTCCCCTTGTATCTCCGCCTCCACTGCCATCTCCGATGAATCCCCAAAGTAGATCCATAACAACTTGGTATCAGAGCAACCTCGCCTGCGTTCCCTGCAGACCCCATCGACCTCGCCTCCGCTCCGTTCACTACAGCCTCCGAAAAACTCGCCTACATCCCCATGCGAACTTCGACGACGTTGCCCCTAATGTCCTCGCCACCGTCTTCCACCTTCACTGCTGACAGTAATTATTAAGCATGAAAATAAGTGTTGCGGAAGGGGGCGCCCTATGTTCGATGCTATTATAGATATCAACGTCCTTTGATGCTGCGCTTTCACGCTTCACCACCATCCTTGACCGACACTTCGGGGTCCCGCTCTCACCGGTGTCACCACTGATTCCACTACTGCAGTCATCGATCCCACCTTCGCTCGAAGTAGCTCCTCCGACTGCCGCAATTATGGTTCTCCACCATCGCCTCCGGTTGTTCCTTCCCCCGCAGTTCACACAATCGGCCTCGTCGCCGCCAAGCCCCGCGGCGGTGCCGCCTCATTTTGCATCGCCATCCGTCCCCATGACCTCCACTCCGTAACCTCCAATCCATCCACCTGCTCCACTGGCCCCTGAAGAGCCAGTCCTTCTGATGATCGCCCCCGCGATGATGCCACCGCTTCTGATCGCTGCAACTCACCCTCATATGTGGCCTCTGTCGCCCTCGTCTGTCTGCATTCATTGGACACGCTCGCCCCGACTCCAGAGCTTTTGTCCGACGATCTTCCTTCCACACGCGCCTCGACCACGTCAGATCCTTGCAGTCTCTCGTGCCACCTATGAGCACGCTGCCGGCCCGCCATTCGTTGCAGCCTCCGCCACAATAACGCGCTATCAGGAGCTGTTCTTGTGAGAAATCAAGGAGCCCGATGACCCAAAAATTCCCTCTCATGAACTTGTGCTTGCTACTCGGCATTGAAGATGACGGTCCTGACTTTACTGATTTGAATCCTTTGGCGCTCACGGATGACCCCTACATGCCTCGACCCTGAGGACAAGATCAATTTTCGGGAGCGGAGTGTTGTTACGAAGACTACTCCCCAGGCCTGCCACGCGCCCCTATCAGTCTATGTAGCCGTAATGACATTTGTTTCATTTCTTGTATGCCAACTCTCGCCTATATAAGGGAGTGGAGGAGAGTTGTTTTTCTTCATCTTAAATCTTTGTCTTGGTTAGGCTCTTTTATAGGAGAGAATAACTCTTAGAGGGATCCTTTTCTCAAGAGTTGGATATCGAGTAGACCTTGATATATTCTATCTTGCATTGTATTAATTTACGAGATTTGGTTTGACGATCGACGATGTTTTAGATCTTCAGAGCCAGTTCATGAAGGATCGGCGTTGCTTACCTCCCACCATACTTCTGCAAGTCACCGTGCTTTTGATTTCAAGGCTAAACCTTGTGATAAGGACCACTTGGTTTGCGACTATTGTGGGCGGAGTCGGCATACCTGAGAGACGGGGAGGATGTGTCCGAGGACACTTCCAGGGGACCACAAAGTCATGTTCTACCTCATTTTGCACTTATGACTGAGCTCTTTGAGGATA
Source organism: Dactylorhiza incarnata (assembly GCA_033032865.1). Lineage (NCBI taxonomy): Eukaryota > Viridiplantae > Streptophyta > Magnoliopsida > Asparagales > Orchidaceae > Dactylorhiza > Dactylorhiza incarnata. Next base: position 3,174,905 of record JAWHQI010000173.1, read on the forward strand.
CTGTGTCTGGTTCTCTTGGTTCATAACCTTCTCTTCCTGTATCTTCCTTGTCTACAGAGGAATTACATGTTGGATCGTATAACAACTTTAGGGTGGGTGGGTAATGTATTTAAAATTGAAATTCTTCTTCAAGAATTATATACACAACGAAATATATCATGTAAACATAAAAACAAAGAACACAAATAGTGAAAAAGAGTAAATGACAATCACGATAGAAGTTTTCGATCTTAGGACACTAAGATCAAATGCGGTGTTACAAATCTTTACTGTTTCTATATGGAGTGCTCCCGACACGGTTGGTTTCCTTTAATCCACACCCTGATGGCGACAAGCCCTCTCCAACCTGGAGAGCACTAGGTCAGATTAACCTAGACGTAGGGGTACACGAGGTTCCATTTGGGTTGGTTTGGACCCAAACCGAAACCAAATCGACATGCTTCGGATTTTGGTAGGTCCAAACCGACCCGACCAGAACCTGGTCGGTTCGGTTTGTAGCAGGTTTGATTTTTTATCACTTTTTGGCGGTTCAGTGTCGGTTTTTGTACGTGCTTACTTTTTAATTTGCATGCTTACTTTTTAACTACAACACTCTTATAATTTGTCAGTTGTCACAAAATGTTAACTATGTGGATGCTAAAAACATTAATCCAAATATCCAATGATATGTTCCTAACGGGTACAATGAAAGGAAATGTATATATATATTTTAGATTTTTCTATATTAGTTCATGTTGATAACATCTATTTCATTGCTAACCCTTCATCAACATGTGATCTTTGGAATAAGAGAAGAGTACATTTAAATTTTAAATAATAATACTATTGACTTCTAAGTTCTAACCTTTTCGATATCCCTGGCAGATGAAGAGCTTCAGTAGCGTAGCCCATCCCAAGCATGAATTGAGCCAAGTCATCGTGGTGCTCATGACCAAGCCTACTTGCCCTGTATAAATTATTAATATGTTAGCGCACACACACAAATGTTAAACATGCCACTGTTATAATACCATTTTACGCAGTTATAATAATGTTAAACATGAACTAACCTTTGAGTATATTGTTTATACAAAATTTGAAATATTGAATTGTTGATTAAGAGGATATGTTTCACTTATCCTTGGAAATAGTGATTTCAAACTCTAACAAGAAGAAAAAATCGTTAAAATCACTCAAGTACTTTGCAAATTAAATATTTGAGTTTATGTAAACTAGTTACCTTTGCCTAGATCTTCATATTTTCAACATCACAAGTATTTCATCAATGTCATTAATATCTGGCTTGCAACACAACCAATCACGAGTACAAATATATGCTTCAACGGTCTTTGGTAGTAGTGAACTTCTGAATGGATCAAGGATTCATCCACCAGTGCTGAAAGCCGACTCAGATGCTACGGTCGATATTGGAATTGCTCGAATATCTCTAGCTATTTTTGATGCAATCAGAAACTTGGAAAAGTTGATTTTCCACCAATTCAAGATATCAAAGTTTGGTCGTCTCTTCAATGTCTCCTTCTCTATGTATTGCAATATTTCAGATTTACAAATTGTTGAACTTGAATCTTCATCTTCATTATCATCTTGAAACATATTTCTTGGTAAGCTACAAAAAGTATATTCCACGTCTCCTTGGTCGTCCTTACAAATACATGATGTTGATGCTGCACAACTTAGAGCTTGATTTTAACATGGATTGTCAACATTATTATAGTGATCAAACAATCGATAGATTGTACTTTTAGCCATTCCAAGTATTTCCTTTGCTTCTATAGCGTTAGTCACCGCAAATAGACATTTCGATAGTCGCTTTAATTTGTATTGAGGATCTAAAATTAAAATGTTGAAATAAGAGAAAAGAAATAATTGGTACTTTATATTATTCTACAATGGGGGTAATTTATAGGAGTACAAAAAAATATTAAACTTAAAACTACGATGTGAGATTAAACCCCAAACACACTTAAAGACACAATACTAATAACTTAAACATTCCCCCTCAAGCTGGAGGAGAAACCTCCATCTTGAAAACATCATAAAAGGATAGGTAATGGTGGTAGGTGATGTGGGACAAAACATCAGACGAGCCGCCGGGGGAAGTCCAAACCGTGGAATCAAATGGGGACATAGCCTCACACGATGCAGGATCTACACGACGTGGATTCGCTGGAATCAGGTCAACCAACAAAGACCCTACCACACCTACCCAACAAAGGGCAGCCTGGTGCACAAAGCATCCCCGCGTAGCGAGGGCCCGGGGAAGGGCCCCACCACAAGGGTGAAATGTAGGCAAACCTTGCCCTGCATTTCTGCAAGAGGCTGCTTCCAGGACTCGAATGACGAAAACAAATTTGGGGAGACACAAACAACACATGAAATAAGCCTGGAGGCCGTGTGTGACTAAGGAGAGAGCCAAGAAAATGTCATTCGAGTCACATTTGCCACAATCACTCCCGCTCAAGTGAAACACTTGCAAGAAGGCATAAAACACATAAACATTAAACAAACACAAGAAATAAAACAACGACACATAAAAAAATAACAAAAAACATCTATGGATAAAGGCTGTCGGCGAGCATAGACTCAAGCAGCGGCGAGCAGAGCACGAGATCAAGTAGTGGCGAGCAGAGGGCTCAAGCAGCGGCGAGCAGAGGGAGCCCGACAAGAAGGAAGGACGTCGGCGAGGGAGCCATTATCACCAGCAGGAAGAAGACACAGATAGGAACTGCGATGAAGAACTGGATCTGTGACGCAGTTGTCGACGAGATTAGCCGACGCAGTCATCAACGGGAACACAGTCGAGCATCAACGATTTCATCGACGGGACGAAGAACAGAATGCAGATGTCTTCGACTGGAAGTAGCACAAGAGCACGATGACGAGCGGGAAGCAGCGGCGAACACAGTGTCGACGGAAATCAGAGGCAAATTGGCCCTCCGTCGACGGGCAGAAGCCGCTCTCGTCGATGAAATCAAAAACGATCTCGTCGACGAGAGCGAAAGCGGGACTGCACGACGGGAGCGAAAGCAGAACGAGAATGGCTTCTCTAACGGGAGAAAGAGGTGGAATCGAGAAGAAGCCACCAATTTTTTTTAGCTCGCCAACAATTAGGGCGATGAAAAACTAGGGAGGAGTCAATTTCTGCTCTGATACCATGCTGGAAAATTAGATAGAAATGTAAAGTGTTCTTTATTCATCCCACAAAGGGGGTATTTAAAGGACATACAAATACTTATAAACTAGTATAGACAATGTGAGACTAAACTCATAGACACATTCCTAGATGACTCTAATACATAGACTTGAATATAAAACGCGATAACATCTACAACTTCAACAAAATGCAACATACAATAATATATTATTTCTTTTCCTTTATTCTGTTTTGAAGAAGAGGACATCTACGTAAATAAACTTAAATAAAATAAACATGAAACAAACAATTTCACCATATGAAACATTGAAACTACAATTCTTGTTTATGGGTAATTGCACACCTCGACGTCAGAACTCAGAACAACTACACAGTCTGCACACCGGATTATCAGAATTCATAACTACTGTGTACACAGAACAACATAATTATACAGTCCCACAAAACTGGATTATCAACATACATAATCGAGCACTTGAATTCGACCGGGTAAACAAAATCATCAAAAGCATTAAAACCTGAAGTCAAGACAAGACAAAAGCATCAATTTCTTTGAAGTCAAGACAAAATCATTAGCATTTTTCTTTGAAGGCATGACAAAATCATCAAGATGTTTCTTGACATATTTCTTGGCAAGTCATCCTCAAAAGCTGGCTTAACAAAATTGAAATCAAATTTAAAAAATAAAAAAACCATTCAAAAACTTGAAAAGTCACCACGCTCCTCTAAGTCCTCTTAGGTTTAACTGCAATGAGGAAGTCCATTCAGAAGTTGCACTCTGAGAGAAAGTGAGACAAGGGAAAAATCACCTGGTTAAGAGGGAAGGATATCGTGCGGCTAACCACGAGTGCAGTGGAGGTCATTGCCGAATGCAGTGGAGGTCGTCTGGCGAATGAGACCGCGTCTGTCGAATGCAGTGGAGGTCGTCTGGCGAATGAGACCGCGTCTGTCGAATGCAGTGGAGGTCGTCTGGCGAATGAGACCGCGTCTGTCGAATGCAGTGGAGGTCTTCCCTCAGTCCCTTACCAAAATCGACGGAGAAGTGTCGAGGAAGTCATCGTCTAGCCCTAATTGTTTGTCTGTGTTTGCCGTCTGTGGAGAGATTGAAGATGATATCGAGATCGAGCGGAGCCGTCTAGCCCTAAGTTGTGAGGCTTCCGCTTCTCATGTATGCACTTTCTGCGAAGTGCAAACCAAACTGTGCTGAGTGTTGGAGCCTGGATGTAAGGATGTTGCGGTAAGCCGGTGCTGCACTGCTGGCTACTTTTAATTTTTTATGTACATATAAATTATAATGATATAAATTATAATAGCTAGTAAAAAGGTCCGAACCAGAATACACATATAATGAAAAGTTCATAATCCATATGTTTTCACACTGAACCAAAAACATGTCAGAGTGATATCAGTCTGTTCAGTTTGGTCGTTATTACAACTTGAAAACCAACCCGAATCGATATGGCTTCGGTTTTCACAAGCCCCAAACCGAACCGACACCGAACCGGGCGGCTCGGTTTCACAATGGGTGCAGTTCGGTCGGTTCAATTGGTTTTGTCGGTTTTCGGTTTTCACTCCTCAGCCCTAGGTTAGATGCCTTGTCAAAGACGATTTATTTTTTCTAGATTTACCCCGATCTAGGCGCCTCCACAAATGCAATTTCCCGCAAGGTCTACCACAACCCCGACGTCTCCGCCAAGACGATTTTTCACATTCTCAATGCGACATAAAAATCAGAGTACAAAAATAAAGAAGAGAATAAATAAAGAGATGGATTTAGAAGACTCCCCAAAAGTGGATCCTTTTTACAAATGATTGTTGCGAAACAAATGTTCAGTCTTTGCAATGCTATGGTCTTGGGAGGATCTTCTAAGCTTTGGATGATGTAAATCCACACATCTTCATCATCATTCTTTTGATTTGTTGTTGAAGGTAAGAGACTTAAAGAGATCAATGATGGAAGAAGATCACCACATGCTTGAACACCTCCATGAATGCAATCTCTTGATTTGAATCCTTGATCTCTGATACACTCAAATCGCACTTAGGTATAACGATAGATTATGCGCACTCTTACATAGGTTAGACAAACACACATATCGTTCGTAGTATTTGATAAGATGATATCAAAGTTGTATTTGTTCGGGATCACCATTGAATAATCTCCTTCACTTCTCTCTTGTTATCTTACTAAGCCTTTAAATTGATAAAATAATATTTATGTAAAATAAAGGACTAAACAATTTAAAGATAATTTATAAATAAATCAGTTAGAGATAATATATACGACCTTCATGTATCACTAAAATAATAGTTTGTTTTGTGTTTATTTAGTGTTATTGTGTACATTACCGTTGTCCCCTCCTACCCTTAATGTAAATAGGCCAGAGCTTCCTTTTTTATAATTATCCATCATTTTTCCTTCTTCAACAATTCCTTTATCTCTTTATTTAATATTTACACTAATGTTTCAGTATTGTTTCTTGTTATGATGCACACACAGCAGAACATGTGTATTTACTGTATGAAAAGGAGCTTTCTAGTGCACCTTTTTGTTGGAATGAAACTTTCACACAGCAGAATGATGTGTAATTATTATTATTATTATTATCATAAAAGGAGATTTTAATTGCACCATATTGTTAAAATGAATCTTTCATATTTCACAGCATTTGTTTAACAGTCTTACCACACTGTTTGCTTACCTGGCATGTTTTACTATCAAAGAATACATCTTGGCTGGGTTCGTTAATCAGTACTATAATTGGAAATCTCAAGCTCTCCATCACCAATATTCATGTTAGATATGAAGACATGGAAAGGTTGAGGTCTATTTTTCTGTTTGGTATTAATGTGTTGTACTCGCACAAATGCATATTTCTTTCTGGGTTCTTAAGAAGTTCTTGACATGTTTTCACAGCAATCCTGGCCACCCTTTTGCTGCTGGCTTGACATTATCTAGGCTTTCGGCGGTGACGGTTGATGATTCAGGGAAAGAAACTTTTGCTACCGGGGGAGCTTTGGAGCACATTCAGAAGGTATGCTGTGTCAACTATAGGTCTCAGTGAATTCTATTAGGCCCCGTTCGTTTCGCGGGAATTCGGTGGAAGGAATTGGTTTTGGTCTAAAACCAAAAACTCATAGGTTTTGGAATTGGGCAAAAACCATTTCTTTGTTCGTTTGCATGAAGGTTTTGAGGCACATGAATTGAATCTGTCAATTATTCTGTTCAGCTGCAAGATGAAATTCAAACGCAGAAATTGATGTATAAGTAATGAAAATGAAAGCTATTCGAAGAACTAACAAATAACATATAAGCAAAATGACATTACACAAACAACATACGAAAATAAACCATTAAAGAAATGAAACCATCAAAAGTGGCAATGTTATTACCTAATATCCGCAAAAGAAAATATACCAAACATCAAACTAATCTCCTAATTGCACGCACACCAAAATTATCCTAAGAGGCTTTGATAAAACCAAGAAGGCTTCGCACTCTGTCTCGTCAGTGTTGATCATGTCTATAGCTTTTATCAAAAGTGGCATAACTGATAGTGCTTCATACATTCTTTAAATCCTCGTCTTCGGGGTACTGCCACTGGGGTATTTTCAGCCGGGTAATCCATGTTCTTTGCAATATGACTGACAACCTCTGCAATCATATCAATAACTAATGTTTCTTCATCTTCTTCTTCTTTCGACGACTTGACTCTGCCGCAACATCATCATCAGGAATCTCTTCAACGGCAATTTATAAGCTGATTCCAATCCAGTTGCCGCACTTGCGCTAGTTGCTCTGTCAGTCCCATAGAGCGTTGCTAGGTCACCCTAATTTACGATGACTTTATCTTTGTAGTGTTTGAGAGATGGATGTGCCTGCATTATTAACATAAATGTAAACATCAAATTTATGAAATATATGAGAGAAACGCACGAGATAATTCATTACCCTTATATAATCAGCCCACAACTCTTCAGTATCAACTTTGACCACACGTCGTTCCCAATCCCAACCAAAATCACTTGTACAAGCATTGCCGATATTTCTTAGTAGTATTTATTCCATGTTTTTAGTCTTGCCATTAGTCGGGGAGTAAGGTTGTTTACAACGGAAACAGAGGCCCCTGCTGCGAAGATTGTGGTACTCGTGGTTGGTCATTTGGGGGTCGTTCGGTGGTCGGGGCGGCCGGGGAGGTGGTCCGAGATGTGGGGAGCCGTGGTATGCACCTGGAGTGGTAGCCGGAAGGGTGGGGCCGGGTAGGCAATTGATGGGGGCGTAGAACTCCCCGGTGGCTTGCTGGTATCGATGAAGGTGACTTTGATCAGTAATCGTCCGGGGGTGGTGGGTGCAAAGGCGGGATCAAATGTGGGGGTGGAGCCCCTGCAGGAAAAATCCCAAGTAGTGATCTGACGGTAAGCTAGGAACGTGCGTCGCCAAGGCAATGAACTTGTCGATGTAGTTGTCAAGGAAGCATGATTGGCGGACACCACACAAACGTTCAACTGCTGTCCAAGAATAATGAACATTATAGCGGAGGATGAGGTCCTGATGAAGTTCTGCCCAAGAGATCGAAGGGTTGTTTTGTTGTAGAAAGCGGACCCAATGGATGGCTGACCCCTCCATGCTAATGAGAGTCGTAGCAACCTTTAGTGGCTCCGGAGTCAGATGAATGTCGAAAATTGTTCCGTACAAGCAATCCATCCAATGAGGTCGGCGCCGTTGAAGGAAGGGACGTCGAACGAATGGAGTGGAGGCGGAAAGCCCGCCGGCGGTGGAATAGGGTCCCGGGGACGGTCCGGGTGTGCCCCGAGAAGCGATGGGGACTCCGTGATGGAGGACGATAAATCACTCGGCCGACCGACCAGTTGGGCGTCGAAATTGGCATCCATTTGCACCATTAAGGCCTGGAGCGAGGCAATGGGCGCCTCATGAGCATCAAGGCGGCGGGAGATGGCCGAATCCACAGGAAGCTGAGGCGCGGGTGTGTCGGAGTGCGCCATAGAGCGGAGCCGGGGGGGGGGGGGCATGCAAGCGAGAGGAAGGGATTTGCGCTCCCGGACGAGCAATGGAGGCACTGTCGGGCGTGCGAGATTAGACACAAGCTGTCTGGAAGCAGTGACGTCACTGGGGTGGCTCGATCGGTCGCGGAAGACGGTCGCTGAGAGCTGCTGGAATGCATGGGAGAGGATGAACGTGCGTTGTAATGTCGCTGGAAATGCACAATCTGTCGGTCGCAGGAAATGGCGCTGTAAACACACACCCACACGCCCACGCACGCGCACCCACACCCACAGCACCCACAACCCCCCCCCCCCCCCCCCCCCCCCCCCCCACACACACACACACACACACACACACACACCCCCCCACCACCCCCACCCCCCCCACCCACAACACCCCCCACCCCCACCCACACCCGCACCCCACCTCCCCCCACACACAAATGCCTGCACACACACACACACACTTATAGAAGTGCTAAAAAACACTCCAATAGGTGGCTATGGCCTCAAGTGGAACCAAAATCAACTAAAATCACAGAGGAACAAACTTCAAGGGGAACCCAAAACATCACAAATTAAATCGCACCAATGCAGCTAATGCCTTAAGTGGAACAAAAACGAGAGGAAATTTAGGTTATACCTGCTTGGAAGGAGGAGGTCGGACGAAGAAACAACTTGGAGCAAAAAAATCAGGCTGAAGATGCTCACAGAGGAACAAGCTTTCGAAAGGAAGAAGAGAGGACCTGGAATACCTAAGTCGCTTCGCACGTGAGAGGCGCTTGGTTCACCTTGGTTGTCGGCAACTGCAGTTTGAAGAAGTTCCCTTGCCGTTGTCGCCGGAGAGGACGAAGGAGTGGCACTTTCGCCTACAACAACTCAGGAGGGTGTCGCCTCTTTCTCGAACCCCAAAACCGAGGAAATGAGGTTGCCGATAGCTGCAGTTGGCCTTGCCGACACTAGAGGATGAAGTCCCTCGCCGTCGTCGCCGGAGAGGAGGAAGAAGAGCGGGTGTTTCGCCTACAACTCATACAAAGCTCTCACCTCTTTCTCTAATGAGGTCGGTTTTGGGGAAATGCTAATTTTTAGAAGTCCAAAATCCATGTGTTTTGAGATAAAGCCAATTCCGTCCATAAAAAGCCCCAAACGAACACATGTACCAAATTCCAATTCCTTTCTCCGAATTCCTGCGAAATGAACGCAGCCTTGGTGTTTCCATGTGTTCTGACGTATTTTCAGATTATCCAAATTTTGTTCTATAATCACTTTCCAGAGGCTTAAAAACTTATTTTTTGTGGGTTTTAGTTATATTAGAGATAGTAACATTCATCATTTACTGTTTTGCAGTCTGTGCAACTTGACCGCCTTGCATTTTATTTTGACTCTGATGTTTCTCCTTGGCATATTGAAAAGTCCTGGGCAGATTTAATTCCTTCAGAGTGGAATCAGGTATTTTTGTACGGGTTGTGTCACATTCATTATCCAACTTCTGGATAATATATTGGATCTTTTTTGTAGATATTTGAGTTAGGAGTCATCAATGACCAATCATTTAATTATTTTCCAAAAGAACATGGTTACATTTTACAACCAGTTACTGGGAAAGCGAAGTACACAAAGTTGAGAATAGATGAATGTAGAAATACGGGGCAAGCATTACAGCAGGCAGTTATTAATCTGGATGATGTTACATTATGCTTATCGAAGGTACCTTTCTAACATTTACATTATGTATTGTAGATTGATTCACTAACATGCTTGGGCACAAATTTGTAGGATGGATACCGAGACATTCTGAAGCTTGGTGATAACTTTGCAGCTTTTAACCAACGGTTAAAATATGCTCATTATCATCCTCAAATTTCTGTAAAGTCTGACCCTAAAGCATGGTGGAGGTATGCATACAAAGTAATAACGGATGATGCAAAGAAGGCAAGGTAACTATCTCGTTCCATGTTATTTTCTTTCTTTGCTTTGCGATGCTCCACTTAGACATCGAAGAATGACACTGTGAAACTATATTTTGATTATTCAAGAGTTCTGCTTCTATTATTTTATGCGGTGCTCATCTTTTCTAAGTTGCACTTTATTACTGTTGAAGAAAAGAGATATAGAAGCCCAGTTGCTCGCAGAAGCGCTTGAGCTTCCCTGTCGCTGTGTAGGCCTCCCAGCCGATCACTTGAGCCCGCATGCTCTCAACCAGTCTAGCTTGAGCTCGCCAAAGCTCGCTGGCCCCTTCCTTACGAGCATGTGTTCCTGCTTGTGTTCTTTCTAGCTCTCGCCTGAAGATCTAGCCTATTTCTTCATCGATCGAACTTACTCTCGTCGAAGGTCATGAGTTCTCGTCGATTGTTACCTGTTCACAAATGTTCCCTCGTTTCACCAATTGATTCCTGCTCTCGCACAAAACCTCTTATAACCGACAAGGTCTAGGTTTTGTTGGTCTCGTTAGAACAGCTCTCGCGTTCTCCAGTTCTCACCGATCGCTCCTGCTTCTCGCGCAGATCCTATTATCTTGCTCTCTTTAATCTTGTGATGTGGGGACAAATGCGCCATATACTTTGACCACCACTCGTTTATGTGAAGTTCTCGATGAGTTGAAAAATTACCACTATTTCTCTCACCGAAAAGAACTTTGTTGAGTGGGTCCACTCGGTGCACGAGTTCTCCAAACTAAGGGTCTCCTTTATCACCTGACCAAAGACCCCCTACACAAACTGACAGAACAATGGCTTCGAGACGATGTTCGAGTTCAATCCTAGATACTAAACTCCATGGAAAGGTGAGCCATATTTGCACAACGGAACCACAAAAGCTGTGTGATGAGCTAAAGTCCCTTTACTATGAAAAAGATAACCACAAACACCTGTTCAATCTATCTCAAGACCTTCCGAATGTTGAATCTGGTTCGGATGGTGATCTAATGCCATTTATGACGCAATACAATACTCTCATCGAGGTCTGGATTCAACATCAACCTCCTGCTCTTAGCATGACAACCAAGCGGGCTTAGAAGGAAGTTGTTGGTTTAGTTATAATGAAAGATAGAATAACACCACATATGTACAATGTGTTAGCAAATGTTTTGAAGTCTCCAACAATCCCATCCTTGTCGGATGTTTGCTGGATGATCCTTAAGGTCACTCTACCCACTGATGTTTCTATGAATCCATCTACTGCCTTCCTCTAATACTTTATTGAAACACGCCCCTCAATTACTAGGCATGTGGGAGGGCGCTCTTGCGGGGGTGGTGGGTGAGATTGCTGAAATCGTCTTTAGGGATAGAGCACTTGCGTGTGTACCTAATGTGGCCGATAAAATTACACCGAGGTGAATTGCTATATGAAATGTGAGTTTCCCCAACAATAACCCAACCTTCCTCACTAAGTTTCTTTTGCAGTGATACTCTAAGTACGCCACAATCTGAAATTGACACCTTAAGGGTGAAAATCCAGAGTCTTCAGGGGCAAGTTACTCAAATTTCCAGGCCCATCGCCTCTACATTAAATGAAAGTATATCGTGTCTCTCCCATATCCCTCATGGATAGTGGACTCTGAGACCACAATTCATATTAGCCCTTGTAGTACACGAACACTGCTTGTCTCACACTCATTATTGTTGCTAATCGACAAACCTACTCATGGGATGTGCCTCTTACCTCCTATATTTCTCTATGCTCCATACTTCATATTCCTGGCTTACAGTTTAATCTTCTCTCTATTAGTCATCTCACTCATGATCATGACTGCACTATAACTTTTTTCTTCCTTTGTTGTGAAGGATTATAACTTTTTTCTTCCTTTGTTGTGAAGGATCATCAGGCGCAAGGTATCATTGGTAGTGACTGACTGTCGAACGGGCTCTACATTCTGGATCTACGTCCTTCAACTCTCTCTTCCATCACTTCAATTGCCTGACACCAGCGTTTGGGCCATGTCCTTCTCCAAATATTACAAAAGGCTCTTCCGAATTATAATTTTTCAGATTTTACTTGCGAATCTTGTATCTATGGATAACAACATCGTTCAACTTTACCTCATTATAGTAGGAGTGATGCTCCATTTTCCTTAGTGCATTCAGACATTTGGGGTCCATATAAAGCTGTTAGTTTGTCTGGATACCGTTATTTTGCAGTTTGTCAGTTATATGATATTAATGACAATTAGTAACTCTTTACAACTAACACCCTCATAATGACTCATAACTCTTAACAATTAATACTCTCATTAAGACTCATCATAATTTAATGAACCTACACAGTACTCAATACATATAAGTAAAGAAAACATTAAATAAAAACGTGATACACATTAAGTAAAGACAACATGCCGTACATAATTTTTGGCATACTAGGGCGTCTGGCCTATGCCCATAACATATTATCCATACTTCCTTCAAGCTTGTCATGAAGCTCGGAACCATGATAAAGACTCTGAGCGTGAAATTGTGACTGATCATCTGGTTCCTTGAACTCTCACTAAAACAATGTGGTGTAGCATTACCGTGTCGAAAAGATGTCGTCATTGTACCAGTTGAAGCGTGGAGAATAATCCACAGATGCTTAATGATACTGACAATTTACGACATCACCCTCGCCAAATGATGAAGTCCAATTCTATGAAGTAAGATATATGAATAAAACATTGACAATTTTGCTCCTTTTTTGAAGGAAATAGTCAATTAATCACTTCGAGTAATTATTTAATCAACTCGATATCTTCTTTATTTTGCATTAATCAAGAGATTAATTAATGGATGTGAGGAAAAATGAGGAAAGTGGGGGCCGAAAGTTTAAAAAAGCATCCCAGACAGAAAAAGACGCAAGGCTCGAAATCAGGAGGCTTCCTATCAGGACCAACTTTGTGCACGAAGAGATGCGCGGTTCGATGGACGAACTCGCGAGGGCACAAGTATGGTTGCTGCTGCGAAAAGGGTAAAGCACGTAGCTGGGAATGATAAGAATGCAGAGTCGCGCGTACAATGTGACCGTGCCATGCATTGTGCATCTGATTCCTTTCTTGCGATCAACGACGATGGGAGAAGGCGGATAACACTGTGTCGAAGCTCTGCGTCGATGTTGAATGGGGAGGAAATGACTCGTGACGGATGCTGGGAGCGGGCTGTGGCCTCGTTGTAAGTGGCAGAGGAGAAACCAAAGTGTCAAGGTTGTCGAAGCTGCGTTGGATGTCTTCAACAAGGTACGATAATATCATTTTTGATTGGAAGTGCCTCAAACTGAGAGTTGGAGGCGTCACGTGGGAGGAGAGCAGAGTCTGAAACAAGCATGAATGAAAAGAGTTTTTGGGGACAATGAAATGGAGATGTTCGATGCTCTGCTGATGACTTTGTTGAAGATGGATGTGGGATCTACAATGAAGAATGAAGTTTGAGGAGGCTCTGATACCAAGTTATTGTCGCAAATCTGTAGAATGTTGGTTATCGTCCGAGGAATGATCGAAGATGGAGATGTGGGAATACTATGGAGTTGGAACCGCGCCTGCTTAAGCGGGGTGCGCTAAGGAGAGATAGATACACCAATCTCATAACAAGACTGTTAACCCGGAATCCTTCGACCTCGTCAAGAGCAAAGTTTCCCTCGAGCAGTTCGAGAGGTTGCTCCTCTTATAACCATGTAAACAGTTTTCCAACCAGCTAGCCTTTTGGAGTTCGTGCGGTTACACTTTCTGTAACCGCGCGACCTATTTTCCAGCTTTCTTGCAGCAATGTAACCTCTCATCCATACCCGGTTCTCCTGTACCTCTGGCAGCCCGTAATTTAGAGCCTGGCCGTTCAGGCAGGTCCTCTTTAGTATAAATAGGGGGACAAAGTACCCAGAAGGCGACCTTCAGATTGAGTCTAAACCGCCCTGTTGGTGCGAACTTAATTCCTGCCTCTCTCTGGCAACTGCAGCTTCTGTTGACCGTTGGAATGCATTTTGTAACCGCAACATATTTAACAAGTAATAAAATCACCCGCAACTAAGGTTTGCAGTTCGGGAAGCCTGGTGTCGTCGTTCGAGGCAATCCTCCTCTCTCCCTCTTTGCTCTTCTCTCCAGCCCTCGTGACTAGTACCCGATCACTTGCCATCCCAGTTTCCTTTGTCTTGCAGCAGTTCGCTGCTGAGCGTTGAGCTTGAGGACACTTTTCGCCCCAACAAAGGCAAGAGAAATAAACTTAATTCTTGGATATCTTCATTCAACAGATCTCATTCTTTTAAATATGCTTATACGATATTAATGACAACTAATAAATCTTAACAACTAACACCCTCATAATGCCTCATAACTCTTAACAACTAATATTCTCTTAAAGACTTATCATAATTTAAAGAACCTATGTCACGACCCGTCTCGACAAGAGTCAGAGTGCGCTTCGGGGCGGGCCGTGATGCCACAGACATGAGTGAAAAGAAATCCATGCCTGCTAAGGCGGAGACAGAAATACTATAAATAGTCTTAAAATAGTTACTTTTGATTAAAACAGGTTGATTTATTTGCGGAAGCTTTAAAATATGATAGCTTGAAACAAGTGCACATGCATTTTAGTAAAAGCTCATGATACAAGTTCTGGAACAGAAATTTATGCAGTGAACATCACAAATGAATGAGCATGCAAAACATGTCAAATTCTAGTACATAAAATATTTAGCCTAGCAGTTGTCCATGAAACAAGAGAAAATGACTGATCGTAATTACTACATAACAGAAATATCCGACAATAAAAGAAATGAAACATAAACACAAAACCTGAAGCTTGACGCAGATCGGCCTCAGAGAGCAGTCGGCGCAGGCACGAACACTAAGGCAAATTCCAAAACAAGAAGGAAAAGCCTCAGAACATTGAAATACATAAGAACAAGCAAAATAAAATACGAGCAGGAGAGACAACATATTTGTGTACCGCTTTCCATGAAGCAAAGCTAACAAGACACGCAAACAAGTGAGACAAGCAGAAATGTCTATAATTATTATACTAGTCCGAAGTAAAGCATAAACATTCTTGCAACGACATAAGCTGTAATCGTTGAAATGCGTAGGTGTTTGCAGTGAGTGCACATGGTTCACACTCAAGTTCAAGTGTAAGGCTTACTAGAATAAGAGTATTTCTTGCTTACCGTGACCATGCAATCAAGACGATGCACCATCTAAACCTTAGCTTCCAAGATTTGCTTATGACACGCAGGACCTAAGTGATTCAGAAATTTAAGCTTGTTATGATCGGTCCTTTGTTCCCATTAGGAATTCAAGAGGGAACCCAAGTCAAGCAGTTTCATTAATTAAACCCTAACTTTCAATGTTAACTTACATTATTAACGACTTAGCGCAGGATTTCGTGGATTCTAGCATATCAAGACATGTAACCAAGATACTGATTCAGATATACAAGAGTATAATTTACAAACGTGAAACGAGAGGAATCAAGTTATAGAAAATTATTTACTCGAGTCTTAGAACCAGACAGACATAAGAAACAAGATTCGATGACTCAAAGAACTCGATAGAGAGTTTAGAAACTTGCGGATTCAAGTATTCACGAGTAATAAGATTATTATACATCATTTTCTAGGATATCAAGTATTCCCTTAGATTACGTCATTCAAGGACATTAATATCTTCTAAGTAAACATGTGTACGAGCCGAATATTTTATATCAAACATAATTCATCTAGTTGCTAGCAGGATCTTAACATTTATCATTATAACAATTAATGTTTCTGCTCGAAAAGATCTACTAGTCTTCCAGTTATCCATCAAATGAGATGCAATTCAATTAAGTGAAAATCCAATTTAAACCACTTTCGTTCACTAACTCATCTTCCAACAAATGAGACACAATTCATCTAAATGAATATTCAAGTAACTCTTATTCACATTCACAACTTGTGACATTTCAAACACGTGATACCTCAATCTATTAATAAGTCTATTTAAGGATTCGAGGTCTAAATTTATTCGACGAAACAAGCATTCAAAGGTGTATTCATATAAACATAAGAACAAACATGACAATTAAATTCAATGCTTGCAAGAGAGAGAGAGATCTCTACTTGCCTTAAATGAGGCTGAATCTGACGACGACGGCTAAGCGACGCAAGCAAAAGCAGACATCACATTTTGAACCTGATCAAGCACAACGAAGGCGACATAGCATAAATTACTATGCTAATACAAGCATTCTACGACGCGAAAATTTAAATAACGAGGGCTTAGCAAAATTACCTCCCTCAAAAGTGAGGGGAGAAGAGATTCCGCTCGGAGACGGAGACTTGGCGACGCTTAGGTTGCGGAAACCCTAATTCAGAGAGGGCTTTAGAGAGATTCCGCCTAATTAGGGCGATGAATGACGCCGGGGAGCACGAAAACCTAGAAATTGGACGGTTATAATGGGGTAAAATCATGAATCACAACATAGACACCACTAGGGGCACAACAATTTGCAAAGAATTTCAATTAAAATTGATTCAAGGAGGAAGGAGGAGATGCGTACCCAAGGGAATCGAATCCGGCCTCAAGGAGGCGAGGGAAGGAAAACCCTAGATGTCCATCTCGCAAAAAACCCGGTCCAGACGAGGAAGAAGAGGAGGAACTAGGGCTTCCGACCCTTGGAGGAAGTCGGAGGGGGAGCTGTCGGTCTTGAGGAAGGCTGCCACAGCCGGCTAGGGGAGGAGGAGGGGGCTGCCGACTGCTGGAGATCGGACAGAGGAAAAGCTGCTGGAGGCGGCTCCTTTGGAGGAGAGGGAAGAAGTGGCTGCTGGCCTGAGGATCTGCTGTCGGCCAGAGGAAGGGGGAGAAGAGGCGCCGGCCTCAGCAGAAGGAGGAGGAGAGGAAACTGCCGGCCAGAGCAAGAGGAGGAGGCACAAGCCCTAGAGGCGGCGGCGAGCGGCGGCGACTAGCAGGAGGGAGGCGTCGTCGACGGCCTGAGGGAGAGCAGGAGGCGGCGGGCTGCGCACTTGCGGGAGACGGGAGCGTGAAACGGGATGCGGCTTGCCTGCGGGAGCCCTGGACCGAGTGAAATAGCCAATAAATCGGGGGGGGGGGGCTGGCTCGGTTTAGGAATTAGAGAAAACCTAATCGAGTTAATTACGGAAGTGACCTAGCAAAGGAATTTAAGAGGGGCTGCGGATAGACTTTAGGAAAGAGATTTATTTCAATATCTCTTTGATTTTATGGGTTGTTACAACCTACGCGAGACTCGATATATATAAATGAAGACACGACATTAAATAAAAAATGTGATACACATTAAATAAAGACAACATGACATAATTTATGGCACACTAGTGCGACTAGCCTTTGCCCGTAACACATACCTGTAATATCACAACAGAATGGTGTGGTTGAGCAGAAGATGTTGGTATCTAGTGATCTAGTAGTCAAAGATTTAGTCTTACTGCTAACGTAATACGAGCCTAAAGGGTCGCACATAAGAACTTGCGAAAATTGGAAGTGTTTGATCGTGTTAGTTTGTGAAACCAAGTTCTGGGTGGGCATATATGATATGCTGTATGAGTTTTTGAGGCACACGGCCCGAGGCGCACACCAGTGTGCCAAGGGTGTGTGTGCTCAAAATGGCAGGATAATGGTCGGGTGCGTCTCTGGGTCATAGGGTGCGACTTTTGAGGGCACACGGTCCAAGGCACACGCTCGTGTGCCAAGGGCGTGTGTGTGGCTTATCGTTCTAGACTCACAAGGATACTACGTGCCTCTACGAACCGATGCGTCTTTTGGGGCACACGGTCCGGGCACACGAGTGTGTGCGCCGGGCGTGTGTGACGGTTTTTGTTCGTACGGGTTCGTACCTATAAATTGATCAATTTATCCTGAATAAAGTACGCTTGATTCGGATTTCTTCATCCCGTAAAATCACCAAGAACACATCTATCCAAGATCGGAACTAGCATTTCGTAGGGGAGAAAAAGCGATCGTCTTCCAACCCGAGTTTGTCGGACGGACTGCGTGGTGTTTCCGGCGTTCGTGTGGATACCGTTAGAGACGCAGATACTTTTCTGCGTTTGGACTCACACGCCCGTTATCCTTCTCGAAATTTGATTTCGATGCAGGTATTGTCTTCTTTCTTGATTTAGTCTGTTTCACATGGATCCTGTCGAGGGTTTTTTGTATTTCCGCTGCACATTTGATGCCCATGAAACCCAACAAAAGAACCTTACCTACTTGAGGTATCCCGATCTCTCATGTTTCAAATGCAGGATTCTAAAGTCCATTGGAACTTTGTGATCACTATTGCATGTTATTTAATAAATCTCATGCAATCAACTATCCTGGATTTTGCATCCCCATTTTCCTTCTACACCTTTTTCCCTAACTTATAGAGTTTGAGTGTGTGTGGTTCATCATCTTGGTCTCCCTTTAGATAAGCTGGTACCACGAGTTATCAAAAAATCTCGTACTCAGAAGGGATACATGTGTTATTCGCCCACTGATAAAAAAATTGTGAGATCCACTGATGTTACCTCCTCGAGGATCAACCATTCTATTCCTCTTCTACTCTTGCCAAAATGCCACATACTCTCCCTTGGCCCTACGTTCCTATTGACTATAATCCAACCACTATAATGTCAATAACACCTTCTCCTCCTCCTATAATGAAGGTGTATTCTTTCCGTTGTACTTGCCAGAATGCCCCAAATCAGTCGCCACTTACTAATGATGCCCCTAGTCCAGATGATCTGCCACAACTCTCCAAGAGGACACATGCTCATGTACTGCTCATTTCCTCTTTGACAATTATTCCCTCCACCGATTGTCTTCTAAACTCCAGAGGTTTGTGTGCTTCTTGTCCTCTATTTCTAATCTTTCAGTACATGAGGCTTTCCAATATTCGGTGTGACAGACCTTGTTGGATGACAAAATGAAGACCCTGTGGGCCAATAGGACTTGGACTTGGTGTTCCTTCCTCCTGGACAGTTCCGAGTTAGATGTAAATGGGTGTTCACAATTAAACATCGTCTAGATGGGTTGGTTTAACACTTAAAAATGCGTCTTGTGGCTCCTGGATTGACTCAACAACATGACATTGATTATGAAAAGACATTCTCGCTAGTGGCCAAACCTAATATCGTGAGGTTATTGATTTCTTTTGCAGTCTATCATCACTGTAAATTCCATTAACTCGATATAAAAAATACATGCTTTAATGTCAATTGGCTGAGACTGTTTACGTGCAACCTCTTGGATATGAGACCACGGGGATTCACTTGTACACCGCCTAAGAAATCAATCTATAGCCTGCAACAATCTCCTCGAGCATGGTTTGATAAATTTAGTAAAGTGGTATAACTTGAGTTTATTAGTATTAGTAGGATTATATTAATATTTATGTGTGAGTGAGTTTAGTCGTACATCTTGAGTCGGTAATTAAGAGTCCCGTGTAATGCTTTAAATATACCCCTATGTGGATGAATAAAGATATCTCTCGCATTATGCATTTCCTTCATATTCCTTTCAACTTGGTATCAGAGGGGAAGTCGACTCTGGGAAATTTTTCGTCGCCCTAATTTGTTGGCGACCTAAAGTTCTCAGTCTTCCTCTCGATTTCGTAAGCTTCCGCCACTCCCCTTTCATTCCCGTCGACCGCGCCTGCTAGCGCTCCGTCGAGCACCTCTGTTCCCGCTCCCATCGACATAATCGTTGTTTGATTCCATCGACGGGAGCGGCCTTCTATCCCCTCGACGACGATGGCTTCCGTCGATGGGCTCCCCTGCTTCCCGTTTGTCATCCTGCTTCCGTCTGCATTTCTGTCGCAGATCGTCGACGACGATCCGGTACCTGTTCCCTGTTCTTGTCAAGCGACTGCTGCGCCTGTTCCTCTCCTCTGATCTCGACGATGGCTTCTTGCTTGCTGCTGCTGCGCCCGTGCCTCTACTTCTTTTTGGTCGAGCTTTTGGATGCTCCAGGTGCTCCCTTTTCTGGTCGAGCTCCTCTACCGCTGCTGTTCTCCTGCAGCAGGCCGTCTTCTGGTTCAGTCTCTCTGCTCAGCGATGCTATGGATCCGCTGCTTTCTTCTCTCATCGATGATGGCGCTAATGCAGTATTTTGCTATTTTTGTTAATGTTTTTTGTGTGTGTCGTGTTATGTCTTATGTTTGTGTCTCCATGCGTTTTATGCCTTTATGCACGTGCTTTCCATGTGAGGGGGAATGCTTGGGATGAGGGCGACTCTGATTATCTTTCCCGACCTTTCGCTTTTGTTCCACATGGCCTCTAGACTAATGTCGTGTGTTGTTTGTGTCTCCCTAAGTTTTTCATGGTCTTCGGTGATTTTCTATCTCCCTTCTCCCTTATCCCCACGGTCTCGTAGATCTGTGTGTGTGGTGTTATCCTCATGGTCTCGTAGATCTGTGTGTGTGGTGTTATTCTCGCGGTCCCGTAGATCTGTGTGTTGTGTTATCCCCACAGTCTCGTAGATTCGTGTGTGGTTTTTTCTCTATCAAGCGAGTTGTACTGTGTGAGATCATCCCCAGTCACCCGTCTGTTGAGTTTTTCTTTGCTAGCTTCCCTTCTTTGCTAGCTTCCATCGTCTGTTGTCTTGTCTGACTTTGCCTACCATTTTTACCATTTCTTTTATGATAATTTCAAGCTGGGGGTTTCCCCTCCAGCTTGAGGGGGAGAGTTGAGTTTATTAGTATTAGTAGGATTATATTAATATTTATGTGTGAGCGGGTTTAATCCCACATCTTGAGTCGGTCTTTAAGAGTCCCGTGTAATGCTGTAAATATACCCCTATGTGGATGAATAAAGATATCTCTCACATTATGCATTTTCTTCATATTCCTTTCAACTGTATATTCCTTTGGTTTCACTTGGAGCTCGATAGCCTTCTCCTTATTTACACATCGTCGCAAAGGTGATATTGTGATTTTTCCTTGTGTATGTTAATGATATCATCATTAGGAGAGATGATCTGAATGATATCTTCGTGGTCAAGAAGCACTTAGGTTCTCACTTCCATACTAAAGAGTTGCGACATCTCAAATATTTTTTAGGTCTTGAGGTAGCACATCAACATGATGAGCTAGTATTATCTTAATGAAAATATTGTATAGATCTTCTATAAGGTGCCAAAAACTTGAGATGTAAGCCGACTAACACACCAATGAATGCAAATCTCAAGCTATTTGCTTACGAGACTAACTATGATCCTTTCCTACTTAATCCGGAGTACTATCGTTGATTGGTGGGAAAACTTATCTATTTAACAATGACTTGGCCATATATCTCGTGTGTTATTGGAGTGGTTAGCCGGTACATGCATATTCCTCGTGCATCCCATCTTCATGCAGTTGAACGAATTTCTTAGGTATCTAAAGAAAGCTCCCATTCGGCTTGTAAGCTTTTATCTTCTCTCTCACTAATTGTTTATACTGATGCAGATTATGATGGATCCATTGATGATCGTCGATCTACAAGCGCCTACTGCATGTATTTTGAAGGATATTTGGTCACCTGACGCAGCAAGAAACAAACCATTGTAGCACGATCATTTACTGAAGCTGAATATCGTTCAATGGCTTATGCCATTTCCAAGCTTACTTGGCTGGGTGCGAGTAGCATGGTAGCACACCTAAGTCTTGTCTACAGGATCTTCACATTTGCCTTACTCCGGGCACTATACTGGTGGTCATCATTCTCTATAGGAATTTCTTTCTAAAGGATGAAATTGAGCGTCAACGCATCACTATGCTCCAACAAGTGATCATCCGTCACAATGTATCTCCGTTCTCCTTCGCAGTTCTCTTGGTGCACAAGAAGGATGACACTTGGCGGTTCTACGTTAACTACCATGAACTAAATGCGGAAAGTTAAGGAAACATTTCCCCATACTTGTGGTAGAAGAGCTACCGGACGAGCTTCATGACGCTCGCTTTTACTCGAGATGGATCTGTGCTCGGGGTACCATCAGGTATGTATAACCCCTACCGATTTGGAGAAGAGCGCCTTTCAGACCTATTACGGGCTTTTTGAGTTCCTAGTGATGCCCTTCAGTCCTGTCCCTCCTTCCAGGCTCTAATAAATGAGGTAATGCAAGAATTTTTACGTCGATATGTATTTGTATTCTTTGATGATATTTTGGTATATAATTAGACCTGAGAGGCACATCTCGAGCACCTGCGCAACATTCTTAAACTCATCAGACAACATCAGTTGTTTCTGAAGTGGGCCAAATATTTTTTTGGGACAGATAGGGCAACATACTTGGGACATGTCATGCACAATACATGGGTATATGCAGACTACAAAAAGATTCAAGGGGTGACCTCCTGGCTGGTTCCTCAGTCCTCACGTGAGCTCCGTGGATTTTTGGGCTTCACTGGCTACTATCGCCGTTTCATGCAGTGTTACTACACGATTGACCTTGGTTACCCTGCTGAACAAACTCATTTGTATGGGTCGAAGCGACCACGTGAGCCTCTAAGGCCCTCCAACATGCCTTGATCACCACCCTTGTTCTTCACTTACTCAACTTCACGCAGGAGTTTCAGGTGGAGTGCGACGCCTTATGGAATGGAAGCGACATGTTACTACAACATGCAAGATGCCCGATTGCTTATTTCAGTTGGAAGGCAACCAAACACCATGAAAAGCTTCCCGCTTATGAGCAGGAGTTGATAGACTCATACAGAAATGCTATGCTGACACACAAGACTACCCCTTTACCCGAATGCTTCGCGGGGAAGACTATTTTTTTACTACTTGGCGACGACGAAGGACCGTCCATATGGAGTTTACTGTACAAGGCTTCTATTAGTGCATTGTACTCCATTGGCCCGTTGAGGAAGAAGAAAAAAAGGGAAATGCGCGTAATGAAATGAACTCAAGCGCTTGTGAGTCTTGCTACACTACATGAGGGTGAAGTTGAAGCAAACATGGTCATGTGAACTCTACTTCACAAGTGATTCAACAGACCACAATATGGAAAGAAGAAAAAGAGAAGGGTCTCGCCTAGGTGGGCGACGCGCTAAGTAGGAAGGCAGAGTTGGCCGTATAACATTGGCGGCTATTCCATTGGGGGGAGAGGGGGGGGGGGGGGGGGGCATTCTTGATTTGGACCAATCCTTTCAACTTGAAGTACCTCCTTGAGTAGTGCCTCAGTACCACACCTCAACAATGTTTTGTTAGCAAATTCCTGGGTTTTTATTTCCTTGTTTACTACAAGGTGGGCGCTTAGAGTTGTACTTCTAATGCCCTGTTGAGATGAGATCATATGGGACCGACACTATTCATCATTTCTTAGCCCACCTTAGAGATGCTCACTCGTCTTCGGAAGGAGATACAAGGCTCACCCAATCTTGGACCTCATTCCTCGCATTGGGGAAAGATTGCTCCCGATGACTTAATTCTATATAAGGGAAGACTGAACTCGATGCCCACCTCCCCCTTCATTGTTGTTATATTGGAGCGCACCATGGAGGGGGCCACAAAGGGGTCCACAAGATACTTCAACGCATCAGAGTGAAATTCTTTTGGAAGGGTCTCATGTGAAGAGTTCAACAGTTCATTGCGACTTGTTTTGTATGCCAGTGCAACTAGACCAATCACTTTCTTCCAGCAGGTCTTCTCCAACCGCTTCCCGTTTCGACATAGATATGAGTGAACATCTCTATGAATTTTCTGGAGGGATTGTCTACATCGAAGGGAAAATCAATTCTCTTGGCGGTTGTGGACAAGTTCTCGAAGGTGGCACATTTCATAGCTTTGGTCCGACCTCTCATGACGTAAGGTGTCTTTAGGGTTTTCTTTGAGAGGTGTTTTGCCTGCTAATCTTCTTGAAAGTATCTTATCAGACTGCGATATTTTTTCATTAACTATTTTTGGAAGGAGCTCTTCACACTTTCATGCACCAAGCTAGCCTTCTCCTCTTCATACCATCTCCAATCGAACGGTCAGACTGAAGTGGTCACATGATCGAGATTTACCTCATTGTATCCTTAGTTATCATGGCGCGCGCCTAGGCGCGCCTGAGGCGGCGGGCGCACCGGCCCTCGCCTCTGCAAGGCAGAGGCGGGCGATGTGCCCCAGGCGCGCCTCAGGCCCAGAGGCGCGCCTCCGGCCCAGAGGCGCGCGCCTCCGGCCCAGAGGCGCGCGCCTCCGGCCCAGAGGCGCGCGCCTCCGGCCCAGAGGCGCGCGCCTCCGGCCCAGAGGGTCGCGCCTTACCAGCTCCCAGGCGCACCAAAGGCTTTGGTGCGCCTGGGCCTTTCAAGGCGTTTTCTTCAACCTGTTTTTTTGGGATGTGGCGAAAAACATGATCTCAGACGCACCCAAGTGTTGGGAATCCTGCTCACATGATTCCTGATTTGAAGAAGTCAACAAGTCAAGAATACTTCACTATTGTATTTAATATTGCACTTAGTTCATACTTGCAGGGATCGACGATAAGTCATGTACCTTAGTTATTTAACTGAGTACTATATCGTCGAGAAGCATAGGAGATATCGTCGACAAAGCGTGCTTGTCGTCGTAATGACGGGCAGAGAAGCAACCGCCGAGAAGTAGCGAGTTCATCGAACGCTGAGACTTAGCGTGCTTGTCGTCGTAATGACGGGCAGAGAAGCAACCGCAGAGAAGTAGCGAGTTCGTCGAACGCCGAGACTTAGCGAGATCGTCGAACGAAGAATGACGATCGCCGAACGAATGATGACAAGTTCGTCGATCGCAGAATGCTGTTCGTTGAACGCAGAGAAGCCACATGACATCGTCGTGTGGAACTCATGTCGCCGAGAGTACATATGATTACGACGACATGATGCAAGAAGGAAGCTCACGACGACACTGTCAGAGTAAGAAGATCGTCATATATACAGAATCGCCAGGATATCTTGTATCGTCGAGATACCTCCATCAGTGGCAGAAGGAAGATCGCGACGACAAAGTCAGAGACAGCTTGTCATCGTAATGATGCAGATATCTTCAAGACAGAATTCAAATCTTGCGGACGTGATGTCAGCAGTTAATGCCGCCGCCTGATTGTCCAATCAACGCGTGCACCTAAGGAATGGAGCCAACAGCGCGTGCTCCAATGAGATGGGCATCTGACAGAAAAGGACATTGCATATGACCGTTGTGCGATTCCTCTGTCCTATAAAAAGGAACGATGGGTGCCCTAGGAACTCTCTCGAACATAAGAGCAAGGAAGTATCCCGCCGCTACTCTTGAACAATATATTCTGCGGAGAAGAAGATCAAGCAGAGAGCAAGCATCAAGGGCTCTCAAAAGAATCAGTCATCATCATCGACTGAAAAGTAGCCGATCAACACCAGGCAAATGAAGTGAAGGCTGAAGAAGATCCAGTGCTAAATCTCCAAATCAAGAAGCATCTTCTTCAACCTAAAGAAGCCGATCTCCATCAGACTAAGTCGCCAATCACCATCCGGCAGAAGAAGCAGTTTTATTTACTGTAATCTCTTGTAAGGCTTGCGGGCCAAACCGTCTAGCTTGAGAGCTGGAGAGCTGTGAGGCTTGAGGGCCAGGGCAGTGGACTTGCGGGTCCGACACCGTCTAGCTTGAGGGTTGGAGAGCTGTGAGGTTTGAGGGCCAGGGCAGTGCACTTGCGGGTGCGATTTGTCGAGCTTGAGGGCTCGGGCGCAGTAGGGGCTTGCGGGCCTAGGCTGTAGGCACAGGACTTGCGGGTCTGTGCTGTGTAGGGCTTGCGGGCCTGAGTGTCGAGCTTGCGGGCTCGGGGGCAGTAGGGGCTTGCGGGCCTAGGCTGTTGGGACTTGCGGGTCCGAGGTGCAAGGCTTGAGGGCCTGAAGTTTTTGGCGGCGTTTGCCGAGCCTAGCACACTGCTGGGTAGGCGGAGAGGGAAAGAGGACTACTCAAGACACCCGGTCTTGAGGAACCTCTATAGATAGTTGCGTGCTTTCTGTGGTTTGCTCTTTATTTCTTGGATCTATTAACCAGGTAGCAAGAAAATCCTAAAAGGGCTTTTATAAAAAGAAAATCCTATTCACCCCCCCTCTAGGTTATTAAAGTAGACACCCCATAAACAACAAGTGGTATCAGAGGTAGGTTGTTCAAAGAAAAGCTTAACAGCTTGAACAGATCTGCCAGTGGGTGTCTTAGTACCTTAGGCAATGAAATCAAGAATAGCTGAATTCTCCAGGGAGAACTTTGCCCTATGGAAAGTAAGAGTAAGAATATTCATGGAGGCAATAGATCCTAGAATGTTCAGAGTTGTTCAAGAAGGGGCTTATTTCTCTCAGACAATGTCCAAGAAAATCCTTGACAACTTGGATAAGAAAGCCAAAGACATTATTGCTGGTGCAGTTAATATCTCCACGTTCCAGAGACTGGCTCACTGCATGACAACAAAAGAGATGTGAAACTCTCTAACTGTCCTTATGGAAGGATCTCAAGAAGAGAGTCATCAGAATGAGTTTGGATTGACCGTCTTATCTGCGTCAGAAGAAGAGAGTCATCAGGATGAGCCTAGATTGACCGTCTCATCTGCGTCAGAAGAAGAGAGTCATCAGGATGAGGTTTGTCCGAAACGCATAAGGGCTCCTCTTTCTACTTCCGACTCAGATTCGGAGTCAAGCTCATCCAGCGATGATGACTGGTCAAAATCTTACAGCGATCTTCTAGAAGAGGTCAAGACTCTCAAGATGCTGTGCAAGCAGCAGGATGCAAAAATCTCCTCTCTTCAAGCAAGAAATCTTGATCTCTCATAGAAAGCAGAAAAGCTAACTCTAGAGAGTGCTGAGTCTTGCCAACTCAAAAAGGACTTAATAGACAAATTTGGGAAACTCTGAAGGCACTGATTGAAAGCAAGGAGCTGTGCCGCTCACTCACCAGAGAAGTAGTTCTTCTGAAGAAGGACAAAATGCAGCCCAATGTCCTGGAGGTCAAGAATATCAACACCAGAAGGGTGGAGGATAAGCTTGTCACTGAAGTAAAGCCTGGTGCAAGCTCCTTCAAATCCAAGATCATGCCTAGAATCTACAAAAAGCTCCAGAAAGGTGTGAGGAGGCAAAAACATGCTGAGCTCAAAGAAGAGAAGAAATCCTTAAAAAGGACTGACTCTAGAAGGATAACTCTGGTCGACAACAACAAGAATCATGTCCACCATCAGCACAATTCACCTTCTTTGCTTCATTCAGTCGTTCGCACACAAAGAACCCCTGCTCATACAGTCAGACAGAAGGAAAGATACAACAGGTTTGAATGCTGGTGCTGTGTAAAAACAGGACACTTTGCCATTGACTGTTGACACAACTCTAGTGTGCCCAGTACAAAGAAGAGACCTTCCGGAGCGGCTGAGGTAAGTATAAGAATTCCTTATTGGGCTAACAAGAACCTAGGACCCAAGTTATCTTGGGTTCCTAAGGGATTTTAAATCCGTTTTGCAGGGAAGTCCACTTAGCCAATCAGCAGCACACAAGGCTAATGGACTATAAGTGATCCAGGGTCAACTCTGGACTAAAGAAATCCTAACCCCATGTTAATCCAATGGGCGTTATCACATCTAGGGGGAGTCACTCTCTCAAGAAAATCTCAAGTGGAGGAAAGAAGTCAGAAAGGGGGAGAATGACATCAATATGCTCAAAACTAAGATGCTCATGAGACCTCAAAGATAGGGGGAGCAAAGATGTCAAGAAGAAGGGGGAGCCACAAAAGAGGAGGCATCGAATCTAGGGGGAGCCACAAGATTGATGTACTCATATGCTCAGCAAAAGATAAGTAAACCCTTCTATGCAAGATTATAATAATTACTGTCAAGTGAAAGTAGTCTTGAATTGAGATTCTGACTTCTTCAAATAGGAGGAGATTGTTGGGAATCCTGCTCACATGATTCCTGATTTGAAGAAGTCAACAAGTCAAGAATACTTCACTATTGTATTTAATATTCCACTTAGTTCATACTTGCAGGGATCGACAATAAGTCATGTACCTTAGTTATTTAACTGAGTACTATATCGTCGAGAAGCATAGGAGATAACGTCGACAAAGCGTGCTTGTCGTCGTAATGACGGGCAGAGAAGCAATCGCCGAGAAGTAGCGAGTTCGTCGAACGCTGAGACTTAGCGTGCTTGTCGTCGTAATGACGGGCAAAGAAGCAACCGCCGAGAAGTAGCGAGTTCGTCGAACGCTGAGACTTAGCGAGATCGTCGAACGAAGAATGGCGATCGTCGAACGAAGGATGGCAAGTTCGTCGATCGCAGAATGCTGTTCGTTGAACGCAGAGAAGCCACATGACATCGTCGTGTGGAACTCATGTCGCCGAGAGTACATATGATTACGACGACATGATGCAAGAAGGAAGCTCACGACGACATTGTCAGAGAAAGAAGATCGGCATATATACAGAAGCGCCAGGATATCTTGTATCGTCGAGATACCTCCATCAGTGGCAGAAGGAAGATCGCGACGACAAAGTCAGAGACAGCTTGTCATCGTAATGATGCAGATATCTTCAAGACAGAATTCAAATCTTGCGGACGTGATGCCAGCAGTTAATGCCGCCGCCTGATTGTCCAATCAACGCGTGCACCTAAGGAATGGAGCCAACAGCGCGTGCTCCAATGAGATGGGCATCTGACAGAAAAGGACATTGCATATGACTGTTGTGCGATTCCTCTGTCCTATAAAAAGGAACGATGGGTGCCCTAGGAACTCTCTCGAACATAAGAGCAAGGAAGTATCCCGCCGCTACTCTTGAACAATATATTCTGCGGAGAAGAAGAAGATCAAGCAGAGAGCAAGCATCAAGGGCTCTCAAAAGAATCAGTCATCATCATCGACTGAAAAGTAGCCGATCAACACCAGGCAAATGAAGTGAAGGCTGAAGAAGATCCAGTGCTAAATCTCCAAATCAAAAAGCATCTTCTTCAACCTAAAGAAGCCGATCTCCATCAGGCTAAGTCGCCAATCACCATCCGGCAGAAGAAGCAGTTTTATTTACTGTAATCTCTTGTAAGGCTTGCGGGCCAAACCGTCTAGCTTGAGAGCTGGAGAGCTGTGAGGCTTGAGGGCCAGGGCAGTGGACTTGCGGGTCCGACACCGTCTAGCTTGAGGGTTGGAGAGTTGTGAGGCTTGAGGGCCAGGGCAGTGCACTTGCGGGTGCGATTTGTCGAGCTTGAGGGCTCGGGCGCAGTAGGGGCTTGCGGGCCTAGGCTGTAGGCACAGGACTTGCGGGTCTGTGTTGTGTAGGGCTTGCGGGCCTGAGTGTCGAGCTTGCAGGCTCGGGGGCAGTAGGGGCTTGCGGGCCTAGGCTGTTGGGACTTGCGGGTCCAAGGTGTAAGGCTTGAGGGCCTGAAGTTTTTGGCGGCGTTTGCCGAGCCTAGCACACTGCTGGGTAGGCGGAGAGGGAAAGAGGACTACTCAAGACACCCGGTCTTGAGGAACCTCTATAGATAGTTGCGTGCTTTCTGTGGTTTGCTCTTTATTTCTTGGATCTATTAACCAGGTAGCTAGAAAATCCTAAATGGGCTTTTATAAAAAGAAAATCCTATTCACCCCCCCTCTAGGTTATTAAAGTAGACACCCCATAAACAACACCAAGACACACCTAGGTGCACTTGGGCATCCAATTCATCGATTTTTAGTGAATTGGGTGTCTAATTCACTGAAAATCAGCGAATTGGATGCCCCAATTCGCTGATTTTCAGTGAATTGGGCACGCTATTCACTGAAAATTGGCGAATCGGATGCCCAATTCGCTGTTTTTACCCAATTCACTGAAAATCGACGATTGGATGCCCAGTTCACTGATTTTTAGTGAATTGGGCACCCAATTTACTGAAAATCGGCGAATTGGATGCCCGGTTCGCTGATTTTCAGCGAATTGGGCACCCAGTTCGCTGATTTTCAGTGAATTGGGCACCCAATTCACTGAAAATCAGCGAATTGGATGCCAAATTCGCTGATTTTCAGTGAATTGGGCACCCAATTTATTTTTGCGCCTCCCGTGCCTCAGGCGCGCGCCTGCGCCTATTCTCCAGGACCCCTTTGCGCCTCGATGCGCCTTGCGTCTTTGATAACTTAGATTGTATCACATGGGATCGCACCAAGTATTGGGCTTGTTGGCTTTCTGGGTGGAGTACTACTACAATACCTTCTACCACACTTCTTTGCGGACCAACCCTTTACTCCTTATTAGTGGGAGGGATCCCCCACGCCTGCTGACCTATGGAGGCGACATCACCCACATGGAGGCGACATCACCCACATGGAGGCTGTGGACCGTGACCTTCAGAATCGCGACCAGATTCTCACTATAGTGGGAGCACCTCCATTAGGCCCAGGCAAGCATGAGGACTTTTTACATTCAGGGACATTGCAAGCTTTTCTTCCCGCTTGGTGAGTGGGTGTGGCTGAAATGCCATCCTTATCGCCAAACATCCACTGCGAAGGCCGCTACCATAAGTAGGGATCCAAGGACTACGAGCCATTTCAGGAGCTGGTGCAGATTGGTGAAGTGGCCTACCGCCTTTATCTTCCGACCGACGCTCGGGTTTACGATGTCTTCCATGTCTTATGCTGAAGTGGTTGATTGGCCCACCCCCGACGACACCCTTGGTGCACCTGCCGCCACAATTGGATGACAAGCTTGATCTCAACGGGGGAGGGGTCTATAGATCCATGATGTGGAGCTACATATCAACGAGGGGCGAAGTCACCCAAGAACTGAGTGAGCCGTCTCATATCATCTTCGCTGTTTTTATTATTTCCTATGCTGCTATGCACTACAAATGTTTTATTTAACTCACATTTGTTAAGCCTTGTGACAAGCATTTTTGTCTTTGTCTTGAATGGGGTCTCACCCTATTTGAGGTATGCTTGAATGAAATGAGGCAAACAATTATTACTCAAGGTTTTCTCTTTCTCATTCCCCCTCCCTCTCTTTTCTCTTTTACAGTTCTGCCCAGGGCTTGATACCGCATTGCATTCCCAGGTCTGATGACTCTGGATCTCCTCCACACCGCAACACTGCTCCATGTCGACGCTCCTCCCATTTCCCACAGCCGCTATAACCATAGGTCCCTGGGCTTGAAAAAAGAAAACTCCAATCTTTTCCACAACTTCACTCTTTCCGTCCGCATTCAAGATCTCTATTGGGGATCTGTCATCCGTATTATAAAGTTTTCTACAAATATTATCAGACGTTTTGATAAGCTGCTTTGGCTGCTACTTGCTATCATGACATGGATAATGAGCATGGCCTAGGTTAGACCTAGGTTTTCTGGAACTACTAGCATCCCAGCTTAGGTTTAGTATGGGATGTTTCTGGTGTGAATGAACAGTTCGAACAGACATATAATTACAACTTTTCAGTCAGAAGAAAATGATTAAAGAAGTAACAAGAGTCCTGCCAATTATTATTTCTTTTGTGGTGGTTTCTTGGAGAATTTATTTGAACAGTTTCTCATCGATAATAATATTATTTCAAGTTATAAAAGTTAACATAGGCAATAAAACTAGCAATTTATTATTCTTTATTTGGGTTTATTGACATGTTAACTGTGATGTTTATGTTTTTTATTAATATATTCGTTTATGTGAAGCAACGGAATTCCTATTGTAAGTTTCTTATAGGTGATATAGCTATGTTTTCACATCACATTTTGTGCGATGCTAATGTATCTGTACTTCAATGTTTGTCAATCAAGAATTGAGTAATATGGATCATCATCTTAATTTATGTTTAAGAGCTTCCTGCATTTTATCAAATTAATTGTAAGAGGAATTGCCAGTATAGTCTTTACATTGTGAAGAAAATTTATTCTTTAAAAGCTAGTCTCTTCTTTGTTATAATATTTTATTGATATGGTGCAGTGGAAAACTCTCATGGGAGCAGGTTCTGCACTATGCAAGTACACGCAAGAGATATGTCTCTCTATATGCTTCTCTTTTAAAGTCTGATTTAACTCGATTAATAGTGGATGACAATGAAGAGATTGACAAGCTAGATCGTGAGTTTGATATTGGAGTTATTCTTCAGTGGAGGTAACATATACTATCCTATGATCATCCTATTTGGTTGGAAACATTGAATTTCCTCTGTTTCATTTCAATCGACCATTTTTGTTTCATAAATGGAATTGCCATGAAGTATCCATAGGTGTATTTGGAGAGGACGTGTTATCTTTTGCGTGAGCAATTTTTTTTGGGTTATTTTTGCTAATGTTTTTGCTTTTATGATATACTATCCACCTTTTTTATTTGCTCCTCATCCGTCGACGGCATGGTTCTATGTTCCAGTGCTCCAAAAGATGAAAACTCGAATTTTGTCGTTGATATGGGCGGAAGATGGTAATTTCCTTAAAAAGACACCACAAAGCAAGAACAACAATATGGTGTGTTTAGTCACTAGACATGTTAAACGGGGGAGGGGTAGACCAAAAAAGACTTGGAATGAAACTATAAGGAAAGACATGATGTACTTAGGCATTAATGAGACTATGATTAAAGATATGGCGCAATGGCGACAGAGGATCTATATAGCCGACCCCACTTTGGTGGGATAAAGGCTTGAGTGTTGTTGTTGCTGTTGACACTAAATCCTAAGACTGACTCATGATCCTCAAATAGAGGTGAGAGATGGACATGATAACTAGCCATAAATGAACCTATGGACTCAATTACTACGTATCAATTAAAGCCCGAACCTGGGGCTTTGATACTAACTAACGCAAGATGATTCTACAAATGACCAGACACACGATGCTCTAACCCTAGATGCAATGCAAGCAACCACGGCAGATGCAATGGAACCATGACAAACCCAAAAATGAAGATGCTAAAGAATGCAAACACACAATCTGATGAGCTGGCCGACACAACAAGAACTTTAATGTGATGCAAATAAATGATTCAATCAAGAAGTATTTTCGATGCACAATTAATTAAATAATAAAATATGCAGCTCATACAATTGAATCACATTCGGTCACATATTCTTCAAATTAAGTAAACAAATGACCATTGCATATTAACTGTGATTGCACTGAAAGTAAATGCACGGTGAATAAGTAACATACGTCTAATGGAAGTGACAAATCAAATCAATACGAGGACAAATATTTTAAGAAATACAAGTAGCACTCATATAATGCAAAGGAAATGAAAATTGAATTGCAGAACTCAGTAGGAGCGGGCCATCGTCGTAGGATTGAATATTTGGATATTGTGGGGGTTATGGAACGATCCAGAAGGGTGAACAACTGCTGTATGGTGTATGTTGGGGGAAAATCTAGGCAGTTTGGGCTATGGGGCACTGTTTGTAGGGGATGAAATGTGAAGGGATGTTGGGTGGTGGCTGGTTGGGGCTATAATAGGTGGCAGACGGTTGAATGAGGTGAGATGGTGGGGAAGGTGCTGTTAGGGAGGGAGTAATCAGATGGGGAGGGATTCAGTTGGGCGGTTAGTGATAGTGGAGGACTGGTCGACCTTGGGAAGGGATGGGGAGGTTGGGGAAAGGAAGGAGTCATTTATTGGGGTTGTGGAGGGCTCGTCAGAGCCTATTGGTGTGGTGGAGGCCGGTGGATGGTCGGAGAAGGGGGAGAGTCGAGATTTGACGGTTGGAATGGATTCCGTGGAAGGGAACTGCGACTGGAGGGGATCCCGTGGAACGACGGAAGGAGGAAGGAGATGGCTCGTCGGAGGCGAGGGAGTCAACAGATGGGGGTGTAGACACCCCCAGAGGTTGGCTCGTCAACGTCGGCACCGCACGGGAGGCGGGCGTCGGCACCCGTCAAAGATCATATATATAAGGGGGGAGTTTTGGTTAAATATATCCGATGACCCATATCGCGTTATCGGCTTCGACACCTTAACTCTCAAAATAGAGCTCAGAAAAATAAAATAAAAATACATAAAAATACAAAAAATTGTGCTCATCGCAATCACAGTCTCCGATCGTCCGTCTGACGATCCAAATGTCAATAATGATAAATGGAGTGTTCTAACAAGGCTGTGTAAATGGCTGCATATTGGGCCGTGGATACAGGGGAAAGATGGTAATTTCCTCAAAAAGACACCACAAAGCAATGTCGTGGTGTCGAAAATCAGCAATGCGACAAGTAGAGGAACAAAACTTTGACGTGAACCATGGATGAGAGAAAAAGGGGGAAAATGCGCAAGACTAAGGGGAGGTGGAGGAAAATGAGAGAACCCTCAACTTTTCTGAAGAGGGGGCAACGGTCATGGATTCAATGTCCTCTACTTTTTTTTTTCAATTTCTAAAAACTGTACTGGGATTGAAAGGAGGCGCTATGACCCTTTCAAAATAAGCAGGAAAGGAAAATGGCGCAATCAGATGGAATTAATGTTGTGGGCATTAGTGTTTTGCATCAATGGAAGATTTAAGGAGGATATAACACTTGAATTCCCCTGAAGCAATTTTCCAACTAAGGCTCAACTTAATAACTTACAACCAAAATCAGGATTGGATTAACAGCTTATAATAAAAAAAAATCAGGATTATGAATCTTGCTTTTGTTCCTTTCTTATGTTTTCTTTTATTGTTCAAATCAAACAAAATCAACTCTCAAGGAATGAAAATCAAGGTTGGACTCAAAAGAAGAGAAATTGCCTCGATTCGACTAAACTCGGTGACCAAGCCTCTCTATAGCCTAGTATATGAATGTGATCCTAAATTGTCACATAGAATACACCATTAGTATGCCGCTGGAATGTGATAAAATCCGAATATGAAAATGCAAAAAAATTCATGAAATAAAATGAAGAACTCGTGGTTTTCATAATCGAACCGAACATTAAACTAGAATAATGAAAGGTTTAAGGTTTGATTGGTTTGATCAGTTCAATCAGGTTGAACCGGGATGACATAGCAATTATATAAAAATGTTTGACATATCAGAATTTATCTCAAACATAATACTGTTAAGTTGACTCAAAAATGGAAGAATATTCCATAATTGAACGGTACTTTGGATCCGATCAAGCTCGATACAGCAAAAAAATATACATTTTGAGTAGAATGCTGCTTAAAATTGTTTCGTAGTTTCAATCTAGCACCCATGAACATAAAATAACTTTTCTCTTAAGACGATATCCTTTAGACCTATAATTTGTTAACCACCCTGTTTCCAAAACCGGGATTAGGTTGCTGGTTTAGCGGTTCGACTGACGGTTCTCCGGTTCTCAGACAATTCTCAGTTGGAACTGTTCTTGAGTCAAATCAGATTGGCTTATAGGCCGGTTCATAGTCCGACTGTCTTGTCCGGTTTGGCTCCTAAAAATTTTGCGAGAACTAAATATAATAAATAAATGCATAATAAAAAACATGCCATTCTTTATCTACCTCATTATTTAGTCGTCTAACTGGTGCATTATTTGCCCATGTTCAAACATCCTAACTCTATGTTCGAGTACGGCAAATTTATTTCATTGTATTAATTCACGTGCCTCATGTATATATGAGAGTGAACATACAAGAAATAAGAAAAAAGGTACAATATACACATGTATTATGCAAATACACACATATACGCTAACACTCCCCCTCAACTTGGGATTTAGATACTCATGCCCAACTTACCAATATTTTTTACAAATGTATTCCCACCCGGGTCCTTGGTGTGGACACCCGTGAGTTTTCGGTCAACTTTAAGATAGTTTGCTCGATTGTGTTGGACATAATTGTGGGCGATGCTCATGGCTCTCTTGTTGTCACAGTATACTTGAGGGGCTCTTCCTCATTTTGACCTATGTTCTGCATCAATGAGCAGAGTCAGCCATTCACAGATCTCTGAGTCATATCCTGGAACTCGGCCACAGTACTAGATCGAGCAACATGTTGTTTCATGCTCCTTCATGTGACAAGATTCCCACCAACCATAGTGCAGCACCCATAAGTAGATCATATATCATTAACTTTCCCAGCCCAATTCGCATCAACATACACTTTAATTTGTATCTCTGAGTTTGTGGTGTATTGTATACCCCTTCATAGTGAGTTCTTCAGGTACCTCAAGATCTTATGAATAGCATCAAGGTGCCTAGTCCTTGGCGAGTGCATGTAGTTGTTGACGACACCGACCACATATGCAATATTAGGCCAGGTGTGCGATAAGTAGATTAGACGCCCCACTAGTCACTGATATTTAGTAACATCTTGAATAGCCTTCCCATCGTCCCTTAGACAGTGGTTTGCTTTAATATGTGTATCTGCATGTCCGCCCCCCCCTCATTCTAGATTGCTCAAGAAGGTCAAGGAAATACTTCCTTTCGGAAATGAAAATGCTATATATGATCCTGCCACTTCAGTGCCCAAGAAATATCTTAGGTTCCCAAGGTCTTGAACCTCAAATATCTTTGCAAGTTTCTATTTTAAGGTTTGTTTTTCTTCAGTACCATCACTAGTGATCACTATGACATCAACATAAACAATGAGAACTATCATTGCTCTATCTCTGTGTTTTGAGTAGAGTACGATAAGTATGACTCTGTTTGTAACCAGATGTTATCAAAACTCTATGAAACCAACCAAGCTAGGCTCGTGAAGATTGTTGTAGCCCATAAAAGATTTTCCTTAACTTGCAGACTCTTCTGATCGCTTAGGTGCAAAGCTTAGTGATAGGGACATATACACATCTTCTTTCAAGTCATACACATTTGCACATCCAACCGGCTAAGGTCCCACCCTTTACAAGCAACAGGACAATATGACCCTAATTGAATTCATCTTGGCAACTAGTGCAGAGGTTTCCTAGTAATTAGTTTCACGAGTTTGTCTTCCCTTCCCGCTGTAATCATAGACAAGATGATCTTTCTTAGAGGACTTGAATCGAAATCTTAAAGGATGCGGTTACCGGAGCCTTGGTGGATAGAAACAAGAGCAGATCTTTCCAAAACATTATTAGAGTGCCATGCCTGTCATAGGTGAAACTCTTGTTGGATGATACTGAACACTTCCGACAGGGTGGGTAACTAGAGACGATCTAGAATGTGAACAATAATCTGCTCGAAATCTCTGTGAAGCCCGTGTAAAAAATCAAACACCCAGTTGCGTTCTCCCGAGTCTTGACTAGCATCACGTCTGCATTGCTAACCATGATCATCCTCTTAGTATAGTCGAGTGAACTCCAGGTAGCAGTCAGATGGAGGACGGTCACCCTGTTAGAGAAAAACAATTTTACGACAAAGATGGAAAATTTATGCTTTGTTACATTTCCTTGAGTAGGTTGACTCAACACACATATATCTACTGCTGTCTCCAAGAAGAGATAGATGCTGGAAATGACCTCTTGCACAAAGTTCGTGTGCCAAGAAATTACCAATGAGTGTTTTGAGTCCCATTGTAGCCTATTTTGGAAATCATTTGGTGGACCTTGTTGGATAAGAACCATTTTACGATGAAGCTTGAAAATTTGTGTTGTGTTACCTTTCCTTGAGTAGGTTGATTCAACACGCTTCTATATATCTGCTGCTGTCTCCAAGAAGAGATAGTTGTGGGCAATGTTATCCTGTATAGAGTTCATGTGCCAGGACATGACCAATGAGTTTTCTGAATCCCATTGCAATGAATCTTGGAAATCTTTTGGTGGCTATTGAGTAGTCCTGCTAACATATCTAAACAATTGCCTACTTTTGATGACTAGAGTAATCAACTAAGACCATGACAGGTAATTATTGTCATCCAATCTAATGGCAGTGATTTGTGGTGTGGTTGGTATATTATGATCATAACCCCAGGGTAAATCCGGCGGAAGGAGGTGCTATGAGAGGTGTATTATGAGATTCTTCCACTTATGACATAGTCTTTATAAAAATGAGCTTATGGGGGGAAGAAAAGAAACAAGATATCAGACTTTCAAACCAAGAAGACAAACCCTAGATTAATCCCTTCAAGTGAAATAGCCATTAGATCATGGCAAATTTAGGATGAAATGGAGAGAGAGAAGAAGGCATTCATTCCCAAAGAGATGAGGGTAATCGCTCACCGGAGCCCGATGCATAACCGACACCGTCCGACTGTGCGGTTTCAAACCCACACGAGAAGGTAGGCTCAGCCGGCGTAGGAGAGAAGGATGCGCAGCGGATGAGCGATCGGTGGTGTCTTCGGTCGAGTGGGATGTGCATCAGACAGGAGACTAGGTATCAGGTTTTTGTGGCTCTGATACCAAGTTGGAGTATGGCAAATTCATTTCATTGCGTTAATTCAAGGGTTTCCTCTTATTGATAGGAGAGCGACACATACAAGAAATAAGAAAAATAAAAGGTACAATATACACATGTATTATGCAAATACAAGCATATATGCTAACATTATGTTTTCTATCATCTTATCTTGAATAAATGTTACTCCCATTGATTCTATAATATAATCTTGATCAACTTTTTCTTATATTTTCACACATTCATCTTAGCATTTTTATTTTTTTCACTCATCATAGATAACGATGACTTATTTATTATATTATATTTTGAATACATCCACACTCAACCTAGATATCAATGCCTTCTTTACTGCCCAACATTCTGATCCATATAACATCATTGGCCTAATAGCAATTTTATCAAATTTATCAATAATCTCTAAGGTACCGTCTTACCATATAGGCAGCTGTCTTACCCAACATTAATTTTAGTGTTTATATCCTAATTTATGGCCCCATTCTTTTGTCTAGTCGATCTAAAGTACGCAAACTCATTGCACCTAGGTGTCGTTTTATCTTCAAATAAGTTATTTTGATATTTGCTTGATGTAGTAACGAGTTACTTGAGCACACATTAAAAATTTGCTCGAACAATTGAAATATATGATTTGAATAATTAGCCAAACATGAATTGAAAATGGTCCTTCAATTAGAATTAATGCTAAGACGTTACCTCAGTATGCACATATATGATCCTTTCATAATTTTCATTAGAATTATAATTCGTGTCAGTATTTAGAGTTGAATTAAAACTTGGTTCTTGTAAAAATTGTCATTGCTGGCTAATCTTTTATTCATGCAGGATGCTGGCACACAAGTTTGTAGAGCAGTCGGTAGAATCTGATGTTTATCAGAATAAGAAGGTGAAGCAATCATGGTGGTCATTTGGATGGTTGGTATTCTTATCATTATCTTCCCCATCTCTTGCCATTTCCCTATTATTTGGATTAGTTACATTATTCTTCGTTCATTTTATTGAGTTCCACAAGTGGTCTTCACTCTATTATGCCGAGATCATTTTATATTTTGTTAGTCATGTATCTTTTTTTTTTCTAATTATTTTACATTAATATTTCTACTTTTCTTACGATACATCTTCTATATTCCATTATATTAACTGTAGAGAAATACAAAAAAAACACGGAAATAAAAGGGAAAATTTTAATATCTTATTATTTTTCTCATAATATCATTAACTTCAACTACAAGTATTTGTACATATATATAGGAAGGATGAGTGAAGCTACAAATCCGTTCTGAGATGTTAGACTAAACTTTATACACTAATGAGCTCTCCAATGGGCTATTGTATGAGCCTTTATACAGATTATTTCAACACTCCCCCGCAAGCTGACGTATACAAATCGTAAGAGCCAAGCTTGGACAGAAACTAATGATATAATGGTCTTGGTAAGAGGCCTTAGTGAGGATATCAACAACTTGCCCAGCGGCAGACACATGTCTCATGTCTAATTTTTTAAGTTGAACCTTTTCCTGAATAAAATGACAACCGGCCTCGATGTGCTTGGTACGTTCATGAAACACATAATTATAGGTGTCCTGATAATTGTGACTAGTATATTCACGAGCATTATCAGTTTGAAGAATTTTGGAGGAGTGTGAGAACTGGGTTTTAGTTTCAACGAGAAAAGAGTGAAAGGTCCGCAACAACTTAGAGCGATCACACATCATATACAGCCACGTCATGCCAGAATGATCATCAACAAAAGTAACAAAATAACGATAGCCAGAGACACTAACCACTTTGTAGGGCCCCCAAATATCTGAATTCACTAAATCAAAAAGATCATTGCTTCGAGTACAATGAGGAGAAAAAGTAGAACGATGTTTCCCGTACAGGATTCACATTGAAAATCAGAAAAAAATGGAAGTGCCTGCTTGAGAATTGGCCGAGGAGCATGTCCAAAACGCCGGTGCCAGTCATTGGATGTGACGTAGGAGAGAACCGATGGTGGATGATCCAGAGTGTATGACCCATTAGAGAGTCACCCCTACCAATGATATTCCGAGTCCGCCGATCCCGCATCACAAAAAAAGACGGATAAAATGTGAGTGAGCAATCAAGATCTCGAGTTAAGCCACTGACAGAGAGAAGATTAAACTGAGAGCCAGGAACACGAAGGTCAGAACGAAAAAGAAGAGATGGAGTGAGAGGCACATCTCTAAAACCGCAGACCGGGGTTTATCACCATTGGTCACCGTGATATACTTCGGAGGAGAAGTATCTAAATACCGAGAAGGTTTGTGTGGGGTGATGTGGTTGGTAGCCCCAGAGTCCACTATCCACACCGGACCGTGGGAAAAATAGACTATACCTTCGTTGGAAGTAGATACGACGGAGTTGGAGGCCCGAGTAAGCATCCCCCAAAGTTGCTGAAGTTCCTCGCGCAAAATGTCAATGTCGGAGCGAGAGGAGGGAATATCCACGGCTGGAGATGCATGAGTCAGCGTATTGGTTGTCGGCGGTGGAAACCCATGTTTCTTGAAGCAGGTGGCCTCATTATAATTTGGACGGCCACAATAAGTACAAAGACAATTGTTCGGCTGAGAGGAGCGATTGCGATCGTCACGCCTGCCTCCGCGAGAACCATTGTGACTACCCCGACACCCAGGAGTAGGGCGCATAGCTGGGAAGTGGTGCAGAAGGGCAGGCGAGGGAGGCATCATGGTTTCAGGAGGCAGTGTGAATCTAAGGATGATGGAGCACACTTCAGTGAGAGACTGAACAGTGGGAGAATAGAGGATGGTCGCCCAGACACTGTGAAGATGGGGAGGTAGCCACACCATCATGAGAGCAATGCCCACAAACTCCTGCGTGCGTTGAAGAACAAAATCTAAGGAGGGGGGGCTGGTGCCGAAGCCATGCCTCAACGAGGGTCTTGGACGTGGCGACAAAGGAGGTCAGGTCACCAATCACACCATGGTCAACCGCCGGGAGCTGAGTAAAGATATTAAAGAGATGTTGGAGACTGTCTTGGCCAGAATAAAGGGATTGAAGTTCGTTCCACATGGATTTGGCAGTCTCGTGGTACATGGACACACGATATGGTTCAATCTCCATAGAATTGAGAAGCCAAGACTGAACCCGACCATCGTCACAGAGCCATTGTTAAAAAAAGTTTGATAGGTGGAGCACGGGTAATATGATCAAGCAGCCTACACAAAATTCTTCCCATTGAGGGAGATAGTTGTAACCCGAAGTTCATCCCGCACGTCAGGGAGGGAACCCAGGGCAAGAGAAGAGGCCGCTGGGGTGCCCTTGATAGGCTGACGACGAGGAAACTTCCGGGATTAGAAGAGTAACCACCTAAGGTAAAGGGAATCGTGCTGCACGAGTCAGAGAGGAGATCGGGCGGTTGCAATAGAGAGCCCGTGTGAACTGGTCTCAACGGGGAGTCTGGGAGGTTGCAATAGGGAGGCTCCGCGAACTGGCCACAGAGGAGGAGCCAACAAGCACTGCAGGGAGTCCGGCGACTGCGGAGATGGTCTAAAAAAAGGGAGGTCGGGCGGCCACAAAGAAGGTCCCGCAAGGAGAAGTGGAGAGGTCTAAGCGACCTTGTGGGTAGTGGGGTCTCTGCGGCTGATCCATGAAGGTGTCTGCACAGTGTGGTGCTCGCTAGGAGTAAACGCCGCGCTGGTCATGAACGGTTAGCAGAGCAACCGTGGGTCCCAGTAAGAGGCACAAGAGGCCTATAAAATCGAGGAGGTGGAGGGTCCAAGCAGGTGTCACGGATGGAGCAGAAACGGTCCGGGCGGGTTCTGTTATGGAGTCCGCCCAAAGTGAAAGATGCACGAGTGCAGATGCTCAATCTCGTAGAGGCCAAGGGATCAATAGCTCTGGTACCATGTAGAGAAATACGAAAAACAGGGAAATAAATGGGAAAATTTTAATATCTTATTATTTTCCTCATAACATCATTAACTTCAACTACAAATATTTGTACATATATATATATATATGTATATATAGGAAGGAGGAGTGAAGCTATAACTTCATCCTGAGATGTGAGACTAAACTTTATACACTAATTGACTCTCCAATGGTCCATTGTATGGGCCTTTATACAAATTATTTCAACAATAACTAATCCATTCAAGTCTGTTTTACAATGTTTAATTTTCATGCATTACCCTCTGGCCTCATCATTTTTCTAATCAATCCTTATCACGTCTATAATACATACATCCTAACATACTCTCTTTCACACTCAATTTAGTTTTATGCGAGTTCTTTATTCCGATCGCTTATCTCATATATGCACTTAACATCCTCAATTTCTTCATTACTGAATCCGTATCTGTATTATAGCCGCTTAAATCCATACAATGTGTACAGTGATTATATTATTTAAGTATTAAAGCTTATTACACATTTGTCTAGCACACTTATTTTAGTTAATCAAAGGAGCATCATCTTTTACAATTTATCCAGGACTTCATCTGGAAAAGGTGATAATGGCCCCAAGGGTTTCACTGGAGAAGACTGGGAGAGACTAAATAAGGTTATTGGTTACAAGGATGGCTCTGATGAGAATTTAGAAACCACTCAGGAGATGAACTTGCCTCATTTGTTCCTTGAGATTCACATGAAACACAATGCATCAAAACTCATTGCTGATGGTCACGAA
Organism: Dactylorhiza incarnata; assembly: GCA_033032865.1. Classification (NCBI taxonomy): domain Eukaryota; kingdom Viridiplantae; phylum Streptophyta; class Magnoliopsida; order Asparagales; family Orchidaceae; genus Dactylorhiza; species Dactylorhiza incarnata. The sequence goes on from JAWHQI010000173.1 coordinate 3,217,849, forward strand.
TGCCTTGCTGATTTATCATGTGAAGGACTGGCCTGCTCAATAAAAACTTACTCAGAGACAAAAGTTTTTGATTTTAAGTTGGAATCTTACAGGCTTTTATCACCAAATGGTCTCCTTGCTGAGGTCTGACTATTTTCATCCCCATTAATTTCTGCTGAAGTGATCTCATCCTTCTATCATAATAGTTCTTAGCTTTCTGATATCTTTGAATTCTGGTCTATAACTTTCTTCCAGAGTGCATATGTTACTGATTCATTTATTGGTGTATTTACCTACAAGCCTTTCAATGCTGAAATAGATTGGAGTTTTGTTGCTAAAGCTTCTCCCTGTTACATGACAGTATGTAGCATCAATATTAATCTATAATTTGTTGTAGTTGTAAGTTACTTACAGTTCATAAAAATTTCTTTGGTTGTGCAGTATCTGAAGGATTCCATTGATGAAATTATCTCTTTCTTCAAGAGCAATACTAGTGTTACTCAGAACTTAGCTTTGGAGACCGCTGCTGCTGTTCAGGTATTCATAATGAAGCTTCCATTCAGATTGTGGTAGATGAACTTTTGTTTTAACTATTCTGCTCTGTACATTTTCTCTTAAACGTTTAGATGACAATAGATGGCGTCAGGCGCACTGCACAGCAGCAAGTCACTCAGGCATTGAGGGAGAGATCCAGGTTCTTTCTTCAGATTTGTCTAACTTGTTTGAGAAGATCGTGCTACCCCATTGCTATTTTTTTAATGTTCTATGGATGACATGACTCGCTTCTGAGCCTTGTTTAGCCAAATTGTTTCATAAAATTCTTCAGCAAAGTTATTGAAAATTGTAGGCTTAGAATTTATTTGTATGTGTACCTCCAAAAAAGTAAAAAAAAAGTAAATAAATTGAACATTGTAAGCTTGCTATGTCTTCTGCTGCGGACACACTCAAGCGGACCCCCTCACATCTTCAATAGAACACGTTGAGTTGCATGTCTGCGCTTAACGACTCTCGAATAGCCACATGAGTGAATTTTGAAACCACCATGAATGTGATATAGCACTATGCATGTAGGAAATAATATTAATTAATTAGTTAATATTAATTAATTATTATCAAATATACTAATTGTATTAATTAAATATTGAATGTTTTTCTTCGTAGACATGCCTCCACCATCTATATAATAGGATGCCTAGGCTTGTGTTGGGTATCTTTTTGGTCCCTTGTGTTTTTGGCTCTCACTTGGAGAGAAGCTCTTTGGAGGACCCAACCTTTGGGAGTTGGCGGGAACTTAGTCTTCCGATTATATCGTCTTTGTTTTTGTCGTGTAATGCAATGTTGTCATTGAGCAATATCACCCAGTTTCTCTCCGAAACCCTAGCAAATTCCTTGACGGTAGCAATAATCCAACCCGCCACTCTCCAACCGCTGCCCTTGCAGTCGCCGAGAAACAACACTCCGATCGTCACCTTCGTCCTTTGCCAACAAATCTGGGCCACCCTCGCAGATCTCAATGCCACGCTCGCTCGAATGGATGAAATGGGGTTATTAGGTTGACTTCAATTTCTTTCCTTCTTCCTTGAGTCTGCCCTTACTTAGGTGTAACCATACAAGTTTCCTTACTTGGAAGTTGAACTCGTCATGTTGCTGATTATGCCTCTCCACAACAACTGCCTGATCTGCACGTGGAGCTTCCCAAGGCCTTCCAAAAATTGCCATCGCTTCTCCTATCTACACTTCATCTCACCATCAATAGTAGGGGTGATGTAAATGTGGTGACTTTGTGGAAGATATCTTAGACAAATATCAATAGGTCTCTTCATCGTCAAGGAGCGGACGAATCTATTGATGAAAAATTTCAAGCATTGCAGGATATTATCCTAAGGCTTAGGGTGCTTGTAGTTGTACCATCGTAGAAGCTCCACCATGATCTTGTTGACCACCTCGGTCTATCCATTCGCTTTTGAGTGAAATCTTGTACTTCCCTTCAGTTGTGAGTTGTCGTGGCCCCTTAGGCCTCCCATGGGTAACTAAAAATATACCATCTTTGTTTGACACCATGGAATTATGTAATTCATAGTTTTCCCAAAAATGCTGGAGTATTGTAGGGTTGTTACTTCTCTTGTAAGTCTTTTTCTCGCCGATGCTTGGAACATCTTTGAGTGGTATGCCATCATCTTTCTTCCTACATCTACCACCCCTAGGTCGAAAGGCCTTTGTAGATTAGCTAACGTAGAACATGATTCTTACTATTGCCCGTCTTCAATAAGAGGAAAAGCACCTCCATCTTTTGATCTGTGCCACCCCACTTGTTCACACTATTATAGTGGGAAAAGCTCTTTCATGTAGATAATTGGTGAGTGGGAGCAAATACTTCCAACCATTGCTGACAACCTTCTGAACCTATCCAACAATTGTGAACTTTGCTTTCCGTACTCTATAAACCTTCAAAGTATAGGACTTTCTATCTTTGGTTAGCTGATATTAATATGGTTGCTCGTGCAGAATGACATACCTATCATAGAAATAAAGGATGCTTAATATTACTCAAACGTTGTCAAGTGGTACTACCTCACAAAACTCATCAATGTAGTTCCTCACTGTCTGTCTATTCTAACCTCTGATTCCTTCTGAATCAAGCCCAACACATGAGCTTGGCGCTGCAGTTGTTTTTAACCTCAACTCCTGCATTGCAGAGACAAAGTTTGAGGTTCCTTTGATTGTCCATATTGAAGATGTTTGAAAAATCTCTTTTTGACCTTTATCCTCCTGTGAATAACTACTTAAGATTTAGTGTAGTTGGCTAACTCCAATTTTGCTCTGTTTGTTTGGACATTTTTTTTCTCCGTTGCGTTTTAAAAAAAACACACTCTATTTTTCCCCATTTGAATAGCCTCCATTTGGAACCACTGATTCCCTAAACACCATTTTATATCTGATTCCAACCGCATAGGGGGAGCTCAATTAAAAAAAAAAACACTGTTTTATCTTCATCTCCAACCCTCCATCTCCAACCAGCAACCACGACCACCCAGCCATACAGACCCTTTATCTGCTTCAACATTTCCATCAAGGATAGTGAATGATTGAGTTTATTTAAGGGCCTAAAGGTGTGTTGTCCACAGCACCGACATTATTCCTTCATTTTTCATCATTCTATTTTTCAAGAAGTTCTAGATGGGATTTTAAATATTTTCCCTTATGCGGCTTTCCACTCGACAATGCTTGCAAAATATTTTTTTCGGACATTTCCAGAAGGATCAGATCCCTCACTTAAGCATTATTTTCTTACCCTTTTCTTGTTTCTGTTTTTCTTGAGGATGCAGATACCTATCGATATTGTCTTGGTTCTGACATTCTATAGTGATTACCATCTTGCTGGCCTGATTGAGATTGAGGATGGGAATTGAGCGGAGCTGATCTGCTATCTTTTAGCGAAGACTTAAACTGTGTGTAAGTATCGATACATCTCCAAAGTTCACTTCCAAAATAACTTGTCTACTTAGCTATGTGGTGCACTCTTGCACAGATCTTTCTTATCATGGCCTCAGCCAGTGTCATCTTTTCAACCTATCCTATTTCTACCTCATAGGATAGAACTTCCAATGTATGAACTCACCATATTATGTCCTGGTGTCCTATGAGTTTCAAATGAGCTTTTTATCAAGGCAGAGCCTTGTGAAGTAGCTTTAGACAGTCAAATGTCACCACATATTCTTCCTCATACCTGCATAGAGCGAAATGTCTATAACTGGTCAATAGATGTATTACATGTTTCCTTATCGATCGACTTGTTGAAGTTCAGTCCGCCTTTCTTGGAACTTTGAAGGATCTATGCCTTATCTCGGGGACATCCATATCCTAGTCCTCTTCCTCTCTCAAATCTTTAGTGTTTTTGTGGGATCTGTTTAGTTGCTGAGTTGAAGGGGGCGAAGAAAGGGCTTTATTTGGGTGTCCGTATCCTGGATAGTATTTGGAGGTTGAAGTTTCATCCATTCTATTACAATTGAAAGATGATACGATAACTTGGCTACTTGGTTGTTCTTCCAGAATTCTCATCCATGGGTTTTGTAATCTCCTCTATGATTTCTGATTATATTTTCTTGGTTTAGAAATAGAATCCAAGGAAAGTAACGTTACCAACCAAATTCTTGTACTTTCTTTATTTTTACCATGCACCAATGATTGATGCTGTAATACTAATACCAACATGATCCGTATCTAATCATGCGCTACTTGATTTAGAATTGGTAGTGTTAGGTTAGTACAAACAAGAGGGATTAAAGGACAACGGACTCCTGGAACGAGGATATTCTTTAATTGATCAAAACACCTTTTTCGTAATAGCAGGAATTTGCTTACTAAACTCACCAGTTGTGCCCACAACAACCGATATCTACTCTCTAGGACCCCTTTTGGACCCAATTGGAGTTCAACTATGAGAGAGCAAGGAGGAAACAAAATCCTTGGAGGTTTCCAAAAACCTTGGCGGGGAAGAGAGTCACTTAATCCTTATTAACTCGGCCTACAACAAGAGAGTGAATCAGATGGTTGGAGCTTCTTTGGGCCCAATCTGAGTGATATGGTGCACAATTCTCGATTAATATTTTGTTGCGGATCCATGTTGGGGCATCACATACTAGCGTCGTGCGAAACCGCACAAGGATTAATTCAACGGTTTTTATTTTTATTTCGTAATTTGATATCGTCGCATTTTACTTTTAACTCACATGATGTTAGAGCCTAGTGAGAGGGCACTTTTGGATATATTGGTTTTGAACTTGGGCCACCTGGATATATGTGGCCTGCAGGGATCAATGAAGTCTTGAAAAGTTTAATCCAAAATTCTCCTGCTCTCCCATAAATTTTCTCTCCTCTCTCTTTTCCCGACCATGCCTTAGCCATTTCCCCCTCCGTTCCCCTCCGCTCATAGGCCGCACGATGCCATTGCCTCTCATCGCCGATCAGAGGATCGACTCCCTCCTCCCACTCCGAACATCCCCGACGCCTCTATAGGTTCCCGAGGCTTCATGAAGGGGGACGCAACCTCCTCCAAGATTTCCACCTCGCCCAGCCACGAACTAGGTCTCTAATGGGAGGCCATATCAACTTGGTATTAGAGTCTCCGTCTTCGTATGACGGCCCTCTGCCCTTTACCCCACCAAAGAACCTCCAACACGCGATTGCCTTCCACTTGATCGGTGTGCGCATCCATTTACCGTGTCGCCTGCGCCTTGTGCACGCGGGTCTTCTCTGATGCAGTCGCATCTCCTGGGATCTTCCTTCACTAACTCCGACCTCCACATAGGCAGTAACAACATTTCGCCCGCCCCCATTCACGGTCTTCTTCTTCTAGAAGCAACTAAGATGGACAAAGACGGCCTTACCTTGTCTTAAGTCTTGAAAATATTTCAGAAAATGATGACGACCCACAACAATGCACTCCTCGATGCCATCAACGCTCGTCTCGATGCTGCCCGCCACCGCAGTGCGCCGTTTCAGGCTCCTCCCACGAATGACCAGCCGTCCAAACTAGGCCTTGGTTTAATAGCCCCCGTTCTGACGGGAACGGTGTTCCCCACTATATGAAGATGGACTTCCCTCTCTTTGATGGCCGTGAGGACCTAACCTGGCTTATGCGAAATGAACAATTTTTTGCCAATCAGTACACCCCTTGGGAGGAATGGATCAATGCCGCCTTTTCACCCATGGGCTAGGCTCAGTTATCCTAGTTGCAGCGGGAAAAATCTCACTTGACATGTGAGGAATTCAAGGTCAATTGCAACCTTTGCTTCAGACTGCCCCTTCGCGGTAACCCGATCGGCGACCTCTTCTCTCTGAAACATACGATGCCATCGACAACTACTTGGTGCAATTCCAGGTGTTGGGCACCTTGGGGCCCCTGATATGGGACTTTGACGACCTCACGATGACTGGGGACGCGGCCCCAGTAGGACGGTCTGACAGAGTTGCTCAGCGGGTTAGTATGCGATACAATGTCGCACTCCATCAGAAAGGAATGAAACTCTTGACTCAAATGTTCGCCAACTTGATCTGATCAAAGTGCTTTAATATTCTTTCACAATTGATTTTCTACTTCATTCTTGAATTCCTTGAACTTTTCAAATGATTTCGACTTAGGTCTCATAAGATACACAAATCCATATCTTATTGAAATCATTAGTAAATGTGATGTAATAATAAAACCCACCTTTATCCATGAAACTCATGGGTCCACATACATCTGCATGCATAATACCCAAAATATCACTTGGCCTCTAAGTATGTCCAGTGAAAGGGACTTTTGTATCTTGCCTAACAAAAAAAGATTCACATGTCTTATGATTCGTAATCAAATGAGTCTATACATTCATCCTTATGGAGCTTGAAAATGCATTTCTCATTTATATGGTCTAAACGATAACACCAAAGATATGTATGATTTGAACAATTTATTTTTAATTGTTTTGTATTATGAATGCTATAGATGAGATGATCTAAGTTTTAAACATAAGTACCATTCAATACAAAAATAAATATCATCCATATATATTTAATAACTATTATTTTTTGTAACAAATGAAAAATCTTTGATGTCCAAAGAAGAAATAGAAATACTATTTATAGTAATCACAAGCACATAATAACAATTGTCTAACTCTATTACAAGCCCAGAAGGTAAAGATAAATGATAAGTTCCTACAGACATCATCTCTTGCTCCATTTCTAACTTGTAGTTCTACCCACTTTTAGCTAATGTTCTACTACTCAGTTCTGCACATTAACATAAATGTGAGAACCACATCCGGTATCTAATACCCATGAAGAAGTAGATAAATTGACTTCTATAACAAATATACCTGAAGTGGAAGTCTCACCATAAGCTCTTTTGTCTTCCAAAACACGGACAAAGGGATGATAAGTATTCCTGTAGAGTAGGTCAGTTCTGGACAGTGGATTTGTTATGAACTAGCTTGGGGAGGAAGAGAGATCTAGAGAGAGACTACGGAGAAGAGGAGAAATTAGGGTTTGGGGAGAGGAAGAAGAGAATACCTGAAGATAATCTTTGATAGTCGCCAAGGAGGATCCCCGGGCCTATTAATACCCAGGGAAGGAGGGGGCCTGCCGGCCCCCCCACGTGGGGGCTGAACCGGGTTGGTTCAGCCCCCCTTCGCCCCTTTTAATGATTGGGGGCTGAACCGGATGGTTCAGCCCCGTTGCTTTGCGCGTGCTCCTTTGGTCGCCGAGAATATTTAAGCCCCGCGAACCGTAACGCATGCGGGGGCATAACATTCCCCTCCCCATCAAAAACCAACTTGTCCTCAAGGTGGAAATCTGGGAACCTCTCACGGAACTCCAGCAAGTCGACCCAAGAATTATGAACCTCCGCCATATGCTGCCATTTGACGAGCACCTCTGGCCGGTACTCCGTGCCCCGTTTTTTCCACTTGGTCAAAAGGATGGCCTATGACGAAGGCCGCAATTCGCCGCTACTGGTGGCCTCTGGGAGGGTAGAACTGACCTGAACTGAATCCCCGATCTTCCTTTTAAGCACGAACACATGAAATGTCGGGTGAATGCGAGAGCCCTCTGGCAGTGCCAGTGTGTAAGCTACTGGACCCACTCAATGGAGAATGCGGAATGACCCATAGAACCGTGGTGCCAGCTTCTGATTGGCCCGCCGAGAGACTGATAGCTGTAGATACGGTTGGACCTTGAGGAAGACCTCGTCGCCCACCGCAAATTCCCGCTCAGTGCGGTGTCTGTTTGCCTGGACCTTCATGCGCTCCTGTGCGGCCCGTAAGTTTTTCCGAAGTAACGATAAGGTCCGATCTCGATCTTGTAAAGTCCGCTCGACGACCGGAAGAGCGGTGCTGTCTTGCTCATAAGAACACAATGTGGGAGGTGGTCTGCCGTACACCACCTCAAAAGGGGTGAGCTTGTTGGCCGTATGAAAGGACGTGTTGTAGCAGTACTCCGCCCAATGTAACCAACGGGTCCACGTGCGCGGTTCATCCATCACGAAGCACCGTAAGTAAGTCTCAACCCCCCTGTTGAGAACCTCCGTCTGCCCGTCGTTCTGGGGGTGGTTTGCAGTGCTCATGCGCAGTCTGGTGCCCTGTAGCCGAAAAAGCTCATTCCAGAATTTGCTCACAAACACTGGGTCTCTGTCTGATATGATAGAGTATGGAATTCCGTCGAGTCGCACGACCTCCCGGGCAAACAACTCAGCAACTGTCTCCCCCGTGTATGTATGGCTCAAAGCTAGGAAATGCCCGTATTTGGAGAGCTTGTCAACCACCACAAGGATGACGGACTTTCCCTGAGACTTAGGCTTGCCGTCGATGAAATCCATGGAGACAGTCTCCCAAATCTGGTGTGGAATCTATAGCGAGGTAAGCAGTCCCGCGGGTGATGTTGTCTCGTACTTCTGCCGCTGGCAAACCTCGCACTCCCACACAAACTGTTGGACATCCCGTCACATGTCCTTCCAAAACACATTAGCCGGGACCCGATGCAGTGTCCGGAGAATACCGGCATGGCCGCCTGTCGGGGACGCGTGAAACTCCTGCATCATGATAGTACGCCACGCCGACGTGGTGGGAATGACTATCCGACCCTGATAGTAGAGCCTCTCACCCTGTAAGTGGTAGCCGACCTCCGTAGCATGTCCCTGCTGAAGTGCCTCCACAATGGATCGGAGCTCTGGGTCCAGGTGTACCTCTGCCTATATCCCATCCAATGACTTGATCACCGGTCCGAAACGTGGGACATGGAGCTCTCCGGTATGCGTGATAGTTCGTCGACCACCACATTTTTCTTCCCTTGTTTGTAGGCGATCTCGTAATCGTATCCCAGCAACTTTGTCAACCACTTCTGCTGCAATGGGGATGCCAACCTCTGTTCGAGGAAATGTTTTAAGCTCTGATGGTCCATGCGGATCTGGAAGTGGCGCCCCAGAAGGTAAGGCCGCCACATGGAGACTTCGTGGAGTATGACCAACATCTCCTTTTCGTACGTGGAAAGCCCCAACGTCCTTGGTGCCAACGCCTTGCTGAAATAGGCCAATGGTCGATCCTCTTGCATCAGGACCGCTCCAATCCCAACCCCTGATGCGTCTGTCTCCACGACGAACTCCTTGGAGAAATCTGGAAGTGCCATCGGAGTAGTGGTCATGGCCTTTTTCAAGGCCTGGAAAGCATCCTTCGCCTCAGCGTACCACTGAAAAGCATCCTTCTGCAACAACTGAGTGAGGGGTCGTGCAATCTTCCCGTAGTCCTTCACGAAATGGCGGTAATACCCCGTCAGCCCGAGGAAGCCTCGTAAGGCCCGGATCGTCGTGGGTTGAGGCCACGTCACCATGCTAGCAATTTTCTTTGGTCGGCCTGGACCCCATGAGCTGACACCAGGTGGCCCAAATACTCGACCTCTGCCTGCCCGAACGAGCACTTGGACCGCTTGGCATAAAGCTGGTGCTCCCGCAGTATAGCGAGTACGTGTCGGACATGCTCCAGATGGTCCCCCCAGCTCTTGCTGTAGATCAATATGTCATCAAGGAAAACCAACACATAGCGGCGTAGAAGTGGTCGGAAAATCTCGTTCATCACCACTTGAAAGGTAGATGGGGCGTTGGCCAGCCCGAACGACATCACCAAGAACTCGTAGTGACCGTCATGGGTGCGGAGCGCCGTCTTGTGAATATCCTCCTCCTTCATCCGAATCTGATGGTAACCGGATCAGAGATCCAGTTTGATGAAGAGGCTCGCTCCATGTAGTTCATCTAATAATTCTTCAATCATCGGAATGAGAAACTTGTCCTTGATGGTTGAGCTGTTCAGCCCACGGTAGCTGACGCAGAATCTCCATGAGCCATCCTTTTTCTTCACCAGTATCATCGGTGAAGAGAAAACACTGGTGTTGGGCCGTATGATGCCGGTAGCTAGCTTCTCGCGTATACTGCGCTCTATCTCTGCTTTCTGAATATGAGGATAGTAATAGGGTCGGATGTTGGTAGGATCTGCCCCCGCTTTCAACTGGATCTGGTGGTCACGAAACCTCGAGGGAGGAAGAGTGTGCGGCTCCTGGAAAACATCCTCGAACTGTGTCAATAAGGCCTGTTTCTGCTCGGGCTCCTCAGGGGTGCCTGGCCCGCAGGCCGCCACTCCTAGTACCATGGCCATCGTGCTGCCCTGCTCCCCCAATCTATGTAAACTCCGGAGAAAGATCTCTTTAAGTGGTGGTGACCGTATGCCGTGCAAGCAATGGTCCGCCCCCTGCTGAGTAAACTCGAGCGTCATCCGATCCCAATCCGTGGTCACCCGGCTCAACTGACGGAGCCACTGCACCCCAAGGACCATATCGGATCCTCTAATCGGCAGGAGGTAGACGTCGGTGTGGCACACGTACCCCTGCATCCGCAACTCTACTCCCTTCAGCTCCCCTTCACACTTCAACTTACTGCCATCGGCACCATAACCTGAAAAGTGGCCGCCCTGTCAACTGTATGCCTCGCCTTCAGTGCCACCGCGGGGTTGATGAAGTTGTGGGTGCTCCCACTATCGATCAGAATGGTCACCCGCTCCTGGCCAATCCTCCCAGTGATGCGCAAAGTAAGAGGTTCCGTGCACCCCTCCCTGGCCTGTAGGGAAACCCCAAACTCCGCTAAGTCCAATCCGTCCTCCTCCTCAAGGCTGACAGGATCCTCCTCGTCGTCCTCCTCTCTCAGCATGAAAACCTGAACCTTCTGGCATCGATGTCCCGGAGCGAACTTCTCATCACAGTTGAAACACAGGCCCTTCTCCTTCCTTGCCTGCAGCTCAGGCCATGTAAGTCTCGTCACCGTCGGTCTAACTGTCGGTGGTAGCTCCCTTCGGCCCGTCACTGGGGCTGTTGGGGCTCTTGTCGTGGCCCGATTTCGTTGGCGGTTGAAGCCCCGTTGCTTTGCGCGTGCGCCTTTGGTCGCCGAGAATATTTATGCCCCGCGAACCGTAATGCATGCGGGGGCATAACAGGATTGGGGCGAGCCAAAAAGTGGAGCAGTTTGTCCGTGTATATTGGGAGGAGTGTGCTTTACATAATTTACTATAGCTTATGATTTCGGGATTACCTCTGAATGCTTAACTAGGTTTTATTTACTCACTTTTTGTTCTGCTAGAAAATCCCAAGATATCTTAGTTATTAGTTCGTGCTGGTTATACATGTTTGTTTTGGTAAAGGAAATTCTTAAGTAAAAGAACATCTTTGCAGGTTTCTTATTGACCTGGATATCTCAGCTCCTAAGATTACTATCCCGACCAACTTTTACCCTGATGACCATTATGCAACAAAGCTTCTTCTTGATTTGGGAAATTTGATACTCTGTACAGAGGTATATCTTGAATTCTTGTCCTAAAATAGTGTTGTTATTGCAACAATTCTTGCAGACTGGTATTTTCTCACTAATATCGATACTTGTACTTGCACTTCAGGATTACTGGAATAGTGATTCATCAGAAGAGAACGCCATGTATTTTCAGTTCAGTTTGATTTTAAATGATGTATCTGCTTTCTTGGTTGATGGCGATTATCATTGGAGAGAAAAGCCTATTGATGTCTCTGCTTGTCAAGCAAAGTTTTGTAACTTCTTTCCTGTTCTTGATAAATGTGGAATAGCTTTAAAATTTCAGCAGGTTTGCGTCTTTTCCATTTTGTCTGTCTTTTCCCAGCTTTTGAATACTAAGAATTTTTGTTCCTTCTCCTCTTTTATTAAGATTCATTCAGAAAATCCTTTATATCCATCAATGAGAGCTGCTGTACGGTTGCCATCATTGGGATTTCATTTCTCTCCAGCTCGGTACCATAGACTATTACAGATAGCAAAGCTCTTTCAGGATGAAGGCGGTAGCCCAGATGTACCTCAGGCTTGGAGTCAAGCTGATTTCGAGGGTTGGTTGTCTGTTCTTACTTGGAAGGTACTTATATCAATGTGCTTATGGATCTGTCAGTACTTTTATTATTGTCAGCTTTATTATTGTACAAAATCACAAGTTTAGAGAATAAACAAGGATAATATAATTCTCTTCTGTAAATATCTTCACAACTAAATTACATATACGAGAGGCTCCTTATATAGATAGAGGGAGAAGGAGCAAGATTGAATCTGAGATGTTAGACTAAAAGATCCTAAGAGGGAGGTGACCCAATGGGTCATTTATACAAATTATGAGCCTTTTTTCAGCTCTTCCCCGCTAGTTGGAGCATACAATTCGTAGGCTCCAAGCTTGGACAAACACTGCCGGAATAATGGGCGAAACAAGGCCTTATTAAGGACATCTGAAATTTGATCTGTAGCTGGCACATGTTGTAAAAACAAGATTCAAAGTTGAACTTATTCCCGGACAAAATGACAGTCGACTTCGATGTGTTTTGTGCTCTCATAAAATACATGATTTTCAGCAATATGGATAGCAACCTGGCTATCACAAAAGAGAACGGCCGGTGAAGGAAGTTTGACTCCTAAATCAGCAAGGAGACTCTGTAGCCATGCGAGTTTTGATACAGCGGCGGACATGGAACGATATTCCGCTTCAGCAGAGGAGTGAGCAACCACAATTTGCTTCTTGCTTTGCCAAGTAACCAAATTTCCGCCAAAATACGTGCAGTAACCACTAGTGGATCGACGTTAATCGAAGGATCCAGCATAATCGGCATCACAATATGCAATGAGAGACAGAGGTGGAAGGTTTGTATACCTGTCCTTGTCCTGGAGCATTTTCAAGTATCTATGAATACGTTCGACTGCCTGAAGATGGGAAGTCCGAGTAGCATGCATGAAGCGGCTAACTACACAGACCACAAAGGATATATCGGGTTGTGTGACAGTGAGATAAATAAGCTTGCCAACGAGACGACGATACTACTCCAAATTAGGGAGAAGTTGATCAGGGTCTGAACTATGAACACAGAGCTGGTGATTGGCATCCATAGGTGTGTCCAGTGGCTTACATCCAGAGTAGCCTGCATCATGAAGCTGATCAAGGCAGTATTTTCGCTGAGACAGGACAAGACTATCAGGTCTTCAGGCTACCTCAATCCTCAAGAAGTACCGGAGCCGACCCAGATCTTTAGTTTGTAATTGAGAAGCTAGGTGTTTCTTGATTTGAGTAATGCCTGGAAGATTATCCCCTGTGACAAGAATATCATCAACATAGACCAGAAGAATCACGGTGCCTAAAGGACACCGACGGACAAACAGGGAGAAGTATGCCGAGCTCCGTGTGAATCAAATAGTTACGAATCACCCAACTCAACTTATCTAACCATGCATGTGGAGTCTGTTGAGTCCATATAGAGATTTTTTCAGATTACAGACGAGGGACTCTCCCGTGGTTGCATAACCAGGAGGTTGTTGCATATACACAGTGATGGGGATCGCGACACACACATCGACTTACACGATGATCAAAATCATTCATCTTATGCAGATCGACGATCCGAGATTTTTAGTTATTTTTTTGTATTTTTGTGATTTTTATTTTCATGTATTTTAAGGGCCATCATGATTGGAGAATCATGACCGCCCATGATGACCCATATTGTCTATATATTTAGGGTGAGTGCTCGTATTTAGGGCATTGAACATTGAAGCCTAATCTTTGGTCGGTTCGGTGCCGAAGTCGAGCCTCAGGTGTAAATCCCGGATCCCTTCTCATCCTTCCTTGGTGTGAAGCCTTGGATTCCCCTCCTCATCCCACTGCCAACCTCCCCCCTCCATCCTTTTCCATGGAGCCACCTCTTTAACAACTCCCTCTCTCTACAATTCGCAACCCCTTAAATCCTCTCAGAAACCCCTCATTTCCATCTCCGGCCACCTCCGGTGATCCACCACCACATTCCCCTCCATTCCCCATTCAATTTCCTCCATTTTTAGTTTTCCGACGATCACCGGAAAACACCTCTGATGACTACCACCACCTCCGACGAACCTCCACCATCACCCTCCAAGTTTCCTTCATTTTTAGTTTTCCCGGGAACGCCGGAAAACACCTCCTGTCACCACCACCACCGTCCGCCTCTCCGGCGACCACCTCTGGCTGTCTACGACGACCACCTCCGGCCAGCCACCACCCCACTACCCCATAACCACCATTACTACCATAACCACTATAACCACTATAACCACCTTCCTCCACTACCCCATTACCTCCATAACCCCCCCACTACTTCCACTTCCCAATTCTAGGACAACTCCTAAATTCCCTCTCCTCCACTCAATTGCCTCCTCCCATTTTTCCCACTTTCCTCACAACTCCCCTTCTCCCTAACGTGGATCCACCTTCCCCTTACCCGAACCCCCACCAATTACTCCCAGCCACATAATCCCCAACTGCCACCGTGGCTTCTTCCCCCCCCCCCCCCCCCCCCCCCCCAGCCTGCCCGTCTCCTCTCCTGGAAAGGACCTCCTTTGCTTACAATTCTCCAACCTCTGCCACTGCTATTCCAGAGTCGCTTCTGCCTCCAAAATGTGGGCTGGACTTCAAGCTGTTCACGGATCAGCAAACAATGGTTACCCACTTCCAGATTTGCATTCCGGCTCCTCGAGATTCCCATCCACCCTGCTGCCAACCACTATCCAGCACTCCCATTGTGTCTTCCACGCAGCCGGCAGTCTTTACAGCTCCAGAAATTCCAGAAAACTGCCTTTGGCCTGCTGTTCAGCAGTCCAAGGCTTCACCGGAAGTCCGAATTTCAGTGCTTCTACTTGCCCCCACATCGGGAGATCCTCCCCAAGCCATTTACTGCCTAGTTGTGTAAGTTTTAAGTTGGTTGTCATTTTTTTTCATTGTTGAATTGTTGACTATTTCCTAGTTTGCGTTATATCTTATTGTAAACATTCTCTCCACACCTTTTGTGGCTAGTGTTAATCCTTGTTCGCTTGTGTAATATTGTCCGTGCACTCTCACATTGATACTAAAACACATGCTCTTTATTTTGAGAAGTTTTCTTCTATTGTGGTGTTTTTACATTTGCATGTATAAATCAAATCTTTATTTCAAGTAAAACAATCGTCGGAAGTGTGTCTGCATATAAAAATTACCAATAATCTTATTAGGACTGTCCTGCGTCAGTTTAGTATCACAGGACAGGTTCCGACTTATTTTAAAATATGCGGGACTAAAGGCTATATCACCCAATGCCATATCATTTTGATCGTTGCTACCTTAATCTTCTATCTGAGGAGCCACAACCCGTTTATGCTTGATCCCATAGAATTCCTTCAGAGAGATTTTCACATTATTACGATGATCATCATCGTCCCCAACCCTCCACTCGTAGAAATTTTGCTAACCCTTTTCCACGCTTTGATTCTTCTAGAGTTAATTACCTCGAGGAATATCAAAAACCCTATAAAGGTCACAATCATCAAGATAACATCACGTGTACTGACCTTCTTAGTGTTTTGAAAACTGATGTCGGAAGCCGAATTTCAAGGACGGGTTCTTGATCAATTTGATCGCTTGGGTGCTCATATTGATCACATGACGAATGCCTTAAAGAGAATCCATAAAAAAGCTTAAGGATTTAGTTCAAAGCCACCGATGTGTTTAGTAGTGCTCCCACTTACATGAGAGACCCGACACTTAATTTTGATTCCTCTCATCTTGTAGATACTCAGTGTCCACTTAATTATGATACCGGTGGAGAGAGACACTAGTATGATTAGTGAGCATGGTCACGAGAGCGAGGACGAACGGCCCAGTGTCACACTGCATCCTCCACACATCACATAGACCTAGTGTCCCCTACGACTAGAGAGTCAGTCCTCGACATTACACCTATTGGCCCACTACTGAGTATGAACTTTTCCCACTCTTCCCCTGTCATCGTCCTGAGCCACATTACGACCGGGAGCCTAGAGCCTAGTGTTAATCTTGTGGTGACCGTCTCACCCATCTTTGGGAATACTACCCTTTACGATGGTTTGCATATGGAGGACCATCACCCTGTTGACGGGTTCTTTGGAAACCCCTATATTGAACCACCACATCCTTGTAAGGATGAGATTCCAATGAGTGATCCCTTTCTGAGCACAAGAGTCTTGACACCTCTTCTAGTTGTACAACCATCATATTTGCCGAGCTGGTGTGACCCGACGCAGGTAAGATCGCCATAGAGAAAATAGCCGTGGCGCAGTAGATCGACCAGTTGGAGGTCACCAAGATCGAAAAGAGAGGGCCGGGGGGGGGGGGAGACTTCCTCACTTGGATGAGTGGAGTGGACCACCCGAGTGGAGGGGTGCCCGAAGTGGGGGGAGAGTGGACTTATGGTCCACTCGCCCCAGGCGTGTGGGCGAGTGGACCACCGGGCAACTGGGCGAATGGACCTATGGTCCACTCGTCTGGTTAGCTAAGTGGACCATGAGGTCCACTCGCCCAGTTCGGGTGGTGGACCTTGGTCCACTCACCCGACCCCTGACAAGGGGGGAGTGGACGTCTCATCTCCCACTCGCCCCCCTCCTGTTCTGGTCGTTCAGGTTCGTAGTTGAGCTGCGGATAGCAGAATCTTGGCTATACGCAGCCCAATTTTGGGAAGTCTATAAATAGACCCCCATGGGCACCTTGGGAATGGTTGGTCTCCCCTCTCCCTTGCGTGTGTCTTGTGAGCAAGCACTCCACCCCCCCTGTCGGTTAAGGTTGACGGAGGGGTGATCCTTAGTGCCCTCCAAGGTGCCCAGGCTCCGCATTGGCTTGGGAGGGGAAGCTCTCTTTGAACTTCCGGGTGTGTGGTGGGACCTCCTCGCTGCAACTCAAGGGGTCTGTTTCAAGTTCCAGGTCTTCTTCGGGGCAAGGTCCTTCGGTTCTCAGCAACTAGTCAATTGTTCTAGCTCAGGTCAAGTAAGGGTCAGCTGCATACCTGTTGCGAACGTCGAGACCGGTTCTCTGATTTCATCATTTTGGTGCAGTGAGCGTGGAAGCAGCTAGTTCGAAAAGCTCTGAGCAAGTCTCATGGCTGGAAGTGATGAGCTGGGGGACTCACCCCCTACCAGCAAGTACGTGAAAAAGGGTGACTTCGAAGAGTTCAGGAAGTCGATCCTGGAACTCTTGCGGGTCGCACTCCCCCCTCAAGGCGAGTGCTCGACACCACTAACACCCGTGCTCGCCTCGCTGTCTTTGATGGAGACAGAGCAAGCACGTCAGTAAGGGATGGGGCCAGCATCGGAGGAAGGCTTGAGCCTCCAAGCGTGAGTGCTTTTCAACAGCTCGCCTGGGACCAGCTGCCCCGGTGAGGAGGTAGGGAGAATACCTCCGTCTCACCAGGGAGGGTGGGGGAGTCCCTTCTGCGAGCTGATTACCTCAGCTCCCATTCCAGACGGGTTCAGTGAACCTGCCATGTCTTACTACACTGGCAAAGACGACCCTCTCCAGCATCTCCAGTGGTTTGAAGACGTGGTTTCGATCAGCCTCCAAGTGCAGGCCCTTCGCTATCACTTTCAAGGGAGAGGCAAAAGACTTGTTCCACCAGCTCCCATCAGGTACCATCTACAACTTCAAGGACCCGCGTCGGAGTTTCTTGTTGAGGTTCTCCACCTCGAAGAAGGGAGGGAGGGGGCGGAGTACCTGTTCTTGATTCAACAGAAGCAGGGGGAGACGCTGGCAAGCTACGCGGATCGGTTTCAGGAACAAGTCCTCCACCTCCAGGTTCACCAGAGAAGCAGGATGGACCAGGAGAAAGAGAAGGAATCAGAAGACGAAGAAAGTAGAGAAGGTGATGGAAGAGATGACCGAGATGCATGTGTCCGAGTAGGCGCGAGAAGGCGCGTTGTAATAGATATGTAACCTACCTATGATGGATGAAAAGGGTTTAGAGTCAGCACCTTAGGTAAGACCCCGACTTGAGACCACTAACCGGGCTCAGTAATGCCGGCAGTGGGGAGGCTCATCGGGTCGACTCGTTACAGTTAAGGCTTCAGGAAGAGAAACCGGCTCGGGGAAGTGTTGAGTTCCTCCGCCTCCAGGTGTGCTAAGCTCCTAGGACGTGGACCGGTTCTCCGCCCCCAGTTGGTTTGGGAAGGTGTTGAGTTCCTTCGCCTCCAGGTGAGCTAAGCTCCTAGGACGTGGACCGGTTCTCCTCCCCCAGTTGGTTTGGGAAGGTGTTGAGTTCCTCCGCCTCCATGTGAGCTAAGCTCTTAGGACGTGGACCGGTTCTCCGCCCCCTGTTGGTTTGAGAAGGTGTTGAGTTCCTCCGCCTCCAGGTGAGCTAAGCTCCTAGGACGTGGACCGGTTCTCCGCCCCCAGTTGGTTTGGGAAGGTGTTGAGTTCCTCCGCCTCCAGGTGAGCTAAGTTCCTAGGCCGTGGACCGGTTCTCCGCCCCCAGTTGGTTTGAGAAGGTGTTGAGTTTCTCCGCCTCCAGGTGAGCTAAGCTCCTAGGACGTGGACCGGTTCTCCGCCCCCAGTTGGTTTGGGAAGGTGTTGAGTTTCTCCGCCTTCAGGTGGCTAAGCTCCTAGGACGTGGACCGGTTCTCCGCCCCCAGTTGGTTTGGGAAGTTGTTGAGTTCCTCCGCCTCCAGGTGAGCTAAGCTCCTAGGATGTGGACTGGTTCTCCGCCCCCAGTTGGTTTGGGAAGGTCTTGAGTTCCTCCGCCTCCAGGTGGGCTAAGCCCCTAGGAAGTGTTGAAGTTCTCCACCCTCAGTTGTTCCGGGGCAGTGTTCAGTTCCTTCCATCTAAGGTTGAGTTCGACTCGACTAGAGATGTTGAGTCCCCTCCATCTCAGGTTGAGTTCGGCTCGACCAGAGATGTTGAGTCCCCTCCGTCTCAGGTTGAGTTCGGCTCGACCAGAGATGTTGAGTTCCCTCCGTCTCAGGTTGAGTTCGGCTCGACCAAAGATGTTAAGTTCCCCCCGTCTCAGGTTGAGTTCGACTCGACTAGAGATGTTGAGTCCCCTCCATCTCAGGTTGAGTTTGGCTCGACCAGAGGTGTTGAGTCCCCTCCATCTCAGGTTGAGTTCGGCTCGACCAGAGATCTTGAGTGACCCCTCCGTCTCAGGTTGAGTTCGGCTCGACCGGAGATGTTGAGTTCCCTCCGTCTCAGGTTGAGTTCGGCTCGACCAGAGATGTTGAGTTCCCTCCATTTCAGGTTGAGTTCGGCTCGACCAGAGATGTTGAGTCCCCTTCATCTCAGGTTGAGTTCGGCTCGACCAGAGATGTTGAGTCCCCTCCACCTCTAGTTGAGCTCGGCTCGACTAGAGGTTTTGAGTTTTCCTCCACCTCAGGTCGAGTTTAGCTCGACCAGAGGTGTTGAGCTTTCTCCACCTCCAGTTGAGCTCGGCTCACAGGAGGGTTGTTAAGTGGAGAAAGGTTCGCCTTCCACCTCAGGTCGAGTTCAGCTCGATTAGAGGTGTTGAGTTTTCCTCCACCTCAGGTCGAGTTTAGCTCGACCACAGGTGTTGAGCTTTCTCCACTTCCAGTTGAGCTCGACTCACAGGAGGGTTGTTAAGTGGAGACATGTTCGCCTTCCACCTCAGGTCGAGTTCAGCTCGACTAGAGGTGTTGAGTTTTCCTCCACCTCATGTCGAGTTTAGCTCGACCAGAGGTGTTGAGCTTTCTCCACCTCCAGTTGAGCTCGGCTCACAGGAGGGTTGTTAAGAAGAGAAAGGTTCGCCTTCCGCCTCAGGTCGAGTCTAGCTGACGAGCTCGACTAGAGTAACCAATTGGCGGGGCCCTCCAGGGATTCCTCTAAAGCCTTACCTACTCGTCAAATAGGTGGGTTGGACTTTCTTTCCGAGCTTGAGACAAGCTCGAAAAGAGCGGGGATTGTGTACAACCCTCATATTTGCCGAGCTGGTGTGACCCGACGCAGGTAAGATTGCTATAGAGAAAATAGCCATGGCGCAGTAGATCGACCAGTTGGAGGTCACCAAGACCGAAAAGAGAGGGCCGGGGGGGGGGGGGGGGCAGACTTCCTCACTTGGACGAGTGGACCTTGGGTCCACTCGCCCAAGGCCTCGGGCGAGTGGACCATACCCGAAGTGGGGGGCGAGTGGACCTATGACCCACTCGCCCGGTTAGCTGAGTGGACCATGAGGTCCACTCGCCCAGTTCGGGTGGTGGACCTTGGCCCACTCACCCGACCCTCGACAAGGGGGGAGTGAGCGTCTCATCTCCCACTCGCCCCCTCCTGTTCTGGTCGTTCAGGTTCGTAGTTGAGCTGCGGATATCAGAATCTTGGCTATATGCAGCCTAATTTTGGGAAGTCTATAAATAGACCCCCATGGGCACCTTGGGAATGGTTGGTCTCCCCTCTCCTTTGCGTGTGTCTTGTGAGCAAGCACTCCACCCCCCTGTCAGTTAAGGTTGACGGCGGGGTGACCCTTAGTGCCCTCCAAGGTGCCCAGACTCAACATTGGCTTGGGAGGGGAAGCTCTCTTTGAACTTCCGGGTGTGTGGTGAGACCTCCTCGCTGCAGCTCAAGAGGTCTATTTCAAGTTCCAGGTCTTCTTTGGGGCAAGTCCTTCGGTTCTCAGCAACTAGTCATGTGTTCTAGCTCAGGTCTAGTAAGGGTCAGCTGCATACCCATTGCGAACGTCGAGACCGGTTCTCTGGTTTCAACACTAGTCATATCTCCGAGTCACCCCATTTATGAGGTTCTTGAACCTAGTGTTGCGTACTTAATGATGACCCTACTTACATTTAAGGTCCCTCCAGATATTTCAGGAACCTATATTGCTACACGTCGCAATTGCGATAAATTTCATTATATCCCTCCTGGTGAGCCACCTGATGAGTTTTTTACTTTATGAAAGCAACCTACACAACATTGAGTGGCATCCCAGTGCTTAAGTTTCATACAGTCTTCAAGATGTTTATCTCACACGCGACGAGTATTTCTATACTCTACCTAGAGTGCCTCTAAATAAACTACCACTTTTAGAGTTGTGCCCACTATCTTTGAGTTAGTCGAGAGTGAGAGTGCTCTCGATGGTCTTGGGTTCGATTCCATCATTATTAGTGCTGACATTTTGGGTATTTATTTAAATGCTCATCGCACCCACGATGAATTTTTTTACACCCCACCCACTAAACTCCTTGATCATGTGCCCCTTTGGGGTGGAACCCGGAAAGCTGTAGAGCCTTTACATAGGAGATCTGTTATGTCTGTCGACCATCCTTCATTGTCACTGTGCAACATGCATGAGTTTATCTGACGTACGAGTACTTGCAATAAAATTATTTATAAATTGTTTGCTGATAACCACAGGAGATTGCAAAACTTCAAAGAAGGAGAACATATGTTGATCTGTATATGTGCTGAGAGTTTCCCCATGAGAACTGCTCGAAAATTTAAAGTTAAGTGAATGGGTCATTACACTGTGCTTAAAAGAATTGTAACAAATGTTTATGAGCTGGATATCCTGTTGAGTATGAGAATTTCACTTGTATTCAACGTAGAAGATTTAACACCATTCTTTGAGCCACATGATTACATGTTCCCTTCGCCCTCTACCACGACAGCTCCTCAGCCTCCCTTTTCGTCCACCACTCCATCACAATTCCAATTGTCCCCGATTTCCCCTTCCACTTCAGCGCCTCAGCCGTAGCCTTCATCTACCACTTAGCTTTCGGCACAGCCCGAGTCATCGACACCGATTGATCATACAGCTTCTTCCAGCAGTACTACTGTTGGTATTTTCAAGGTGATCTCAAAGCAATCAAGCAGTTAGTCTCACTGCCAACGCGATATGAGCCTATATGGTCGCACATAAGAGCGTATGGAGAAGTTGGGGGAAGGATTGTGTTGGCCTTGCTCATATTGGATATGAGTGAAGGACTAATCCTATGACTCATTGAAGTTGGGTCGAGTCGGCTAAATGTTCCACAAATATTATGAATATTGTATGGAGTATGTTGTCTTCTGTTCAAGACGACATTGCGTGTTTCGTCGAGATTATCACGACGATATTGTGAATATCGTCGAGTGGTCACGACGATATGACCGACTGTCAACCTTTGATGTATCGTTGAGGTGCTGTGCGATATCGTTGTGATTGTCATGGCGATATTTTAGTCTTCACGACGATATCGTCGAGATCGTCTCGACGATATAGATCTTCACAGCGATATAGTCAAGATCGTCTCGACGATATTGATCTTCACGACGATATCGTCGAGATCGTCTCGACGATATAGATCTTCACGACGATATCGTCGAGATCGTCTCGACGATGTTTAGTGATCACGACGATACTTATTGAATACTCCTATTAAAGACTCGGGTCTGCGGATATTTAATTTTATGCCCCTGAGAATAAATAGGGAAACGATTAAGTTTTCCCTATTCCTTTTCTGAGATTGAGACGGAACCGTTCTGCAAGATCTTCGCGAGACCCAGTCTGCCGTCGCCGCCTCTCCCTTGAATGGGTCTAACAATCCGTGGGATACGCTGAAGGCACTCCTTCTCCGACCCAGATCTTGTTGGACAAGAAGCTTGGGGTTCTCCTTAGCTCGTGTGGACTGCTGTAGAGGCGCATATATACTTTCTATGCTTGGAACTCCGCCGCTTGTTTCTGGACAAGATTGGAGCACCTTGGTTCAGTATTAACTCAATTCCTCTCAGGTATATATTGCAATGTGTTGCTCTATTTTTTTCTTGATTCATGAAATCACAAGATCCTATAACTGTTTAGGGTTCTTGTTTTTTTTTTCCGCTGCGCACATATGATGTGTTGTTCCACTCATGTTTAGAGAAAACCCAACAACTACATTCTCCGACACAGGCATCATTATCGAATTCTTCCACAACAGTACCATACAGTGTTCGCCGATAGCATAAGTACTTTCCTCAGCATTGATGTCCACTACTCCGATTCTGACACCTCCGACAACATCTCTTTTCGCAACAACACCATCTACAGTGCCGTCATTAGATTCAACAGTACCGTCCTTGGTTCCATCGTTAGCATCAGCGTCAACGACCTCTGAGTTTAGTATACCGTCAGAGCCACGAGGATTCACTTCGCCTTCAGACGAGTGCACGCCCATCTTCATTCACGGAGATGAATGCTTTCAAGGCGCGGGGAATTGATGGGGATCACTACATACACATCGACTTACACGATTATCAGAACCGTTCATCTTATGCGGATCGACGATTCGAGAATTTGTTATTTTTTGTATTTTTGTGATTTTTATTTTCATGTATTTTATGGGCCGTCATGATCGGAGAATCATGACCGCCCATGATCACCCATAGTGTCTATATATTGAGGGTGAGGGCTCACATTTAGGGGCATTGAAGATTGGAGCATAGAAGCCTAATCTTTGGTCGTTTCGGTGCCGAAGCCGAGCCTTGGGCGTGAAGCCCGGATCCCTTCCCATCCCTCCTTGGCGCGAAGCCTTGGATCCCCCTGCTCATACCACTGTCGACATCCCCTCTCCATCCTTTTCCGTGGAGCCACCTCTCTAACATCCCCTCCCTATACAATTCCAAAATAACCCCATAAATCCTCTCTGAAACCCCTCATTTCCATCTCCGGCCACCTCCGGTGATCCACCAACACATTGCCCCCATTCTCCATTCATTTTCCTCCATTTTTAGTTTTTTGGCGATCACCGGAAAACACCTCCGGCGATTACCACCACCTCCAGTGAACCTCCACCATCACCCTCCAAGTTTCCTTCATTTCCATTTTTTCCGCCGATCGCCGGAAAACACCTCCGGTCACCACCACCACCACCACCGTCCGCCTCTCCGGCGACCACCTTCAGTCAACTCCGTCCGCCTCCGGCGGTCACCTCCGGTCAGCCACCCCCACTACCCCATAACCACCATGACCACCTTCCTCCACTGCCCCATTATCTCCATAACCCCCCACTACTTCCACTTCCCCAATTCTAGGACACAACTCCTAAATCCCTCTCCTCCACTCAATTGCCTCCTCCCATTTTCCCACTTTCCTCACATCTCCCCTTCTCCATAACATGGATCCACCTTCCCCTTTCCCCTCAACCGAACCCCCATCAATTACTCCCAGCCACATAATCCCCAACTGCCACTGTGAGCTTCTTTTCCCCTCCCATCCATCCCGTCTCCTCTCCAGGAAAGGACCTTCCTTACTTACAATTCTCCAGCCTCTGCCACTGCTATTCCAGAGCCGGTTCTGCCTCCAAAACGTGGGCTGGACTTCCTGCTGTTCACGGCTAACAGTGCTTACCCACTTCCATATTATCATTCCGGATCCTCGAGATTCCCATCCACCCTGCTGCCAGCTACTGTTCATCACTCCCATTGTGTCTTCCACGCAACCGACAGTCTCTACAGCTCCAGAATTCCAGAAAACCAGCGGGAGTTTGAATTTCAGCGCTTCTACTTGCCCCCACCTCGGGAGATCCTCCCAAGCCCTCTACTACCTACTTGTGTATGTTTCAAGTTGGTTGTCATTTATTTTCTTCATTGACTATTTCCTAGTTTGCGTTATATCTTATTGTAAACATTCTCTCCACGCCTTTTGTGACTAGTGTTAATCCTCGTTTTCTTGTGTAATATTGTTCGTGCACTCTCACATTGATACTACAACACGTGCTCTTCATTTTGAGAAGTTTTCTTTTATTGTGGTGTTCTTACATTTGCATTTATAAATCAAATCCTTATTTCAAGTAAAACAATCGTCGGAAGTGTGTTTGCATATAAAAATTACCAATAATCTTATTAGGACCGTCCTACGTCACACAATCTCCACAAGATCGTTGTTAAGAAAGGCGTTTTTGATGTTGAGCTGATGTAGCGACCACTGTTGATGGACACTAAGGGAATTTAAGACACGAACAATATTGAGCTTGACAACAGGAGAGAAGGTCTTCTCATAATCATATCTGTGCTGTTTAGTAAAGCCGTGAGCGACAAGGTGGGCTTTAAGGCTATCGATCGTTCCATCAGGATGATGCTTCACAATGAACACCCATTTATAGCTAACCATGGAATGGTTAGGGGATGGGGACAAGATCCCACATGTGATTTGCCCTGAGCGCAATCATTTCCTCATCCATTGCCGCTCGCCAACCGGGGTGCTGAAGTGTTTGTCAACAGGAGGGAACCAAATGATGAACGAAGCATATACAACCAATGACCCTTGGGGTCAATGGGAAGGGAGGGAGGTCAGGAAATAAGAGAGAGAATGACATTGCAAATTGGAGAACGGACGAGGGCATGCAGGTGATGAGATAACAAGCAGTGGAGATAACGAAATTCCAATAGGTAGTGGGGACTTGCATCTGGAATAGGAGAGACCGGGTTACTTCGAGAAGGCGACGGTTCTTCCACTCATCAACGCCAATCTGTTGTGGTATATACGCACATGAGGTTTGGTGGATGATGCCCAACGAAGTACAAATTTTTTGAAAAACATGCCGGGTAAATTGCGTTTGAGTTTCTGTAGTGAAGGAGCGGAAGATGAATAGAAGCTCAGAACGATCACACATCATATATGATCAAGTCATACGTGAATAATCATCAATAAAAGTAATAAAATAGCGATAGTCAGAGATACTAGCTGTTTTATAGGGACCCCAGATATTAGAATGTACTAAATCAAAAGGAGCAGCGCTCTGAGTACCATGAAGAGGGAAAACCGAGCGATGCTATTTCCCAAAGATACATGATTCACACTCAAAAGTTGAGAAAAGAAAATCGGGAAGAGCCTTCTGGAGGATCGGGAGAGGAGCATGGTCAAGACGACGATGCCAACGATAGAGCTGATGGAGGAAAGAGCGGAAGCCGGGAGATCCAAGATGTAGAGCCCATTGGAATGCCACCCTCTACCAGTGATATTCCGCGTCTGCCGATCCTGCACAATAATGGAGGAAGAGGAAAAAGTGATTAAGCAGTCATGATCGTGTGTAAAACGGCTAACAGAAAGCAAATTAAAATGAGAGTTAGGAACATGAAGAACAAAGCGCATCGAGAGGGGGGGGGGGTGAGCAACATATTTCCAAGACCACTAACAGGAGTAGTATCTCCATTAGTCACCATAATGGATTTTGTATATGGAGAATCCAAGTACTGAGAGGGCTTCTGAGGATTGACATGGTGGGTGGCACCAGAGTCCATAATCCAAGATGAATTATGGGAGAGACAGGAGATACCTTCATTGGAGACGGAGGCATCGGAGGTAGAAGGACGGGAGATCAGCCCGCAGAGAAGATGTAGTTCCTCTCGTAGGGAGTCAATGTCGAACCAGGAAGTGGAAGAAGTATCAACAACAGGGGAGGCATGCGACATAGATTGCGCATATGACAGAGGAAAACCATGTTTCTTAAAGCAAACCCCCTCAATATGACCATCCTGACCACACAAAGTGCATGGCAAGACGTCTGAACCTTAGAGCGATTTCAACCATCACACTCACCACCTAGGGTACCAGAGCGGACACCACGAGTAGGAGCGGACGGAGGCTGGTGATCATAGCCCCGATGTAGCAGAACTGGAGGGGAAGGCAGCGAAAGAGCAGGTGGCGGCGTCACCTTGAGCAATATCGAGCAAACATCGGACAAAGTGGGGGGATAATTTGGGATGAGAGGATGTTTATCCGAACACAGTGGAGATGAGGAACCCGAGCCATCATTAAGGCAATACCGACCACTTCCTTCTGAGCCTGTTGAGCGGCTAAATCCAGAGTGGGGGGCTGATGTTGAATCCAAGCCTCAACAAGGGTCTTAGATTGAGCAACATAAGTATTGAGATCCCCATCCGTGCCTGGATCAAGATGTTGAAGGGCTATGAAGATTTCTAATAAGTGTTGGAGGTTGTCCTTGCCAGAGTAAAGAGAGTGGAGCTCATCCCACATAGCTTTGGCAGTCTCATAATACATCGCCATTCGTTATGGTTCACCGTCCATGAAGTTCAAGAGCCACGATTAGACACGACCATCGTCACGAAGCCATTGCTCTGTTGGCTCGGTAGAAGGGGCCCGAGCGAGACGGTGAAGGAGATCTTTGGTCTGAATAACACGGCGCACGGAGTGCACCTTCTGCACAAAGTTCTTGCCGACAAGTGAGATAGTAATAGTCCGAAGTTCATCCCGAGCATCAGAGGAAGGAGTAGCCGGAGTAAGGGCCGGAAGACTTGAGGATGTAGTAGCAACATTCGTTCCCATTGTCAGGTAGGAGGAGCGGTCAAAGAGACCGGTGGGCAGACAAGGTTGGGTGGTCACCAGCAGGAGGCTGCGGTCACACACTAGGAAACCGCGCGAGCATACTCTGAGCTGGTATCCTATAGGTAGTTGGTATCCAGGCGCGCGGTCACAATGATTGGTACGGTCACATCGGGCTTAGGAGCAGTGAGCTAGGCGAACAAAGCAGGAGGCGCGAGCAGAAGGCGATGGTGGGCATAGGAGGGCGCAAACAGACATCGTGCGCCGAAGTTGAAGTGTGCGAGCAGTTTCAGTGTGCGAGCAGACGCAGAGTGCGAGTAAGGCGAGTGTTGTGTCACGACAAGAGTACTGATGTCGTAAATCCCCGAGTATCGAATATCGTGGAACACGACGGGGTGGAGTTTACTTTTGAGAAAAACTTGAGATCGAAGTCTTTGTCAGAGTATTTATCCGGGGGGGGGGGGGGTGGGGTTGATTTGAACTATTGCTAATGCAATAAAAAAGAAAACTAATTTAACTTGCGGGTCGCTGACACCGCTTCACTCTTCCGCGGGTCGCACCCCTCCGCTCCGCACAAACTCACTCAATGAGGGTCACCTTCACCTCTTCTCACCTCCGCGGGTCGCACACCTCCACTTCGTTCTTGTTGCACCTTGCTCTCACAAAGGCCAACCACTCTCTCTCATTGACTCGCTTCTATCTCAACGAAGGCGCAGCAGATCACAACCATAAACTCAAATCACAAACACATTATCACAATTAGAAGAACAACATTTTCATACCATCCACAAATAATAGTTAATCTATGAACGTCTACACCCAGGTGGTCATGACGTGGATGCGCTTTAGAGTACACTTTCAAATATACACAAGAATCATAAAAGAGAGAAGAACAGATACAGGTTACCAATCCTTAGCACGAAAGGAACGAAAGTCTCTTCCTCGGATTCGTAGGGGAGCCCGACTTGGTCCACCAGCTCTTCCTATTCCTCCTTGGCCTCGTCCACGATAAGGGAGAAGTTGTCAGCTTCTCCTAACGCGTCTTCTCCCGGGGTTTGTCCGCCTCAACACTAAGTGCTCCTGAATCAAAGTGCTCCAAAGGATCCTTGCAAATGCCTCCAATCGCTTTTAGGATGCTTGGGGAGGTAGGAGATGACTAGGGGTCGAAACCTAGATTTCTGGGCCAAAAACAAAGGAGACGACGCTCCCGGGTTGGGCTATCCGGATGAAATCGCGAGCATTGGTTATATAAGAAAACAGGGTGCATGCGTGTGCGACGTGTCACGACCCGTCTCGACAAGAGTCAGAGTGCGCTTCGGGGCGGGCCGTGATGCCACAGACATGGGCGAATAGGAAACCATGCCTGATAAGGCGGAAACAGAAATACTACAAAATAAGTTCTAAAATAATTAATTTGAAGAAATTAATTAGTTTTGTTGCTGAAGCTTTAAAATGTGAGTTTGAAACGGGTGCACATGCATTTTAGTAAAAGCTTATGATACAAGTTTTGGAACAGAAATTTATGCAGTGATCATCGCAGATGAATGAGCATGCAAAACATGACAAATTCTAGTACATATAATATTTAGCCTAGCAGTTGTCCATGAAACAAGAGAAAATGGCTGATCGTAATTACTACATAACATAAATATCTGACAGTAAAAGAAATGAAACATAAACACAAAACCTGAAACTTGACGCAGATCAGCCTCAAAGAGCAAGCGATGCAAGCACGGACACTAAGGCAAATTCCAAAACAAGAAGGAAAAGCCTTAGAACATTGAAATACACAAGAGCAAAGTAAAATAAAATACGAGCAGGAGAAACAGAATATTTGTGTACCGCTTTTCATGAAGCAGAGCTAACAAGACCAGCAAGCAAGTGAGACACGCAGAAATATCTAGAATATTAGACTACTCTGAAGTATAGCATACAAAGATGATCATGTAATAACATAAGTTGTACAAGTAAAAGTGTAGGTGTTTTTGTTTGACGCGCAGGATTCATGATTCAGACAGATTCAAGTACGGATTCAAGAGATTCAGAAATTTATGCTCGCTATGACCGGTCATTTGTTCCCATTAGGGATTCAATAGGGAACCCAAGTCAGGGAGTTGCGTCAATTAAACCTTACCTTTCAATGTTAACTTACGTTATTAATGACTTAGTACAGGATTTCACGGATTCTAGTGTACTGAAACAAGCTATCAAATCGAGGATTCAGGTATTTGACAGAAAAATTTACAATATAAGGAAATATGTCGCAAGCTAAAACAATCTTGCAACGACATAAACTGTAATCGTTGAAATGCGTAGGTGTTTACAGTGGGTGCACATGGTTGACACTCAAGTTCAAGTGTAAGTCTTACTAGAATAAGAGTATTTCCTGCTTACCGTGACCATGCAATCAAGACGATGCACCACCTAAACCCTAGCTTCCAGGATTTGCTTATGATACGCAGGACCTAAGTGATTCTAATTGAAACAGATTCACGCTGAAGAAAACATCAGATCAAGAGAAATGGACTCTATCCAAGTCTTTCAACCAAGCATGCATAAGGAACAGAATTTGATGACTCAAGAACTCGAAAGAGAGTTTTGAAACTTGCGGGTTCAAGTATTCACGAGTAATAAGATTGCTATAGATCATTATCATAAGGATGATTTTTCTTTCGAAGCTTGCGCACTTGATACTTTACAATCTTAGCGGGTATGGCAAGGTACGAAGGATTGGATCCAGGGAACACAAGAATTGCTTCACTTAGCTCGGAATTGAGAGGTAAGACTCAAGAATTCGAGAGCGAACAATCTTTGCACGAATGGGGTAACTTACTTGCGATGCCGACGCTTAAGAGCTATCTAGAAGGGGATACTGGAGAATCATATGAGATCGATAAACAAGCAGAACAGGAAGATTGACTACGAATATCGGAGATTTGAAACTAGAGATTCTAACACATTTCCTACTGCCAGGTACATAAATTATGTAATAATTACAGCATTTTCATTGGACAATAGGTAATGATCATGCAAGTGCAACCATGAGATCATGTGCGATGTCAAACAAATAGGAAAACCATGCGTGTGCAATCATTATTGTTGTTCTTGGCTTCACACTTGTGCAATGATTTATGATATGAATGCAAATGAATGGATATACATGCCATGTTAAGCGCCCATATCACTTAACATGTCATGCATATTAAGACTCTAATGCCAACGCACTTGAAAATATTAAACTGCCCATAACCATTTAATATTCGCAAGCGATGTATATCCTAGTGGAATTCATATGCACACAAATGTTAAGTTTGTCCATACTCCCTTAACATTCGTGTGCATACTACTCATGTTTATGAGTGAGTGTGTGCGTGTTTCAGCCGCGAACAACACATAATGACAAGGTGCGTGAAGAAATGATACATGTATAAATATTTATAAAATAAGATTCAAAATATTTGATAATTGTAAAATACATTATCTTTAGAAACAAATCTCCCTCTGATACCAACTGTCATGACCCGTCTCGACAAGAGTCAGAGTGCGCTTCGGGGCGGGCCGTGATGCCACAGGCATGGGTGAAAAGGAAACCATGCCTGCTAAGGCGGAAACAGAAATACTACAAAATAAGTTCTAAAATAATTAATTTGAAGAAATTAATTTGTTTTATTGCGGAAGCTTTAAAATGTGAGTTTGAAACAGGTGCACATGCATTTTAGTAAAAGCTTATGATACAAGTTTTGGAACAGAAATTTATGCAGTGATCATCGCAGATGAATAAGCATGCAAAATATGACAAATTCTAGTACATATAATATTTAGCCTAACAGTTGTCCATGAAACAAGAGAAAATGACTGATCGTAATTACTACATAACATAAATATCTGATAGTAAAAGAAATGAAACATAAACACAAAACCTGGAACTTGACGCAGATCGGCCTCAGAGAGCAAGCGGCGCAGGCACGAACACTAAGGCAAATTCCAAAACAAGAAGGAAAAGCCTTAGAACATTGAAATACACAAGAACAAAACAAAATAAAATACGAGCAGGAGAAACATAATATTTGTGTACCGCTTTTCATGAAGCAGAGCTAACAAGAGAGGCAAGCAAGTGAGACAAGCAAAAATATCTAGAATTATTAGACTACTCTGAAGTATAGCATACAAAGATGATCATGTAATAACATAAGTTGTACAAGTAAAAGTGTAGGTGTTTTTGTTTGACGCGCATGATTCATGATTCAGACAGATTCAAGTACAGATTCAAGAGATTCAGAAATTTATGCTCGCTATGACCGGTCCTTTGTTCCCATTAGGGATTCAAGAGGGAACCCAAGTCAAGGAGTTGCGTCAATTAAACCTTACCTTTCAATGTTAACTTACGTTATTAATGACTTAGTACATGATTTCACGGATTTTAGTGTACTGAAACAAGTTATCAAATCGAGGATTCAGGTATTTGACAGGAAAATTTACAATATAAGGAAATATGTCGCAAGCTAAAACAATCTTGCAACGACATAAGCTGTAATCGTTGAAATGCGTAGGTGTTTACAGTGGGCGCACATGGTTCACACTCAAGTTCAAGTGTAAGTCTTACTAGAATAAGAGTATTTCCTGCTTACCGTGACCATGCAATCAAGACGATGCACCACCTAAACCCTAGCTTCCAGGATTTACTTATGACACGCAGGACCTAAGTGATTCATAGATTGGCGATTCTAATTGAAACAGATTCACGCTGAAGAAAACATCAGATCAAGAGAAATAGACTCTATCCAAGTCTTTCAACCAATCAGGCATAAGGAACAGAATTTGATGACTCAAGAACTCGAAAGAGAGTTTTGAAACTTGCGGGTTCAAGTATTCACGAGTAATAAGATTGCTATAGATCATTATCTAAGATATCAGGTATTCCTTTAGATTTAGTCATTCCAAAACACGAATATCTTCTACGTAGACACGTGCACGACCCAAACAGTTCATATCAAACACATTTCGTCTAATTGCTAGCAAGGAATCTTAACATTTGCCAATATATCAATTAATGTTCATGCTCAAAAAGAACTACTAATCCTCCAATTAAAATCATCATTTCACATTTCACAACTCGTGCTATTTCAAATGCGTGAAACCTCAAACTACTATCAAGTCAAATCAAGCAATCAAAAGTAAACTTATTTGAGGAAACGCGGATTCAAAGGTGAAACATAAAATCATAAGAACAGGTCATGCTAAATAAAATTCAATGTTTGCAAGAGAGAGGGATCCCTACTTGCCTTAAATGAGGCTGAATCTGACGACGACGGCTAGGCGGCGCAAGCAAAAGCAGATATCACATTTTGAACCTGATCAAGCACAACGAAGGCGACATAGCATAAATAACTACGCTAATACAAGCATTCGAAGACGCGGAAAATAAACTACGGGGGTTTAACAGATTTACCTCCCTCAAAAGTGAGGGGAGAAGAGATCACCACCCTGAGGCGGAGACTTGGCGGCGCTTGGCTAGGTGAAACCCTAATTCAGAGAGGACTTTGGAGAGATCCCGCCAAATGAATCGAGGAGCGGCGCCGGAAATCACAAACAGACCACGATTAGACGATCGCAAGGGGACAAAAATCTGAAACACAAGATATCCGAAATTTGGAGCGCAAATTCCAAGGAAATTAGGAAAAACTGAAAATCCTTACCAAAAATCCAAGAGGAGGAGGGTTCAAGCAAAACCCTAGGCGAAATCGGAGAAGAAGAGGGCTGTCGGAGAGAGGTGGTTGTTGTCCACGAGAAGGAGACAAGGCTGCCGACCCTAGGAGACGCTGCCGGCCTTGAGGAAGGAGGGTTGCAGGAAGAAGAGGTTGCTGCCGGGTGGAGAGACTGTTGCCGGCTCCTTGGAGGTCACATCCAGAGCAGACGACGACCATGGTAGGAGGAGAAGCAGCAGTCGGCGCCGGCAGAAGGAGCAGCAGACGGCGGAGGCGCTGCGTGCGGGAGACGGGGGCGAGAGCGGGATCGGGAGCGGGAGCGGGAGCGTGAGACAGGGTCGGGCTTGCGACTTGCGGGAGATCTGAACCGGGGGAATTTAAGACGGGGGAGGGCTGGGCTGCAGCTAGCAATTAGTTTTTTTTTTCTTTTTTTCTTTTTCTTTTAAATATTATTATTATTATTATATTTTTTTAGGGTTGTTACACGACGCAAAGCGCATGCGCGTGCGTGAGTTAAAGAGCTACAGAAAACTAGGCGCCCAGGTCGTGCACGCGCATTTCCACGTGCTTGCACGCGCGCGCGGAAATACCGCATGCGCAAATTCGGATCGACCCAAACTTGGAATGATCAAGAGAAATGACCGCGCACGCGCAATTGCACGTGCCCGCATGCGCGCGCAAAATACCGCACGCGCGTGCAAAAGACCGCACGCGCGTGCAAAAGACCACACGTGCAAATTCGGATGGCACAAAAATAGGTTGTGTTAGTGGAGAAAGAAGCTCGCGCGCGCGAAAATTCCGCACGGGCGTGCGTAAGGCAAATTGAACATAACCTCCTCTAAACACGCAGGAAAAATCCACATCCCAGATGAGCAATAAATGTCAATATGAGCAATAATCCTACACATCTAGCATAGAAATGGATGAAAACAATAAGAATAGCAGGGGGTAAACACTATATGAAAAGCACGTATCAACAAAACTGCGTGAGACAACGCCGAGTGTGAGTAAGGCGAGACCGCGCGAGCAGACGCTGAGCACGAGTAAGATGAGACCGCACGAGCAGTCGCCGAGCACGAGTAAGGAGAGACCGCTCGAGCAGAGGCGGAGAGAACAGAATCCGCACGAGCGGTGGGGTGGGACCCAGTAGGCAGCGGACGAAGGATATAAAAGCAGCATGGTTGGGGGGGGGGGGGGGTCCATTGCGAAGCGCAACAGCAGGAGCACAGGTGCGAGCTCTAAGAGGGAGGCCAACAGTCTGCGCGAACAGTAAGAGGTCGCGAGACCGCGCGAGCAGGTAAAGAGGATTGCGGGCTTAGCCCTGCCATGGGAGCCAGAGCTGAACCCAAAAAAACACATTGCTTGTGTTTCTCTGTCAAATAATTTTGCTTGGTAGTAACGACAAATGAAAGGTTCTTGAAGTTCTAAACGATTGATTTGTTGCCCAGCACGACATATTCTAGCGATATTGTGGAGAACATTTCCTGGATGCCTTCCAATATAGGTATTGGTGTCGATGTAGTGGCCGTCATCTGTACTTTCTTCATATGTACATTCTGGCATTTGTATGATTTGGTGTTGAAGCAATAAGTGGTGTGATTGTTTTATAGAACACTGTACCTTGTGTGGTTGGTATATGATGCTGATTATTGTCTATTGGATTGTTAATCCATAATGATAATAATGGACGTGGTGTTGATGCAACATGTTTTGGGGATGATGTGCCAACATGGTTAGCAACTATTGAGTGATAGTTTGTTGAAGAAGCAATGCTACACAAAGTATATCTATGCACTGTTGCGACTTCTTTCTCGCCTTCTTGCTTTTTGTTCTTGTGTCATACATGCTCTTCTTTCTCTCTTGCGTGAGCTTGATCTACTTCACGTTGTTCTTCTGTCATACGCGCTCTTCGTTCCCTTACACGATTTCGATTAATTTCACATTCTGCTCATGTCGTTCTTTTGTTATTTGTTCTCTTCTTTTCCTTACACTAAACTTATTTATTTCCCATTGATTCAGACTGTTTATGTTATTTAATGTGTTCGTTCTGGTAAAGCACGTTCTTCTGGTAAAGTGGGTTGTTTTGGTAATTAATAAATGTGAATTTCAAATAATCTTTTATTGATTATCAAACAAGTGGTGTAAAATAGAGCTTTGGGAAATATCAGCATATTTAGTAATCAAAACGGTATACAAATTTGAAATTTTACGAAAGATTGAGTACATGTTTCATTGAACAAAGTGCTGATGATGAACTGTTTAAATGCACCGAAGAATAACTCATGCGTTCGGTTGGGAATGAGCTATCCTGTAGAATGATAACATACATTTGTTATTGCAAAGATAAAACAGTTCAATAAGTAAATATTTATCATGCTTAATATCTATATGCTTAAAAATATAATCATATTTTAATATATCCTATATCATCGTGTGTTTGAAAATATAATCATATAAATAAGTGAACTAGACTTGAAGTCAACATTGCAATAGAGGTTGGTTTAGTTGATTTAGTTTCCTTATCATTCGAGATAGCTAGTTTTTGTTGGGAACCAAATTGTATGGTAAGTGAACTAAACATGTGGTCAACATTGCAATAAAGGTTGGTTTAGTTTATTTTGTTTCATTATCATTCAAGAAGCTGGTTTATGTTGCGAAGCAAATTGTCTGGCATGAATGTTTGTTCTTTTTTCTCCCTAAAGTTTAGATGGGTGGATCAATCTTTTGTTCAACAACAAGTTAGACTGAGAAAATCATTCCATGCAGTAGAACAAATAAATGATTGATTTGCGTGAGTAGTTTTTTTAAGCTTGACTACCTTGAAAGCATGGGTGCGGAACCAAAAGGGATACATTTGCGTGATTAGTTGTGTTTTAGCTTGATAACCTGGAAGCCATCGGTGGCATACAATTGTCCATATTAAGTAGCAAAAAACCAAAAAATGAAGTGGAAGGTAGATAAATTAGCACAGGCCATGAGTGAGCAACTCAGAGACTGTTACGTCCTCGCATCCACTACAATTCACAGGTCGGACGTACTCTAAGCGACCTAAGGAGCGGGAGCTAAACAACGGGGCTGAACCATCCGGTTCAGCCCCCAACCAATGAAGTGAACCAAGGGGGGACTGAACCACTTGGTTCAGTCCCCATATGGGGGCCGGCCGGCCCCCTCATGAACCCCGGGTATTAATAGGCCCGGGGTTCCCTCATGTTGGGCAGGCAATCTATTATCAAGGTATTACTCTCTTCTCTCACCCTAACCCTAATTCTTCTCTTGTTCTCCCTTTCTTCTCTAGATCTCCCTTTCCCTTAGCAAAAACTCTAACATTTGGTATCAGAGCAGCCGCTCCTCGGCCATGGTTACTCGCTCCGAAGCGGAACTCGCACGCATCGCCACAATGGAAGAAAATTACGTAGGGTTGGCGGACACCGTCAACTCCATGGAAGAACGCTTGAAGAAAACAACGGATCAACTTGAAGAACGCATGGATCTGCGATTGGAAGAAATCAAGAGCCTCCTCTTACAAAATCTGAAGGGAAAAACTCAAATTTCTGAAGGATCCGAAGCCGGAGCGGCATCCTTTCTCCCGGCAGCGACAAACGGCGCTGGATTCTACGTCGGAGCAGGGGGATGGCCGCCGGGAAGCGGGTCGACGTCCACAGGGGGATCCCTGACGGGATCCGGCGCGGCAGAAGCCGATCCCGCCAGGATCGGCCCTGCGCCCAGCCGCACGGGCGGAAACCCAGCGGAGGGGTTTGGGGGCCCCGCGGCTGCCGCCGGTGGTATGGGGGAGTGCGGCCAGGCTCGGCAGGAGGCCTGGCGGCCGCCGGAGACGCCGGCGACCTGGAGCCAAGCCGCCGGTCCCTGGGCGGCCGGAATCGGCCCCCAATGGCAGCCGGCTGCTGGTTGGAGGGGCCCAGGTCAGGGAACAACGCCCTTTCGTCCTACGGGGGCGAATGCGGTCCCAATCGGAGGCGTGGCGGGTATCCTACCGCTACCGCGACCTCTCGGAGGGCCACCAGGCTATGGGAATGGCAACACGGGGGCCGGAGGGCAACAAGGAGGGTACGGAATGGACCAATTTCAGCCAGGGAACCTTATCGCTCAACAACCACCGTACCAACCAGCACCAGGGGAGCACCGGCCGTATATGCAGCCCAAATTGACGAGGATGAACTTCCCTAAATTCCGGGGAGGAGATGCACTTGAGTGGATTCAAAAGGCGGAACTCTTCTTCCGATACCAGGAGATACCGGCGGGACAATGGGTGCAGTTGGCGTCTTTCCATCTGGAAGATGACGCCTATCAGTGGACTAAGTGGTTCCTCAGGGGACGCAACTACGCGCCTTGGAACGAGTTTGTGGAATCCTTCTCCGCCCGTTTTGGCCCTCTTGAATATGAAGATGTTGAAGCCATGTTGCAAAAACTTCGCCAGAAGGGGACAGTTACCGAGTACCGGACAGAGTTTGAGCGTCTGGCAAACCGGGTTAACTGGGAAGAGAAGACGATGTTGAGTTGTTTCGTCTCCGGTTTGAAGGACCATTTGAGGGACGAGGTCCATGCATACATGCCCCGCAGCTTGAGCCACGCCATCAGCCTAGCGAGGATTCAAGAGGAAAGGTTCAACCGGCAGCGTACCAGAGCGGTCATCCGGACCAATCCGACAACTGAAGCACCCCGCCGTGAACAACCAGCGGGGAATCGACCCACGGTGACGAGATTGACATGGCAAGAGCTGCAGGCCAGGAAGGACAAGGGTCTTTGCTTCAAATGTGATGAGAAGTTCACCCCGGGGCATAGATGTCAGAAGGTCCAAGTCTTCATGTTACGTGAGGAGGATGAGGAAGAGGACACTACTATTCTGGAGGATGACCTTGATCTAGCGGAGTTTGGTATATCCCTACAGGCGATGGCCGGATGCACGGCACCACTGACTTTGAGGATCGCCGGTATGGTGGGCCCGGAGAAGGTGACGATACTTGTCGACAGTGGGAGCACCCACAACTTCATCAACCCCGATGTGGCCCTAAAGGCCGGGCTCCAAGTCGATCGTGAGGCCGCTTTCCAGGTCATGGTGGCGGATGGGAGCAAGTTGAGATGTGAAGGGGTACTCAAGGGGGCTGAGTTGCGGATGCAGGGGTACTGCTGCCACACCGACATCTACCTTCTCCCTATACGGGGCTCAGATATGGTTTTGGGAGTGCAGTGGCTTCGGCAGTTACGACGGGTGACCACGGATTGGGACCGAATGACACTGGAGTTTTCCCAACAAGGGAAAGAGCACTGTTTGCAGGGCATCAGGACATCGCCTCTTAAGGAGGTGTCACTCAGGAGCCTACAGAGGCTGGAGGAGCAAGGTGGGGAGGTGACTATGATTGTCGACATGTCCGCTATGGGGTTGGAGACGAGTGTGGAGCCAGAGCAGATCAGGGCACTCCTGGATCAGTACGGAGATGTTTTTCAGGAGCCAAGCACACTGCCCCCGCCCCGTTTCCGCGATCACCAGATTCAGCTTAAGGAGGGCACGGACCCCACCAACATCAGACCATACCGCTACCCACACATTCAGAAGGCTGAGATAGAGCGCAGCGTGCGCGAGATGCTATCCTCTGGTATTATACGCCCCAGCACGAGCGCTTTTTCCTCACCGATCATATTGGTGAAGAAAAAGGACGGGTCTTGGAGGTTTTGCGTCGATTACAGGGGGCTTAACAGCTCCACCATCAAGGACAAATTCCCCATCCCGATGATCGAGGAACTTCTGGATGAGCTTCATGGCGCGCGCTTGTTTACCAAGCTGGACCTGCGATCCGGCTACCATCAGATCCGCATGAAGGAGGAAGACATTCATAAAACGGCCTTCCGCACACATGATGGCCACTATGAGTTTTTGGTGATGCCATTTGGGTTGGCTAATGCACCTTCTACCTTCCAGGCGGTGATGAATGAGATCTTCCGCCCCCTCCTCCGAAGGTATGTGCTCGTGTTCTTTGATGATATACTTATTTATAGCAGGAGCTGGGAGGAGCATTTGGAGCATGTTCGAGTCGTCCTGACGCTTCTACGGGAGCATCTGTTGTACGCCAAGCGATCCAAATGCTCTTTTGGGCAGGAGGAGGTCGAGTACTTGGGACATTTGGTGTCAGGCCACGGAGTTCAGGCCGACCCAAAGAAGATCGCGAGCATGGTGGAGTGGCCGACCCCCACGACGATTCGAGCACTACGGGGTTTCCTCGGCCTGACAGGTTATTACCGGCGGTTCGTGAAAGACTACGGGAAGATAGCCCGTCCTCTGACCCAGCTGCTACAAAAGGACGCCTTCCAGTGGAGTGTCGAGGCGGAGGACGCCTTCCAGGCCCTTAAGAGGGCCATGACTTCCACCCCGGTGCTCGCATTACCAGATTTCTCCAAGGAGTTCGTCATCGAGACGGATGCCTCCGGGGTCGGAATCGGAGCGGTCTTAATGCAGGAGGGCAGGCCTTTAGCCTACTTCAGCAAGGCGTTGGCACCAAAGACTCTGGGTCTCTCTACATATGAAAAGGAGATGTTGGCGATCCTGCACGCGGTCGCCATGTGGCGACCTTACTTGTTGGGGCATCACTTCCAGATTCGCACGGATCATCAGAGTCTGAAGC
Organism: Dactylorhiza incarnata; assembly: GCA_033032865.1. NCBI lineage: Eukaryota > Viridiplantae > Streptophyta > Magnoliopsida > Asparagales > Orchidaceae > Dactylorhiza > Dactylorhiza incarnata. The sequence continues at coordinate 3,257,288 of JAWHQI010000173.1, forward strand.
ACTTCCTTGACCAGCGGTTGGCCTCTCCGTTGCAGCAGAAGTGGCTTACCAAACTGTTGGGATACGACTATGACATCGTGTATAAACAGGGGAAGGAGAACGTGGTAGCGGATGCACTCTCCCGCATACCAGAAGGGTCTGCGTACCACATTTCGGGGCCGGTGATTGAAGCTATGGGGGAAATACATGCAGAGGTTCAGTTGGATTCGGAGTTGCGGCCCATCATGGAGACACTGCGACGGGGGGAACCGGCCGAGGCCGGCTATCATTTGCACGGCGACCAGCTTCACTATCATGGCCGAATAGTCATTCCGGCCAACTCGACGTGGCGGACAGTTATGATGCGGGAGTTCCATGCTTCACCCACGGGGGGTCACGTCGGGGTTCTTCGCACCCTCCAGCGGGTCCGGGCAAATGTTTTTTGGAAGGGCATGCGCAAGGACGTTCAGCAGTTTGTCCGCGAATGTGATGTTTGCCAGCGGCAAAAGTACGAGACCACTTCCCCAGCAGGGCTGCTGACCCCGCTTGAGATTCCTCGACAGATCTGGGAAACTGTATCCATGGACTTTATTGACGGCTTGCCCAAGTCTCAAGGTAAGTCGGTCATTTTGGTGGTGGTGGACAAATTGTCCAAATATGGGCACTTCTTGGCTTTAAGCCATCCGTACACGGGCGAGACGGTGGCTGAATTGTTTGCGAAAGAGATTGTTCGACTCCATGGACTCCCCAGGGCCATCATTTCAGATAGGGACCCTGTTTTCATCAGTCAGTTTTGGCAGGAGTTGTTTCGGTTACAGGGGACTTCCCTGCGCATGAGCACCGCACACCACCCTCAGACCGATGGGCAGACGGAGGTCCTCAACCGGGGGGTTGAAACTTACTTGCGATGTTTTGTCATGGATGAGCCCCGCACGTGGACGAGGTGGCTCCACTGGGCGGAGTATTGCTATAACACTTCCTTCCACACCGCCAGCAAGCTTACCCCTTTCGAGGTAGTCTACGGGCGTCCTCCACCTACTTTGAGCTCGTATGAACCAGCCAGCGCCGCCCTGCCCGCAGTCGCCCGGACACTTTCAGATAGAGATCGGACGCTGTCGCTGCTACGGGATAATTTACGGATCGCCCAAGACCGCATGAAACTCCAGGCCGATAAACACCGGACGGAACGGGAGTTTGCGGTGGGAGATGAGGTGTTCCTGAAGCTACAGCCATATCGGCAACTTTCGGTCTCTCGGCGGGCAAATCAGAAGCTCGCACCTCGATACTATGGCCCCTTCCGCGTTCTCCGTCGGGTGGGACCCGTGGCTTACACCCTAGCCCTCCCGGAAGGGTCGCGCATTCATCCCACATTTCATGTGTCCTTGTTGAAGAAAACGCTCGGCAGTTCGACGGCGATTCTTCCCACCCTACCTGCAGCTACGGCCAATGGTGAACTACGGCCCTCCCCAGAGTCCATTCTGTTGACCAAATGGAAGCGTCGGGGAAGCGAGTACCGATTGGAAGTGCTCGTTAAGTGGAAGCAGATGTCAGCAGTACACAACTCTTGGGTTGATTACTTGGAGTTCAAAGAAAGGTTTCCAGAATTCCAGCTTGAGGACAAGTCTGTGCTTGAAGAGCTGGGGAATGTTACGTCCTCGCATCCACTACAATTCACAGGTCGGACGTACTCTAAGCGACCTAAGGAGCGGGAGCTAAACAACGGGGCTGAACCATCCGGTTCAGCCCCCAACCAATGAAGTGAACCAAGGGGGGACTGAACCACTTGGTTCAGTCCCCATATGGGGGCCGGCCGGCCCCCTCATGAACCCCGGGTATTAATAGGCCCGGGGTTCCCTCATGTTGGGCAGGCAATCTATTATCAAGGTATTACTCTCTTCTCTCACCCTAACCCTAATTCTTCTCTTGTTCTCCCTTTCTTCTCTAGATCTCCCTTTCCCTTAGCAAAAACTCTAACAGAGACTATGAAGGGAAAATAAGGTTTGAGTTTATTGATATCAATTCTTTCACTGAAGCCATAGAAAGGAGGAAGAAAAGGGGCCGGTAGTGGTGAGGGAGAAGAAAGGAGGAAGAAAAGAGAGGAGACTTAGGGAGCAACCCTAATTTTCCGATTAATCCAAGCATACCAAAATACAATACCACACCCCCTTTTATAACTGTAAGAGGGGTGTAAAATAGGAAATAATTAAAATAGGAAACTATTAAAATAGGCAACAATTAAAATAAGAAATATTTAAAATAGGAAACTATTAAATAGGCAACAATTAAAATAGGAAATATTCAAAATAGGAAATAATTAAAATAAGGAATAATTAAGGGGCCTCCGCCATGTCATCGATCCGTGGGGTAGTGGGTGATTCGGCCGTCGATTTCCTGCGCGTGTAGACGCGCCACGCGGGCTCCTCCGCGCGTATGTCCACTGCAAGATAACTGGTGGCGGATCCGTAACACTCCATCCGTCCTTCAAAACGAGCTTGCCCTCAAGCTCGTGTACCACGCGGGTGGCCGGATCATCTGGTACCTTGACCTCCCGCCAGAACAAGGCCGGGTAGCACGTAGTAGCGGCGGCGGTGTTGGCGAGTAGCGACGGCGCCATCGGAAGGACAGGCGGTGGAAGTAATGGCTTCCGCAAGATCGGTGGGGCGGTGGTGAGCAGCAACCACAAGAATGTCGGAGACGCGACGACCGACAGCAGGAACGGATCAGTCGGGGGCAGCGGGGCAGCGGGGCACGGGGCGGCAGAAGAGGCGACGATGCGACCGGTGCAAGCGGCATGGCAAGGGCCGGCGGAGCAAGAGCCGGGAGAGGAAGATGTGAAATTGCCGGAGGGGGCGGCAAGACCGGGGCCGGCGAAGACGGTAGAGGAGGCGGTGAGTTTACCGGAGGCGGTGGCACGGGTAACCAGAGAGGTGGTGGAAGCAGTGGAGGGACGACCTCCGTGGAGAGAGGTGGAACATCAGCGGTCGGTGCGCTTTCGACGGGAGGATCGGCTGCGGGGCGGAGGGGCCGGTTGGTGCCGCCGTCGGCAGGGGAGGTACACCCTCCGCTGGTGGTAGGTGCGGGCGAGGCGGGACGGGCCTCCAGGCGGGCGAGGATTACTTGGAGCGTGGCCTGGATAGCGGCGAATTGGGTATCGTGGCCGTCGAGGCGACGTTGGACTACCTCGTCGGAGGTATCCGCGCCAGAAGCATCCGGGTGAAGTTGCGTTGACGGGGCCATGGCGGTAGCGGCGGATCGATGGGAACGGCAGACGTCGGCGGTGATGTTGAAAGGCCGGCGGCTACGATAGCGGGCGGACGGGCAGGTCGGACCAATGTTACGGTTTTGATAGTTTCTCGGGAGGAATCCGGCAAGGGAAAGGGGCCGGTAGTGGTGAGGGAGAAGAAAGGAGGAAGAAAAGAGAGGAGACTTAGGGAGCAACCCTAATTTTCCGATTAATCCAAGCATACCAAAATACAATACCACACCCCCTTTTATAACTGTAAGAGAGGTGTAAAATAGGAAATAATTAAAATAAGAAACTATTAAAATAGGCATTAATTAAAATAAGAAATATTTAAAATAGGAAACTATTAAATTAGGCAACAATTAAAATAGGAAATATTCAAAATAGGAAATAATTAAAATAAGGAATAATTAAGGGGCCTCCGCCATGTCATCGATCCGTGGGGTAGTGGGTGATTCGGCCGTCGATTTCCTGCGCGTGTAGACGCGCCACGCGGGCTCCTCCGCGCGTATGTCCACTGCAAGATAACTGGTGGCGGATCCGTAACATGGTGGCGGATCCGTAACACAATCATGAAGCACCAAATTGAAGAAGAAAAGAAGACTACTCACATAATCTGCGGATTGAAGTTGCAGGATATCTGGAAGGAGATCTGACTTTTCTTCTGGAGGATGAGCTTGCCCAATTGTAGGTAATGCGGCGTTGAAGAGGTCGATAAGTGGAGATCTGCAGTGCAGCGACAGTCTAAGTCGAGGAGGATGGGTGCAAAATGAGAACGGGGCATGGGTGAGGGATGCGAAGCAATGTAAGAAGGCCTGGCTTTGATGAGCGCCGAGATGAAACACAATGTGTCCGAGGAAGACGGGTAGACGGTTTGCTAGTAGGTAATCGACAGGCAAAGGGATGCTTGATCTGCAATCCATCGGCAGTCTAGTTCGAGGAGGAGGACAGTTGGAAAATCGGGTGAGCCGGGTGTAAGAGAAAAATGAGTAGCAAATGGAAAAGGCTTGTCAACAGGCAAAGGGATGACCGACCTGCAATGCATCGACAATCCAGCTCAAAGAGGATGAGGGTCGGTAAACCATGAGATCTGGCCATGGGAAAGGAATGAGTAGCAATCGAAGAATGCCTTTCTGTAATCAGCGCTGAGAGGAAAACAATATATGCGAAGGGGGAGATGATACCCTATCAGGTAATGGGCAGGAAAACAGATGAACCTGCAATCGAGCGGAAGTTAAAGAGGACGTTGAAGTGGGGGAAAAATCGGGGACAAACAATACATACACTTCGACAAATAACTGTTCATGGGCTAACTTTCTTTTATAATAGTATAGGTATACATATTTAAAATAGACACATCATGCACATGCTCAGGAAATGATATCCAAATGATGTAAATCAATGTTCATAAATTTACATGCCCAATGCCCAATGGCCATTTCTATAGAAATACGAATCTTTTAAAATGGAATTGGATCCATATGATGTGTTTGTGTGTGTGTGTGTGTATATGGTTTTTTACCGGGACCTCCCCTCGAAGTTTGCATAATTACAACTTGCACCCCTCTAACTTTTGAAATTACAATTACCCCCTTCAGTATTTACATTTCATAACATCCATGCACCCCCCCCTGAAGATTTACTCCAAGGTGGGGTACTTTTGTGCATGGATGTTATGACATGCAAACATTGAGGGGAGGTTTTTGTAATTTTGAAAGTTAGAGGGGTGCACGCTGTAATTATGCTAACCCTACATATATAATTATGTATATGTGTGCTTCTGTGTTTGTAATAATTGAGATCCCATAAAGCTAAGATCCATGGCCCTGTAGATTTTATATGACCTTAAAAAAGAGGGCGATTGATTTTCATAGAAGAAATTTCTAAAGGAAATGTTGTCATGGAATTTTCTGTAATAGGTCTAAAGGAAGTTTATTATAATGTTGGCTATGAACAAGTACAGATATATTACCTACATCTGTGTTAGTGCTATGATATTAGTATATTACTATGATGTAATCATGTGTAGTTTAAACTTTGTAATGCTTAAAGATATGCCTGTGGTTAACTCTTTGTCTCCACTGCAATCTACATGCATATCTTGTCAAGACTATTCTATGTACTAAACTATGAGTTGGGTAGGGATATACTAATATCATTGGAGACTATAGAAGATTTAGATTCTTCAGTGGTGAGGACTATATAATATTTATATTTATTAGAGGTGGAGACTAGAATGTTCAAATTCATCAAAGATAGGACTATAGAAAATTGTGATTCATCAACACTGAGGATTACAGAAGTTTCAGACTCATCAAATGAATCTTCATCATCATTACTCTCATCATAATTACATGGGTCAACATACTCAAATTTCATTTCCTTTATTTCTTTTTCTTGTAGTAAAATAGACTCAATCTTACAAGCAAATTGTGTTATCTCGAAACGCCATCCTTTGAAGGTTGTAGTATAGAATCTGAGTTTGAATTATAAGGTAGCGAACATTGCGTACATTCCCCTGACATTCATGATTATTATGAATAACTAGGTATTCAAATTAACTTAAACAAGTATAAGGTTCCTTTTCTAAGTGGCCATAACTCCTAGAAGTATTAATGTTATCTATTGGATATTTTATAGATTACATGAATCAAAATTGTAGATACATAAAAATTTTAAGCTGTCAAAGGAGTTTCCAAACATTGACGAAAATTAAATTCTAGCTTCTAGTGATTGGTAGCTGTTCAGATGAAGAATTCAATCTTTTTTTATTCATAGTTCGAAGGGTTAGAAATTGATTCGCAGAAGATGACATAAAACTACTGAAAAGATATGCATTAATTGACGAATTTTTTGATGAAATTTTGGATGATGATTGGGGACTACTGAAGCTATGATTTAAAAATTTCACTTAACTTCGGGTTCTAAGCTAGGATTTATTGATGGGATAACAATGGTTATCTAAAATGCATGAGTGCTGAAATTAAAATATGCATTTGTAAATGCATGAATTTTTTCAAAGGTCAAATGAAATCCAAATGATTTCAATTTTTGTGAGTGTGCTTAATCATGATATTACGAATACTTGTAAATATTTCATCTCAATTTAAGTTGATTTGCTATTTTCTGATATTAAAATATTAAGATATTTCATGCAAATGATTTAAGGTTAGCTTGGTGGGTTTGGGATTTTAGGTTGGGTTAGTTTGGTTCAAAACCTGGTTGGCTTCCTGCTCGATTCTAGGACTAAATAAGGACAACAGAAATATTTAACAAAAATAAGAAAAATACATGGATAAAAAAAATGCAAATTCAAATATGATGACAACGATATTTCTTTTGCTTTTGTCTGTACGTCCTACATGACAGCAGGTTCAAGCTCTACCGATATTCTTCATTTCGACTTGAGTTTGGTACAACTCAGATTCTAATTATAGGACAAAACGAAGACCCTCAAGGATAATTCTAAAGAAAGCTTGTAAAAAATGAAAAAAATATTTAAAAAACAAATAATTGCTTGGAAATTTAAGTACTCCTAGTTTTAATAAATAGAATAGGATAATTATCTTGCCATCCATGTTAAACATATGCCTCATTTCATTCGGTCTCTATATATTGTTGTTTAAATTTTATTTTAAAATTTCTTTATGTTGAAGATCATTTATGTTCTATTTGATCTTATTTTCAGATTTTGTTTTATAACATGCTTTTGTTATTCTTGATAGGGAGTGGGAAACAGGGAAGCTGTATGGCAGCCCAGATACTTATGCCTTGTTGGTCCGTTTCTTTACATACTGGAGAATCCCGAGTCAAAATCTTACAAACAATATATCAGGTATCTTCTCTCTTGTTTATTTTTACTTAATATGATTTATGAATTTTTTTCTTTGCTAATTCATCTGCTTAAGCGGTTGTACGTTCATTGTGAATAAAAAAAATTAAAAGTTTGATGCTATTGAAATCTGTTGTTTCAAACCTAAGCTATACACTGTTACGACACCAATCGGGGACGACGGCATCACGGAAGATCCCCGTTGGGGGCGGGTTTACCATCGCCGCAACACCACCGCGGAACCATAATTGTATCTTTTACTTTCTGCCTATTTTAGTCCTTTCAATTATGGCTAGAACTTATATCCTTATGTGTTCCCGTTGTTTAAGGCCCAAACGGGGGGTCCGCTTTTATGATTCTAAAACCCTATTTGAGTGGAAGTGCTGGGAGGAAAAAGACAACAAGAAATAGAATCAATTTCTCCTCTCATCCAATCTTCTCCTTCTCATCCCCTTTCCCCTTTTCCCTTCTTCGTTCCGCCACAGCCAAGCGCCGCGCCTTCCGCCGCCCCCATCCTGGAGAGTTTCGCCTCCAGTCGACCGCTTACACGAGCTCAGCTCCTGGCACGTAACAAACTGGTATCAGAGCCAGGGCCGGCCGCAAACCCTAACCCTGCCGGATCTGCCAACCCTCGCCTCGCTGCGCCGGAAAGCGTGCCGCTCCTGCCGCTCCCGCCGCTTCCACCGGTATTCCTCATGGCCGAATGCGAACTACTCCAACAAATTTTGGACCGGCTCGAGTAGATGGACTCTCGCCTTGGTGAGGTCGACACCCGCACGGCGCACCTTGTTGCGGAGCGATCCCTGTCCGAACACCGACTGAGCCAACACTCGGCACCCGGGCACACCGCCAACGATGGCTCCTCGAGCCAACGGCACGAAAGGCGGCGCTTTCCCCCGCTATGTCAAACTAGATTTTCCGGTCTTCGACGGGCAAGAAGATCCCCTGACATGGCTGACGAAGTGTGAGCTATTCTTCTCCAACCAGCGCACAACCGGAGAGGACGGACTGGGCCTTGCCTCCTTCCATCTCAATGGCACCACCCAACTATGGTTTGGCCAAATACAACGCGAGCGCCCAGATCTCCAGTGGGACGAGTTCAAAGCCGCCTGCATACTTCGTTTCGGCCCCTCAATCCGCGGAAACTCCCTCGGCGACCTCAACGCCCTCCGACAAACGGGCGCACTGGAGGACTACATCAACCGCTTTCAACTTTTGCTCGCACGAGCATCGACGTGCCGCCTAGATCAGCAGGTGTCCATTTTCACGGCAGGCTTACACGAACGTCTCCGTCTTGACGTCGAGTTCCAAGATCCCCCCGACCTCACTACCGCCATGAGGATAACAAGGACATGCGAACGCCGCATACTGTTGGATCGCCAACACCAACCGCGCCGGGAGTACGAGCACTCCTTCTGCGGGGGTTGTCATCCCACTCAACCAGCTCCGCCTGCTAAACCGACTGAGCCACCCAAACAACCCTTCCGGCGCCGCCTTTCCACCGCCGAGATGGTCGAACGAAGAGCCAAAGGGCTCTGTTTCAACTATGAGGAACAGTTTGGACCCGGCCACCGATGCAAACGTCTCTTTTGGATCGAAGTGGAAGATTCGTCCGATGACGACGAGGAGGACCTGGACACCGAAGCACCCGAAATCTCTGTCAATGCCATTGCCGGCCCACATGGGGGCCACATGCTACAACTTCCCATTCAAGTGACAGGTACAACTCTAGTGGCCCTGTTGGACTCAGGCATCACACACAACTTCATCCACCGCAAAACAGCGAGCGACCTACACCTTCCAATCACCACACGCCACCAGCTCCAAGTTTTCGTGGCCAATGGACATAGTATTACGTGCCCGGGCCTGTGCCGGCGAGTACCCGTAACAATACACAACCGGAATTTTGAAGTCGATCTCCTGGTCGTTGACCTCGATGGCTTCGATATTGTCCTGGGGGTACGTTGGCTCTGTACCTTGGGACCCATCACATGTGACTTCAACAACCTCACCATGCAGTGGTATAAAGATTAAAAAAAAAGTGGAATGGCACTGTCTTCCCCCCACAGCCACGCCGCGGCCTTCCTCATCCAAGGATCGGATCAACCGGGAGAAGACCGCCCCACCGAACTCCAACTTCTACTAAAAGAGTTTGCAGATACATTCACCATTCCGGAGCTACTACCACCGCACCGGTTACAAGATCACCGCTTCTGTCTTTTACCAGGAGCGGCGCCGGTCGTGGTTCGCCCCTACCGCTACCCGTTTCTCCAAAAAGATGAAATAGAACGGCAGTGCTCCGCCATGCTTCAACAAGCACTCATCCGTCGGAGTGTCTCCCCATTCTCCTCCCCCGCTCTCCTAGTACGCAAGAAAGACAATACCTGGCGCTTCTGCGTAGACTACCCCGAACTCAACGCCAAAACGGTCAAGGACAAATTTCCAATTCCGGTGGTCGAGGAGCTTCTCGACGAGTTACATGGCGCACGTCATTTCTCCAAACTTGACTTATACTCCGGATATCATCAGGTGTGCATGGCAGTGGAGGATGTGGACAAAACCGCCTTCCGGACGCACCACAGACATTTTGAGTTCCTTGTCATGCCCTTCGGCCTAACTAATGCGCCATCCACTTTCCAATCACTCATGAACGAGGTATTTCAAGCCGTGCTCCGTAAATTTGTACTTGTTTTCTTTGATGATATTTTGATCTATAGCAAGTCTTGGGCGGAACATCTACTCCATGTGCGCGATGTTCTCAAACTACTCCGCATCCATCACCTCGTCCTCAAGGAGTCCAAGTGTTCCTTCGGACAATCTAGCGTCACCTACCTTGGCCATGTAGTCCATGAGCGCGGCGTCTCCGCCGATCCAGAGAAATTGCAAGGGATCGCCGCATGGCCAATTCCCCGCTCACAACACGACATCCGGTCATTCCTTGGACTGATGGGGTACTACAGACGTTTCATCCGCAACTATAGCTACATGGCCGAACCACTCCTGGCGCTCCTACGACGCAAAGAATTCCAATGGGAAGACACTGAGCAGCGAGCATTCGAAGCCCTCCAAGCCGCCCTCATCGCGGCACCAGTATTACAACTTCCGGACTTCAATAAAATTTTCATTATCGAATGCGATGCTTCCGCTATGGGATTCGGCGCCGTCCTTCAACAACAAGGGCACCCAATAGCCTATTACAGCCGCTGCACCGCGCTACAACACCGCAAATTACCGACATATGAGTTGGAACTCATCGGCCTAGCAAAGGCCGTCCAACATTGGCGACCCTACTTGTGGGGCCGTACCTTCGCCGTCCGCACGGACCATTATAGTTTGAAATATCTCTTGGAGCAAAGGCTCACCACCATACCACAACAACGGTGGGTAAGCAAACTATTGGGCTTTGATTTCACAGTCGAATACAAGGAGGGCAATCTCAATAGGGCCGCGGACGCCCTCTCGCGCCGCCACTCCGACAATGCCGTCCAACTATGTGCCATCTCACAACCGACCGCCCCCTTGGCATATGCCATCCGGTCCGACAACATCAACACCCCGGCTCTCGCCGAATTGATTCACCGGGCACACGAGGGCCTTTTACCGCCCACATGGAAGGTACACGACGGACTCATTCTCTACAAGAACAGAATTTACTTAAGCCCAACATCCACACACGTCCCCACCATAATGCGGGAAACGCATGATCGAGCTCATGAAGGGATTCACAAAACCCTTCACCGGATTAGAACCGCATTCTATTGGAAAGGGCTTCGCCGCCACGTCCAAGAATTCATCGCACAATGCCACGTTTGCCAACAACAGAAGGCGGTCAACCTACTACCGGCAGGGCTTCTACAACCACTACCGGTGCCGACCCAAATTTGGGCCGATATCTCCATGGATTTCGTCGAAGGACTTCCACGCAGCAAGGGCAAATCGGTCCTAATGGTGGTAGTGGACAGATTTTCAAAGGGGGCACATTTTCTTCGATTAACCCGCCCACTCCTCGCGGAACGGGTGGCTCAAATATTCTTCCGCGAAATCTTCCGACTACATGGCTTACCGAATAGCATCGTGTCCGACCGTGACAAGACCTTCACCAGCCATTTTTGGAAGGAGCTATTTACGCTCAGCGACACGACGTTACAGTTCTCCTCCGCATACCACCCGCAATCCGACGGCCAAACAGAGGTGGTCAACAGGACCGTGGAGATGTACCTTCGTTGCTTGACTGGCGAACACCCCAAGGAGTGGGTACAGTGGATTCCATGGATTGAATACTGCTACAACACGTGTTACCACCCCGGCCTCAGAACAACACCTTTTCGACTCATTTATGGCCGCGACCCACCGAAGCTCATTACTTACGACCAAGGACAAGCCACAATGACATCCGTGGACCAACAACTTCAAGAGCGGGATCGAGTGCTCTCCACGCAAATACCTCCTTCAAGCACAACACCGCATGGAGAAAACGTATAATCGCGGCCATCGCGATGTCACCTACGCGGTTGGAGAATGAGTATGGCTCAAGCGCCGGCCATATCGCTAGTCAACGCTTCGGGTCACCAACGCCTTTGCCAAATTGGGACCCCGGTTCTGCGGCCCTTTCCAAATCACCAAACGCATTGGCGATGTCGCCTATCGCCTCCATCTCCCACCCGAGGCGCGCATCCACGACGTGTTCCACGTATCCCAACTCAAACGTTTCATCGGCGAACCTCCCACAGCTCCATTCGTGGACCTTCCAACACAGCTTGAGGACAAGCTGTCTTCTGACGAGGACGGAGATGCTACGACACCAATCGGGGACGACGACATCGCGGAAGATCCACGTTGGGGGCGGGTTTACCATCGCCGCAGCACCACCGCGGAACCATAATTGTATCTTTTACTTTCTGCCTATTTTAGTCCTTTCAATTATAGCTAGAACTTATATCCTTATGTGTTCCCGTTGTTTAAGGCCCAAACGGGGGGTCCGCTTTTATGATTCTAAAACTGGGAGGAAAAAGACAACAAGAAATAGAATCAATTTCTCCTCTCATCCAATCTTCTCCTTCTCATCCCCTTTCCCCTTTTCCCTTCTTCGTTCCGCCACAGCCAAGCGCCGCGCCTTCCGCTGCCCCCATCCTGGAGAGTTTCGCCTCCAATCGACCGCTTACGCGAGCTCAGCTCCTGGCACGTAACATACATATTTATGATTTATGCCCACCTTTGATTAGACCTTTAGTGGAGATTGAGGAAGCTTTTGAAGTGAATATCATATCATTAACTTTATCCAATCTGTTTTTGGTCAGTGTTATGAATCTTCTTTTTCTATTCAGTCCCATTGAGTGCTTCCCTTGGTCTTAAACTTAGATTATGCAAATCATCTTTTATAACTTACAACAATATTACTTTTGTAGACACGTTCTCCTATCTACTTATCTGACTGGTGTATTTTCTAACTGTAGTGCTAGATACCCAAACCATCTAAATTCATTTCTGTAGAAGAGTGGAATATGAAGCACTATAATTTTATCATTAAGTACCTAAATACAAGTTCACACACACACAGTATTTTCTAACCGTGGTTCTAAATACAAGTTCACACTCACACACACGCACGCGCGCACGCACCCACGCACGCACGCACACACACACACACACTTGATTCGACTGTAGTGTATCAGATCATCGAGGGAGCCAACATAATCCACATAAAAATAGACAATTAATGATAGGGAAGATGAGGGATTATACACAAGCCCTTTTCCTGGGGCTTTCTTCTGATACGGAAGGATTCGCTTGACAACTTGAAGGTGTGATGTCTGAGTATGCATGAACCTGCTTAACATGCCAACATCAAATGAGATATCTGGCCATGTGATAGTCAAATAAATTAGCTTGCCGACATGGTGATGATAATACTCTAGATTAGGGAGAAGCGGATCAGAGTCGGACTCATGAGCACAGAGTTTGTGTTTGACATCCGTTAGGGTGTCAATAGGCTTGCAACCCAAGTAGCTGACATCTTGTAGAAGACCAATGTAGTACTTCCGTTAAGACATAACGAGTTAATCGGGTTGCCGAGCTACCTCAATACCCAAGAAGTATCTGCTGCAACCCAAATCTTTGGTTTGAAAATGTGTGACCAAGTGTTTCTTGATCATAGAGAGACCATTTAGATCATCGCCCGTGATGATAATATCATTGACATACACAATAAGTATTACTATACCTGTTAAGAGATGACTAGTAAATAAAAAGAAGTTTACTTAACTCCGAGTGAAACCAAAAGCCCGAACGACCTTACTAATCTTGTCAAACCAAGTTCGAAGGAACTGCTCGAGGCCATTTATAGATTTCTTGAGACGACAGACAAGATTCCCTTTTGTGGTTTCATAACCAGAAAGTTGTTGCATATAAATAGTCTTCGAAGGAATGCATTCTTGATATTAAGTTGATACAACTGCCATTGAAGATGGGCGACCAAGGAGATCAATACCCGTACCGTATTCAGTTTAGTGACCGGAGAAAATGTCTCTTCATAGTCGAGACCATATTGCTGAGCGAAATCGCAAGCCACAAGATGGGATTTGAGGCACTCAACTATACCATCAGGATGGTGTTTAACTGTGAAGACCCATTTACATCTCACTCGGGATTGTCCAGGAGAAAGGGAAACAAGGTCCTACGCCTGATTAGCCGAAAGGGCAACCGTTTCATCGTTCATTGCAGCCTGCCACCACAAATGCTAGAAATAAGAGACATGTAGGCTACAAACCCTTGATGTTCTGGAGATAAGCAGTGAAGGGATACATAATGAGTGAGAGAGGGTGAGCTGTGGAGGCGAGTACATCCTAGGTTTGAGACGCATTCGGATCAGCCAGTCAAGGAGCGTCATCAGGAGGGGCCAACTGTCCTAAGGCATCTGATTGAGGACGATGACGAGTGTACACATTTAGAGGAGGACGATGACGAGTGACTAGCTACCCCACGAATAAGAGATCTCATGCGTTTGTTTGCACTCAATTACGATCGGGTGTCTGCGTCTCGACACTTTGCAGGATGATTTTATGTCGACATAGTGTGTGTGTATGTGCATGCTTGAATGTGATAGCGATATGTGTATTTACATAGTGAGACTCTGATGAGTCATGTTGATTATTTGTTGTGACACACGTTTGACGAGGATTCGCTTAGCTTTGCATTTGGTTGTGTTGTTATATCATAGTTGTATTTGTACTTGATAGAGTTGTTTAGATTGCATGAGATTTCAATCATATAAATTCGTATGGACATTTTTTTATGATTGGTTACTTTATGTTGCGCTTTTATTTATAATATTTAATGTACTATGAGAGTGCGTGTGTTGTGGACACCACTAGGATAGAAACAATGATTGTTTTACTTTTGTTCATTATTACCGCACTCTTTCATACTTCATTACTGCACTTCCTTAGTTTTGCATATTTTTTATATATATTTATATTTATATATATTGCACTGTGCTGACAGTTACTGCAGGATAATTTACCACCTCCCTTGAGCACTTAAGGGGCTCAGGGGGAAAGGCAGAATCCACTTAGCTTATACACATAATATTTGCCAACTCTCACCATCGGTTAACTCCCCTAGGAGTTCCAGGAGCTATGACGTTGACATGACTTGAACTTGGTGTGGAGATAGAAGGCTTAGAGAGGATTGTTCCGACGGAAGTAGATAAGACTGTGTTTGTTACCGACATGCACGCGGAAGACCCACCGTGGCAAGTGTATTCGAGGCGGACGCATGATGCGGGACGGCAAACCGGGCAAAAGGGCGAAGGACGGACCGAACCGGGCGGTTCGGGTGCTGCGGATTAGAAGCCCGACAGCGGTATCGGGCGTCCCTATCGGGCGGCGTTATCCTTGTATCTTTATTTTTAATATTGTATTTCCTTTATTGTTGAGTGTGGTGGATCCCTCCCTATAAAGAGGATCACCTTATGTGTTTTTATCATCTTTGGATCAAGCAAATTAAGGAGAGGGCTGCTCCCTCTTTTCTCTTCCCTAACCCTAGCCTCCTTCCTCCTCCTCCTCCTCTTATATTTCTTAGAAGATAACATTTGGTCCGACCTGCCGCTCTGCCCGCCTACACCAAGCCGCCGGAGTTCCTCATGGCACCGAACAAGAACACCCGCCCTAATGCGGCTGCCGACTCCACCGTCGAGGGCACCGAGACGGTCGCCGACTGCCTCGCGCAACATGGCAGTCACCTCGCGAGCCTTCAGTCGTTCGTAGATGCGATCCTTGCGAGCCAAACAACGATCCTAACTCGCCTCGAGGCCTTGGCACCAACGCCAACCACGCACTTGCATCCTCCGGAGACGACAGCCCCGACCGACACAGGATCTGTGCTCGGGACGCCATCGTCCCCACTCGCGTCGACCTTCCGCGCGCCGACCCCGCTTCCGCTAGCCCCAGCGGTGCTACCGCCCGTAGCCGACCGACCCCTTCTAGCGTTGTACGTTCCCTCGTTCTCTGGGACGGACCCAATGGGGTGGATCGCCCGCGCGGAGCAATACTTCGACCTCAATGGTACTTCCCCGACGGATCGCGTCGGCACCGCCATGGTCGGCCTTGACGGTTCGACCCTCCATTGGGCACGCTGTCTACACGCCAGATCCAACCCCTCATCCCATGGCACGAGTTCAAGCAAGAGATGATCAGTCGCTACGATTCTCGCTACACCGGTTCCGCCGTTGAGCGGCTCTGCTCGGCCCGCCATTCGACAACGGTCGACGCTTATATCGACGAGTTTGTTGCACTCGTCACGCAAGTTCCGGGACTTCCGCCCGACCATTACCTGAGATTCTTTCTGCAGGGCCTCCTTCCCAACATCCGCTCCCGCATCCGGACCCACAATCCCCGCACTGTTTCGGAAGCCCTGGAACTTGTCCGTGCGGTGGAAGCAGACATCGGGCCCCACACTGGCACACCTACTTTCAGCCACCCGCCGCAGCGCGATGTAGACCCTCGACCGCCCCCAATGGGGGCCGGCCGCCCACCCCGTCCAGACGCCCCGCACCGCGTCTCCCATAACGACTACAACGACCTGCGCCGCCGCGGGTTATGCTTTAGATGCCGCCAACCCTACTCGCCGCAACATGTGTGCCCGATCAAAGAATTTCACGCGATTATTGGTAACAGTGACGACGACTGCTCCTCCGAGGACTCGACACTTTCAGGGATACTGCCGGGCACAACTCCGCCGGAGCCGGAGGGGGCACCCCTCAATGTGTTGGAGTTACCCTTCTATTCTGTGGGCGGTCTTACTGGTCCCCGGACAATGAAGCTCGCGGCAGTGATCAATAACCGCCAGGCGATCATTATGATCGATAGTGGACCGAGTCACAACTTTATGTCGGCTCAACTCGCCCGCGACATCGATTTACCATACTCCCCCTCCTCGGAATTCTCCGTTTGTTTAAGCGATGGTCGCCGCCGTCCTACCTCGGGGCAATGTTTGGATGTTACCCTCTCTTTAGGCCCTTGCACAGTCACAACAGACTTCTATATGTTTGAACTGGGCGGCCTCGACGCCATTTTGGGTGTGGCGTGGCTGCAAACCTTGGGGGACGTTCGGGTAAATTGGGCCTCCATGACTATGTCCTTCCAGCACCAGGGCCAACCGTGCCGCTTAGTGGGCGACTCTACCCTCTTCCGATCGCCGATCTGGTGCCGGGCGATGACACGCGTCACCGACGTCGATTTCTCGGCTTGGCCTTGGCCTCTCCAGTCGGCCCCGCCAGCTACGGCCGATCCTCTCGCTGCCGAACTACAGGACGTGCTTGAGGACTTCTCGGATATCTTTGCCACCCCGCCGTGCCTTCCACCTACTTGGCCGACCGACCATGCGATTGTGCTCCAACCGGGAGCGGCGGCGGTATCCGTTTGGCCCTACTGCTATGGACATGCCCAGAAAGATGAGATAGAGCGGCCCGCCCTCTCACCCAGTTGCTGAAAGCCTCAGAGGAAGGTCCGTTTGTGCGGCTGCCGACTGCAATGGTGGCGTTCGCCGCTCTCCAGGCGGCTTTGGTGCAAGGCCCGGTTCTAGCCATGCCGGATTTCCGGCAACCGTTCATATTGGAGTGTGACGCTTCGGGTGCCGGCGTGGGGGGCCGTGTTGATGCAGGCCGGCCGACCTATAACGTATTACAGTCGGGCGTTTTCTTCGGTGGTGCGCAGCCGTTCGGCATACGAGAACGAGCTCATGGCCCTCGTGTTAGCAGTGCAACATTGGCGGCCATACCTCTTGGGCCGCCCCTTCGTGATCCGCACCGATCATCATAGTCTCCGCTATCTACTCCAGCAGAAAATTGCCACGCCAACACAACAAATTTGGGTGGCCAAGCTCCTTGGTTATGACTTCACGATCGAGTTCCGTCCTGACAAGACCAACCGGGCGACCGATGCCCTCTCTCGTCACCCTCACGCCCTGGAATTGGCCGCCATTTCGAGACCGATTTGGGAGGATGCCGCCGTCCTCCAGCAAGAGGCGGATCACGACCCTCACTTGAAGAACATTCGGGCGGCCCTACTAGCGGACCCGACGGCACGACCGCCCTATTCCCTCGTTGGGGGCCGGCTCTTCCATCGGGGCCGCCTGGTGCTATCGGCAACCTCATCCCGCATTCCACAGCTATTAGCCGAGTTCCACTCCACACCCTCAGGGGGCCACACAGAGGCTTTCCGTACGTATCGACGTTTAGACGCATCGCTGTACTGGCCACACATGCTCCGCCTGGTGAAGGCATACATGGCGGCCTGTTTGCCTTGTCAGAAGGCGAAATATGAGACGATGTTCCCCAGCGGCCTACTACAACCCCTGCCGATTCCCGAGCGCGTCTGTGAGGACATTGCGATGGATTTCATCACCCGCCTGCCTCGTTCGAATGGGTTCGATTGCATTCTGGTGGTCGTCGACCGCCTCACGAAGTACACCCACTTTGTTCCTCTCCGACATCCGTACACCGCGGAAACTGTGGCAGAAAGCTTCATCACCGAGATCGTGTGACTTCATGGTTTTCCCCGTTCCATAGTGAGCGACCGCGACCCACTCTTCCTCAACAGTTTTTGGACTTCATTGTTCCGTCTCCAAGGCACGCATATCCGGATGAGTACGACATCACCCGCAGTCGGATGGCCAATCCGAGGTGCTTAATCGGTGTTTAGAAACGTATTTGCGGTGCTTTATTGGCGAGAGGCCCGGAACTTGGGCAAAATGGTTGTGCTGGGCGGAATACTCCTATAATACAACATACCATCACGCCGCAAATACCTCACCGTTCGAGACCGTCTATGGACGACCCCCACCCTCCGTGCTACGATATCTCTTGGGGGAATGCCCCGTCGCTAGCTTGGCCGACCATTTGTATGATCGGGACGTTATCTTGGACAGTTTAAAGCATCACCTCCGGTGCGCACATGCCAAGATGCTCTCTTTTGCTAACCGGAAGCGTCGGGACCTTTCCTTCCAAGTGGGCGAGCGGGTATTCCTCAAACTTCATCCATACCGCCAGCTTACGGTCGCTCGCCGCCCTTGCCCCAAATTGACACCTCGTTTCTATGTGCCCTTTGAAATCATCAGTCGAATCAGGGCCGTGGCCTCCCGGCTCCGCCTTCCGGACAGCAGCCGCATCCACCCGTTTTTTCATGTTTCTCAACTCCGACGCGTTATCGGCGACCACCCTGTCACCGACCACATACCAGCCGACCTCGATTACTCCGAGTCCGAACCTCTCTACCCGACGGCCATCCTTGATCGGCGCCCTCATACGCCGGGAGATCCCACTCCGGAGGAGATCCGGGTCGCTTGGCGCAACCGCCCGACCTCCGTCGCGACTTGGCTACTGCAGGTTGATTTTCGGCGCCAATTTCCGGACTACTGCCTTGAGGACAAGGCTAATTTTCCAGACGACAGTATTGTAACCGACATGCACGCGGAAGACCCACTGTGGCAAGTGTATTCGAGGCGGACGCATGACTTGGGACGGCAAACCGGGCAAAAGGGCGAAGGACGGACCGAACCGGGCGGTTCGGGTGCTGCGGAGTAGAAGCCCGACAGCGGTATCGGGCGTCCCTATCGTGCGGCGGTATCGGGCGGCGTTATCCTTGTATCTTTATTTTTAATATTGTATTTCCTTTATTGTTGACTGTGGTGGATCCCTCCCTATAAAGAGGATCACCTTATGTGTTTTTATCATCTTTGGATCAATCAAATTAAGGAGAGGGCTGCTCCCTCTTTTCTCTTCCCTAACCCTAGCCCCCCTTTCTCCTCCTCCTCCTCCTCCTCCTATATTTCTTAGAAGGTAACAGTGCTGACTGAAGATTTTGGTGCCTAGCGCTCTAGCGGAGCTTAGAAGAAGGTTACTCGGAGCCCGGGACCTCCACCTCCATTATTCCGCCTGTTTGCTACCCTTATCAACATCATCTGACATATAGTTAGCTCAGTAGGTTTATAGATTTACAGTATTTTGTATATTAGTGTTTATCCGGTTTGATTTGTTTACTTGTGAGCCCCCGAACTTTCTATATACTGTTGTACTTGGACTGTGAGGCCATCGTGCCGTTGTTGTGGTTGTTTTCTGTCTTCTCTTATTACTTTTATGTTTCTGTGATCTACTTCGTGTCTGTTAATCTTCCGCTAGCACTTCTTCCGCTACTTCTTATTGAGTACTCTGTTTGTGGTGTGCTAGTGATTCGCTTAGCACCATCGTCAGTTCGTAGCGTTAAGAGAGAATGACGGGAGAGGCTTGAGACATTCATACCTCTACTCTTCCATTATTCCCTTATTTCCCGTGGATTGTAGGTGGTGTGCGATAAGATCCCCTCGTTGGTGCCTAATTTCTGAGGGGGGTCTTACAGGGGGTGCCCAAGACGTGCATGCCAGTGTTGAATGAGTTGAATTAAATCATTATTTGTAGCATATTGTAAAAGACCCATTTATTTTTCTTATTTTTTTTGGCTTCACCCATTGTGTATAAATAGAGGGCGTTTCTCTGAAATGAAGTATTGATCTCATTATTTTTCGTCTGACTTGGTATCAGAGCTACAATCTTCCTAGAGTGACCGACCTGTGCGCTCAGTCCGCTTGTGCGGTCTCTCCATCCCCGCGCGCTACGCGTACTTTCAATGTCTCTCTTTTTTGCTACGCAAGCTCTGCGGAGGACTCTTTGTCCCCGCGCGGTCTCCCGCATTGCGAGCTCTTGGCATCTTTCCTTTTCCTATCGTGCGGCTTGTCTGTCCGCTGCTCTGGTGTTGGCGTTCGCAGAAGAAGCCGCGTCTTTCGTAGGAGTTGCTCCCCATGCGGTTTGTGCGAGCTTCCCGCCTTCTTTCCTATCGTGCATCCTGTCTGCTCATCTGCTGCTACCGTTCGCAGAAAAAGTCGCGCCCTCTTTCTTCTGCGGCCTGTGCGGTCTCCTCCTTCTCAGCGGCTGCTCCTGTTTCGTCTAGCCCGTGCGGTCTTGCCTTCTCAGCGGTGGTGCAGCCTCTTCTACAGCTTGTGCCACTTCTAGCGCCTTGTGCGGTCTCTTCTTCAACCTATTTTTTTTCTTATTTAGCTAGTGCAGCCTCTTCCAGTTGGTGCGGCCTCTTCCAGTTGGTGGTCACCTAGCGAAGTGCGACCTCTTTCTTCAATATGGCTAACTCCTCAGACTCGAGTGCTCAATCTCCTTCCTAAAATATCCCTCCTTTGGGTGGTGATTTCTTATAGTCTCACGGTTCCCTCCGTATTACAACTGTTCCTTTGGATGACACAAATGATCTTGAGGGTTCTCGCGCAACACAACATGCTATCCGCAACCATCGCTCTATGGGTACATCGACAGGACGATGCTCAGCCTCCCAGTACTTATCCGGGTTGGCGAAAGTGAGATGCCGATAATTCACTTGTTGTCTCGTGCTTGATTCACTCCATGTCCCCGTTGGTCTATCGTAGCTACATGCTGATGGACTCGGGCTTTGACATCTGGACTCGGGCTCGTAAGATTTATTCACAGCTTGGTAGTTCTACCCAGGGATACGAGCTCACTCGGTGTTTCCTGGAGCTCAGACAAGGCAGTTCTTTTGTAGCCGCTTACTTCTCCGAGTTCTAACG
The DNA here is from genome assembly GCA_033032865.1 of Dactylorhiza incarnata. NCBI lineage: Eukaryota > Viridiplantae > Streptophyta > Magnoliopsida > Asparagales > Orchidaceae > Dactylorhiza > Dactylorhiza incarnata. Next base: position 3,278,464 of record JAWHQI010000173.1, read on the forward strand.
CCTCTACCAAGAGCTGGATTGCTTTGAGGATTTCACTCCCGCTTGCACTACTGATGCCCAGGCCTTAAAAACGTCTCAATGTCTTTCTCTTGGGCCTTAATATGGTGCTCGACATGATGCACACTCATGTTTTGAACTGACATCCTCTTCCCTCTCTTCGGGAAGCCTTTAGTATGGTCTTAGGGGACGAAGATTGCTGTCATTTTCTCAACTCCGATTGTGGTTCTGATCGCTCCGCCCTTGCTGCCCTTCTTCGCGCTCCTCTCTCTTCGTCTCTCAAGCTGTGTGATACTGTAGCAAACAGGGCCATGCCCGGGACTCCTGCTTCCGTCTCCATCCTCATCTTGCTCCATCGCATAAAAGCTCTCGTGATCGTGGCCGTGGCCCCTCTCGCCAACCCAATCCTTCTTCAACAACTAACACTACTAAAGCTGCTCTTGATCGGCTTCCCTCTGACAGTCTTTCCTCGGAGGAACTGGATGTTTTGCGCCGTCTCATGCGCACTCAGGTTTCTTCCCATTCTGTTGCATTCGCCACCGCTGGTCCGTCTAGTGCACAGTCTGCCGCTGTAACTTCCTCTGAATGGATTATTGATTCCAGGGCGCCAGATCACATGACAGGAACATCGTCAGATTTTACCTTTTACCCCCCCCCCCCCCCCCCCCCCCCCCCCCTCTGAAGGCGTGATAAATTTGTCACTGCCAATGGCTCACTCTTACCGGTTGCTGGTAAGAGGACCATCCTCTGTTCCTCAGCCATGCCCCTCACCAAAGTGTTGCATGTTCCTGCTTCTCTTATTAATCTGTTATCTATTAGTCGTCTGACTACATCCTTAAACTGTCCTGTCATTTTCTTTTCTGATGGTTGTGTTTTTCAGGATCTGACAACGAAGCAACGTATTGGCAGTGGTAGGAACTACAGGGGGGGTTGTACATCTTGGAGCATCCTCCAACTGATGCTCTCTCCAGTGCCCCTCCAGCTCTCTACAGTCCCCCTCGTCCTTCATTTGCGGATGTGCGTCGACATCAATGTCTTGCACATCCCTCCGCTAGCTACCTTCTCAAGTTATTTCCTATGTTTTCAATCTCTCTGAGCCGTTTTGTCTGCAATGAATGTGAACTTTCTAAACATACACGGCATAGTCCGAATAAATTTTCTTCTCTTAGTATGGTTCCTTTTGATGTTATTCATACTAATGTTGTAACGTCCCGGTCTACTGTGGGTGCGCTACAGGTTTGCAGACTAGTGACCCCAACCCATCTCCACGGATCCGATTGGCCGCAACCGCTAATTCCATTGACGGGTTGTTGAGGCTTTGGATTGAACCCCAGACCTCTTGGACGGACGTTTCGTGAGGAGGCATAGTACTTCGGGTCTCGTCAGGGGGAGGACACTGTTGTTGACGATCCCCATATTCCTCTCCTTATTATGGTCTCAAAATCACCTCATATGCCTGTCTTTGACATATCTACTCCTGCGAATCCATCTATTGTGGACTCGCAATCCCCTCCTATGACTGCCTCAGACATACCTACTCTCGTGAATCCTCCTCCCGGGAGTCTCATTCCTCCTCTTCCTCTGGTCTATCATATAAGCAACCTTGGTGCTACGGTGTTACAACCCCCAGTCATTCCACCACCGTATGTGTGCTCTTATGACTCAGGTTTTGATGGCGAGCTTCATCGACCTCTTATACATCTAAAGCGGAAATTAACTTCTGCTAAATACCCACTTGTCAATTATATCACTTATCAATACCTGACACAGACACATAAGAATTTCATTTTCTCCTTGGATTCTATTCGCATTCCTAATACTTGGCAGGAAGCAATATAGATATACCTGTGTGGCGCAAGACAATGGAAGAAGAGATGTTGACATTGGAAAAGAACCTGACTTGGACACTCACCCATCTTTCCATCGGGAAGAAGTCTGTTGGTTCCCGATGAGTGTTTTCTGTTAAACATAATCAAGAGGGGGGGGGGGGGTGTTGAGAGATATAAAGGAAGGCTAGTTGCTCAAGGGTATACTCAAACCCCGAATGTGGACTATCATGAAACGTTTGCCCATGTTGACAAGATGAACTCTATCAGTGTCATTTTATCATTCACAACATGCTTGGGATGAGAGTTGCAACAACTTGATGTACGCCTTCTTACATGATGATCTTGAAGAAGAAGTCTATATGGAAGTTCCACCTAGTTTCGTAAAGGCAGGATCTGAGGGAAATGTGTGTCAACTTTAAAAATCTCTTTACAGTCTCAAGCAATCCCCCGGTGCTTGGTTTGGATAGTTCCAGAACGCTGTTACCGGATTGGGATACAAACATGATCACTCAGATCATACCCTCTTCGTGAAAAGAAAAGTTGAGAAGGTGACAATTCTCATTATTTATGTTGACGACATAATCATCACGGGAAATGATGTTGCAGAAATCACGTGGCTTAAGGCGTGGCTGTGTTAAAAGTTTGAAGTTAAAGATCTAGGAAAGTTGAAGTATTTTCTGGGAATAGAAGTTGCACGCTCTGATCGCGGAATCTTTATTTCTCTGAGGAAATATATCCTAGATCTTCTAGAATATACATGTATGCTTTTTTGTGCTCCTGCTAATTCTCACACGGAAGTAAATTGTAAGATTGATGAAGAGAAGGATGGTGAGAAGGCGAACTCCTCTAGCTGCCAAAGACGGGTGGGAAGACTGATCTATCTCTCACATACTCGCCCAAATATCACATATGTTGTTGGGATCCTTAGCAGGTACATGCATTCTCCCAGACTGCGACATCATGAAGCTGCAATGCGTGTGCTACGATATTCCAATAACTCCACTGGACGCGGTCTTCTATTCTCCCGGAAATAAATAGTTGGATGTTGAAGTTTATATAGATGCTAATTGGGCTGGAAGTCAAGATGATTGAAAGTCCACCACCAGATATTGCTTCTTTGTTGGAGGGAATTAAGTGACCTGACGAAGTAAGAAGCAAAATGTCGTAGCAAGATCCAGCGCAGAAGCAGAGTATAGGGCGACAACAAATGCTGGATTTGAGACTACAAGGAATATGTGAGGGGATCTGTCTTAACTCAATAATGCAGGATTTGAGACTACAGACTTGAAGGTGTATCGGATTATACTGCGACAACAAAGCGGCTATCAATATTGCACATAATCCTATTCAACATGATTGAACAAAACATGTCGAAATTGATACACTTTATCAAGGATCACCTTGAAAAAGGCAATGTTTGCACTCTGTTTGTTCAATCTCAAGATCAATTTGCAGACATCTTTACCAAGTGCCTGAGATGTGACTTGTTCAAAGACAATATTATCAAGCTGTGAATGTTCGACATATACTCCCATCTTGAGGGGGAGAGTTGGATTAAATCATTATTTGTTGCTATTGTAAAAGGTCAATTGTAAAAGGCCCATTTTTTTTGTTTTTGGGTCTTCCCCCATTGTGTATAAATAGAGGGCATTGCCCTGAAATGAAATATTAAACTTATTATTTTCCATCTGAGTCAAAGAGGGAAGGAGCCCTGGTGGTGGAGAGAGCATTGGGGGTCAACTGTTGGTCCAATAAGTACAATGCGCCAACATTCCTGCCACTACCAATGTTCTGCTTCGTAGCCAGATCCCGAAAGACACAATTGTCAGTAAAAAACTTTTTTCGGAGCAATTTAACGAATTAGTTAAATGACTAATAGATAAAAGATTGCGTGGAATTGATGAGACATGCAATACCGAGGATTGAGAAAGGGCAGGAGAACAAGGAATTGTTCCTCTGCCCGCAATAGAGGAAAGAGAGCCGTTAGCCGCAATAACTTTATCACTGCCGGAGAGACAAGTATAAGTGGTTAAACTTGATGGGGATCCAATCATATGTTCAGTATCCCCAGAGTCTATGATCCATTCAGATCTGGATGTAGAAGTAGCATGAGCACTTGAGATACCCGATGTGGCGAAGGCAGCGGTAGAATCGTTGGCAGTAATGTCTGAGTGAGAACGCAACATGCAGTGAAATGCCTCCAATTCCACAGAAGAAAGGCCCCTTGAGGGATAAATGTCCTCATATATCTCCCTAGCATGGGCAGAACACTGTGAGCTAGAACCAAATTAGCGTCCGCCACCATGATTTCTGTTTCGCCCACGCCCACGCCCACCATTCCCTCGATCAGAAGGAGCAAGATGTGGATGCAAACCATAACATGTCTTCTTAGTATGACCTTTCTTCCCGCAGTGGCCACACATATGAGGGTTATGATTGGGTGGACCATAGTCATATCCGACAAGAGCGGAGTGATCTGTCTAAGCGATGGGACCAAGGGACCATCGACTATTTTCATCACTTATAATCTTGTTGAATGATTCCTGAAGAGATGGAAGTGGTTGCCATTAGAGAATGTGTAATCAAACAGTATCAAACTCCATGTGTAGACCCATAAGGAAGACATGCTCCCGAAAAAGGTCTTTCTCCTTCTGAAGGTTGACGACATGCGCAGTGCATGCATGAATAAAGGTATTGAAGTAGTCCAATTCTTGATGAAGACATTGAAATTTAGAATAGTATGCAGAGACAGACAAAGGTCCTTGTTTCAGCTCCAAGGCACGACGAGCGATCTTATAAATCTGGGTCGAGCTACCAACCTACAAGTCTAGTTGAGTAGCTATGAGATAACCAAGTAATTATTCGCAACTCATTTCCTTCACGAGGGGTGGGTCCGTGATGGTTCAACAACAGTTCCATCAATATCCCTGTACAACTAGTGACTACAGATAACATGCTGAGCTGCCCTATACCATTCGAAGTAATTAGTGCCATCCAATGCCACCGTGGTAATCTTCAATGAGCCAGATTGCCCGGGCTCCGAGGACGGTCACATGCATGGGTAATCCAAGGAGTAGACGAGATATCTGAAGATTCAACCATATGCGAGCAAGAAAGGCACTCTTGCAGTGATAATCAATTAGAAAAAAGGGTAGGACCAAAAATCACATCCTATGAGCGCCCTTTAGATGAAGAACCATCGAAAAGGGCACCATGGGATGAGTCCATGATGTCTTCGGAGGAAGTTATGGAAGGACAAACGACCGGAGACCAACAACCGCCCGCTAGACTGTCTGAGAGTGGCTAGAGACCCTCAGAACATGATGGAGGCCGCTGCCGAGAAGTTGTGGATTGCCGGAGTCGCCGACGAAGGGATTGCTGGAAGAAGGGCTGCTAGGCGACACGAGCTAGAAGATGGGAAGATGCAGACATTGTCGTTGTCATTGGAGGAAGTAGTGAACGACGACGCTATCGTTGGAGGAAGAAGCAGACGCCACCGATGCTGCTGGAGGAAGAAACTGGCACTGGAGGGATCAAGCGGCGAGCGGGTTTGTTACGCCCCGGTCTACTATGAATGCTCTACAACTCAGTTGGTGATGAGGATCAATTTAGAGCTCCCTTATCCAGGAGGTCTGGGTTTCAAGCCCTGACCTCAACAACCCGCCACTGTAATTAGTGATTGCGACCAATCAGATCGGTGAAGATGGGTTAGGGTCACTGGTCTGTAGACACAACTCAGTTGGTGATGAGGACCAGTTTAGAGCTCCCTTATCCAAGAGGTCTCGGGTTTAAGCCCCGACCTCAACAACCTTCCACTATTGCTGGAAGAAGGGCTGCTAGGCGACACGAGCTAGAAGATGGGAAGATGCAGACATTGTCGTTGTCATTGGAGGAAGTAGTGAACGACGACGCTATCGTTGGAGGAAGAAGCAGACACCACCGCTGCCGCTGGAGGAAGAAACTGGCACTGGAGGGATCAAGTGGCAAGCGGGTTTGTTACGCCCCGGTCTACTGTGAGTGCTCTACAACTCAGTTGGTGATGAGGATCAATTTAGAGCTCCCTTATCCAGGAGGTCTGGGGTTCAAGCCCTGACCTCAACAACCCGCCACTGTAATTAGTGACCGCGACCAATCAGATCGGTGAAGATGGGTTAGGGTCACTGGTCTGTAGACACAACTCAGTTGGTGATGAGGACCAGTTTAGAGCTCCCTTATCCAAGAGGTCTGGGGTTTAAGCCCCGACCTCAACAGCCCTCCACTTTTTATGTAACGTCCTGGTCTGTTGTGGGTGCGCTACAGGTCTGCAGACCAGTGACCCCAACCCATCTCCACGGATCTGACTGGCCGCAGCCGCTAATTCCAGTTGGTGACGAGGACCAGTTTAGAGCTCCCTTATCCCGGAGGTCTGAGGTTCAAGCCCCGACCTCAACAACCCGCCACTGGAATTAGCGGCTGTGGCCAATCAGATCCATGGAGATGGGTTGGGGTCACTGGTCTGCAGACCTGTAGCGCACCCACAGTAGTCCGGGGTGTTACAGGGTTTGAGTGCCGACCGGGTTCGAGCGATGAGCGTGTTTGAGCGGCGTGCGAGAACGAGACGCAAGAATGGGAAGTGGGATCTGGATTTCTCGCTCTGATACCAAGTCAAGAGAAACGGCAGTAAAAAACTTCTTCCCCAAAAATTAAGGCTACAAACAAAGACCTAAGTCCTTATATACTTGGACGACTAGTAATACGCGTAGCGTTACATACGGCATGACAAAATAAATGATGAAATACATATAGGTAAATATATTCAACTACGTTAACTCCAAATCACAATGTGAGATTAACTATACAATCTTCTTCTAATGGGCCATAGAGGTGGTCCTTTACATTGAGCTTTACAAACACTTTTTTTTAAAGTTCCGAGTCTATACTAGTGAGTCTAACAAATTACCGGTGTTAAATAATGTGTTTACTCGTCAAACGAAGAATTAGCCCGTGCCATTATTTTTCGTATGTTTTTTATTATTATGTTTAGTAATAAAAGTTTTTTTGTTTGACAGCTTACGTGGTAAACAAGTGCATGATGTTCCCAAAGAATTATTTAGAGATTTGGAAAATGTGCTTGCAGTGTATGATGCTGCCCAGTCCAACCTCAAGGTAAATTGTTCTTAGCATACAAAAGTTTTTTCTTAAAATTCTTTCTATCAATTGATTAGTCATAATAGTAATGATGCCATTTTCTAATAAAGGTGGAAGATGTCAGTACATTGGTATTACTCTGTGATTCTAATGAATCACGAAAAAGTTGGCAAAACCGCATTCAAGGAGCAATATATCGTGTATCGGTACTGTTGATTTTATTTTGTTGTAAATATTACTTCCATTTGAATTTTCTAAGTTCTTGTTTTTGTTGAGTACTTTACTACTGTTTAAGATTTGCAAATTTTTGATTTTCATAGTTGATTGAGACCTTCCTACCAAAAGAGAAGTTGATTGATACCTTGAGTTTGGGAAGTTGATATACAGATTGACAATTGCATCATGCATATGTGCTTTTGATGACACATTTATGTCCAGATGCAAATCAGCCTTCCCGATATACTTTTGCATCTATGTACATGCATGTGTTGGTTACAATCATTTGTATATATTGGTAACGACCATTTATATGTTGGTTACAATTATTAATATATTGGTTACGATCATTTATACCTATTGTTATAATGAAATTTAATATGTGGTATCCCCCCTATATATAAGGTGGGGCTCCTCAATTGAAATAAATCGATTATTATTTTTGTACTTTGAGATGGTATCAGAGCCCGAGCCCTAAGTGTCGTTCTCGCTCGCCGTTCGATTCCCATCGCTCGCTCCTCGCCACTTGCTCTCCTCCAGTGCCGGTCCCCGACAACTCTCCTCTCCCCTCCAGTGCCGGCCTACCCCCTCCCTCGCTTGCTTCCGCCCCATCGTCGATTGTCATCTGACAGGTGCGTCAGCCGATCGGCGCTGGACTGGCTGGATAGTTCCTCCGGCAACCCTCCAGTGGTCGGATTGACTCCAAACTTTGAAGAAAGTTTCTCTTTGGCTTTCTTATCCTCCTCCTGAAGTTTTACGCGATTCCAACAGTTGGATGTTTCGCAATCTCAAATCTCGTGTTTTCATGTTCAAGAAGAGGAAGCCTCCTAACTCTCCAATGACCCTCCTTATCCCTTCGGTTCTTTGAAAGGGTGTTCTTCTCTACTCCTTACCATTCTCTCGACGGAATTTGGTTGAACTGTTCTATTATGTCGGACGCCGTTGATTCCGGTAGTTCTGTGACCCCCGCTTGATCTACCCGGGCTGGTCAAGATCACAACTACTCTCAGATTACATCGATCCGACTTGATGACACCAAATATTTGTCTTGGTCCCGCTCCGTTACTCTAGCCTTAAAGAGTCGGCGTCTCTTTGGCTATATTAGTGGCACCACTGCCGCTCCTTCCACGACCTCTCCTACTTGGCCTAAATGGGAGTCAAAAAACTCTCGTCATGTCATGGCTCACTAATTCCATGAAGGAATCTATTGCTCGAAATTATCTTTTCCTCGACACAGCTGCGGAGATTTGGAAGCGTGCTGAGTCCACCAATTCCCGCAAAGGCAATGCGGCCCAAATTTACCAACTTCGCCGCAAGATTTTTCTTCTCCGACAGGGCGATCATCTTCCTTCTGCATATTACCTTGAGTTTACCCAGCTATAACAGGAGTACGACCACTTTGACTCCCTCGTTATGGTTTGCAACTAGGAAACACTCTTGTTGAGGGGTCACGAGGATCGTAATCGGGTGTTTGAGTTCCTGCATGGGCTGCACCGAGAGTTTGATCAGATTACCGTCCAAATTTTGGGACGTGTTCCTATTCCCTTGGTTCCTGAAATTTACAACATTGTCCAACAGGAGTTTGACCGGCGACAGGCCTGACACACCACCGCCCTTCCGGATGGATCCAATTTAGTGGCTCATTAGCCCAATTTTGGGGGCCGGGTTCCCCGTGATTTCAAGCCTAAACCTACAGATAAGGATCACCTCACTTGTGATTATTGTGGCAAGCCTTGCCATACTCAGGATACATGCTTCAGTTTCCATGGGTTTCCTCCTCCCAGGGGTGGTTCGACTTCACGTGGTGGTCGCGGACGTGGTAGAACTCTTGGGCGACCTTATCACTCTACTCATCTCACTGAGACTCCATAGAGCTGCCCCCTCAACCATCCTCCTTCTCTGCTGAAGAGATGCATGCTCTTCGTTGCTTGATGCACGTTCTTACTACTGAGCCTACTTCTGCCCCTACGTCCTCCTATGCCCTTGCTCACACAGGTACTTCGGGTACCCACTCTGCTACTACTGCTTCTACAGATTGGATTATCGATTCCGGAGCCATTGATCACATGACCGGTTAAGCTTTAGGTTTTGTTTTCTATTCTCCTCTTTCAGGCAGAGATAAAGTTTGCATTGCTGACTGCTCCTTCTCTTCCATTGCTGGAAAGGGCTCCATCCCTTGTTCCTCTCTCACTTTATCCTCTGTGCTTCATGTTCTGAATTTTACTCACAATCTTCTTTCAGTTAGTCATTTGACTAATTCTCTTCAATGCTCAGTTACCTTATTTCCTTCCCATTGTGTTTTTCAGAATCTGAAGATGGGGAAGGTGATTGGCTCTGGTAGCATGCAGAATGACCTGTACGTATTTGACTACTCTTGTGGGACTACCTCTCCGCACGCTCTTCACTCTTCGTAGTCCTCCACCTTGCTTACCTGGTACCATCGGCTTGGCCATCCCTCTGTTGCGACCATGCAACATTTATTTTGCGACCATGCAACATTTATTTCCTGATTTTTCTTCTACATGTTTTAAAAACTTTGTTTGTGATGTATGTGTTGCTGCCAAACAACATCTTATTCCTGTTAATCATGTTTCTTTACCTAGTACAACTCCTTTTCACATTGTCCATACTGATGTTTGGGGGCCATGCCCCGTTGCTTTTATTTCTGGATGTTACTGGTTTATTTCCTTTATTGACTATTTTCACGAACCACCTGAGTTTATTTGATGAAAAGTAAAAATGAAGTGTTCTCTATTTTTCAACAATTTCATAAAATGGTTTGACTCAATTCTCTGTTACTATCAAAATCCTTTGGAGTGATAATGGTCGGGAGTATGTCAATGCTCCCTTTGTTCACTACCTTGCTGATGATGACATCCTCCATCAAACATCATGTGTTCACTCCCCGTCTCAAAATGGGGTTGCTGAACGGAAAAACCGCCACCTCTTGGAGGTTGCCCGCTGCTTACTCTTCACTATGCACCTCCCTAAATTCTATTGGGGTGATACGGTTCTGACGTCTGCCTACCTCATCAACCGTCTACCATATCCAGGCTTGGGTCATCAGACCCCTCTAACTACCTTAGGGGTTCCACCGACCTCTATCTACCCAAAGGCTTTTGGTTGTGTTTGCTTCTCTCATATACATGCTCCGGGCCGGTCTAAACTTGACCCTCGTGCTCTTAAGTGTGTATTCATTGACTATTCTCCCACTCAGAAGGGGTATAAATGTTATCATCCCCCGACTAGGCATATTTTTGTCACGATGGATATCACGTTTCGTAAATCCGACCCTTATTATGTGACCTCACTTCAGGGGAGTCCACACATACGGAAGAAGTGAGCTCCCCTACTCTATCTTTACCGATTCCTCATACTCCGCCTCATGGTCCTCCTTATACTCCGCCTCATGATCCTCCTCATACTCCGCCTCATGATCCTCCTCATACTCCGCCTCATGATCCTCGTCATACTCCGCCTCATGATCTTCTTCATACTCTGCCTCATGATGAGACTCCCACTCAGGGGGAGCTTCCTCGTAAAGCCCTGGATTTACAGGTGTACACCAGACAGAGTAAAGCTCCTAACACACAAGCTCATCCCACGCTACCAGCGCCAGTGCCAACCCTGTCAACAGATTCCTCACAACCTCCCATTGCCCTTCGAAAAAGTATCAGATCTTGCACCCAACATCCTCTATCTCATTATGTTTCCTATGACACTCTACCTACTTCACATAGATCCTTTGTCTCCTCTCTCACATCTGTCTCCATTCCGTCCATATAGCAGGAGGCTCTTGGGCATCAAAAGTGGAAAGAGACAATGATTGAGGAAATGACTGCTTTGAAAAAAAATTGTGCATGGGATCTAACACACTTTTCACACGTAAAGAAGACTGTTGGTTGTAAGTGGGTGTTTACTATGAAGCAGAATTCTGAAGGCTTGGTTGAACGGTTTAAAGCGAGGTTTGTGGAGAGGGGGTATACTCAAACCCTTGGGATTGATTATCAAGACAATTTTGCCCCTGTTGCAAAAATGAACTCTATACGGATTTTGTTATTATGTGCTGCGTGCAAGGGTTGGGGTCTTACTCAATTGGACGTGAAGAATGCATTCCTTCATGAGAATTTAGAAGATAAAGTATATATGTCTCTCCCTCCAGGTTATCTCCTTTCAACTTTGAGGGAAAAGTGTGCAGGTTAAAGAAGACTCTCTATGGCCTGAAGCAATTTCTGAGGGTCTGGTTTGGTCGGTTTCACAATGTCATGATCTCTCTTGGATACAGACAAAGTCATGCTGACCATACTCTATTTATAAAACGGAGGGACAATATGTTAACGACTCTCATTGTCTATGTTGATAACATTGTCATAACAGGAGATGATGTCAAATAAGTGAAAGCGTTGAAGGTGAATTTGACAAAGCAGTTTGCAGTAAAAGATCTTGGGAAACTTATGTATTTTTTGGGCATTGAAGTAGGTAGATCTAAACGAGTTATTTTCATCTTCCAGAGAAAGTACATCTCCGATTTGCTGGAACAATCTGGTATGAGTGGGTGTAGACCCGCTGACACCCCTATGGTGGTCAACCACAACCTTGGAGGAAATGATGGCGATCCTATTAAAGACATTATTGGTTACCAACGTCTTTTTGGACGGTTAATCTATCTGTGTCATACTCGCCCCGACATAGCCTATGCTGTGGGGGTCATTAGCCAATATATACACTCCCCGAAGACGAGACATCTGGATGCAGCTCATAGAACCTGGAGGTACTTGAAGACCTCACCGGGAAGAGGGATCCTCTTCACTCCCAATACAGATTTGAAGATTGAAGTTTATACTGACGCATATTGGGCAGACTCTATTGAAGATAGACGTTCTACATTTGGGTACTGCTCATTTGTTGGGGGGGGGGGGGGGGGAAACCTTGTTACTTGGAGAAGTAAAAAGCAATATGCCGTCTCAAGGTCTTGTGCAGAAACTGAATTTAGAGCTATGTCACATGACATATGTGAGAGGTTGTGGATACACTCTCTTATGTGTGATATGGGTTTAAGTGAGCCTAATCCTCTCCGTTTGTACTGTGACAACAAAGTTGTAATCAGTATTGCCAAACGACCCCGTTCAACACGATCACACCAAACATATTGAAGTGGATAGACACTTTATCAAGGAGAATATCGAAAAGAAGATTATCTGTATTCCTTTTGTTCCTTCAGAGGGACAATTAACTGATATTCTTACTAAAAGTCTCGGGGGGAATTGATGTAGGGTAGGCTACATGGGTGCGCGACTAACATGCTACCTTAGGTGACGTGTCGGGGAAACAAATTGACAACCATAAACTACTATATGTAAGATGCAAGATCCGACGGCGAGTTCAAATTAAGCAATAAATATTTAAATCGCAATAAATAATTTAAGCAAAAGCAAAATAGTTCTTTTAGACAAAACAAGCTTAGACTTTCCTCCGCGTGGAGGGCAAAAGCAAGATCACGCAACGAATAGTTCCTGCAAACCACACAGTAATCTAGAATAAAACACTACGAAGCTATAGATTCAATTAAGCACAAGTTGATACCATGTAATAATGCTGAAAATAAACGTCCATACAACAAATAAAACTCACAAAGTAGTGGGGCTGCTATAGGACGGGAGATCCGGTGATTCACGACGCGGGGGAGACTATCCGGAAGGGAATTAGGGTCTGGAATGGTAGGATCTAGCTGTTTAGGGTGGAGTCGGGGCTGTAGAGGGTACGTTTGGGCTGGCGGCTTGTTGGGAGTTCACGGGAGGGGCGTCAGTGGAATAAGGGAGGCCAGCGGGTATGTTGGACAGGGGCGGTGGCAGCAGGGAGGTGGCTGTTGGGCGTGGCTGAATCTGGGCGGACTGGATGGACAACATGGTAGCATGAAGGAGGTGGAGGGCAGCAAGGAAAGGGGTGGCTGCTGGGCTGCTGGGCTTCTGGACAGCAGGAGGGCGGTGGCTGTTTTGCTGGACAACAGGAACGAGCGGCGGATGGCATTGGAGGGCAGCAGGGGTGGCGGTGGAAGGATTTGAGGGTGGAGAAAGAGGGCTAGGTGCAGGGGTTACCTTTGGGGAGCGTGAGAAGGCATAAGAGTCATCACCTAGGGTTTCACGGAGTCGGCACCGTGGAGGGATCGCTGGAATCCGGGATTTATAATCTCCAAATTTTGGAATGCCTTAAAGCAGCCCCCATACACTCTTATTTATAATAAAGAGATATTAGGGCATCCCACCATCGACGACTATGATTGGCCGGAGATGGAGTAGCCCAATTACATCAAAAATAAAACAAAAATAACAATATAATATATGAAATCGTGTCGGAACGACGGGTCGAATGCATCCGTGGAGTCGGATCTTTGATCCGGGTATGCCATATATGGTAAATAGCCAATCGTACCCGAACGGGCCCAAAACTCATCCTCTTTTGCGGGTCCGCATCTCCATTCCGCATCATTCTCCCCGACTTGAAAGAATTTATCTCCTGATGAATAGAGATCGAAATTCTCTCGGTGTATGCCAGGTAAGACTCGATGAGGTCCACTAGAGGTCGTCCAAGTATCGTCGATGGTAAAGTATCCTCGCCAATGGTACTCCTCTGTCTGATTGATTGGCGCAGCTATGCATGCATAAGCCACGATATATATAATGCTCTTAATAATCCACTGCTATGCTGGAAGTCCCAGTGCAATCACTGGAGCAGACTGTGAAGCCATATGCGACTGACCCAAAGACAAGTGGGGCTCAGAAGTGGGCTGGGTGCAGGACTGAGGATGTGGAGATGTAGGCTCCAAAGGATGTAGGGGTGTAGGCTCAAAAGAATCTCCACGAAATGAGTCTACATGCTCTTGAGGCTTGTAGCACGGCGTTAAATCCTCAGCATTAAATATGGGACGGATACTTATGCTCGTCGGGATATCAAGATCATAGATATTTGCTCCGATCCGTCTCATGATTGTGTATGGATCCATTCGTCTAATGTTCAATCTTTTAGCAGGCCTCCCACAAAGCCTCACAACGCAGATTCTCACCATCACCTGCTCACTTTCCTGAAATACCTGCTCTTGTCAGTGAACATCTGCATGCGATTTATAAGATTTATCACTAATATTGATCCTCCGTTGGACCGACTCATGAAACACATGCAAACGATGAACAAACGAATCAACAAACACATGCAGATGATGAGCAGTTGACTCAGCAGACTCATGCAAATGATGCAAATGAAACACAACAGACACGATACACTTGCTAGGGGAAAAATCTAATAATGATCGGGATGTCTCTAAAATGTGGTGGCCTATCAGGATTCAGGAGGTTCTTTTGGTGGAGAGTAGAAAAATTCATCGAGTGCGCGACGAGTATCCAAATGACCGCGCGAGACATCCACAGTCAAATACGAGCTCGTAAAGAGCCAAATGTCTCTCAGGGAACGTGACACATCAGGGGGCTCACCAGGAGGTATGTATGAAAAGTCATCGCGAATGTGACGATCACCTGAGTGAAAATCATGTACATCGACTAGAAGACGTGACTCTAGAGTGTGGCAAGTGTCCTTGAAATGAAAGAACTCATCTGGTGGGTCAGCAGGAGGTGTGTCCCAAAACTTATCAAGAGTGCGGCACGTCATAAGGTAGGTTCTCGAAATAACGGGAGTATGCTCAACTTTACTCAAGGAAAGCCCTACATACTTGATGCTCCACTTAAGATCCATTCTCTGGGGCAAGCTCAAAGGCAATAATGGGAGAGATGTCAATAAATCGATGCTCATAAATGAGTGGCTCACCTGAACCTCATCCTCACCAGGACGCGGTGGTTCATCAGGAGACTCAACAGGGGGCTCGTCATAGAACCCGTCAAAAGGGTCAGGATCCTCCAGATGAGTACCAACGTAAGGGGTAATGTCCCCATAAATGTGTGAGATAGCCACTACGAGATCAATCCCATGCTCTGGGCATTCGGTCGTGATGTGACTCAGAGTAATGACATGGGGAGAGGGACATAGACCTATTCTCAAGAATGGGTCTGTAGGTGCGGTGTCAAGAAATGAGTCTTTGGTAGGGGTGCTAACTAACTCAGTGCATGACAGAAGAAGAGGTGTAGGTGAGAGATACAACACTATAGAATCAATAGGTCGTTCAGACTCACTCTCAGTCGGGGTCACCAGAGAAGAGTTGGAAACAAAAGATAGATCACTCACCGGACCAACACCTCACTGGGGGTGAGAGAAATCTGTATCAGGTATCATTTCTGTCGTGTCTGACAGGACAATTGTAGGCATCGCGGTGACCTCGGTATGTGAAGGACTTGCACTGCGGAGGTCAAGGTATGAATCTAATCGACCAGCTCTTGCGGATCTTAAGGACTGTTCATGATGAAGGGCGAGCTGATATGTTTGCTCAAGGGACTCCGAGCTGTGATAAGCCAACTCAATACGTATATCAGATCGAAATCCAGCCCGAAATCGGGAAGTGGTCATAGCTAGCTCCTCTCGGATATCACTCCTCACAACTAACTTATCAAAACGATCCCTGTACTCAGCGACAGACATAGATCCTTGCTAAAAGGGAAAATAGTTGCTCGAGGAAGGGACTCTGATATGACGGAGGCAAATACCTCTGACACAAAATATGCTTCATCTCCACCCAACTAGTGATGCATCATGAATGCTTTCTGTGTTTGTATTGACAAGTTGGGTATGAGAAATATAACATGCCCAACTTGAGGTGGGGTGTTAGAATGAAATTTAATATGTTGTATTTCCCCCCCTTATATATAAGGTGGGGCTCCTCTATTGAAATAAATCGATTATTATTTTCGTACTTTGACACCTATACATATATTTTATTGATATAACCAAGCGTTATGGAAATATATTGTTTGTATTTATGAGCACGAATATTTGTTGCTGCTGCTTTTTTGCTATGTATATGCACACTAGAATTCATGCAAATGTTTTTCTCTTTATGCATTCCATCACTTGCGGCATACTGCATTTAAGCAGGGAAGTCAACAAACTCTAAAATAAGATGTAACAGGTTTTGGATTTTGACAAATTTTTAAATGAATGAGTGATAAAAGAAGACAAATGAATAATGAAATGCTATTGTATAATTCTAAGTACATTATTTGCATGCACTGAACATATAAATAAGATCATTTAATAGATAGTAACATCCTCCCAGTATAACAGGGATCACATCATACATGGGTCTACATGGTGATTAGAGCTGTACATTTTGTGCGAATCGGCGATCCATGATTTTAAGTTAGTTTTTTTCTTCTGATGAACATGATAGCTCCTAAATCTATAAATAATGATAGATGGCTCGTTTAGAAAGCATCAAAACCTACAGTGGAACCCTCCTTTTTGTCACACGGTGCCGAAGCTGTAATTTAGGTGTGAAGCCTAGGAAAACTCACCCCTCCCCTTGCCCGGCCCCTCTCCTCCCCATTTTCTATTTTTGGCCATCACCACCCCATCACTAGCCAGCCACCACCTCTTGGCTAGGCACCCTCCTCTCTACCACCACCACCTCTGATCCTCCATAACTTCTATAACTACCTCTCCCCACTACCCATAACTGACCACTAACCTTCATAACTTCCCTCTCTTTCCCATAACCACCCACTCCCTCCTCAAAATTCTCAAATAAGTACTCACAAAACCACCTCCACTACCCAAAGAAACTGCCCCTCCTCGCCACCACTCTAATTCCACCAGTCCAAGGCAATTTCACTCCAATTCTGCTACCAATACCCGCAGCCCCCCTCCTGTAACTGCTTCAGCTGACCCCTCCTGCTGCAGAATTCCAGGGATTTGACAGTACAGAGTTCCCCAAATCCCCTCCCACCTGTTATTGTTTACATTCCTTCCCTCCTCCTCCAAGTAACTACCCGCCTCCCCCACTTCTCCGATACATGTCCAACCCCTCCCAGAACTCCCTCCATCAGCCACCCCATCCACACAAATCTCCTTTTTAGTATTTAGAGCCGTCTGGAAGCAATTCCAGGCACTGGAATTCAATCCAGTCACCTCACAGCCCTCCCACTCCCATCCCCCCTTCGGGACCTCCCTGAAATCCTCCTCCAAATACTTCCTTACAACCAGGAACTCCCCCACACCCAGCCGCCTCTAACCTCACTGCCGAGACCCTCCAGACCTGGATATATACCCTTCCGGCCATCTTTCTCCTCTTACAGCTTAGTTACAGCATCCACGCAGTAGGCGGCATCATCAAAGGCTCAGATTCAGCTCCTCCTACCTTTCCGAGCACTGTTCTCAACAATATACCCACTATCCCAAAGTCTCGTTATCGTTGACTTTGTTTGTGTTTGCAAAATTTTTAGTGTTGAACATTGTGATCGTTCTCAGTTTGTTGGAATATTGTGAATCTTTGTGACATGGTATCGCACGACTTGCCGTCTTGTTTGTTTATGCACTTACTTTTTTACACTCTTGCAAATGTACTATATTACTTGTTCCCTTATTAGAAACTCTACTTGAGTGTGACTATTACTTGTTCCCTTATTAGCATCCACGCAGCTGGAGTTTTTAGAATTAAGTAGGTACGATGGCTGGTGGAGAAGGGGAAGAAATGTTGGATTTCTTTAGCTGGCAAGAAGCGGCAGTGAGTATGATAAAAGTTGTAGTTAACTTGGAGAAGGGTTTTCAGTTACTTGGCATAGCAAGTTTGCCTAAATCCATGTTATAAAATGGCGTGTAGAAACTATTACAGTACTATCGTGATTGCAAAAAAGATATGATTGCCTAATTTTCCATATAAAAAGATCCAAATAAATGCAAATGACAGCTCAAGAAAGAAATGCCTTTAATCATTCCAGATTAACATAAACAGTGTTGGTTTGGTACCACATTAGGAAACTCATTGCCTAATGCTCTTTATGTAGATCTTAGGCGCTTCCACCTATGACCAATTCATTTTATGTTAGATGCTTATGTTCTAACATACATCTTGAGTACTAATTCTTTTCTGCATGAAGATAGGCGTATATTGATGTTGAAATTTGATAAGATGGCCTCTGTCAGAAAGATTACACCACAAGACCTTACTTTTTTTCTTCATATGCAATTTCATTAATTGTTTTAATATTGTGCATCCTTTGGACTAAGGATTTGTTTCAGTCAATTATATTTGCAATTATTAATAAATTTTATATGCTATTGTTGTAGGGTGCTTCTTCCATCACAGGCTTCTCAGAGATATCATCCACTGCTGATGTTGAGGGCCCCAAATCCTCTGATAGCAAGTTTTTTTCGGATGTTTGGAATATTGAGAAATTGTTTGTTACTGGTGTCCTTGATGAATTAACGGTTTGTTTTAACTGCAGCTATGAGGTAGCATTTCAAACTTATTTACTGCCAAAAGAATTTAATTAATGTTTCTACTGTTTAAAAACGACTCTGACTCTTTAGCAGAGCGATCTAAGTTTTGAAAAGGTGCTACTTGGCAAGGAGAACCAATTGTTCGAGTTCCGTGCATTAGGTGGACAGGTATCTCCAGAGCTATGTTTGGCTGTAATTATTGTTTAAGATTCTTATTTGTGCATTCTAAATTTTACTTGTCTATGAGCAGGTTGAGCTGTCAATCAAGGAAGATATAATTTATGTTGGCACCCTATTAAAATCACTCGAGATATTAGATCAATATCAATTTACTGGAGCTGTACCTAGATACCTTGCAAGATCTTTTATAAAGAATACAAACGATGCCATCTTGGACTATGGCCAATTAAATAAAGTGGACAGTGAAGATAAATTCTTTGAAGCATCAGATGAACTGGATGATGCGATTTTGCATCCTACAGCACAAACATGTAGTATAATCAATTATTTTACTACCCGGGCCTCCTCTCTATCCATAAGATCTTCCATGAAGCCGCCATGCTTCAGCCGTATTCCCTGTTTATTACCTGATGCTGATATTACTAGTAAACATTCAAGTTTGGAGATTACTGATACTATGGACAGTTTTGTGAAAGCTCAAATAGTCATATACAGTCAGGATTCTCCTCATTACCATAACTTAGATAATAGAGTAAGCATAATAATAATAATAATTATATTTTTGACTATTTAAATACTTAATATTGAGCTTTGCAAATTTTGATCGTCCAATCAGGTTGCTGTTACCCTTGCTACCTTATCTTTTTTTTGTCATCGACCAACCATTCTTGCAATATTGGGATTTGTTAACTCTGTCAATATTGCGGAAGAGGGCCATATCCCTGCTAGGAATGGTAGCGAATCTCCCAAGTCCGTTGGTAGCACTTCAAAGTTAGATTCAGTAGTTGTAGCCAGTAGTATCACACAGGAACCACTTGCTAAGGGTTTTCCTGGCAAAGGAAAAGCTAGAATCATATTCTACTTGTCGCTTAATATGGCCACGGCACAAATATTTTTGATGAACGAGGATGGGATCTCTCTTGCTACCTTATCACAAAGTAATTTGCTTGCTGATATCAAGGTTTGTTGAAATTTTCTAGCACGTAAAATTTCTCTCACCTTCAAGATTTGTTTGCTTTGAGTTTGATTTTGGTTTTCTTGATGCTCCTTAAGGTATTTTCATCTTCCTTTAGCATAAAAGCTGCTCTTGGAAATCTGAAAATAAGCGATGACACTCTCCCTGGGAGTCATTCATATTTTTGGATGTGCGATATGAGAAATCCTGGTGGAAGATCATTTGTTGAGGTACAGCTCAACTTTTCTTCTATATTTGTTTCCCTTCTTGCTATACCAACCTGTTAATGTTTTGCTTTGGCAAGTTTATTACTTGTTTCCAGTGAGCCTGTTCGATGTACTAGTAACTATTGTCTCAAAATCTGAAATATGCTTTCACAGATTTTCCAAATTGCAATATTTTTTTCATTCCACCGACAAACACTGAAGTCTGAATGATACTTGTAAATTGTTTTTGTTGAATTTATGTACAGCTCAATTTTTATCCTTTTTTTTTCATTTTATGGTTGTAGAGAGACATTTGGTTTCTCAACCTATCTTTCTTATTTAGGATTTTTATTATATTTCTAATTGTCATTGTATTGTTATTTTCATTTGTAAGAGGAGTGAGGATACTGCTACTAAATCAGTTGGTGACCATATCACGGTAGAGCCTATATCATCATATGTGATCATCTATTCTAGGGCACGTTGATGTGCGTCGGTTATCAATGAGTATTTTCATAATTGTCCAATTGTTGGGATTTATTCACAAAAGTTTCTCTTGTAAGTCTTTTTTGGCCATTCTTCCTCCTCCCATGCCTTCATCTCCTTTATGGTTTTAAGCTCCTCATCAAGAGCTCCCAGTAGGATCCCAGGGTCAAGACTTCGGCCTCTGCATCTTAAAAAATCTTTATAATCCTTTTACCAGGCACTAAGGCATATGTGTTATCATTAAGTACGATACTACCAGAGGTAGGAACAAGAGAAGTAATCTGACTGGAAGCCTTCATGTGATCAGATTCCCTCAAATCATTATTCTAAGTAGCACACATTGAAAGATTTGTAGGTTACTATGGTCGGTGGGAGACTTAAGGTTTTATTTGAGAGGACGTTGGGGAGTTTAGTTGCTGGGTTATGGGTGAGGACTATTGTTATGAATACGGAAGAGGGCGAAGGATGAGGAGACAAGGGCACGACGCATATGTCGACGTCGGGATCGAGGCAATGAGGACACACATCCTAACACGACGGCGCACGTTCACCAGTAGTGCGCATGGGCATAGCGCACCTGTTAACTTTATATTGTATTACCTCACATGTATTTCAGTTTGTGAGTTATGTACTGTTTACCCTTGCGTATTTCAGAACAAGGCACTATATAAGCCTATGTATGTCTCTCTTTTGGATTATCTTGGGAGTAAGATCATATTAGTAAGAGATCAGTAAGAGATCTAGGGCCTGATTCTAATCCTCTTTTCTTCTCCCTCCTCTTTTCCTCCCTCTCTTCCTTTCTTCTACCCAAGCCTTACATTTGGTCCGACCTGGTATCTTCAGGTCACGGTTTCAGCCACCTGAACTGATCTAGCAACCGATTCCGTCGCTCTTTCCCGCAGACGATCCAACAATTGCTTCCGTCATTCCTTCCACAGACGATCCCGCGCCGCATTCCACTCGGCCCCTCTTTTGGCATTCGACAGTGCCGTGTCGTCGCGCCTCGTCTCGACCCTCTTTTCATTCCCGCGACTACATCGATCTCTCCCGCCACTGAGTCGATCTAAGTCCCTCCCTACACATCTACGTCTAGACTACCCCCCGACCCCATCCCTGCCCGACACTGTAAATCTGCCTCCACCGGCAGTTTTTTTTATCTCCATAGCGTCGCTCCAAGCCCACGTGCATGTCTTCTCCCGCGTGCATGCCCCATCGGATCCGTTCTATGGCGCCCTCTGACACACCGACGCCTCAACCTCCTGTGAATTCGGCCATTTCCAACCGCTTTGAGATACTCACGAGGTGTCCACCGCCTTGCTCGAATCCCTCAAGCTGCGGATGAAGGCTAAGTTTGGCTCCCTCCTCGCCGACCGAGTGAGTTGCTCCTCGACCTCCAACATAGAGCCCCTATCGCTTCTCTGTGTGCATCCGGACCTTCCACAAGATCCCATTCCGCCGCCGCCGGACATCCCTCCAGCTCCCAGTTCGTTCGACGTTTCCTCATTCACCATTGGCGTGGAGGAACCCGAGATCACCAGAGAACCTAGGTCTTGAGGAGATCCCGCCATTGGAGGAGCTTCAGAGCTCGATAGATGAACCGAGCCCGTGGAATCGAAGTGCTTCTCCTTTCTGTCATTCTCCACCAAGCCATTCAAGGATTCATGGCACCTCGAAGGACTTCAAGAGTAACGATTCCTTTCGGTCTTAGGATCGCTTATACGTTTCATACTTTTGATTTCTTGCTTTGGGTGAGTTCCCCTCTCACTAATTAGTGGAGGAACGATCACATTTGGTTCGCTAGAACCCCGGGGCATGGGATTGCATCCTCGACATGCTTTGCATTAGTGTTCTGACGCTTAATTCCGAATTAGACATGGTGTGTGAATCCTATTCGTGGCCGTAGGGTCGAATCAGTGATGTTGGTTGACGTTTTGAATTTAGGTTTTTGGCCTAGCTTGCGTTATTGGAGAATATTCCGATTAATCGTTATAATGGGTGTGGGAACACGATTTAGGGGTGGTTGTGACACCCGTCGTGTAGTCCCATGATTATGGCCGTTAAGGAGACAAGGTTCCTTCTTTACGGTGCGTAGATGGCTAGATGATTATTACAATTCACGTAGGACGTGTATGCTATGGTTGAATAATATAATAGCCATTTGAGCTTGGCGTGCATGTTACGAAATTGGACGGGGAGATGACCCTAAACCTTCTGTCACAAAACTCATCGTGGAGTTGGACCTAGACCTCTTATCATTAAATTGGACTTGGAAATGGACCTAGACCTCTTGTCGCGAAGCTTGGCATGGAGATGAACCTAGACCTCTTATCGAGTATGTATCTTGTGTGCACGCCATAAGAGCGTGTGATTGTGCGGTCATGAGCACCCACAATCCTCTTGATGGTATGTGAATGAACTGCTAGATTCATACGATGATGTGTTAGAGGTTGCGATAAGTCTTCATACGATCCCAACCATTATTCATGATGCCTTCTAGGCTCACTTACTCTACTTGCTCAACCTAGACAATGTTTGATACATGAGCCTTCATATGTTTTGAATAGCTGCTATTATACCCGCTAGGTTGGCTGGGGAGGAGTTTGTACGCAGTTTTTGGTCAGCTCATAGCTGACACTTGTTTACTCGCATGCGTACTTGGTTGCAGGGAAAGGATCGAATGCAAGTGCTCGCTAGTGCCTTAAAGCAAAAGCCAAAGCTAAGAAGTGTAGTCATATGAAGTATTAGTTTATGTTCTCTTTTGTGTGATTCCGGCCTGCATGCCGAAGTGGATTTTGTATGGATACATTTGAATGATATATTGTAACGACAATAAAGCCACGTAGCTTATGCGTGGTTAGATATATTGATAATACCGCTATGTTACCATCTTTAATATTTAGCTTATGTGTGTGTGCACCGGACCCATAATATACGAGAAATATAGGTGGGTATTACACATTGGGCATGGTGGACCTCTTCACTATACCTGTCTAGTTTTAGTTGGATTCCCTCGGGTTTATGCATGAAATATGTTTGGTGAATAAGCCAACCCTTTATCTGGTGTTAGAAATCGAGTGCATATATATCTGTTGATGACTTCCTCTCCATTGAAGTGACAATCTGCTTCTATATGCTTCTTTATTTCATAGAATGTGAGATTTTTAAATATATAGATGATAACCTTATTATCACAAAACATCAGTAGATGGTAGTTGAAAGTTTCACAAAAATCATTTAGGAGTGTCCTCAACCGCTTTAAGCGCACAAGCAGTTTTAGTCATGCTTTTGTACTCACCTTCAGCACTTGACTTGGACACCAACACTTGTTTTTTGCTTTTCCGGGAAACGAGATTTCCTCCTACATATGTGCGCAGTATCCTGAAGCAGATTTTCTGCCTCCCTTAACATCTGCATAGCTTGCGTTTGAATAGACTTCAATGCATAGGTGACCATGTTTTCTAAACAGAAGTCCTCTGTCGGGAGATCCTTTAATATATTCCATTAACTTTAATGAAGCTTCAAGAATATACTCTATGGTAACATGCATAAATCTACCGACTTTTCCCACAACAAAATAAATATCAGGTATGGTTATAATGAGATAAATGACTTTACCAACCAAATACCTGCAATGAATAATATCTTAAAGTGGAGGAGATGTCTCATTCTGGAGTTTGTCAATGCCTATAGGCATTGGATTTCAATAGGCTTATTATCACGAAGATCTATTTCTTCAAGTAGATCCATGACATACTTGGTCTGGAAAAGAACCATGTCTTTATTCCGTCTAACAATGGTAATCTCCAAAACATATCAGGGACTGCACATATCTTTAGTCTCAAATTGTGTTCAAAGATGTTCTTTTGTTGATTCTATTCTAGATGAAACATCACCGGTGAGAAGAATGTCATCTACATATACAACAAGAATAACCAGACTCTTGTCAATTTTTCGGATGAAGATAGAAGGATCTGCATTGCTTCTGTGAAAACCAACTGTAGAAGTGACATGGTTGAACTTGTCAACTTACACACTAAGGCTTGATTTGAGGCAATGTATAATCTTTTGCAGCTTGCATACCTGAGACTCCTCCAAGCAGCATAGCTCGTAGGTTGCTCCAGATAAACTATTTCGTGCAACTCGCCACACAGATTATCATTTTCTCCACTTAAGCATTTTTTAATCGCTTTTGCCCGTATTAGTACTAAGTACTCGAAGGTACTCTTCAGTCTCTTAGTTGATTATATGAATGTTTAAATTAGGAGATAACATTTATTTTCATTTAGGTTTAAATTATCATTTAACTAGGTATTGAAAAATGGTTTAATTGTTCATAAACATCGAAGATCATTTTAAAAATTTCAAGCCGGTCTTCTTACCTAAAATTGCCCTACCTAATCATTTAAAAGGCAAGCATGTATAAACGATCAAAATATGGTATTAGTTCAAATGTAGAGAAGTGCGCAATATAGGTTCGATGATGCATGCATCCTACCCAATATAGGGATGTTACCCTACATCCTCTTATAGGATCAAATAAGGGTATGGCTACCTATCGAAATATTTTCTGGTATTATGTAAATTCTTCTCCCTCTATCCAGAACTTTGACTTAGATTTTTTCTTTGACTACCTCTGGTGGCATTGGGTATATCTGATAAATTTTTATTGCATTTGCTAATTCTTGATGTGTTTGCTTGGCTAATTGCTCTAGATCTCTAATTATTTATTTCTGTTTTTCTAATTTTTTTCTCTGCTTGACTAAGGGTTGCTTTTAGCATTTGAAGTTCACTAGTAGAATTAGGTCATAGATTTACATTACTACTACTTGCTTTGGTCGGAAGCCCATGTGGTTGGCAATTCAGAAAAGCAAAGTGGCCTGGTACGCATTCAATAATATCATTAAAGTTTTTCATCCTTTTGCAAATCTATAAATTGTCTAGGAAACACTGTTGTTGCTGGGTGACTACATGGTTATTTCTGAAGCTTATACTGCTGTCTGCTGGATAGATCTGCAGGAGGACGGGCCAAACTGAAAATATGTTAGTTGTTGATATGACTCGACTTATATAAATCGAAATCAAATACATAAAGTTATATTGAAATATGCGCATCATAACTGGCGACAGATAGTGAGGGCTAATAACATCCCATCGCTTGAAATCGTTCTTGCTTTCAAGGCTGGTCTTAGCCCGTTCGGTGTGATCCTCGGGTTACTTAACTTCGCCTTAGAACAATTTCTTCTAGCGGAAGGTCAGAGCGGATGTGTCATTGGGACGAGAGCTAATGTCGTAGTGACAAATGTCATGGCCGATCAGACTGCTGTGAGAGGGGATCCGAGGAGTAGAGCGGCTTGGTATCCCCAGGATGATGATCGTCTGGCGATTGCGTACGATCGAGGTGGACTACTGGTCCTGTGCAACAGGGACCACGATGGTCGTACGTGGTGGAGCCAGTAGGGTAGCACTCACAAATGCATCATGGCTCAGAGCCGACAGAGGCTGTGATTGGAGTGGAAAGTGCTGGATGGAGGGGGTTGGCAGAATGAACGGCACGGGGGCTCAAAGCCAATGTGATCCGCGGCGGGAAAAGTGACGGTTGTGCCTGGAGGAGTCTCATTGGAGTCGGCGATGGCATTAGTTGCGGCGGGCTTCGTGGCTACGCGGCGGGCTTCGTGGCTACGCGGCGGGCTTCGTGGCTACGTAGAGATCGAATGAGGAGAGACCAGATTCACAATAGTTGATGAGTTGGGGATTGCAGCAAGGGCGCCCTGGTGTTGGGCTTGTTCTTCTTGGTGTATGGCTTTAGCGGTGGCATGGGACTCCATAAGAATGCGCATCTGATCCTGAAGTTTAATCATTGGCAGTGAAATCACCCATGTCGAAGTAATTAATACTTAATTAATCAATTAATTGATTAAGCAATTAATGAGTTTGTATGTAGGCGGCTAAAAGGACGGCTTAGGTCTCTAGAATAATTAAGTCGCGGGGTGGGTCGTGCTCGACGAAAAGGTGCGGGGTTTGATACCGTAATTGGGAGAGGAAGTCGTTCGCTCAGCTCGATATTTTTCAAGAGAGGGGCTCGATGCTTTCAGGAGATCGAAGACGTGTGAGCGTTCCCTGAGGGCATCGACAGGGAGATGCATTCGCTGGGAATAAGTCAGCACACTGACGAGGATTCGAGAGAAGTCCGGCAGACGTGCGACACAGGGGTCTCGATGTCGTGCGTTGTCGATGGCTCGGTGAGTCGATGCCGAAGTTGGTCGATGAGGATATTGACGGGGGTTGCGCCGCTTCTCCCGCCCTGGAAGCGGGCGAGGGCAGCGCACTGTGTGTTGGAGGACGTCGATAGCTGGAATATGAGATCTACAAAAAACCCATGCAAGTACAGGGCTGGAGGGAGGTCAGAATTGAGGTTGGCTTCGTCGTTGTGTATAGAACGTAGATGTGTCGGAGGCGGGGTGGACCGTCGAGGAAGACGTTGCTGAAGATGACAACGTCAACAAAAATGTAATGCTTCGACAATGGTCTTTGTTGAAGTGGGGTGGAGGAATGTGGTGTCGGAGGAAACCTGACTTTGATATCAAGTTGTTACAGACCTGTCGTAGATCGTCGGTAGAGTTATCGGAGGATGGCTGGAGGCAGGGATGATGGAGGTGGATGATACTATGTAGCCGAAACCTCGATTTCTTAGGCGGGATGTGCGCGGGAGGAGAGCGCTACCATAATCTCTTCAAGGGGAAAGGGAATAAACTTCATTACTTCATTGATATCTTACATGACTCCAAGGGTCCCTATATATAGGACTTACAATTGCATGCGTAAATAAACCCAATGTAAAAGAGATGCACGAAATATGAAATATTAAGACTGTAATAACTCGTAACTATGACTTAACTTATACAGCTCGAAATCAAATTCATAGAGCCGTAATGAATGTGTAACATAACCGATGACGTATAGTGGGGATCCATAACACCCTTCCCCTATCTTCGACCTGCGCTAGGAGACTTGCCAAACCCGTGGTGGAGAGTTGTCGCCCTGCTTTCCCGTGACACTGACCTAAACCTGCGGTTGCAGAGAACATGGAGATGAATTGCAGGCTCTTGGGGTGTCTCTTCCCAAATGGGAAGACTTTGCTGGAAAGGAGGATAAGTATTCGAAGAGGAGCAAGGCGCGAAGCGGAAATGTGGAGAAAATGACTCTCCCGAATACGAAAAAGGCTTATGATACCAATTTGTTACGGTCTAAACTGTAACACGTCGGTAGCTTGCGTGGGAGTTGCTGGAGGTACCTTGTGTGGTGGAGATGTTGGAGGTACAGTGTAGTCATCTAAGGGGAGCCGGACTCAACCTAAGAAATGCGACGAGGGAGCCAAGTTCAACCTCACAATGCCCTATATGCGGGGACCGGTTATTGTTAGGGAGGGTGGGAGAGAAGATGGAATTAATGAGAGGAAAGGAAGATTTACTTTTGCTTCCTATTCCATTAATTAGACTTACAAGGACCACACATCTGGACTAATTACTAAAATACCCTATATTAACCTCAAAACAACGACACTGACATGATACTTAAAACACATACACAAAATAACGATCCTGTGGAGCCATAACGAGTTGTTTGCCTATTTATTTTTTTCTCGTTTAATGCTATTTATTTAGTGAGATAGCCTGAGCTTGTAACTGTTAGCTTGGAGTGTTCTTCTACACCTGTATCTGTGTTTGCTCCCTTCTGGGAAGTCAGTTATATTGTATAATATTTCTTGCAGTTTATCGAATCATTATATCTGGGTTGATATTTTGTCATGTCTGATTCTTATGACTGACAAGTTTATATGTGCAGCTTGATTTCAGTTCCTATGATGAAGAGGATGAAGACTATAGTGGTTTTGACTATAGCCTTACTGGGCAGCTTTCAGAAGTTAGGGTAGTGTACTTGAATCGCTTTTTGCAGGAGGTAAGCTTCTTATATGCTATGCGTGCCTGCTTTTTCTAGGCAACCAAGTGCTCAAAATACTTAATTTTCAGGTTTTAAGTTACTTCATGGGTAAATACTTAATTTTCAGGTTTTAAGTTACTTCATGGGTCTTGTGCCGAGAGATTCTGAAAATTTTGTTAAGCTGATAGATTATGCAACTAATTCAGAGAAGAGTGTCCCAACAAGTGAAATAGCAGGATCACCTGCCATAAAGTTGGATCTTTCACTAACTAGGCCTATAATTCTGATGCCCAGGAGTACAGATAGTGATGAGTAAGCTGCCTCTTGACATGATTTTTTCCTAATAGAAATATTTTTTATTAAATGACGCTTGTAGGTGATGGATTAATTTAACTATTTAATCCAGCTATTTAAAACTGGATGCGCTTCACATTACAGTTCAGAATACATTTCAATGGCTTGGTGGTGATAAGAATGATATGAATGCTGTACATCTAGACATTATGACTATCACGGTAAGCTTTATATATTATAGCCATTAAGTGCAGTTCATTGCAAAATTTAAGTTTATCCAGAAGCTACACATACATATGGAGAATTGAATTCCTTGTAACTAATAAGCCTTGTATTTGGTGCTTTCTAGACATTTGATTGTGTTTCTTTTATTTAAAATATGCGTCCTAACTTTAACCTTCTCTTGAACCTTGATATTACTCCTTTGGTTCATTAGATCCAGTTTAACACATGTAATAAAACAGTAGTTAAGAAGCCAATAGACAGATATGTAATGGTTGCTTATCGCTTTAACATGAGTTTTCATTTGTCTCAGTTTCTGATCTTGTAGTAATATGGGTGACATGAAGTGAAGCCTAGGTAATCTTTAGCTTCATTAGTGATAATGAGCTGGTTAGGATTAATAATTAATGAGATAATGCTAGCTATGTTCGAAACTTGGAAATAGTGCATGCTAATAACTTGAAAGCAATGCTGTAAATATCGGATGTTTGCTATATGTTAGATTGAATTTTGAAATGTCAGATGATATTTTTAAATATCGAATTTTCATATCTCGTAACTAATATAGACTTATATATATATTTACTAGTATATAAATAGTGACTCATGTATTTCTCAAATGAAAGGGAAAGATAATCCAAAATAAAGTATAAATAACACACTACATGTTGATATAGTGAAGGTTAAACACGCTAAAGAGAAAGTATTGAGAGTCAATTGATTATATGGGATATAATAATTGAGAACGTGAATAGGACTGTATGCACTTGCCTAGAAAAGAGGAGATATGTATCCACATTTTTTGATGTACTTGTGTATCGTTGGAACAAAAATAACACACTGCTTCATTTGTTTGGCCCATTCTTTAAATTTAAGGTAAATACCTTAATATTGTTTTTCTTAGTTATGAATTTATACATTCATGATTTTCTGTTATTCAATCCATAAATGATCATTCATCAAGTAGATGTTAAAACACTTTCTTACATAGAGACTTAGATGAAGAGATTTATACGACGCAATCCAAACGGTTTGACGTTAAGGGCCAAGAACATATGGCTTGCAAACTTATTAAGTCTCTTTATGTACTTAAACAAGCTCCGAAACAATGATATCAAAAGTTGATTTCGTTTTATTATCTCTTGGTTTCGTTGCTAACAAATATGATAAATGTCTCTATGCAAAATTAAATGAAAGCGACATTGTTTTTCTTCGCCTTTATGGAGATGACACCATTTTCCTTTTTCTTTAATCTGGAATTTAAATGTTACCAATGTGGTTTTTTTAATAATGTGATCCCTTTAACATTTTGTTATTCACAATGTTTTTAGGGATATAATAGTTATTTATTGTTAAGTTGATGGTTCAGATTTTGTAGCATTTCAATAGATATAAGGATCAACATTCTGCTTTGGCTTGATGCAGTCTATGTAGTAAGCAGGAGCTGATTCGGTCAGAAGTTATACATCCAGATATATATAGCAGGAGTCCCAAAGGAAGCTGTTATGGGCGTCGCGTCTCATTATTATCGAGTCTTACTATGTATTTGTTATCGGGTCTTATTAGATCGTGTCATATCATTTTCTATTATATCTTTATGTCGCGTCGTGTCCAAAGTGTCATATTTATGATAAGGCCCTCATGTAGCCTATATAAAGGCATAAGGTATGCGGAATGAGTAAGCACGAAAGAAGTTACAATTCCTTGTTCCCTTGTGCGAAATTTCGGAACCTCTCTCCTCTAACGTGCAAACCCAGCTTAGGCAGCCGTGGTTACGACTCCATTGTATCTCCCGCCATCATCATATCAGCCTCCGGTCACTCCTCCGAGTAGGCACATAACAACTTGGTATCAAAGATATGAGATTCTCCTCTTCCTCGCCACTATCGCAAACTCCTACGTCTTCGTCCTCAATAGCTGTAGCATGCCCCTCCATCTGCGACACCGTTCCACGCCGGTCTTTCCGCTTCTTGCTTCATCGAGCCGCGAGTTTTCTTCCATCGCACGGCTTCCGGGTTGCACACGCCGCAGCAACCCGCACAGTTTCGAAGACCTGCGTCAACACCCCCCCCAACGTCCTCCGTCGACGTGAAGGATCCTTCTCTTCCTCACCTCCGCTTGGCTTGAATCCCCGACTTCCATAACCTCAGCCAACCGTCTCCCTCGACAACTCCCTTCGAAGCCTTATCAGCGACGCCTGCGTCTTCGTTTCCATCCAGCGAGATCGACGTAGACCTTGTCTCCCTCGACACGTTTTCCGACCCACGCCACCGTTAGAGCAGCCCACGCTTCTATTCCATGAAGTCCAGGGTTGTCGTTTTCTCCAGAACTTGAACTCAGCGCCCGCCAATTTCATTTGTCGCAGATTCTCCAGCCGCGCATGTCTGCTACTTTGTTCCATTGATCCTATGCCCTTCCCACTTGTGAAATTGTGCGCACCCCATAAGTCGGCCGACCATTATATTAATTTATTGATATATATATTCAATTGATTACTGTGCTCAGTAATTAATTAATTAATTATATTCTATCCTCACAATGATATATACGACAACCCCACCTTACTATGTGGAGACTGCACGACTCGTTCACGAGACACATCATCTCGGCGCTCCCATCATCACCCTACTCGCCGACATGATCGCTGCCCACAAAACTTAACAATTATTCTTCATTCCGCCGCTGCCACCTAGCCCACGTTGTCGTCACCTCGCCGACTCTTTTTCCAGCCTCTGCTCGGCCGACCACCTCCACGACCCTCCTACGGCCACCTACTCCGCCAGCCCCTCCAGATCCATTTCTTCAGCCGACCAACCCTAAGTCAGCGCCGCCATTCTTGATCGCTGCCACTCTTTATCCGCCCACGCTACCGCCTCCTTAGACCGTCTGCAGCCGCCTTAGACCGTCTGCAACCGCCAGACACCCTCATTCCGTCGTCCATTGTCATCTTACCTGCCATCATGGACGTCCGACCGCTCGATGCAACCTTCATTGCCGCAACGTGATACCAGGAATTGTCCCGGCAGGAAATATGAGAGCAAGATGATCAAGCAATGCAAGCCTCGTTCGAGCTTGAGGACAAGCTCAATTTGAAGGACATAGGAGATGTTATGGGCGTCATGCCCCATTATTATCAAGTCTTACTATGTATTTAGTATTGATCCTTATTAGATTGTGTGGTATAATTATTATATTATGTCTTTATGTCGCGTCGTGTCCAAGTTGTCATATTTACGATAAGTCCCTCTTGTAGCATATGTAAACGGCATAAGGTATGTGGAATGAGCAAGCAAGAAAGAAGTTCTAATTCCTTGTTCCGTTGTGTGAGATTTCGGATGCTCTCTCCTCTAACGAGCAAACCCCGCTTAGGCATCCGCAGTTATGGCTCCATTATATCTCCCTCCACCTTTATCTCCGCCTCCGGTCACTCCTCCAAGTAGACACATAACAGAAGCCACTGCCTTTTTTTGTTATTGCATGTTAGACCTAAGCAATTGTCTCTTCCATGGATATTAACATCCTTATTTTTGTGCATTGGCATCTATGTTTTGCCATTGCCTTTTAGTTTTCTTGTTATTTTACTTTTCTTATTCTTTCTCTGGTACAAATGTACTTTCCACTGTCATTACTGTTTGAATGTTTCTAAATTTAATGTCAGGTTGAAGATATTAATTTGACTGTTGGCACTGGTATAACATGTGGTGAAAGCATCATACAGAATGTTAGTGGGCTCTCGGTCATTATTCAAAGGTCGCTCCGTGATTTGTCTCGTCAAATTCCAGTAACAGAAGCAACTATTCAAGTAATCAAGATGCTTCCTTGACTGTTTATCATAATTGTTTCTGCATTATATAGCAAAAGTTCGTTCATATTTTTGGGAGTGTCACATGCTTTTGTTGGTAATCCCGTTGTTAATCTTTTTGTATTAATTTTCATACAGATAGAAATCTTAAAAGCAGCATTATCCAATAAAGAATATGAAATAATTACAGAATGCGCATCATCTAATATCTCTGAGACCCCATCCATTGTTCCTCCTTTAGAGAAGGCAATCGGAACTTCCGAGAAATATATAGAAAATCCTGTTTCAACTATTCCAACTGTAATGGTTTCTGAGCCTGTTGAGAGTGAAAGATGGATAACAATAAAAGTCTCTGTCTTCTTGGATTTTGTTGAGCTTTCTCTGCATTCAGGAACGATGAGAGATTCACCTCTAGCTAGTGTACAGGTATCAACTTTCTTGTATTTCAGTTTGTAATTTTGTTATTTTTGGTCATGATTGTTGTCATGCTATTAATATAATGTGCAGGCGACTGAAGCTACCTTGTATGTTAATTATGGTGATTAGTTATTTATTTCAATTTCATCTCATTTATCATGCTGCTATAGTAATTGAACAAGAGAATCTGTCAAAAATCACTTACTGCTTCACCTCATTTATGCTTCTGCAGCCTCCTTGTAGAAGTAATCATTGTTATTTCTAAAGCAAATTGTTTTGCTTTTGAAATAAAACTTGTGCATTTGTTAGGTTAATCAGGCTTCTGGTTTATTCCACTGTGCTCTACTTGCTTCTTAATAGTTTGCTAGCATTCGTTTTAGAAACACCCATTTTCTCTCTGGTGGTGGCTCACAATAGTTTTTGTGGAGAATGAACTCTTGACACATTCGTTTTAGAAACATCTTGTAACATAAAAGTTCAATTATTAGATTCTTATTACCTTGGTAGGAGCTCGCAATAGTTTTTGTGGAGAATGAACTCTTGACACATGGTAGCATTTGTTTATTGCAGGCCAGAGAAGCTTGGCTTCTTTACAAGTCTAACTCATCCAGTGAGGGATTTTTATTTGCAACAATAAAGGATTTCTTGCTGATTGATGCTCGAGAAGGAATCAAAGATGAATTCCGGCTTGCAATAGGAAAATCCTGGAGCACAGACAGTACATTGTTTGATGTCGATGGTGATGATTTTTCAAAATCTACCCATTATGTGGAGAAAAACAATGGTGATGATCTTGGAGATAAACCAATTCCTCCAATGCTAATACTCGATGCAACAACTAGGGACTCTTCGACAAATATATCCTTGTGTGTACAGAGGCCGAAGTTGCTTGTGGCCCTTGATTTTCTGTTGGCCATTGCAGAGTTCTTTGTCCCATCACTCCACAGCGTGTTATCAGATGATGAAGAAAGTGCCCCTCTACCTTTAGCCATCATCCTTGATCAACAAATTTATGTACAACCCAGCTCCGTATTCTCACTATCACCACAGAAACCTTTAATTGTCGATGATGAAAAGTTTGAAAATTTCATATATGATGGAAAAGGAGGAAAACTATTTTTGAAGGATAGGGATGGGAGAAATATCTCCGATATTACCTCAGAAATTGTCATACATGTGGGGAACCGAAAGAGGTTACAATTTAAAAACGTCACCATTGTGGTATCATTCTGACTGGAAATATATATTTTCATGTTTTTCATAATACTAGATTTCCATAATTATTACGTAAGGCGTATCCTACTGCAGAATGGACATTGCTTGGATTCTTGTGTTTTCCTTGGTTCAAATAGCAGCTATTCAGTTTCTGAAGAAGATAACGTCTTCTTGGAGGTAGAGGAAGAAGTTCTTTCCTTGGTTACTCAAGAGGATAGAAAGGACGCTATCGTGACACGTTCCACTGCTGCTGGATCAACTGAGTTTGTTGTTGAGTTGCAGGTGACAGAAAGAATTTTCTAACTGATCCTTTCACTTTGTATCTTGCTTCTTATATGTTTAGTATATATGTCACATGCCCACGATATTATCATTATACTAATCGCTTAGAATAATATACTTCCTTTGTTGAGCTATCATTTGTCTTTCTATTATTTATATGCATCTAATACTCCTAGTCATTATGTCCGGCATGATGAAATTACAGGGATTCGAGGCTAGGATATGTATAGTCCTGATCTTGACAGATAAGTAATTTACAATCATGTTACAACACATTATGGTCAGTTCAAACTATCAATAACTCTTATTGTGTGTCTTCCTACATCATTAAGTGATTACTAATTTTTATGAAAATCTTTATAAGTAAAAACTTTTGATTCATTAAAAACTCCAAATTCAAAAATGAGATAATATTCAAGATAAAAAGTGAGACAAGATTTTATTACGTTAAAAATGATTACAAAATTTTGATCTTCATAACACTAAAGATCAATGCGATGAATAGAAAATCTCTTTTTGTTTTATACCGACCGCACCCCGAACCGGTTAGTCTTAGCCTATCTCTCCCTAGATAGGCCTCAAGCCGCCCCTAGACCTAAACCTCATTCTTGTCGCCTAACACACGAGACGAATTTCCCCCTGATCCATACAAAGACAGTCGCCAACACAAGGGCGAATTCCTCTACGCTCAACAAAAATGTCACTAAAAGCAAAAAAGAAAATACAAGGGAGGACAATTAAAATAATCTGAAATGAAAAACTCCCTAGAGAACTTCTGAAGGCGAGGACGAAGGAACGCTCATGATTGGCGTTGTAGATGCGTTCGTTCTTCGTGTTGGATAAGCTTTGATCTCATTCGCCTTCAAAATCTCTTTCGGATGTTGCACGGAGCTCTTCGATCTCTTCTGGGCGTCAGGCACAAAGGCTCCCTCAGAATAATTTGTTTTCGCGTGCGGGAGACGAGACGAAATGCTTTTAAAACATAGTTATGTCTTGTAATGCCCCGGTCTACTGTGGATGCGCTACAGGTCTGGAGACGAGTGACCTTAACCCATCTCCACGCATCTGATTGACCGTAGCCACTAATTCCAACGATGGGTTGTCAAGACTGGGGCTTGAACCCCAGACCTCCTAGATAAGGGAGCTTTAAACTCGTCCTGATCACCAATTGAGCTGCAGCCACAGTAGGTCCTGTAAAATAAGAACCAGTAAGCTGGTTCTTATTTCATTTTTCTGGTCCAAGATATGGAGCTAAAGGCGATAGTCGGTGATAACCCTAGGTGAGCTCGATTTCTCCTTCATAGACCTTTTTTTTGCTTAGATCAAGTGCATTTTGAGATTTTATTCGATTTCTAGCGTCGGATTAGTGATCTGGCCTTGTTATTTTCAAACTTTTGGTATAAAAACTTGATTGTTATGAATATTTTTGATGAGTAAAGTAAGAGTAGATTTTAAGAGCATGAGATGTAGGATGTTTAATTGTACTTCTCTCATGGTATTGCAAGCCATAATCAGTGATAGTCATTGTTGGAATGTGAAGGATTCGAATAGGTTCCCGTCGGCTATCGCGGTGTGATAGTGTATAGTTTTTAATGTTTTTTGCTTTGTGCGTCTTCTGGTGCACTGTGGTCATATAATTTGAAGATTGATTTCTTGTTTAATGCTTTTCTTATAGATTATGGCTGAACCAAGTACTCGTCGTCGTAAGGCATTTGATCAGTCACACCCGGGGATTTAGAATGCTACAGTCAGTGAGACCTACAATATTTGGTTCAACATGGAGAATATTCCACACATTTACGCGTACTTTGTAGCAGGAGGATTGCTAACTCTATTGAGTGATGTAGAACTCTTTTCTTCTATATTGGTACGATCCTTGTACAACAACATGGAGGAACCCTCAAAGGAAGATTCACATGCTCCAGTCATTTCTACTATCCAGGACATCCAAGTCGTAATATGACATGATGATCTGAGAAACCTTTTTGGTCTTGTGGAGCAGGGCAATATGTTAGATGTGGTGGAAAAATATCGTACTTTTAGGGACTGGTCTTCAGTGAACAGGGTACTACACCGCATAGATGACCCAAGAGACCTAATTCCCACAGTGTCTACATTGTGCCCTGATGCCCGCACTATTCAAGACATTCGTCGTCATTTTATTTTGTTCAAGGCGGGCGGCACGAAGACGATTACGCCAAACTTAGTCTTGTCACCTATCATATCTTTTAGCATAAACCATTTGATGTTGTAGACCTCCTCCTATCTCTGATGTGCTATACATACAAGTTGAAAGACATCTCTCAATAGTGTATCAACACTCTTCCTCTGAGATGGATCATTCAGAGAGTCTTGTCGCTAAGTATCCTCAGTTAGCTGAGGTGGACTATTTTATTTATTGCCATCTGATGCCATTTATTCCTGAGGTGTACCCTACGGATGCTAGACACGGGTCTACTTCTCCTCCAGTAGCTGAACCCCGTCTTCGTCGTGCCCACACATTGAGGGAGACACACGTGGATTTGGAGCAGCTGGTTCGCTCTCAGGGGGAGGCAATTGAAAGAATTGACAGAAAGCATGATAGGGCACTCAAGAAGATGAGTGTAATGAAGAAGATGATGCGTTTTATGATGCGGCGTATGAGCATGGTACCTACGACGCCCGAAGAGATGGAGTGAAGAGACTCTGATGACGAGTCGACGCGTGCATATACTCGGTCGTGAACGTGGGGAGAGCAGTGGAAGGGATTGAGCAGGATATAAACAATTTTCCATTATCTTGTTTTTATTTTTGTGATGTAACCGAACTTTATTTAGATAGACTTTGATGTTTCTGGCTACTATCACCCCGCGGTAATGGCCATAGCTTTATCTTTCAATACTTGATGCATTTCTCTCTAGCGTAGTGTCTTTTAACTTGTTATTCTAGTTAGTTGTTTTACTCCTTCACTGTTAATGCATTCCATCTAATTTTTGTTGAATGTGTGTGGCAAAATTGGTTTTGTATGCTTGAATGCTTATTCATACTGAACGCGTTATGTGGAATAAGTAAATCAACATTGAAATTTACATGAAGCAGATTGCTTGGTTGTTCATTCAGTTTTATGTCTACTTCATGTCCTCCCAAGATTACTATTGAATTAGTGATTTTGGTAGCCAAACCGGACCTAAGGTGATGGTCCCTTTCGGTACCCAAATGCAATGATGTGATCTATTTTGAGATGGTGATGCATGTACCTTCATGAGTGGTGTGGTTTGATTTAATTTTAGGTCATCACTCATATCTTGGTTGGACATAGTTTTTTTTTTCAATTTTCATTGTTGTTTTTTCTTGATGAAAAAGTAGAGTAATAGTGAGTTTTAGAAAACCATGTGATAGGCTTTTTATACATTGTCAATTTTTCATATCCAACGCCTCTTTAGATGTAGCGAGTGGTCGCGACTTAATATTTTGAGAGTTTATGTTTATGAATTTTGTATGTGATTTAATCTTAAAATCTAACTCGTTGTTTCTCAATTTAAATACATTTTTGCTGTGTTGTAAGAGAGTTATATTTTTTAATGTGGTTGCAATAGATTTGATATGTTCTTCATAATAAGTTTTTATTTTTTCAAAAGTTGCATCCATTTCAGTTATTTCATTTTAGAATATCACACTTAGAACATTCACTTTTAAGAGACAAATTTTCTATGCATATTTTTTGTTCTCTTTGCCTAGTGTGTCAATTTTTCCACGTGCTTCTTGTAAGGCAGTAAACATAGAGTCGAGATCCTTGATTTAGCAGGATGTGGCATCATCACTTTCTTCCTTGTTGTGCTTGATAGACAATCCTCTGAGCATGATTTATCTTGGATTTCTTCGCTTGTATCCATGCAAATTTGGTTTGGCCCAGAATTTTGTATTTGTTCAACATCTGCAGAGGGAAGACTGTAAATTTCCTCAAGAAATCTCCCAATTTTGTACGCTGTAGAAAATGAATAAATTAATTCACACGGAGGTTTAATTATGGTGATATTCCAAACATCTATGCTTACAGTTATAAGAAATCTTTTCATTGACACCTTCCAAGCTTCATAGTTTACTCCGGTGAATAATGGTGGTTAAACCATTCTTCTCCTCTATTTGATGTGAGATCATGATGCACCATTTCTCCAGGTGGTTAAATCTCTTTGGAGAAACCTGCTCTGATACCACTTGTTGGATTGTGACGCACCCTTAGAGGGGGTGAATAAGGGATTATTAATTTTTATGAAAATCTTTATAAGTTAAAAACTTTTGATTCATAAAAAAATCCAAATTCAGAAATGAGATAATATTCAAGATAAAAAGAGAGACACGATTTTATTACATTAAAAATGATTACACAATTTTAATCTTCATAACGCTAAAGATCACGGCGATGAATAGAAAATCTCTTTTTATTTTCTATACCGACTCGCACCCCGAACCGGTTGGCATTAGCCTATCTCTCCCCAGATTGGCCTCAAGCCACCCCTAGATCTAAACTCAGTTTAGTCGCCTAACACACTAGGCAAATTTCCTCCTAAGCCGTATAAAGACCTAGTCGCCAACACAAGGACGAATTCATCTACGCTCAACAAAAATGTCACCACCAGAAAATACAAGAGCGAACAATAAAAATATTTTGAAATGAAAAACTCCCTAGAGAACTTCTGACGGTGAGGACGAAGGAACGCTTGTGATTGTCGTCGTAGATGCGTTCGTTCTTCGTGTTGAATAAGGTTTGATCTTGTTCTCCTTCAAAATCTGTTTTGGATGTTGTACGGAGCTCTTGGATTTCTTTTTTACGTCATGCACGAAGGCTCACTTAGAATATTTTGTTTTCGCGTGCAGGAGACGAGGTGAAATGCTCTTTAAATAGAGTTCTATCTGCTATCTCCTGTAATAGTACCTACCGTCGGCGGTAGCTCATTAATTGAATTTTCACGCTCCCACCGACTTCATTTAAAAGCAAGGCTTGTATTTTAGGCAACTCTTATCGCGTCGCGGTAAGACCTATCACCCCACGGTAGTAAAATATTGCAGTGCGCCAAAATCTGATCTCCTGCTTCATTGGCTCCTCAATCATATTGTGATTGTCGGGGTTGCCTTAAGATTACCACCATGCAATAGAGTTATTATGGTGCGGTAGTTCTTTACATAATAAACTTTCAGCTCCCGCCAAGTCCTTTTTGAAATGCTCCTTTCCAGCTGTCCTTCTATAACGAGAGTTACCGTCGGCGGTAGTACTTACCGCCGCGCGGTAGTGACAAATTCAGTCCATGTCTCCAATGGATCGTCCCGATCGAGTTCTAATTCATTTCTCTCTATTTTACCTGTAGAACCTGCACACTATAAACACACGCAAGGCAGATCAAATACATATTAAGATTTGTTATTCTTAAACCAAGAGATGCCGAACTCAAGTTCCAATACAACATACCTAAACAGTAATAGATTGAAATGTTATATTACCCAACATGTCTTTCAGGAAGCCTATAGATCAGGCCCTAAGTTCGCATGCAGGAAAATCAATTTGGATTTTATAGAACTATGAACCATATTTGTCAAACCTAGCTTGAATTTAGGCCTACATGAATACTTATGTTATAAGTTATAGTTAACAATGTACAACTTGTGGAATTCATTTCTAAGACCTCTGATTTATTCCGTTACGATATTCCAAATATTCCAAAAAGATGAACTCATGATATAATAATAAGTGCGGAATTAAAACTACTCCCCATTCAAAGAATATGTCCACGGATTTAATCTACATCAAGTCTGATAATAGATTTACGATCACAATGGCCTGGGAAGGGAAGACTTAGGCTCGAAGAACTCCCTGCCTTGTAAAACTGAATTTTTGCTTATCTGTAACTAGGAATATCAGGACTTTGCTTTATATTCTGTGAAGAAATTTACACTTGATTCCTTGTTTTTATTCTAAACTTTAATTAAAAAGTTTGAGATTTCTTACATCAAATCATCTTCTTGGAGGCATGAAAAAATTTAGAATTATCTCAAAGAAAGAGAGGTACGTAGTGACTTCCAAAGAGAGGTGCATGGTGTCTTCCTTGACTCCTCCAATGACTGTCGACCAGTGATCTTGAAGAAACAAAAATCACTTATTCTTATTCATTAATTATATGAGTATATATACATAACACAATTGAGGATGTAAATGACCAAAGTACACTCAAATACTATATAGACCCAAAAAAGAATAATTAAATGCAATTTATGTAATTAATAGTTGGAGAATGATATCCATCATTCCCGGCTTGCAAGTACATATCAGCCCATTGTTTAGTTTCTCCTTGAGGAAGTGAGGATCAGTTTCTATTTGTTTTATTTGATTATGTTAAATCGGATTATGAGCAATGCAGATTGCAGATTGCATAAGAGTTTCTTTGGAACTTCACACGTAATCTTCAGATCGTGTAATAGAATCTTCATCCATAGTAGTTCACATATATTTTGTGTCATAGCCCTGAACTCAACTTCAACACTAGATCTGGACACCACATTTTGTTTCTTACTCCTCCAAGTGACAAGGTTGCCACCTAAGAAGGTACACTATCCAAAAGTAGACCTTCTATCCATCAAAGATCATCCATAATCTGCATCCATATATGTCTCCAGTGATAATTTTTCACTCCATTAAACAACAGCCCTCTCCCTGGGGTGTTCTTGAGATACTGAAGAAATAAGAATCCAGTGGCTTGTTGATGTTTGGTCTTGGATCATGCATAAACTGGCTGGTAGCAATGGCTGCATATGCTAAGTCGGATCTTATATGTGCCAGATATATTAGTTTCTCAACCAATCTCTGATATTGAGCTTTATCTACCTTTAGGCTTTCTTCAGCATTCTTCATTCTGTGATTCTGCTCAATGGGAACATTGTTAGTCTTGTATCCCAATTTCTCCTTCTCTTTAAGAAGATCTAGAACATACTTTCACTGAGAGATAGAGATCCCTCCTTTAGAGTAGGCAACTTCAATTCCTAGGAAGTACTTTAGTTTTCCAAAGTCTTTTATCTCAAATTCAGCTGCTAACTTTTCTTTTAGCAATTTTCTCTCAACTATGTCATTCCCTGAAATGATAATATCATAGGCATAGACGAGTAACAAGATGAGTTTACTTTCTCTTGAGTGTCTGAAGGACATCATGTGATCTTCTTGACTCTATTTGTATCCTAACGTCATCATAGCTTTGGAGAATCTCCCAACCAGGCCCAGGGATACTGCTTAAGACCATACATTATTTCTTTAGACAACACACTTGATTCTCATTGCTGCTACAACAAAAACCTGGTGGGATATCTATATATACCTCTTCCTCAGTAATTCCATGAAGAAATGCATTTTAACATCAAATTGATGTAAATCCCAGTTGAACAGAGTGGCTTGGGAAAGGAGAACTATCCCAATATTCATTATTGATACTAGAGCAAAAGTTTTCTTGTAATTTCTCTTATATATCTGAGGGTTCCCTTTTGCAACCAACCTTACCTTATATCGATCCAGAGTGCCATCATACCTGTATTTTAAGGAATAGATCCGCCTGCACTCTATAGACCTTTTGTCCTCCGGCCTTGAGATAATATCCCAAGTTTCATTCTTTTTCAAAGCTCCCAGCTTCTCTTTCATGGCCTGAGCCCAGTTCTTATCCTTTAATGCTTCAGGTACTAATGTTGGGATTGATATGGAATCAAGGGATGTGATAAATCAAGGGATGTGATAAAGCTTTTGTGCCGCATAGAAAAGTTCGTTGCGAGATAAATGAGGAAATAAGATAATTGGTGGAGGTGCATTTTTCTTTCCTGAAAGCAATAGGATGGTCATCATGATTAGGATCAGAAATATGATCAAAATTAAGTAGAGCATTATCAAAAGAGTTACATGTCTGCTCAGTATTTGCAAAAGGTTGGGATGGCTAGAGTTGTAGGGAGATATGTTTGGGTTGTGTCTTGTAAACTATGACAGAACGATCATTTGTCACAACATTATCTCCATCCTTGTGTATGCGCATACACACGTGAGAAAAAAGAGTGAAGGACTGAGTAGGAAGAATGGTTTCCACTTCCAATATGTTGTCTTCTGAAGTGGTGAAGGCGTAAAAATGGGGACATGTTCATGGACCCTTGTCAGAAGCTTAACCTAAAAAGATACACTTAGTAGCCCGACGGTCAAGTTTGGTATGATGATGGTGGTGGATGTGAGCATAAGCAGCACATCCAAACACACTTGCATGTAGAATTTGCATAATATGGACACATGGAAAGAATGATGTCTAGAGTTTGACAGGGCAACCCTTCTGCATAACCAGTAATTCGTCGAAATTAGAAATACCTAAGGAAGACAGCTTGGGATACCAGGTCCGCAGCCTCAAGCATTCATTTTGGCGGAATTCAACTTAGGAGACCTCATCTCGGCAAACCTCGTCGGGGATGACTATTAGCAGGCCTCGTCGGGAGTATACTCGGCAGGCTCCGGGAAAGCAAAAATAGTACTCAGCAGGCTCCAAGAAAGTACTCAGGAACCTCCAGGAGAGAAAAAATTGTAGCTCCAGGAGAGTACTCGACAGGCTCCAGGAGAGCAAAGATAGTACTCGGTAGGCTCCAGGAGAGCAAAAATAGTACTCGTCGGGTTCCAGGAGGGTACTCTGCAGGCTCCGGGAGGACAAAAATAGACAGGCTCTAGGAGAGTACTCGGCAGGCTCCAGGAGAGCAAAAATAGTACTCGGCAGGCCCCAGGAGAGCAAAAATAGTACTCGGCAGGCTCCAGGAGAGCAAAAATAGTACTCGGCAGGCTCCAGGAGAGTAAAAATAGTACTCGGCAGGCTCCACGAGAGAAAAAAGAGTATTCAGCAAGCTCCAGGAGAGTACTCGGCAGGCTCCAGGAGAGTAAAAATTGTACTCGGCAGGCTCCAGGAGAGTACTCGGCAGGCTCCAGGTGAGCAAAAGTAGTACTTGGTAGGCTCTAGGAGAGCCAAAATAATACTCGACAGGCTCCAACAGAGTACTCGACAGGCTCCAGGAGAGCAAAAATAGTACTCGGTAGCCTATACAAACCTTCTAAAGACCTCGTCGGGGACGGCTATTTGCAGACCAATACCCCCCTTGGATTGTCTATAAATAGGACCCCAGGGGTACCAGGAAAGACACATTGACCCCCCATCCCCAAGTTCTTTACTCTTCAAGTTCGTGCCTTGCTTGTGCCTAACTCAGCTTTAGCCTTTGGAGGGGAAGTTCTTTTCGACTTCTGGGTACGTGGTGGGACCTCCTTGCTGCAGCACTCGGGTCGTGTTTATAGACAGTTCAGGTTTCTCTCTCTTTCTCTTGCCATCAAATCTGTGGTTTTAGACCGCAGGATTAGTAACCTTAGGCTTCCCTTTTCGTCCGAACATTTGTGAATCGGTTTCCTGGTTCCAACACTTACCGAGAATCCTTGAGGTTAGACAATTGATTAGGTAAGTGACAGTAAGAAGAGCTTCATACTAGTATAGCTTAGGAACCGACACCTGAAGAGTAAAGTGCGAGTAACTTCAAGGATTTGTGTTTTTTTGTTCTTTGACACCATTTTGTAGGGGTATCAACACAAGTAAACTCATGCATGATGTCACATTCTTTTGTAAGCTTTATGAAATATTAATTAACATATTCTTTACAATTATCAGAATGCATGTTTTTATACATCTGTTAAAATGAGTTTGAACCATACTATGAAGTTTGTTAAACAAATGTGTTACTTTGGTTTGGTCTCTAACCAAGAAAACCCCAAAATACTTCTAGTACACTCATCAATAAACGACACAAACTACTACACAAACCACTTGACATCAGAACTACTAGTAATAGAGATGGGACCCCATACATTAGAATTGATAAGATTAAAATGTTGACTACTAGCAATAATG
Organism: Dactylorhiza incarnata; assembly: GCA_033032865.1. Lineage (NCBI taxonomy): Eukaryota > Viridiplantae > Streptophyta > Magnoliopsida > Asparagales > Orchidaceae > Dactylorhiza > Dactylorhiza incarnata. The sequence continues at coordinate 3,322,929 of JAWHQI010000173.1, forward strand.
CTACGATAAAAGTAAGTACGACAATGTAGCAAAGTTTACAAGTTTACAAGTCAACAATTCAACAAACTTTATAAGAATGGACAGCCTTCTGGTCAGTCCCATCAAATTTCTCAAGCAAGTGATACAATCATCCATTCTCCTCGGCAGCTGCAGTCATCATCCCTGTGACCCGATCCTAAAAAACACAATGAGAAAGAAAGAATGTTACAAAACAATTTAAATCAACAATTAATTTGTGGATAAAAATAAGGTTTGTGGACAACTTAGGAATATGAAGAATGTTATTTAGCTAAGGAGACAGAGACAACTCAATAGTTCCATTACCAGTTTATGATGTTTGTGATTCATCAGCAACAATATGAAGATGGTAAGAATGATGAAAAAAGAATTTTAGAGAAAATCATGTTGCAAGTGGCAGCTGAGTTGCGGCCCACAAGTGATCAACAAGAGTACCTAAAACATCGAAGGATTTTAAACTCAAGTTCTTACCACTCATGACAAGTTTGCAAGTAACAGGGTGCTTACTGAGAAAGTTTAAGAGGGTTCGCAGACCCTCTAACTCATCTTTGCCAAGAGTTGGGATGTCATCAATGGTATCGTCTTTGACTTCACTCTGCATCTCCTTTGTAGCATCAAATGCAGCAAGATTGTGCTTTTTTATGTTGGAAGCCTTTGAGACCTCCAATACGGCTCAGAACCTATTCTTTCTCATGAAGGTTGAAGCATTTTTTCTTTGTATTTGCCAAATATTTTACTGTAGATGCACCAATAGTTCTCACGATTAGGCTTGGGTGCAGTGTGGTTGATGGAATTTCCAGGTTTGACATGCTCACTTGTCACGGGGTAGGATACATCAGTAGGTTTGTGTTCCACCATGGCAATCATAAGACTCACTTCACCTCCAGCAGTATACAAAACTTCAAAGAGTTAGGGAAATATTTCCTTACCAAGAATTTGTACACAGATGGTATTAAATTCGGAGTTCTGGCTAGACAGGAACTCGAAGATCATATCTCAACAAAGGTTGCCACGGTTGAGATTATTGCATTTCATCTTCAGATTTTGGTATTGATCTAATTTTATCTAGAGCCTATTCAAGATCCCATAATAATCAGTGACAGACAAATTCCTTTTTTTCATGGGAACGATCTTCGTCTTCAATCCATAACATGTGGCTATATCTTGATTCATAGAGTATGTCAGACGAAGATTTTCCCAAATCTTTTGGGCAGTGGGCAAGAACGTGCAATTCTAGCTCAACCTTGGTTAACTCCTTTCAAATTTAGCATCGTATTCTTCAAATTTAGCTTCAGTTTTTCCAAGGTTAACTCCTTCAATGTGTAATACCTCCCTTCGGAAAAAATGCACGACCAGAGGATCTTATCGCACACCACCGCCAATCCACAGTAAAGAAGGGAATATCGGAAGAGTAGAGGTATGAACGTCTCAACCATCTCTCATCGTTCTCTTCTAAGCTACGAACCGACGATGGTGCTAAGCGAACAACCATCACACCCCAACCAGAGTACATTATGAGCAGTAGCGGAAGAAGTACTAGCGGAAGACTAGCAGCCACGTAGTAAACACAAAAATATATGAGTATATAAAACAAGACAAAAATAGCCACAACAACGACATGATGACCCCACAGTCCAAGTACAATAGTCTATAGAAAATTTGGGGGCTCACAAGTAACATGCCAAGCCGGATGAAAGATGATATATAAGTGCAGTAAATATGTAAATCTAATAAGCTAACTATATGACTGATAATGTTGCCAGGGATAGCAACGATCATCATCATTCCTTTATATCTCCACGCCGAGTCCACATCAAGTCCACGTCGAGTCCACGCCATAGCTCTAGAAACGCCCACGGTTTCGGTTGCGTCACCATCGGCGGAATCTTCGCCTAAAATGATAAGCGCGAACGCGTCAGTCAAACTAGACCGAGTGGTTCTTCCCGCTCCCCCCAAAGCCCTACGCTTAAGGGAGTGAAATATCACGCTGCAGGAAGTGACAGGCGGTATAATATGCAAGTATAGCAGACGAGTATAAATATGGTAATATTATAAGTACAACTAGCAGGTTATCATATATAAGTAAATTGACTAAGCAATGTATAGTAAGAAAATGAAGGTACAACTAGTAGGTTATCAAGTATAGATGCATAATAAATTGAACAGTGAGTAAAACCTACTGTTTCGAACCTAGCGGTGTCCACACTCACGCACCCAACGTTGGCTAAGCTAAAACAGAGTGAACGTGATATCTAAGAACAATACTAGTAAAAGAATAAACCCAACCGGAATTAACATCATCATCATTACAGGTGCACATGAAATTTATGTCGGCATAGCCTTAACAATTCAAACAGTGTCGAGACGCAAACACTCGAACGAAATCATGTACAAACTAACATCTGGGACACTTATTCGTGGGGTAGCTAAGCCCACAGGCACCACTGTCGTTGCCAAACGGTGGCAGTGGCACGTCCTGGACACTTTTAGGGTATTTAAGCACAATCATCCCTAGGCCTTACGTATGAATGTCCGAGTCCATACTCAGTCTTCGCCCATACTGGCGGAACAAACAAAAGAACTGGGACATAGCTCAGGTCGAACTCCAGGTGGCTAACACCTACACAAACAACAAACTAGGCTAGAGCACACATTGTTGTTCGACCATGACGCTATCCTAGAGTCGCAGTACTAACCCTTCGGAGTGTGCCACCGGTAGAGTCAGCGACCCGCCACATCATACACTTGCATACATACAAACAATCACTTAGGGGAAAGAACACCCTACTACACATCACACATGAAGAAAAGGATACCCAACTAGTGTATCGTCCCACCCTATCACTCTCTGCATTACAGGTGGACGTTACCGATCTCCTTGATGAGAGTCTCAACCACTCCTCATCAGTTAGGGGAAATGAACACCCTATCATATCGAAGGTCACCGACAGTTACTCTTACATATACACATCGACCCATATCAGACACAACTTGATGAATTACTACATATTAGAGGTCCTCCTATAATTCATTGTCATTTCCGATTATTAAATGACCTAAACATACACGATTACAATTCATCAGGACTGGATCAACCCACGAGATCTAGTCTAGGTCATTAATCACATCCTACATTTAGGGTTCGTGACGTACTCTCGTCTACTCCCACTGAAATCATCTTATAGATTCATAGCATCGAGACTGCGATCATCATTTCATGCTCAGTCCTGGTTTCATCATAATAGGCTTAAACCTACTAATTCTTCAAGTCTAAGTTCATTATAATTTCTTGTCATCAGACTCGTCTAAGCATTCCAAGGGTTAATATCCTCAATTCTAAACCAGGATTTAGACTATCCGCTTATAGACATCAAATACCAGCAGTTACGATAATACCCTTAGAAGGTATCATGTCGCTAGTTAAATAATATTGCAATCGACGATGCTTCCTTGGTTCGACGATTCTACCCTAAATCTGAATCACGTGACAACAGACTTGATTTCATCTTCGACGTCAATCTCCTCCGCAAGCTTCACCATTTATTTCCATTGCACGGTTCTCCATTGAGTTCGTCGCATGATCCACCGTCGATCTCTGCCACAAGTATTGTTGATGTTCATTGCGGAATCCATTATTAATTTTCGTCGCACGATTCTTCGTTGTTTTCCATCGCGAGATCTACTGTCGATCTCACCGCACAATTTAATATTAATTCTCGGCGTGCGAGTGTTGTTATTTTGATCGCGGGCATCGATATTATTTATCGTCGCGCGATCGTCGTTGTTTCGACCATGCGCGTAGTAATATTTATTTATCGTCGTGTCGCACCCCGAGACTCGCGGAGAGGGGTAGCAAGGACCCACTCAAAATGATCCGCGGCCACGCCGAGCACGACTACGCTCGGGTGTCCGCCGGTCGCCAGAAAAACGGGGCCTTTGCGAGAAGGTTTCTACAATTGAAACTTAAGATCTATGCGGAGGGAGGAGTCAAGGAAGAACGCACCTTGTGTCCATGCATGCTACCCAATAGCCGCGCACACGGCATTTGTCCATCGTTGCCGGCCATGGTCGAAGCTCGCTGATCTGAACCTCGTCAAACATCGTCGAAGGAAATCGACCTTGGATAGACCATTTTGAGAGTGCTGCTTTGGGTCTTCCTTGGAGAGGAAGATTACCCGCTGTTTTTAAAGCTAGGGAAGCTCTCGGCTAGAGGATTGCTCGCCGGAAATGAAGAAAGAGAACCGGAGGCTCTCGATTTGCTGGAGAAATAAAGGGCGGGAACCTTAGCTCAGATCTAGATCTAACTCGCTGGAAATGGCGGAGGGTGGCGGCGGGTTGCTGGAGAGCTGAAATTCTGGAGAGAAAGAGGGAGATCTGAAGGGAGAGATCTGGAGGAGCTTTGTCTGGAAGGAGCTTCTCGGGAGGGCTCTGGTCGGAGTCGCGGCAGGGCAGTTCACTGGAGAGGGAGGCTCGTCGGGCTATTTGGAGGGCTGCTCGGTTTGGAGAGGAGAGAGGTCACCGGATCTGGAGAAGGAGAGCTCGCCGGTGGTCGGTGCTTGGTAGGAGGAGCTCGAAAAGGGGCGGCCATGGAAATGGGGCTTGGAGCTGATGTAGAGGGGCGGTCGGGCTTGAGGCGGTCGGCCATGGAGCTTGCCGAAGGAGAAGGTGCGCCGGAGGAGGAGGTCGTCGGCCCTAGAGATTGTAGATCGGGCTGGAGGGGAGGGCTTGACGGCGGGCTGCTGGGAGGGGGATCAGGTAATGGAAAATCCTAACCTAGGTTTTACGTTCTATATATATATATATATAGTTATAATAATAATACTAATAATAATATTATTATTACTATTATTTTAAACGCTCGTACAATGCCCTAGAGAACTCGTAATTCGTCCCAGAGTGGCTCGTTACGACCGTCTCGTCGATACAGATCCATCGAGATGAGTCACGATCAGTTTCGAGTTCGCTCGCTCATTTTATGCTCTCCGGAGCGTTTGGGGCCTAATTTTGCGTCACATTAAAAACTCGTTGAACGACGTCGAAATTTCAAACAGATGACACCGGTGGACTCGTATTTTTATCACGAGCCCAACGGAACTGACTGGGGTCAATTCCGAGGTCGTTTGCTTGATTTCACCATCGTGGATAATTATGTTATTCGCAGACCGCGTCCTAACGACGATTCTCCGATACTAATCGGAATCGAGCGCGGACAATTTTGTTGAACTTGTATTGGCTTCACGAGTCTAACAAAACTGACTAAGGTGAATTCTGAGACCGTTTGCTCGATTTCACCTTTTAGATAATTTCGTTACTTAAAGTCGCGTCGACGCGACAGATTCTCCGATACTCATCAGAATTGAGTACGGTCGACTCCGTTGGACTTGTATCAGTTTTACGAATCCAACAAAACCAACTAAGGTCAATTATGATGTCATTTGCACAAAAGTCATATTTGAGGCGTCGCGCAGCTCGAGGCGACCCTTTTTGGACAACATCATATACCTGCATCGAATTGTGATGAAACGAATGTCGCTGAATTCATATTGGTCTTATGAGTGTAAAATCACTGACCGGAGTCCATTCTGAACTCATTTGCTCAAAAAGCTTATTTGAGTCATTATAGCTTGAAATTCGGAGTAAACCAATTGTAATTGGTTCACCGGACCAACAAGATCGCACTGGCCCTGAATAGACTCACCAAAAGAGGTCGATTGAACCGGTTAGGTCCCCTAGGTGGTTCAATCAGTCAGGCCAGGAATTTGGGATGTTACACAATGTGATTCAATTTTCTTCTCCCTTTCAAAGTTGTGTGGATTGTTGGAGAATAGAAATTTGTTATTAACTTTGAAAGGAGGCTCACTCCTAGATATAGGAGGGAGAAACTACAAGGGCAATAAAGGAAATACAACCAGCAAAAAGGCGAAAAAATAGACATAATTATAACACTCCCCCTCAAGTTGGGTGTGTGATGTCTTGCATGCCCTACTTGCACATGATTTTTCCAAAAACACTCAGGCTTAATCCCTTAGTGAGAACATCAACTAATTGTTGATCGGAAGAGACAAATAGTTTTGTCACAACTCCTCTTTCTATATTCTCTTTGATGAAGTGGCCATCAACCTTGACATGCTTTGTGCAGTCATGTTGGACAGGATTATGAGTAATGTTAATGTCGGCTTTGTTATCATAATAAAGTCTCACTGGGTCCTTGATTTCCAGGCCAAGACCATTCAAAAGAGACCCAATCCACAGTCCTGCACAAATCCCATGAGCCATAACTCTGAATTGTGCCTCCGCACTCGACCTGGAAACAACATGCTGTTCTTACTTCTCTGGGTTACCAAATTACCACTGACTAGAGAACAATACCCAGAGGTAGACCTCCGGTCATCAATGGAGCCAGCCCAATCAACAGCATTATAGACTTCAACAGTCAATTCTTTGCTCGGGGAGAACAGGATACCCTTTCCAGGAGCGGACTTGAGATACCATAGGATTCTGTGAGCAGCTTTTAAGTGACGTGTTTTTGGTGAGTGCATGGACTGGCTGATGACACCCACAACATGAGAAATGTCCGGGCGAGTATGAGATAGATAGATAGAAAAGGCGACCAACCAGTCGTTGAAATCCAGTGATATCTGCTACCACTTCCCCATCATCTCTTCACAATCTATGGTTGATTTCAATTGGGGTGTCAACAGGTCTACACCCACTTATCCCAGATAACTGAAGCAAGTTTAGGATGTACTTCCTCTGAGATATGAATATACCATGCTTTGACCGAGCGACCTCAATTTTCAGGAAGTACCTGAGATTTCTCAGGTCTTTTACTTCAAATTCCTTTGCCAATCTTTGTTTCAGAGTCTGGATTTCTTCGGTATCATCACCCGTTATAATGATATCATCCACATAGACAATAAGAGCAGTTAGTATCCCATGCTTGTGCCTTACAAATAAAGTATGATCGGTATTGCTCTGTGAGTATCCAAATGTGGTCATAGCTCTATGGAATCTCCCAAACCACGCTAGAGGGGACTGCTTTAAGCCATACAAGGCTTTCTTCAGCCTGCATACCTTTCCCCCAGATCCTTCCGGGGTAAGACCAGGTGGTATAGATATGTTTACTTCTTCTTCCAAGTCCCCATGAAGAAAAACATTCTTCACATCCAACAGGGTCAAATTCCCCCTTTGCAGGCAGCACACGAGAGCAAAACTCTTAGGGCCCGTTCGGATCACAGGAATTGGAATTGTAGAATTGGAATTCAACCAATTCCAATTCCTGCAGGTATTGGAATTGATCCGAATTCCAATGCAGTTGTTCGGCTGCAGGATGGTTTTCTAGAATTGGAATTGGTTTGGAATTGCAATGTCACAATAATTAATTTTGAATTTTCTTTCTTTCTTTTGCAATATCCAACTCTTTCTTAATCAATTATTTGGGAAAACAAAAATTTGTATTTATTTCTAGTAATTTATCATTATACTGAAAATTATTTGGCTAGTGATTATATTGTTTGCTTTATTATGTGTTTGGTTGAAAATATTTTATCTTCATCAAGGTAATTATATTATATTAATTACAAAATAAAGTTTGAACCTCATGTTCATCGCCTTTTTGGCATCTGGAAGGCCTTTAGAAATTGTTCAATATCATCATTTTTATGATAGAGCACTATGGAGTGTTGTGTTCCTAAGACGAGATCGGGTGACGACGGCGAGATCGGGCGACGACGACGCGATCGGGCAACGACTGCACGATCGGGCGACGAGGGCGAGATCAGGTGACGACGGCGAGATCAGGCAACGACGACGAGATCGGGAGACCACGGCGAGAACAGGAGACCACGGCTTGAACGGACTACGACGACGAGATCAGGCGACGACGACGAGATCGGGTGATGATGACGAGCTCGGGCGACGACGGCGAGATCGGGCGACGACGGCGAGACCAAGCGACGACGGTAAGATAAGGCGACGCCGGCGAGATCGTACAACAACGATGAGATCTCCAAATAATTGGTCATAGTACAAAACTGAATTCCATGGAATATCTGTATTTACCCCCTAAGAATTGGCCATAATACAAAACTGAATTCCATGGAATTGGTCCCATTCCAATTCCGCGGGAATTCCTTACATCCGAACACTGGAATTGGAATTTCACTGCCCCAATTCCAATTCCAAGGATCCGAACGGGCCCTTATAGAATTCATCTTTGCAACAAGAGCAAAGGTTTCTGGATAGTCGATCCCCATGGTCTGAGTATAGCCCTAGCCACCAATCGATCCTTGCATCGTTCAACAACACCTTGAGAGTTCTGCTTGATAGAGAACACCCACTTACACCCAACCTCGGTCTTGCCTGGTGGTAAAGGAACTAAGTCTCATGTGCAATTCTTTTCCAGCGCCAACATTTCCTCACACATGGCATCCTGCGACTTTTGGTGCTCAATAGCTTTCTACTAAGTTGAGGGGATAGAAATGGAGGAGAGAGAGACAACAAAGATTTTATGGGAGGGGGATAATGGGTCATAGGACACAAAGTGGGACATAGGATGTTGGGTAGAGATACGATTACCTTGAGTCCCCGAAGATGGTTCCGATGTTGGAGCGGGTAGCCTGAGCGAAGCCGATGTACCTTGACTCCTATTCCTCCGAGTATACACCTATAAAGGAGGAGCGGTCGCAGGAGTAGTAGGAGTTGGCAAAGAAGCAGATGTAACAGGAATAGGAAACGAAGGAGTAGGAGTAGAGGGAAGAGGAGGATAGGAAGGAGGAATGGGTAGAGGAAGAGAGCTCACTTCCATGGATAAGACTCCCCCTGAAGTGAGGGCTCGTAGTATGACTCAGACTCCCGAAACGTGACATCCATAGTTACAAAGGTCTTTTTGGAAGCAGGATGAAAGTATTTGTACTCTTTCTGGGTTGGAGAATACCCAATAAAGATCCGAGGGAGAAGATAAGAGAGGATTTGTTGCCAAGAACACGAGTTAGCATACAATTATTAAGGTACACAGCAGTAAGAACTGCATCTCCCCAATAATGCTTGAGAAGGTGCATCTTCAGGAGGATGCAACGAGCTACCTCGAGGAGGTGGCAATTCTTGCGCTCGGCGACCCCATTCTGGGCCGGGGTATGGACACAAGAGGTCTGATGTATAATTCCCTGATCACTGAGATAACGCTCAAAGGAAGATTCAATGTACTAACGACCGTTGTCACTACGCAGAACTTGTTTGACAGTGTTAAACTGGGTAACCACCATCTTATGAAAACGTTGAAATAATGGAAAAAACATCATTCTTGTTTTTCATTAATTATACCCAAGTACAACGAGAAAAACAGTCGATAAACGTAACAAACCAGTGAAAACCGGAAATAGAGGCAACAAGACAAGTATCCCAAACATCAGTATGGACTACAACAAAAGGAGAAGCACTAGGTTTAGACACATGATTAAGAGAAGCACGATGATGTTTACTGAGAGCACAAACATCAAATTTAAAAGCATTCAAAGATACATTCGACATATTAGGAAATAAAAGATGCATAGTAGAGAGAGACGAATGGCCCAGGCAACAGTGCTAAGAGTCCACAGTAGAGGTTTGAGCTGCAAAAAGAGCATGCAGAGAAGAGACAGAGCTGGAGGGTCAAACAGGTAGATGCCATCACACTGTCTACCAAAGCCAATCACCGTCCCCTTCTTCAGGTCCTGAAAGATATTAGAGGAGGGAAAAAAAGTTACTGAGCAATTCATAGAATTAGTCATGTAACTAATATAAAGCAGGTTGTGGTTAAACTTGGGAACATGGAGAATAGAAGAGAGGGTGAGGGAGGAGCAAGAGATGCATCCTTTCCCGGCAATGGGAGAAAGGGATTCATCTGCAATGCTCACTTTGTCCCTACCAGACAAAGGTATGTAGGACACAACCTGTAACAGAACTAGTCATGTGGTATGTGGCGCCGAAGTCAAGGATCCACTGAGTGGAGTGAGCGGTGGCAGAGTGAGCACCTAGATGCCCCTGGTGGGCATATGAAGAGCTGGCAGACTCAGATGAGTGGCCAACATGAAGCGGCGGAAGGCTTGAATCTCCTCAGCAAAAAGAGCAGAAGGAACCTCAGGGGCATCAGGTCCACTATAAGGAGCAGAATCATCTACGACATCGGAGAGATGAGCAGAGCGAGAGGGAGAAAGGTCGACTCAGGGTGCGACCAAAGCCACGTCCGCCGCGAGGAGCAGGACCCCGCAAAGAGGGGGAAGTCATGAAGCTTAAAGCAAGTGTCCCTAGTATGGTGGGCTTTCCCACAATAATCACACGTCAAATGATCCTTGCTCATAGACTTGGACCTAGTGTCACGGATAGAGCGGCCGCCGGGATTGAACCGAGCCGCTAGGGCAGAGCCTTCTGCAAATGTGTCTGGTAGAAGTGTCTGCCGGTGATCATGTTCTTACTGCACCAAAGTATACACCTCAGGTAAGGAAGGTTGAGGAGATCGTCCAAGAATTTGAATACTAATGGGATCGAAGTCACGGCGGAGACCGTGAAGAAAATCGAATATCCGGTTGCGTTCCTTTCGTGCACAGTCACTTCATCCTCTGGGGAGACAAGAGTAAAAGAATCGAAATGGTCATACTCTTGGTAAAGCTGGGTAAACTCTAAGTAGTAGGCAGCGGGGGGACGGTCCCCTTGGCGCAAAAGGAAAATCCGTCGCCGCAATTGGAAAATCTGGGCCACATTCCCTCGACAGGAATAGGTAATCTCGGCCCGCTTCCAAATGTCGACCACAGTGTCCAAAATAAATTGTTGCGGACAATAAATTCCTGCATGGAGTTGGTCATCCATGACATCACTAAGGAGTTCTCGGATTCCCATTGAGGCCAATCTGGGGAGGTTGTTGTCGGTGCCCTGGTGGTACCACTGATGTATCCAAACAGACGGTGGCTCTTGAGAGCCAGAGTAATGGAACGAGCCCATGGGAGATAATTGGTTCCATACAATTTAATGGCAGTGATCTGAGGAGTCCCGTGATCATGGGAGGTACAAATAGATCCAGTAGGAGGCAGAGGATCTTGAGGGGCACTCCCACCGGAGGAGACATTCAGAGAATCAACACTCCCTGGCATAGCGAACGTAGAATAGAAATCACGCTGCTGAAAAAAAGATCTCACTCATAGAAAGGAGAGAAATCAACCCCTATCCGGACAGCGGAACCAACCGAAGATCGCAATCACGCATGGAAAGAAGGGGGAGAAAACATTCTCACAATAGAGAGGAAGAACGGACGTCGGAGAAGCAAGTACAGGCTCAAGGCAGCATAGATCCGATGTCGGGAAGAACAGAAAGGGGCGAAGGCTGGTCCTGCTGCTGCGAAGGAAGCGGAGACGAATGTAGCGGGAAGCGGAAGCCTACTGCGACGAAAGAAGCGACGCCTGCTGCTGCGAGAGAGGCGACGCCGGCTGCTGTGAGAGAGGCGGCGTCGGCTGCTGCGAGAGAAGCGACGCCGACTGCTGCGAGAGAGGCGACGCCGGCTGCTACGAAAGAGGCGACGACGGGTCGACCTGCTGCGGAAGGCGCTAGGGAGGCGGTGCCTGGATCGGGCTCCGAAGGGAGGCGATGTGAAGAGACGAGAGCCGGAGACGATGTCGGGATGCGGAGGACACGAGAACGATGCGAGAACAAACTCGCGAGCTAGGGCATGCTCGACTCTGATACCATATTGTAGAATAGAAAATTGTTATTAACTTTGAAAGGAGGCTCACTCCTAGATATATGAGGGAGAAATTACAAGGAAAATAAAGGAAATACAACCAGCAAAAAGACAGAAAAATAAACATAGTTCTAACATGAATAACTTGGGGTCATTCAGGCTAAATTTTTTCATTGAGACAACAGGTGAGATCGAGAATGCGAAGATTTTGTAAGATGAGTTAGGAACATATTGGCGGAACTGATATTAGATTTAGAGCAGTCTGTCATTCTTATCCCCGAAGACAGAATGAAGTGACCAACAATGAGACTGCAGTGAAGGTGGATAAGCAAGAGAAGTTAACAGGTTCAGCGGAAGAAATGGATTCAACGGCACACTACAGGTTGTCGAAGTAAGTTAGTTTAGGTAGTAGTACATTGCAGGCCGTCGAAGGAGCAGGAGTCGATGAGGCAAGTTGATGTAGGCTAGCTACGTGAGTGTGCGTCTAACATGCAATCCTAAGTGTCGTGGAAACAACTCGACAATCATAAACTACTGTATGTAAGATGCAAGATCCGACTACGAAATCAAATTAAGCAATACATAATTAAATTGCACTTAAATAATTGAAGCAATGCAAAATTATTTCATTAGGCGAACAAGCTTTGTTTTCCTTCGCGTGGAGGGCCAAAGCGAGAGTGTGCGGCGAATGGTTCCTGCAAATCACAAGATATCTAGAACAAAATTCTACGGTGTTATTTATCCAAACAAATATCAAATCTAATCACCATTTTTTAATATTGAAAAACAAGATCTATACAAAAAATAACAACTCACAAATCACGGGGGCTGCCGTAGGAGAGTTGGTCGAGCGACGTACGTCGTGAAGGTGGCTGAAATCTGAAGATGTAGCGAGCTGTAGACTGGATCTGAGTGGAGGGTGGGATGGATCTGAGAAGAGGGAGGTTGGATTTGGATGGAGGGGGCTGGATTTGGAAGGAGGGGGCTGAAGAGGGGTAGGCGGCTGTAGGGCTTGAGATGGAGGACTGCAACTCAGATCTGGGAGGGCTGGAGGTGGAGATCTCGGCGGCTATAGGGGGGCAGCAGGGTGGCTGGTGGTTTGGGTGGTGTGCTGCTGTTTGAGGAAGACCTGGGCGGAATTTGAGAGGAGTGGGCGGTTTTGCAGGGGCAGCAGGGTGGTCGAAGGAGTGGAGTAGGGGAGGTTGTTTGGATGAGTTCTGGGCGGGACATGTGGAGGGGTTTGGGCGGATTTTGGAGGGAACTGCAGGGAGGTAGGGTTCAGATGAGGCTTTTGTTGAGTTTGGGTGTTGCGGCTTGGGTTTTTTGAGGGGGGAAATGAAGGTTAGGGATATATGATACCTTGGGGATAAAGGAAACCACCTAGGAATCATCACCTAGGGTCTCACGGAGTCGTCACCGTGAGAGGATCGCCGGATTTCTGTAATGATCTCTCCAAAATCTGCAATAGCCTTCAAGCAACCCCCATACTCTTATTTTTATTAAAACTACATTAGGGCATCCCTTACATCAACGACTATGATTGACCGTTAATGTGACAGACCCGATTACACTAAATAAAGACTAAAGATACAATATAATATATGAACATGTAAGTAAACGAAAATCTGGACGCATCCGCGGATTCGGATCGTGGATCCGGAAAAGCTAAATATGGCAAGTAGCCAATTGGCCCCTAAATGGGCCCAAAACTCATCCTCCGACGTGGGTCTGCATCGCCGTACCGCATCACAAGTGTTGATAGATAAACTCAAATGATTAGGTCTAGCTTCTAGAGAAGCATGTGTCTAAGGGCTTGTTTGGCCGGGCAGCACAGCTGCAGCAGCTGTGCCTTCAGCATCGCCAAACACATATTTGAGGTGGGCAGTGGTTAGAAGCCACCACACCTTTTCCTGTCGCGGGTGGGGACCCGCAGCAGGCAGCGCTGCAGCCCTGGAAAAGGGCTGCAACGCTTTTTAAATGTATATATTTTAAAAATTAAAAGAACTTAAAAAAAAACTTTACAAAATCTTATATAACCATTAATTTATATATATTATGTATATACTATAACCGATTATATATATATATATCTTTACTACTATATAAAGAAGTACTTTGAATTCCATCTATGCCGTTAAATATAGTCCAAGAGTCCACATTTTTAATCTCCACCATCAATTATTTTCTGATTAAAAAAAATAAAAAACCTAGACCTCCTAAAGCTAGAGACGGTGAGGGACTGTGAGAGAGAAAGAGAGGGAGAGAGAAAAAGTGAGAAGAGAGGGGAAAGAAGGCTGCACGGAGAGGGAGAGAAAGAGAGAGTTAGAGAGAGGGTCTGTGAGAGAGAGAGGCGGTTAGAGAGAGAGGGAGATATATATATATATATAATATTATTATTATATATATATTATATTTAAAGAGAGTGGGAGAGAGGGGCGACAGAGAGAAAGAGGGAAGGGAGAGAGAGGGAAATCAATATTTTTACGTTCAATCTTATTTGTTTTTACAAAATAAAAATTGTAATATTGATATTTTTTTACGATCATTTTGAGTACTCATATGTATATTTTTTGCGGGCGCGAATGTTGCCGCTCGCCGAATGTTCCCCGCAGGAGGGAACATTCTTCAGAATTTCTATGCGGACGCAAACCTCTCATATGCGGGCGCAGCCCGCTCGAACGCGGGCGCAGCCCACCCGAACGCGGGCGCAGCCCACCCGAACGCGGGCGCAGCCCACCCGAACGCGGGCACAACCCGCTAAGAGTCAGCGAGCACGGGCGTAGCCCGTGCGGAGCTGCTCATATATAAATATATATATACTACAAACAAGAAGTTGCCTTTTGTGCAACATTCAAAAGTGCCAAATATAGCCTCATTCTTTTACTCCAATGACTTAACATATATTATGAAAAAAATGGAAATTCATAAAATATAATGGCTATTTGTGTAATTACACAATATCCCTGTAATAAAAATAATGATGGAAATTTCTAAAATCCAAAAACTTTTTAGTAGACCTCCTACACGTAGTATGGTAGGTAATCATTATGCCTCCAAAACTAATTTCGAAATATAATGGCTTACTTTAAAATGATTTTTTTGTTAAAATATAAATGTTTTTGAAAAAAACTAATTATAAAATATTGATATATATTTTTTACGGTTATTTTGAGTACTTATATGTATAAGTTGCGGGGAAAGCCCGCCGTCGCCGGTCGGGTACTGTCGTACGCAGGCACAACCCGCTCGAATGTGGGCGCAACCTGCTAAGAGTCAGCGAGCACGAGCGAAGCCCATGCGGAGCTGCTGGTATATATATATATATCAAATTATATAAAGTTATATTTATCTAACTTAAAAGTACGATTGTATATATAAAAATAATAATAGCAATAGTTAACATTTTTAATACATTATAATTAATTTATCTTTTATTTTTATTCATTTTAATTAGTTTATAATTTTGTTAATGTTGTAACTATTAGTTTAATACTATTTTTTTTATTATTATTAATATTTGTTAGCTTAGTCATTATATATATTATATAATTAGATAATATAATTAATATCTAGTATATGTATATATATATTCAATTATATATTATATATATTATATTAATATATAATATAATCATTATATATATTATATAATACTTATCGACCTCTCTCAGCGCTGACCACTGTCCCGTCGGGGGCACTGTCGCAATATGGGTATTGTTGTTGGCCTAAGGGGCTCTCGTGCACTATCACTTTTATATATGCAAACTCCTTCGTGTGAGCTACACACATGCTCGATGTATATATTTTATATGTTTAAATATATTATATATAGTATATATATTATACAAATTTATATTATATAAATGTAATTATATATATATATATAGAGAGAGAGATTAATAGATATTAATAACATTAATAATTAAGATTGATAATATATTAATGATGTTTATAGATAATATATTATTTTTATTACAATTATATTAATTATAAATAATATGTTATTTATTTCCATTACTGTTTAATTCTGCACCACCGTTTCACATAGCACTGCAATTACAGTTTTAAGTATTATATAATATTTATCGACCTCTCTCAGCGGTGACCACTGTCCCGTCGGGGGCATTGTCGCAATATGGGTATTGTTGTTGGCCTAGGGGGCTCTCGTGCACTGTCGCTTATATATATGCAAACACCTTCGTACGAGCTACACACATGCTCGATGTATATATTTTATACGTTTAAATATATTATATATATTATACAAATTTATATTATATAAATGTAATTATATATATAGAGAGATTAATAGATATTAATAACATTAATAATTAAGATTGATAATATATTAATGATGTTTATAGATAATATATTATTTTTATTTCAATTATATTAATTTTAAATAATATGTTATTTATTTTCATTACTGTTTAATTCTGCACCACTGTTTCACACAGCACAGCAATTACAGTTTTTCAAGCAGTTTAATGAATTTTTCCACCGCTGCAAAACAGCAGATTCCTCCACCACTGTTTCTCACCACTGCTTATCCCAGCGCTGCAGCTTAGCCAAACAAGCTCTAAGGAGAACTCGTTAACTGGATCGGCACGAGAGGAGCATGCATCGAAGGAGATGTCGTTGTTTAAGATGTCGTTTTCATGCCCATGACTAGAGATGTTGAAGAAAGATGTTGTTGACTTGAGATGTCGACTTGAGAGACTGGATTAGCACGAGAAGAGCATGCGCCAACGGAGATGTCGTTGTTTGAAGATATCGTCGTCTGGATCAGAAAGAGTCTGGAAGATGACGAAGGGAGTGTGACTCTAGCCGCAGGCTTCCCTCTTGCCGATCCTATTCCAGCCAACCCCACCTCCCATCGCCTCCTTTGCAGCCTCTCCCACATCCCGTCGACCCTCCTCCAGCCACAGTCACCCCTGTCGTCCCTATTCCAGCCAACCCCACCTCCCAGCGCCTCCTCTACAGCCTCCCCCACATCCCGCCGACCCTCCTCCAGCCACTGCCCCCCCTCGCACCCCCGTCGATGGGACAGGGAAAGTTATTATCCATGGAGGCCCCAAACTTGGGGGCATCCAATGTTATAAGTGTTCGGGCAGAGGGCACATTGCCGCGCAATGCCCAACTAGGAATTTACTTATCGAGGAGTCCGGCGAGCCCAGTACTGAGGCTGAGGACGCCTCCGTTGAGGAGATTACAACTGTCGTGGAGGAGGGATGGGCGAGCGACGCTGAGCTATCGCTAGAGTTAGGAGTCCTCCGACGCTTGTTACACACCCCACGAGCCGAGGAGGATTGGCGACGCACCACGATTTTCTTCACGTATTTCCCGAGCGCAGGAGGCCCCTGCAAGCTCGTCGTCGATAGTGGTAGCTGCGTGAATATTATCGCCAAGAAAGGGTTGGAGAGGATGCAGCTCACCGTTGAGCCACATCCGCACCTTTACCGTGTCCTTTGGGTGGACAAATCCACCATCCAGGTGACGCAGCGGTGTCTGGTGCCCATTAGCCTAGCATCCACTGAGGATCAGGTTTGGTGTGACGTCATTCCTATGGACGTCGCACATGTGTTACTCGGTCGACCCTGGTTATACGATCGCGATGCCACGTGTTATGGCCGGTCCAACACATGTGTTTTCTTCGACAAAGGTCGAAAAATCACCCTTACCCCGACCCAGCCCAGGGACCCTCCCAAGGGAAAGGTTGTGTCCTCTGTTAGCGCGGGGTCATCGAGACCTCTCCACATTTTGCGGAAGGGCGGTTTTCTGAGAGAGAGTTTGGAGGCAGGTGTTATGTTTGTGGTGGCAGCCACTATGTCACTCGAGACCCCTAGCGAGACCGAGATCACTGATCCAGATGTTCGCCAGCTGTTGGATGCTTACATGGACCTTATGCCTGAGGAGCTACCTGATGAGCTCCCTCTCTTGAGGGACATCCAGCACGCTATTGATCTGATTCCGGGGGCATCTTTGCCCAATCTGCCACACTATCGTCTGAATCCCACGGAGCATGCCGAACTGAAACGGCAAGTTGACGAGCTCCTTCGGAAGAAGTTCATTCGGGAGAGCTTGAGTCCATGTGCTGTACCGGCCCTTCTTACCCCAAAGAAGGACGGAAGCCGGCGCATGTGCATCGACAGCCGTGCCATCAATAAGATCACGGTGAAGTATCGTTTTCCCATTCCCCGCCTCGATGATCTCTTGGACTTGATGGCTGGTGCTCAGATTTTCTCGAAGATTGATCTCCGCAGTGGGTACCACCAGATCAGAGTTAGGGAAGGGGATGAGTGGATGACGGCCTTCAAGACGAAGGACGGCTTGTATGAGTGGCTTGTCATGCCATTTGGGCTATCAAACGCACCCAGTACATTTATGAGGGTGATGACGCAGGTCTTGTAGCCCTACATGGGCAAGTTCCTGGTAGTATATTTTGATGATATATTGATTTATAGCCAGGGCCGCACCGATCAACTACACCACATTCGTCTCTCGTATTTGATCTTCTGCGGAAAGAGCATCTCTATATCAATCTAAAGAAGTGTTCATTTCTGTCTGCTTCGGTTCACTTTCTAGGTTATATCATTTCCGCATCTGGTATCTTAGTCGACGCGGACAAGGTCAAATCCATTCGTGATTGGCCTGTCCCGTCGAATATCCACGAGGCCCGAAGTTTTCATGGCTTAGCCACCTTTTATAGGAGTTTCATTCGAGGATTTAGTTCTATCATGGCCCCACTTACGAGCTGCCTCCGCAAGGGTGATTTTGTGTGGACGAAGGCCGCCACGCGGGCCTTCGAGGAGATCAAGGAGCGAATGTCGTCCACTCCTGTTCTCCGTCTACCGGATTTTTCCAAGCCCTTCGAGGTGGCCTGCGATGCATCAGGCGTTGGCATTGGTGGAGTGCTTAGTCAGGAGGGTCATCCAGTTGCTTACTTCAGTGAGAAACTGAATGACGCCCGGCAAAGGTACTCCAACTATGATCGGGAGTTTTATGCCATAGTACAGGCCCTTCGTCATTGGCGCCATTATCTCCTACATAAGGAGTTCGTTTTATATTCTGACCATTAGGCACTGTGATAACTTGACTCACAGAAGAAATTAGGCCACCGTCACGCAAAATGGGTGGAGTATATGCAGGAGTATCATTATGTTTTCAAGCATCGAGCGGGTGTTGAGAATAAGCCGGCTGACGCTCTGAGTCGCCGATTCGGTCTCCTCCACACCATGAGCTCCAGAGTAGTGGGATTTGAGCGCTTAGTCTTTGATTACCCCGAGTGCCCAGACTTTGGTGAGATTCATACTGCGCTATCACGAGACCCACCTAATCTTCGTGAGGACTACACGATCTCTGACGGGTACTTATTTATGGGCTCACGCCTCTGCATTCCTCAGACGTCCCTCCGTGATTTTCTCATCTGGGAACTGTACGCGGGTGGAGCAGCGGGTCATTTCGGTCGTGACAAGACGATAGCCTTAGTCGAGGATCGCGTCTTCTGGCCTAGCCTGAAGAGAGACGTCACTAGAGTTGTCAGGCATTGTCGAGTCTGTCAGACTGCGAAGGGGTCCCGCCAGTCCACTGGATTGTACACTCCATTACCCGTCCCTCTGCGACCATGGACTGACATTAGCGTGGACTTTGTACTCGGTCTCCCTCGCACATTGAAGAGGCTCGACTCGATCTTTGTTGTGGTAGACCATTTCTCTAAAATGGCCCATTTTATTCCGTGTCGAAAGACCGTTGGCGCCTCGCATGTGGCGGTCTTATTCTTTAGGGAGGTTTTTAAGTACCACGGGTTGCCCTCGTCCATCGTCTCGGATCGCGACGTGCGATTCATGAGCAACTTTTGGAAAACATTATGGAAAAAGACGGGTACAACCTTGATGTTCTCCTCCGCCTACCACCCTCAGACGGATGGACAAACTGAGGTTGTTAACCGTAGCTTAGGGACCCTCTTGCGTTGCCTAGTTGGGGATAGCCCGTCCACTTGGGATTCGGTGTTGCCTAGGGATATCCCGTCCACTTGGGATTCGGTGTTGCCTATAGCTGAGTTTGCATATAATAGTTCCGTCAATAGGTCCACAGGTTTGAGTCCATTCCATATCATATTAGGATATGAACCTAGGAAACCTATTGACTTGATTGATATTCTCCTTGAGTCCCGAACCAGTGAGTCTGCAGAGTCATTCATCCAGCATGTGCATGCACTTCATGAATCGGTCCGAAAAAAAATTGCAGCTAGTAATGATTATTATAAAGACCGAGCAGACCAGCACAGGCGTGTACAAATTTTTGAGGTGGGAGACCAGTGTTGATTCACATTCGACCAGAGAGGCTCCCGCAAGGGCCTGCAAAGAAACTAAGCGCTCGCCGAATGGGCCCCTATACAGTCGTGCGGCGGATAGGTACGAACGCATATGAGATTGACATCCCTCATGGTATGGGTATCAGCCGAGTATTCCACGTAGAATATTTGACTTCTTACTACGAGGAGCGCGTGTACGTGGACCCTCTCTCCACACACACACCTGAGCCTTTACCGCCAGTGATCCCTACCGACTCCACCCCATCCCCGCCTGAGGAGTCACTCCAAGAGGTTCACCCGGCACCAGCGTCGATCCCACCGAGTCAGCAGTCAGACGGAGATACATTACAATCAGAGACACCGACTCCAGCCGGCGACATATTTCAGATCATGGGCCACGATTTCTACACCGTGGGCGGACGACCCATTGTCCGCTATCTTGTCCGTTGGAGCGGTCGCCCACTATACAATGCTACATGGATTTCTTCAACGGAGCTCGAGAGACTCGCCCCACAGCTTCGCCGAGAGTATGATCATCTCCACTCACCGGAGTTGAGTGCTTTCAAGCCGGGGAAAGTTGATGGCGCGCACGTTTATTCCCGCAGAAGGCGGTGAACCCTCGCCTGTACGACCGATCCGAGCCCACGGTTGCGTCTGGATCGTCATTGCGAGTCGAATTACTATATTTATTTATGTATTTTGAGTTTTATTTGGCGCCTGATCAGTCTGGACGTTATGAGCTGTCCATTTCGGGATGCCCTAGGTAGGTTTTGTTATAAATAGGCGGATTGGAGGCTGATTAGGGGATCAGAGGATTGCGCATTTTTGCGATCCGCTGGTCTTCTCGGTGGACTCCGAGTGGTGCCCTCCTCGTGCGTGACTTCAGCCGCAGGCTTCCCTCTTGCCGATCCTATTCCAGCCAACCCCACCTCCCAGCGCCTCCTCTACAACCTCTCCCACATCCTGTCGACCCTCCTCCAGCCACAGTCACCCCTGCCGTCCCTATTCCAGCCAACCCCACCTCCCAGCGCCTCCTCTACAGCCTCCCCCACATCCCACCGACCCTCCTCCAGCCGCAGCCCCCCCCCCCCCCCCCCCTGTCGACCCTGTTCCAGCCAGCCCCATATTCCAGCGCCTCCACCGCCCCTCTTCCCCTTCCCGTCCAGCAACAGTAAGCCCCTCCCGCCTCCTCCTTCTTTTCCCCCGTGCAGCCACCTCCAGCCAGCCCCACATTCCAACGCCTCCACCGCCCCTCTTCTCCTTCCCGTCAAGCCACAGTAAGCCCCTCCCGCCTCCTCCTTCTCTTCCTCCCGGCCGCAACTTTAGGAGACCGCAATCAACCCTCATTCATCGCCGCTAGCACACGTGATCGTGGTAAAAGTTATTTCTTTTATTGTTGTTTATTTTGGCAAACTGTACTGTGGTGGATTCTGATTTCATTGTGCTAGTATTTTATTTGTCATACAATTTGTGGGACCTATTCTGTGTACGCTTAAAATTATTTGCGCATCTATCGTTTGCAAAGTAATAGTTGCTCTCCTTTAATTAAGTAATTGTGATTGCACGTGCCCTGCTGATAACTCTATAATAATTAATTATTTGCTGTAATTTTGAGCGGACCACCTTTGCTCTTGCATTACACCCCACCGCATTTAGGACTGCATTTAGCGAGTCCACCCTGAGTCGACCTACCACTGCATCAGAGTGTAGCGACGCAACTCTCACATTTTAGATGTATTATCTGTTTTGGTTCATCCCATCCCATAATGAGCTGAATTGTACATCCTACGTACTAGTCTCGTAAATTGCAAAATTCTAGACCGGGGGTGTGACAACATGGGAGAGAGAGGCATAAGGAGAACTCATTGCACGGACTTGATACCATTTTGAATTGGAGATTCTTATTAAAGCAAGGCCAACCACAATATATTTACACAAGATGGACCTATATCTATATTATACATCATATATATGGGATAAACAAGAAAATACAAAGTATATAAAGAAGTACATTTAAATTTACATAAGCCATTGCATATATAATTATATAATTCTAACACTAAACCTGAAGTTGGAGCCAAGTAGTTTGAAGTTCCAAGTTTGTCATGGATGTACTTGATGCGACTTTAAAGGGCCTTGGTGAAGATGTTCGCAAATTAATGGTTAGTCATCATATATTTAATTGAAATAACACTTTTCACGCCCCATATCCTTGTATATAATTCCTCTCTTATAGTTCTATTGATATATGAATAGCAACATCCATGTGAGAAGTTCTTAGTAATGGCATAAGCTGGCTCGCTACATTGATTCAAAATTCGATGTCAAGTTTTGTAAATTTAAGTAATTAAATCATCTAACCAGTCATTTATATCATACTAGAATCTCTACCAACTCCCCTTCATCATTCATCAACCTGGTGTTAGGGTCTAGTAAATTTTCAACATGCTTGCATCCAAGTATTCCCACTTCAAACAGAATATCTATAGTATATTTTCTACTTCAACATGTTGTTCCTTGCATTAGACAATTCTTTCCCGGTTAGAATTGGTTTGTTTGGCACAAACACCATGAGAAGACGCCACTCAAGAGGGTTAAGCTCTTCCATAATCCAAGGCCCACGAGGCTGCATCTAGTAGACTTTACATGTGTTCTCTATTTAGGTAGGTTGCTGTAGCTGATGCTACATGTCCTACCTTTTATGATTCTTCAAAGTAGCCCCTTCCACACTTGATCAGATTCAGCAGCTTATTGAATTCTACATGTCTAGCCAACTAGCTGCTATATTTTCTTCTGCAGGTATCCTCATCAGATATCTTCCTCTTGGATTCTTGAATTGGGTGCTTTCTATCATATAACCGGTGATGTGTTTGTTTTAGTAGTTGTGCTTATATCCAATCCTCTGCATCGATTCGCACTACTGGTGTAACACTACTATCGATTGTTTGTCGTGGTCAGCTTTTGTTTTACGACCATGTCGGTATCCTTGATGTCTATTTGATTGTCTATTGATTTCATAATATTGCATGACAGATGGACAACATTTGTTTATCTCACAAAAAGTCATTTGAAACATCCTTGATATTAAAGACCTGGGTGAGCTGTGATATTTCCTTGGTCTAGAGATATACAATTTTGTATATGCTTGTAGGAATGACGAAAACTTGACAAAGTATAAAGTCGCCAAGAAAGAAGCTAAAAATGCAGTAAGTAAAGCAAGAAGTCAAGCTTATGAAGAATTTTACAAACGACTAGATACCAAAGATGGAGAGCGCGATATATATAAAATTGCTCGAGCTAGAGAGAGGAAGACAAGAGATTTAAGCCAAATAAAATGCATAAAAGATGAAACAGATACGGTTTTGACTGATGATGTGACTATTAAGGAGCGATGGAAAAGATACTTTTATCAACTATACAATGAAGGAAAAGATAATGAACTGAACTTGGAAGAGTTAAGTAAATCGGAGGAGTATAGAGACATAACTTTTTATCGTAAAATTCAAGCATCAGAGATAGATGACGCTCTGAAGAAGATGAAAAATGGAAAGGCGGTTGGACCAGACGATATACCCATTGAAATATGGAAATGCTTAGGGAGGGAAGGAATTTTATGGCTTACAAGTTTCTTCAATAAGATACTGAAGACAAAAAGGATGTCAGACCAATGGAGAGAAAGTATTTTGGTACCTTTGTATAAGAACAAAGGAGATATACAAAATTGTGTCAATTACAGGGGAATTAAATTAATGAGTCATACTATGAAACTATGGGAACGAGTAATAGAGAGACGAGTTAGACGAGAGACTAGCATCTCAGAGAATCAATTTGGATTCATGCCAGGGAGGTCAACCATGGAAGCTATACATCTCTTGAGGAGACTCATTGACAACTATCGGGAAAGACAAAAAGATTTGCATATGTTGTTTATCGATCTGGAGAAGGCGTATGATAGGGTTCCAAGAGAGGTCTTGTGGAGAGTCTTAGAAAAGAAAGGTGTAAATGTATCATACATTGACGTAATCAAAGATATGTATACAAATTCAGTGACCAGGGTGAGGACATCTGGAGGATTAACACAGGAATTCCCTATCGCTGTTGGCTTACATCAAGGGTCAGCTTTAAGCCCTTACCTCTTTACCCTTATCTTAGATGAGCTCACCGGACATATCCAGCAAGCAATACCTTGGTGTTTATTATTTGCAGATGATATTGTTTTGGTCGATGAGATGCGCGAGGGTGTAAACGCGAAACTGGAATCTTGGCGAGACACTTTAGAAAAGAAGGGTTTTAGGTTGAGCAGGACAAAGACAGAGTATATAGAGCTTAAATTTAGTAGTGCAAGAAGGTCAGATGACTCCGTCATTAAATTGGGTGACCAAGATATTTCCCGCAGTGAGTGCTTTAAATATCTGGGATCGATAATTCAAAAAGATGGAGGTGTAGATAAAGATGTGATTCATAGAATCCAAGCAGGTTGGTTGAAGTGGAGAGGCGCGTCTGGGATCCTATGTGATCGTAAAGTACCACTAAAACTTAAAGGCAAGTTTTACCGTACTGCAATTAGGCCTGCAATGCTCTACGGTTCTGAGTGTTGGGCAGTGAATGGTGTACACGAGCAAAAAATGGGAGTCGCGGAGATGAGAATGCTTAGGTGGATGTGTGGTCACACGAGACTGGATAAAATTAGGAATGAATGTATCAGGGATAAGATAGGAGTGGCGCCAATTGTAGAGAAGATGCGAGAAGCTCGTTTAAGATGGTTTGGACATGTACATAGGAGACCATTAGAGGCACCTGTTAGGCGTTGTGAGAGTTTAGTCACTAGACATGTTAAACGGGGGAGGGGTAGACCAAAAAAGACTTGGAATGAAACTATAAAGAAAGACATGATGTACTTAGGCATTAATGAGACTATGCTTAAAGATAGGGCGCAATGGCGACAAAGGATCCATATAGCCGACCCCACTATGGTGGGATAAAGGCTTGAGTGTTGTTGTTGTTGTTGTATGTCTTGATCTTCTCTCTAATGCGGGCATATTGGGTTGCAACCCCTCACGAACTTTCATGGATCTTCATATTTTGATTATTTCAAATGATAGGTCATTTTGAGTGATGTTGGTATGCACGAGAGGCCATTAGGGAAGTTGATCTACTTGTCAATCACTCACCCATTTTTTTTGTTCTTCGACCTAAGCAGTAGTGTTAATCCACTTTCAAGTTCCTCTTTGAGGAAGTGTCGGTCAATCTTAATGTGTTTTGTCCCATCATGTTGGAACGAATTATGTACAATACTAATTGTTGTTTTGCTATCACAGAATAACTTTATAGGGGTTTCATTCTCATTTTTAAGTCATCCTCTTCATTTATAGTACCTCACATCTTTCTTGTGTCATAGCTCTGAACTTTGTTTCTACACTTGATGAAGCTATCTTATTTTACCTCTTGCTTCTCCATGTTATTGTCTCCCAAGAATGTACAATAACCAGATGTTGTTTTCTATCAACAAGGGAGCTCCATAATCTACATATGTATATACCTCCATAGATAGATCTTTACCTTTCTTGAATAACAATCCTCATCCATGATCACTTTTAACGTACCTTAAGATTTTCTCTATTGCTTACAATTGTCATGCATAAACTGAATAATAAAAGCTTTTCCTTACCAAGAATCCGCACCCGGTTTGGGTCATACTTTGATTTTTACCCAGAGAGAAACTCAAAGATAATATCTTGCTCAACAAAGTTTGTCAGAGTAGAAGCATCCTTGCAATACTTCATCTTTAGTTTTTGATATTGGTCTAGCTCAATCATTAACCCATTAAAGGCCCGTCGTAATCAGTAACAGATGAGTTTCCTTGCTTGGTGTAAAAAATAAATTTGTTCTTCTACTTGTAGCATATTCCTATATCTTGTTTCGTAAATAAGTTCAGTGAAGCTTATCCCAAATTTGACTAGCAGTATGAATGACTTGAGACTACTGTAAGTAATTCTTCCCAATGAAACAATAGGGTGGACGAAAAATGTGCCATGTCATTGAGAGCGAAAGGAATGAAAATGGGTGTGTTCTTGTAAAGGTGGTTGAAGATGATCCTTACATGATCAGATGAAACATTCGATAGAGAGCTGCAATGAATGCAGATTATAAAGATCAGTCACAATGAAGGTCTTTGTGACCACGATGAAGGCAAGGAGGACCTTTGGTTACACAGTAGGTCCTCTAACTGCATCGTTACTAGAAGACAGTTCTTTGAGTTGGGTTGGGATTGATCTGCATCGATCTTGGGTACTTAGAAGGCGAGTCGATGATCACTGGTCTACGTGTCTCGATTTGCGTTGGTAGACAGAGATGATGAAGATATATTGTCAATCTACCTCGTCAATTGGGAAGAAGAAGGTTTGTGTAGTCAATATGTGTCTTCCAGAAGATGTGTTTGAGTCTAGTTGCAATGTCCCTGTCTTTGAGGAGTAGAGTGTTCTCGTCGATTTAGAAATAAATTAATTATAGAAATATTAATGAATATTACAATATTACAACATCAGTAGATGTAGGTGTTGGTGTAATTATGTTATGGCCTGCAAAATACTAGTATTTTCATGTCTTTATTGTATTTTCGAACATTTCATTTTCATTTATCTACATTTTTACTCCCTAGAACATTTATGAGATAACTAGTCATAAGTGATAACCTTGACTTTTAGTAAAGTTTAAAGTTTCTTCAATTGCACATATGCTAGCTTTAAAATTCTCAAAATGATTTCATTGAAGATTTAAATCCTTTGCAGTGTAGATATCTTCTTTCTTACTTCCCTTACCCATTAGTGGCTACAATACTCACATACATTTTGTATTTATAGGCTATCGGCCCAGAGCTGACATTTTACAATTCTTCTGAAGAAGTTGGCAGATCCCTGTCACCAGCCCGAAAGGCTATTCATGCTAATCTTGATTCATTTTGCAGGTGAGTGAATGGTTATCATTAATATATTTGGATATACTTTTTTATTTATCTTGATTTTTCTACTACAAATATTTGCTATCCTTTGTTTCGGTACCAGGCTTGTAACGTTACCTGATTTAAGGCCATTTGGGATAATACCGAAACACCCCATTTATAATATTTCTCATTTGCAATGTCCTTAAGCCGCTTGTGTGTTTACCACTCGATTGTCTATCAACATTCACTTAAATCTTTCACTGCTCAGTATTATATCATTATTTGGCTATAGTGTAGATAATATTGATGTTAATTATTTCCGCCACACTATCAACGCGGGTAAGTTTATTTACAATGTTATGTTCCTTAATGAATTTGGAAAAGTGTTGATTAGTATAATCCTTCCTATTATTAGATTTCAAGTGCTTGATAGATTTGTCAAATCAAATTGCCTCTGAACCATGCATTGAAATTGGATAAACAATTGGATTATCTCAGTTTTATTTCATTAGGAATACCAACATGACCCTAGTACATTCATCAATGGATGAGACAAACTCTTTCACACCAGAAACATTAGTAGAGAAGCAGGACCCCAAACATTTTGGAAACATAGACTTAAGGAGGCTGAAGGAGGGATACCCAAAGCTTTTGTTTTGAAGCCAGATTGTGGAAGTAAGCTTCTCGAAGTTGGATTCAGCATTTGTAACTAGGATCATCATGATCTGGAGAAGATGATTCAACCCTTACAATTCCTAGGGAACTCCAATCGTGCTCCCCATTGCTAGATCTTGAAAGATGCATTGAGAAGGAAATAATGTTACTGTTAGAAAAGCCAATGTAAAGGGCCATTTATTTCTCTTGTTTCTCTCTCTCCTCTTTAGTCCCACATCTTGTATAAGGTTGTCTCTCTCTTTCTCCCTCCTATATATGTGTTCATACATTGTATTTGATACATAGAAAGGTATATACAAGGTTTTGCTCTTCTCTACATGGTATCTGAGCATTCAATCCGAAATACCTGTCTCCCAATTATTTGACCGCCCCCCCTGCGAGTGGTCTCCCGTTTCTGTGACCGCCTCCCCCCTCTGCGAGCTCCCTTCTCTAGTTTCTTCCTCTATTCCGCTGTCTTATAAGATGTCTCCTTCTGACAAGTGGGCCCCGCCTCCTCCTGCCGAGCTCTCTCTGATTCAGCGATCTCCTGAGCGGTCTCCCTCCAGCAGCTTGCGGCCTCCTAAGCGGTCTCCCTAGCGGTCTCCCTCCTGCCAAGCTCCTGCTCGCAACTCCCCTCCTGCGGCCTCTTCTACTCGCCGCGCGAGCTCCCCTTCAGCGGCCTCTCCTGCTCGCCGCGCGCTTCAGCGGCCTCTCCCGCTCGCCGCGCGCTTCAGCGGCCTCTCCTGCTCGCCGCGCACTTCAGCTGCCTCTCCTGCTCCTGCGGCCTCTTCTGCTCTCCGCGCACTCTGTCGAGCTCCCTTCTAGCGGCCTCCTCTCAGCGCGATCGTGCAGAGCTCCCTCTGCCGATCTCCCTTAGGTTGAGCGATCTCCCTCAGGTCGTGCGATCTCCCTCAGAGCTCGCTCAGCGCTCTCCAGCAGCCTTGCCGGCCTCTCACAGCGCTCTCCGCCTTGTCGCCCTGTAGCAGCGATCTCCGCCTTCCCGCCCGCGTGCGATCTCCCTCAGGTCGTGCGGTCTCCCTCAGAGCTCGCTCAGCGATCTGCAGCATCCTTGTCGGACTCTCACAGCGATCTCCGCCTTGCCGCCCTCTAGCAGCGATCTCCCTCAGCGATCTCCAGTCGCGAGCTCCTATCTAGCAGCGATCCCCTCAGCCTTGCCGATCTCTCTGCAATGGGTTCCTCCAGTGATCCCTCGGTGCATCCAGAGGGACAGACCGCTACCTCTTCTGCTGCAAGCTTGCTTCCCACTCCTGAACTGCGCGACGAACTAAGAATCACCACCATCTCCCTGGCTGGGAAGAAAAACTTCGTCGAGTGGGTGCACTTTGTCAGACGAGTTCTTCAGTTCAAGGGCTTCTGACTCATCTCACTAGGGACCCCCCATCTGCTCTTACGGATGTCTGGCTGCGTAACGATGGTTGGGTTCAGACATGACTTCTCAACTCTCTTGATCGCGAACCTTACCGCATGGCCATGTATCATGAGACGGCCAAGGCAATGTGGGAGGAACTCCACTCCTTGTACTCTGGCAAGGACAGCCTTCAGCACTTGTATGACATCATTACCGAGCTTCAAAACGTTGACACTGGTGGGGCGGCTGACTTAACCTCATTTGTTGCTCGGGCCAAGACTCTCGTAAAAGCCTGGATACAACATCAACCCTCTACTACAGATCTAGCAGCTCAGCGTGCTCAAAAAGAGGCTGTGTGTATTGCCATGATGATGGCTCGCGTCCCGCTTCACCTTCAGACTATTCAGGCGCAAATCCTTTCATCGACTACAACCCCATCATTATCTGATGTGTGCTTCATGTCTCCCCGCCTCCGGATACTATTGGACCTCCCTCCCGCTACTCGTGGAGGACGGTCAGGCTCCCGGGGCGGGGGTCGCTGAAGCCGACCTCGTCCGAAGTGTACGTTCTGCGGCAAGGATGTCCATCTTGAGGCGACCTGCTACCGCAAGCATGGTCGTCCTCCTCACCCGACTGCTCATATTGCCGCTGACAATCCTTCTGCCACTCGTGCTGATCTTGACGCAGTTCGCCTCGAGCTCCAGCAATTTCAAGGCCTGCTCCGCCACCCACCTGCCTCCGTCGCCTCCATCTCCAATGAAGGTATCGCTTGTCTCTCCACTAGTCCGCGCTGGATAGTGGATTCAGGTTCTACCCACCATATCACCTCGCTACCACCACATCACTACTTGGATGCTCCTCATCCTAAGTACCTCACAGTAGCCAATGGCGACACCGTCCCCGTCTCCGGCTCTGCTGATATACCTCTCAATTCTTCTCTTTCTCTACGCTCGGTTCTTCATGTTCCGGGTTCACCGTTTATTTTACTGTCTGTTAGTCGCCTTACTACCGATTTGAATTTCTCAGTAACATTCACCTCTTCTTCTTTTCTGATGCAGGATCTACAGACGCAAAATATCATTGGTAAGGGACGACTGCAAAACGGGCTCTACCTTCTCGATGTTTCTCCTACCATCCTCTCCTCAGTCTCCTCCGCTGATTGGCATCGGCGTCTTGGGCATGCCCCTCTTCCAGTCCTTCAGAAGGCTCTTCCAGATATCTCTCTTTCTGCTTTTAAGTGTGAATCATGTATTCTAGGCAAACAACATCGGTCATCTTTTCCCCCTCATTGTACTCGGAGCTCTGCTCCTTTTCTTTAAGTGCATTCCGATGTTTGGTGCCCGTATAAAATCACTAGTATATCTGGTTATAAATATTTCATCACCTTTATTGATGATTATTCTCGCACAACTTGGTTATATTTACTTCGTGATCGCTCCGAGCTTCCTCGTGTGTTTCGGGCTTTCGTCCTTGAGATTCGCACGCAGTTTTCCGAAAATATAAAAACACTCAGGACAGATAATACTCGCGAATATATAAGTCACGAATTTGCTAATCTTTGCTCTGAATTTAGGATCATTCACCAGACATCATGTGCCTATACTCCACAACAAAACGGAGTTGCTGAACGGAAAAATAGACATCTCCTCGATGTTGCTCGATCTCTCATGATCCATATTCCAGTCCCCAAAACCTATTGGAACTTAGCTCTGTCCACAGCATGTTATCTCATTAACCGTCTCCCTTCCTCCGTCCTCCAAAATGCTACTCCGTTTAGCCTCCTTTTTTATTCCACTCCGGCATTCTCTCTCACACCCCGAATATTTGGTTGTACTTGCTACATCCACCTACTTGGCCCGTCCAAGGACAAGTTGGATCCCTGAGCAGCCAAACACGTATTCGTCGGCTATTCTCGTACTCAGAAAGGCTATGTCTGTTATTCTCCTGCTACCCAAAAAGTATCTGTTTCTGCCAATGTTACCTTTCAGGAAGACCAACATTTCTTCTCCACAACAACCACACCTATTCCTCCATCATCCTTCCCAAGACCTGTCGTTCTCGTTACCACTCCTCTACCACTACTTCTTCCTGACCCTGCTCCAGCTCTCCAACAACCACCTCTTATCCGTGTCTACACTCGTCGCCCTCCTCGCTCTGTTGCCCCAATGCAGTCGGCTTCGACCTCTGACACTCCGCGCTCTGCTGATCCGGCACCGGTATCTACCGCTCATCCCTTGGCGAATTATGTATCCTTACATCGCCTCTCCTCACACCTTCAAACCTTTGCTACTTCATTATCCTCTATTTCTGTACCTAACTCTGTGCAGGAGACTCTCCAACATCCAGGATGGCGGGCAGCCATGGACGAAGAAATGACAGCCCATTGGGCTAACCAGACATGGATCCTAGTTCCTCTCCCTCCAAACCAGACTCCGGTTGGGTGCAAATGGGTCTTTGTCATCAAGCATGCTCCAGATGGGATCATTGACCGGCTGAAAGCCCGACTGGTGGAGCATGGTTTTACTCAACAACACGGTCTCGATTATGAGGAAACATTCTCTCCAGTGGCCAAGCTCAACACAGTTCGTGTTCTCCTCTCCGTAGTTGTGCATCGCCGATGGTCCTTACATCAACTGGATATTAAGAATGCTTTCTTAAATAATGATCTACATGCAACAGCCTCCCGGGTTTGAGACCACGGGGGAGTCCCGAGTCTGTCATCTTAAGAAGTCAATATATGGTCTCAAACAGTCCCCTCGGGAATGGTTTGACAAGTTCAGTAAGGCTGTCCAGGAGGTTGGTTTTACTCGCAGCTTGGCAGACTTCTCCCTGTTCACTCGACATCGAACAACAGGAACAGTTCTTTTGCTGGTTTATGTTGATGATATCCTAATCACTGGAAATGACTCAAAGGGGATACAAGCGGTCAAACAACACCTTAGCTCTGTTTTCAAACAAAAGATCTGGGGAACCTTCGATACTTCCTTGGTCTTGAGATCGCAAGACGTCCTGATGGATTTGTCCTCTCTCAACGGAAGTACTATCTTAATCTTCTTCAGGATGCGGGCTACTCTGGATGCAAGCCGATTAACACTCCTACGGATGTTAATCACAAACTGTGTGCTCATGCCTCTGATAATGATCTTGCTCTTCCAAATCTAGAGTACTATCGACGACTTGTTGGGAAACTGATTTACCTAACAGTCACGAGACCAGATATATCCTTTGTTGTTGGAGTTGTCAACCGATTTATGCATTCCCCTCGAATGTCACACCTTCAGGTCGTCGAACGCATCCTAAGATATCTGAAAACAACCCCTGGTCAAGGGCTGGTATACAAAACCTCGTCTTCTTCTCCAACATTGGTTGCGTGCTCTGATGCAGATTATGCTGGGTCCCTAGATGATCGACGGTCTACCAGTGGATTTTGTACCTACTTTGGAGGTTACCTTTTTACCTGGCGTAGTAAGAAACAAGCTGTGGTTGCTCGATCTTCAGCTGAGGCAGAATACCGTTCAATGGCATCAGTTGTTTCTGAACTCACATGGCTTGAAAGTCTCCTTGCTGATCTAGGAGTAAAACTTTCCTCACCAGCTATCTTACTATGTGACAATCAAGCTGCTATCCACATAGCTAAGAACCCGGTCTTCCACGAAAGAACGAAACACATTGAAGTGGACTGTCACTTCATCCGGGAGAAAGTTCAAATGAAGAAGATTGAATTAAAGCACGTTCCGGGTACTGACCAAGTTGCTGATATTCTCACCAAGGCCCTACCAAGTACCCTCTTTTAGCAATTCCTGTCAAAGCTGGGTGCCTACGACTTGTACGCTCCAGCTTGCGGGGGAGTGTTAGAAAAGCTCATGTAAAAGCCCATTTATTTCTCTTGTTTCTCTCTCTCCTCTTTAGTCTCACATCTTGTATAAGGTTTTCTCTCTCTTTCTCCCTCCTATATATGTATATTCATACATTGTATTTGATACATAGAAAGGTATATATAAGGTTTTGCTCTTCTCTACAGTTACAATGCAATTCAAATTTTCAATAATTTTATAAGCATTGATTTGATTAGCGGACATTCTTGGAACATGTACGGCATTATTCAAGTTGAGAGAAGGGGAAAACATGCTATAGCCATAGCCAGTAATTGGGTGTAAACCATCAACTACAATTATGTTGTTGGTGTGAGAGGATTGTTTGAAAGAAGAGATATGAGGTAGAAAAGAAGTCATGATCAATAACATTTATGTCAACAGCCGACAATTCATACAGAACAGTATGAGAGGCATTAATAGACTTCAGACATAAATTCTTATTGTTCATGGTTGTCGATGTCCATGACCTGCCAATTAAAAGATTAATTTTCATATAAATAAGCTTTCAAACCAATCAACGATAATACTAACGATACAGCAGAGGAGGACCGTAGGCAGATTCATGTGTGGAGAGTTTGCGATTAGCATTCATGGTTGTATTAGATAGCCTACGCCCCAGGTATCCAACTTGTAGTAAATCTATACAATACTTCCACTGGTATAATACGTACCCTCTCGTCAATGATGTGTGAAGAGAGAGAAGTCAACCAAGCTGTGAGTGAAATCAAAGGCTTAAAAAACTTGACTGGATTTGTCATACCAGGCACAAGGAGACTATTTATAAATTGATTTGCGGAGGCAGCACACGGTGGACTCCCCCATAGTCTCATATGCATGAGGTTGTTGCATGTATACAATTACACTCAGATATTCTTTGAGGAATGCATTCTTAATATCATGCTGATGACAATGAGCTGTCAAAGAGATCAATACTTGAACTGTATTTTGTTTGTCCACTAGATGGAATGCCTCCTCATAATCAATATCGTACTGTTGTGTGAACCCACGGGTAATAAGATGCGCTTTCAAATGCTAAGTAGAATCATCTGGATGATGTTTGGTAATGAAAAAATCATCCTCAACCAATACAAGATTGTCCATGGGGAAGGGACATCAACTTCCATGTTTCATTGGCCCATAAGGCATGCATTACTTCAGATACTATAGTGCTTCCTATACATATGAAAGGGTTGAAATCAAGCTTGCAGATGTCGGATGTCAGACTCATGTCGGTTTTGGTTTTTTATGTCGGATTGCGGGGGATATATCAGGGACATTTCAAAATGTCGGATTTTAATTATATATATATGTTTTTAATTAGATGGTAATTATTTTTTCTAATTAAGGGCAAACTCAAATTCATATGAGAAGATTAAACTACTAACTAGTGTTTAATAAATTTATAATAAATAAGAAGTGTTGCTCGAACCTTCTGATGAATTCATACTACACACAAAAATATAAATATTTTTGAATAAATTAAAATAAAAGCTACATAAGTGATAAAAACAAAATAGAACAAATAATATCAATGTAGACACGAATAATAAGAAGAAGACATTTAGTAGCTAATTAGCATAGCATTTCAAAAATTTAAGCATAACATTACAAAAACAGAAGCATAGCATTACAGAAGCAAAAACAGAAGCATAGCATTCATGGATTCTTTTAGTAGTGTTTTAAAGTTAAATATGGAGTTAGTATGCTTAGGCCTTTGATTTATGACAGTAAACAGTAGGTAGCAGCAGGAAAAAAGAAACAACAGAAAACAACAGGTAAACAGCAGGTGGTAATAGCATCAGGTAGAAAACAGCTAATGTCGCCGCCATAAACCGACATGTCGTGCCGACATGTCCGACATGTCGTGCCGACATGTCCGACATGTCGGCCATACTAGAAAACGCTATTTTTATCATCTGTGTCGCTAACGTTGCGATTTCCCCTCAAAAATGACATGTCGGCCGACATGTCCGACATGTCGGCCGACATCTACAAACTTGGTTGAAATAGGCGTCAAGGAAGAAGCAAACTTGTGTAGCGGTGGAGATAAACATGAAAGAAAACTTAATACGAGGTTGGTGAGCTTTATAGGATCATGTACCCTTACAGAGAGCGATGGATGATCATCAGGCACAAGAGCAACATCATTAGTAGGTGACTGGCTAGGTGCGGTCTAGAGAACCCAGTGATGAGTGTAAACCTATAGTGAGGTGGGCTAGGCGGTGGTGGTATACCTAGAGCTGGTGTACACTCAATAAGTAGAAGGGGATGAGGTAAATCAGGTGGAGCAGATGGCGCAGCAAAGGGGAAAAGAAAGGCTGATCCTCAAGAAATATAACATCCGTAGAGGTCAGAATCTTTCGATTGGTCGGAGAATAACACAACCATTTTGAGTTTGAGAGTACCTAACAAAGACAAACATATCAGCACGTGGGATTAATTTGTCCATAGGAGGACCAAGATGATAGACAAAGCAAGTGCACCCAAAATCCCTAGGATTCGAAAGGAATGAGGGTGTGGACAGAAAAAGGATGGAGAAAGGAGATAAAAAGCTAAGAACACTTGAAGGCTTACGATTGATTAACTAGCATGCAATAGTAGCTGCATAATTCCTATAAATTGTTGGAATATGCGTTTGAAACATGAGAAACCTAGCTACCTCAAGATGATGTTAATTATTTTCTTCTGTCACATCATTTTGTTGTGGTGTGTAGAAGCAGGAAGTCTGATGAAGAATACTTAGAGAATTGCATATATCCTGAAACTCTTGACTTCAGACCGTCTGGTGATGGGAGAATGTGCAACTCGTTCAAGAGATCTCTCTAGGCTCGTCCAGTAAATTTTGGTCTGCCCATGTAACTTCATTTTTGCAAGCCGTACCTATCTCTCGGTACTCATCTCGTACCACTCAAAGTAGTGGTACTTGTCCAGAAGCCAATCACTAAATGTCTTTAGGTCCAGGTGATCGTCGAAGCATGGCACATCAATGCGAATGCACCGTGTAATGTTATCCACGGCTAGGGTAGCTCCACGACATGGCAACGAGTTTTCATCATAATGATCATCATGAATGTTATCATGTCGTGTTGGTGGAGCACAACCTCTACGACCCAGTGGATGGGTGGATGAGGTTTTTTGAGAGGACGGTGGTGTATCGTAGGGGATGGACCTTATCGATACTCATAGGCCTGCTCGGGATTCCTTCTCGCATGAGGAGCGGGATCTCAGCGAGGCAGGACTCCAATACATCTATCGGGGGGGCATCCTAAGGATCGTTCGGAAGATCATCATAACGTGGGGGTGGGGCCTGACCTCTAGGGATGTCTAACTGATCGACTCTTGTGCTAACCCTTGCAATGTTACCACGAATAATGTTAAACTGGACTCCTATCTGCTCAAATCGATCAAGTACAAGTCTTTGGAAATCGGCGGGCATTATTTTCGAATTTGAACTGGTTGCCCGATTGTCGAGTGAGGTTCTGGTCAGACATGGATGATCGGAACAACCTACTACTACATAACATATAGTGTGTCCCAACCTGGGTCGCTGATACCAATTTGATGCAGGGGTAAGTTGAAAATGATGAATGCCCTAAAATGCGACCCTAAGTGGAATGTTGTGCACTTACTGACGAGCCTTGATGTGGGTGCAAATCCAAAAGTCAATCCGATTAAATTAGCAATAAGTAGTTAATTAAAATAACACTTAAAACAGGAGCACATTTGTTCTCAAATAATGTGATTGACAAACAAACACTGATTCACAAACGATAAAGTAATGTGAGCGTGCGATGAATAAGACCTGCAAGTCAAACAATCTTACAAAAAATCAACACATGCTATCACATCCAACTATGACTTGCGTGTTTTAAGTGGCAACAAAATATGGCACTGTGGATATAAGAGGATGTTGGTCCCTCAGAGAGCGGGTGATACTAAGTATAAACCAACGAGGGTGGGCTCGGGTAGGGTGGTTAACTGAAGTGGAGTGAAGGGTTGGGGGTCGAATGTGGCGGGTGATCAGTGGGGATGTGTGAAGTTGCTCAGTGATGGATGTAGTGGTAATCTGTGGCGAAAAAGGGGAGGATCAAGGCTGAGGGTGGCGGTGGTAGTGAGGTGGGAGGTTTCTGTGGCAGGGGAGAGGCGTTGGCGTTGTGTTGAAGTGGGGAATGGTTGGTTGGCGTCATGTTGGAGACGGGGGAGAAAATTGGTGATGGGATATGGAAGCAGGTCGCGGTTGTGAGTAAAAGAGAAGCTCGTTGGGTCGGAAAAGGAAGGAGTAGCTGTTTGAGGGAAGGGAGCGGGTGTTAGCTACAGATGGAAGTATCGATGGGGCTTACGGGAGTACGCGAGGGAAGCGATCACGGGATCGACGGGACGGAGGCTGTGGGAGACGATGCCTTGGAGTCGCACCAAGGAAGAATCTCTTGGTGTCGCACCAGGAGATTTGAAATCGACGGTCCCAAACTGAATTCAAAACCTTGATGCCCTCAACCATGGTCTATCCGCGTATATAAATACTCCATAACTGAAAAAAAGGGTACCCAGATCAGACGTCTCATAATGTCCGAACCGATCGGGTGTCAATAACAACTCGAAACACAAAAATATGTTCATAAAAATGACTCGAAACGACCATTCGGACGCATCCTTGGACTCAGATCATCCGAGCGGATAGCAGATCACAATCTCTTACAAGTAGTAGGCTACAGCCTCCTACGGTAATACAGGTATGTGGTCCAACGATCTCCATCACTTTCGTTGGAAAAGGATCATGTCGTTGTTGCATTTCGCAATCCATAGTGATCTTGACTTTCATTGTTTACATGCGACTCGAGAAAATTTGCTTTACTGTGAACGTTTTCGTAGTCCTTTTCATATTCGCCCCAAGCAAGCATGGACTGTTTATTTTGAGTCCTCGAAGTTGTGAGTTATGGGAATCCCAAACAAAGTCCTCTTTATTAATGATCATTTTTTCTTCTTCCCCGGTGATTTTGGTAATCTTCTCTTAACACCGAGAGCGAGACTAGAGAAAGAGTTCATGCAGATACAACCTTGAAGGGTGTCTGGATACTACTTATCAATTGCATCGAGCACTTGATGTACTCGATGTTGACGAGGTGCGCAGTAGAACTAATCCTAATTGAATTCGCTATTTTCTAATAAGAATTATGTTAATCTTCTCAATATTCCTTATAGTTGTTCTTGCTGTTCCGTTGAATAAGTCGTTTGTTACCGCAGTAATTGAGCCAACTGCAGCTTAAATGAGAGGGCTCAATCGAGATGCCAAGGAAGTGGAGCGAGCTCAAGGCCAGGAAGTCACTTGTCCTTCGTCCAAGAGAAGTAAAACTTGCTTAAGTGATCCATATGAGGGATTAGGAAGCCACCCTATTTCTTGACATGAGTAAGGATTTGTTTGATGGGTTTGGGCGGCCTCTGATGGAGTGGAA
Organism: Dactylorhiza incarnata; assembly: GCA_033032865.1. Classification (NCBI taxonomy): domain Eukaryota; kingdom Viridiplantae; phylum Streptophyta; class Magnoliopsida; order Asparagales; family Orchidaceae; genus Dactylorhiza; species Dactylorhiza incarnata. Next base: position 3,361,256 of record JAWHQI010000173.1, read on the forward strand.
TGCTAGGTGAAAGCCAATATTTCCCCTCCCGAAGGATACTGATGAAGTAACCTCGCACGCTTCCGCGTTTATTATAGCTTATATGGGCGGAAAGGTCGGAGCGAGGTAAAATGACTTGCTCCTGAAGAACTGTCGCAAATCACACTGCGAGCTTGTATTAGGAGTACGGTTTAAGCCATCAAGTGAGCCATGAACTCAATTTTTGCTTTAGAGAATTGAATAGACTGGTGGCTGAGCTCGAGAGAGTGAAAGAAGAGCTCAAGGTAATCGTTTTAGCATTTGCCTGAACTATCTCATTCTATGTGGTTTTTTTCCTACAACATGCTTATGAGATTTCCAACCCTCGCTTACAGATGAAATGTTCAAAATTAGTAGGGCATCCACCAAATCTACACTGATGAAGTTGAAGGAGCGACATCTGCTGAAAAATGAATATGCTCATATGCAATATGCCGACCTGTATTCAAAGATGGCCTCCTTCAAACCATCTACTGTAGCAGAGAGTGAGGTCTCTGGAAAGAACGAGGGGACTAGCGGAGAGTCCGAAGAGGCCAGTAAGGACGAGGAGTCTAAAGAAAATTGTGAGGGTAAGGAACTAAGGATACAAAAGCTTTAACAGAAAACGAGAAAGAAAAGGGTGGTAGCGAGGAGACTGAGGAATTCGACAGGTAGTAGCGAGGAGACTGAGGAATCTGACAACAATATCAATAATTGCTGCTCAAAGAGCGGTCAAAGTAAGAGTCAATAGAAAGAAGTTGTATACATCTTTACTTTTTTATTTTTGACAGTCTGCGAGAATATTTTTGTAACCGCGGACACACTATACCTGTAATAGAATTTTAGTGATATAAAGAAAGTTAGTGACAAACTTATTATCTTTTCCTTATAATGATAGTATTCACAAATGCTTTATAATTCTGTTTATGTAATGAATCATAGAATCTGCGAACGTGATATACGTATTGTTGGTGTTTAATATATAAACGAATAGCTTGAGCTTTCTTGCTCTGAGCGAATTCCTCAAGAAGTCTTTGTGAATATTATCTAGAATTCTGACTTATGAAATTATTTCATGACATTCGAAATGAAATATCGACGGTGAATACGTTATATAATGTGTGAATACCACTTTGTATTTTATTTGAATAATACTCTTAGATGCCTGAGAAATAATACCATGCGCGAATTCCGAAATAGTATGCGCGGATACTTCTTTACGCTCTTTAATAAAGATAATATTTTGCGATACTGCGATGATAATACCATCTGCAAATTCCCATATTGTATCGGCGAGTGCAACTTCATTCTCTAGTCTCGATACATAATCTATTTCATAAATGAATAATAAGCGTGATCTCATTTTTCCTTCTAACTAACATTTATTGTCGGTGATCTCTGTATGGTTATGTGCTGATACTTTCGAAAAATCCTCACATTCTTCTTGGCATTTGGGATAATACTCGCGAACAAATAAACGATACTTAGATGAAAATTTCATGTTTACGTAGTTCTACAACAAAGTGTCTGTGAATACACTATAAAGTTTGCGAACTCGTTTTTAAAACTCTCTTGTGTTGGACAACTAAAGAACACCCAATTGGTCTTAAGGCATCTACTAGATGAAGAGCTTGTCCTCAGAAAGCGGCTTCTAGTATCAACAAGTGCTCTGTTGATGTGCGACAACACTGGTCGATCATATTTATTAGATCGGCATATCACATATATAAATCGCGAACAATTCTAGTGAGAGTAATTGTAGTTGATTTTATAGCAATCGATCTGGTGATGTGGTACAAAAGGTGTCGACAAGAGCTCCGGATACTTAAAGACCATTGCAAGAGATTAGATCAGGCTAGCCACTACACAACCGCAATTCAATTCTATTAGAGTTGTGGTCTTGGTGGGAGTTACGATTTAGCAGGCGTCGATGAGAGTTTTAAAATATCTGACACATAAAGTCCTCTGCAAGATTGGATCAGGTGATCTACTTATGTAATCATGAACAATTCGAGTGAAGGCAGTCGTGGTAGGAATTACTACCAGTGACCACAATTCAAGAGGTTCAAGTAAGTGTTCATGAGAGTTTAGTAGACTTAAGAGGATGGATACAAAACATGGAGTTAGATATATCTAAGTATCGAAGGCTTTTGCAATGATTAATGTCAACTCTAGCTGATCGTTGTTACAACTTTTCTAGGTGATTTATATTCGTTACAGGGAAATAAAAGAATGACACAGTGAGTTTTAAATGTGTAACACCCATACCTAGTTTAACATCAATTCAAAAGCTCGGTCGGCACTTGTGATATGAAACAAACTAAGCAACAGTAATAAAATTAGTACATAGCAGGAAATAACTAGAGTACACAACGGAAAATTTAAAGACTGGAGTTAAGGTTAAAGAAATACCTCAAATTCTGATTCACAAAGCCAAACAACTAGAAATGAATAATGCCATAAATCTTAAATGATCATGTTGAGAAAAACCCCAAAACTTATATATATTTCTTGTGTGTAAATACAAACGAAGAATACATATATATAGGAGAGAGAGAGTGAGACAGAAAAACCTATACATGGTGTGGGACTAAAGAGAAGAAGATTTAAATGGGTCTGTACATGGGCCTATTACATGGATTTCGCTAACACTCCCCCACAAGCTGGAGCGTACAAATCGTAGGCACCCAGCTTGGATAAGAACTGGAGATATAGTGGCCGAGGAAGAGCTTTTGTTAGGATGTCAGCAATTTGTCTTGCAGCAGGAACATGCTCCAATTCTACCTTCTTTGCTTGAACCTTTTCTCTGATGAAGTGACAGTCAACCTCAATATGCTTTGTTCGCTCATGGAACACTGGATTGTTGGCTATATGAATTACAGTCTGACTGTCGCACCGAAGTATTGTCGGAGAAGGAAGAGTGACACCCAAGTCACCAAGAAGTCTCTCAAGCCATGTTAATTCTGACACAACAGCAGCCATAGCCCTGTATTCAGACTCAGCCGAGGAGCGGGCGATCACAGTCTGTTTCTTGCTCCGCCATGTTATGAGGTGTCCACCAAAGTAAGTGCAAAAGCCAGTCGTGGAACGCCTATCATCAGGGGACCCGGCATAGTCAGCATCCGAGTACGCAAGAAGAGATGGTGAGTTGGATGGTTTGTAGACAAGGACTTGTCCCGGAGCGGTCTTTAGATACCTGAGAATACGCTCAACAGCTTGAAGGTGAGAGGTGCGCGGAGTATGCATGAAGCGACTCACAACACCAACAGCAAACGAGATATCCGGTCGAGTAACCGTTAGGTAGATCAGTTTCCCAACCAATCGTCGGTAGTATTCTGGATTCTCAAGAAGCTGGTCAGAATCAGACCCAACAACACACAATTTTTTATTAGCATCCATAGGAGTATCCGCAGGTTTGCACCCGGAGTATTCTGCTTCATGAAGTCGATGCAGTACTTTCGTTGGGACATAACCAACCCATCGGGTCGTCGGGCGACTTCAATCCCAAGGAAGTATCTAAGATTTCCAAGATCCTTGGTCTGGAAGGCCGAGTTCAGATGTTCTTTGAGCTATTTTATCCCAGAGAGGTCATCGCCAGTAATCAGGATATCATCAACGTAGACAAGAAGGATTACAGTGTCAGTTGGTCCATGCTTGGTGAATAGAGAGAAGTCGGCGGAGCTCCGAGTGAACCCAAGTGCTAAGAGAACCTTGCAGAACTTATCAAACCAAGTTCGTGGTGACTGTTTGAGACCATAAAGAGCCTTTAGAAGGCGGCAAATGCGAACTGTACGAGACTCCCCCGTGATCTCAAACTCGGGAGGTTGGCACATAAACACAATTTCCTTCAGATCGCCGTTAAGGAATGCATTCTTAATATCGAGCTGAAGAAGGGGCCAACGCCGGTGCACAGCCACGGAGATAAGAACACAAACAGTGTTGAGTTTTGCTACTGGAGAAAACGTTTCCTCATAATCTAAGCCTTGTTGTTGAGTGAAGCCCCGGGCCACGAGACGGGCTTTTAAACGATCAACAGTCCCATCCGCATTTTGTTTGACCGCAAAGACCCATTTGCAACTAACACAATGTTGACCTGGAGGAAGGGGAACCAGTTCCCAGGTGTGATTAGCCCAGAGGGCATTCATCTCCTCTTCCATAGCTGCCCGCCTCCCCGGATGCTGAAGCGCCTCCTGCACAGAGTTAGGAATAGAGATGGAGGAAAGAGAAGTAGCAAACTGGTGGAGGGGTGGAGAGAGTCGGTGTAGAGACACATAGCTAGCCATTGGATGAGCCGTAGAGGAAGATGTTGGATCAACCGCGGGCGGTGTCATTTGTAGCAGACGGCTCCGGTAGGGAAATATCCTTGGATTTACGGCGAGAATGGACGTAGCGAATGGGCGGATGGATCACAGGCGGGGATGGATGCGACGGTGGAGAGGAAGGCGTGACTGGAACGATAGGACGAGAGTAGAAGGTATGGATTGGGGAGAGGAGGATAGGTGGAACGGTTGATCTTCACAAAAAGTGACATCGGCCGAGACAGTCACTTTTCCTGTTGTAGGAGAGTAGTACACATAGCCCTTCTGAGTTCGAGAGTAGCCAACAAACATCTGTCTGGTAGCACGAGCCGCAAGTTTGTCTGCTAGCGGACCGAGGTTGTGAACATAACATACACACCCAAAAACTCGGGGTGTGAGGGGGAAAGGAGGAGTGGATGGAAGAAGAAGGCTTAGTGGAGTGGCAAAGCTGAGAACGGATGAGGGCATGCGATTGATGAGGTGACACGCAGTTGCAATAGCAAAGTGCCAAAATTCTGTGGGGACCTGCATTTGGAACATGAGGGACCGAGCGCTATCGAGAAGATGGCGATTTTTCCGTTCGACCACGCCATTTTGTTGAGGTGTGTAGGCACAGGAGGTTTGGTGAATAACACCAAACTCAGAGCACAGAGCGGAGAAGGACCGACTTGTGTACTCGCGGGCATTATCGGTGCGAAGAATTTTAAGAGGCGTCGAGAACTGCGTACGTGTTTCAGATAGAAAAACGCGAAACACGGAAGTTATCTCAGTGCGATCATGAAGAAAATAAAACCAAGTAACACGCGAATAGTCATCAATAAAAGTGATAAAGTAGCGATGTCCAAATACACTGGGGATCCTATATGGACCTCATACATCAGAATGAACTAAAGATAACGGAGTATCACTCCGGGTACAAGAAGGAGAGAAAGAAACACGATGTTGTTTGCCGTAGATACATGATTCACAAGTGAACTCTTGGAGGAAAACACCAGGAAGAGCTTTCTTGAGAACCGGAAGGGGAGCATGCCCAAGGCGACGATGCCATTCAGAAGTGGAGATGGAAGAAAGACTGATAGGTGGGAGATCCAAGAGATATAGCTCATTCGTCAGCCGACCGCTACCAATGGTACTCCGTGTACGGCGATCCTGCAAAACAAAAGATGAAGGAGAGAAAGTTATGCAACAGTCAAGATCCCGTGTTAACTGGCTAACAGAAAGCAAGTTAAACGGGGAGCCCGGAACATGAAGAACTGAGGAGAGTAGCAAGGTAGGAGTGAGGCGGAGATCAGCAGCACCAGAGACTGGGGTAGTGTCGCCATTAGCAACAATAATAGATGGCGGGTGAGAGGTTGTCGAATACCGAGGCAGTTTCTGAGATGTTATATGATGAGTTGCTCTAGAGTCAACAATCCAGTGAGAGCTGTAAGAAAGACAGGATATACCTTGAGTAGAGAAAGAGGCAACCGAGCCAGATGGCCTATCAATACTGCCTTGAAGCTGCTGGAACTGAGTGCGAAGGTCTTCATATTCCTGGCGAGTAGGTGCACCAAGGTTGGAAGCGGCAGGGGCATCAGAAGGAGCTGGAGTTGCGGAGGCGGCCAGATGCGGAGGTAGGCCATGTTTACGGTAGCATGTAGCTTCTAGATGACCCTCACGAGAACAGTAGGTACACTTCAAAGAAGAGCGGCCATCACGTCCTCGTCCCCGAGACGGGTGGCGTCCTCCCCTGGTGGAAGGGCCACGACCAGGAGGAGGAGTTGGCAGGAGAGGTCGCTGAAGAAGAACTTGAGAAAAACCTGTGGGAGTCTCAGATGGAGGAGTTACCCTGAGTAACATAGAGCAAACATCATGGAGGGAGGGTGTTGTAGTGGAGGAGAGTATCTGAGCTCGAACACTGTGCAGATGTGGAGGAACACGGGCCATCATCATAGCAATACATACGGCTTCCTTCTGAGTCCTTTGAGTCGCGAGATCAGTGGTAGATGGCTGATGTTGGATCCATGCTTCAGTAAGACCCTTAGCTCGTGCAACAAAGGAGGTCATGTCTGCAGCCCCGCCCGTATCCAGGGCCTGGAGATCAGTAATAATGTCATAGAGGTGTTGGAGGCTGTCCTTGCCCGAGTACAAGGAATGATGCTCAACCCACATGCCCTTGGCCGTCTCGTGATACATGGCCATTTGGTAAGGTCCGCCATCCATAGAGTTGAGAAGCCATGTCTGAACTCTACCGTCATTCCGCATCCAATCATCGGTGGAAGGGGAGGAAGGTGCCTGCGTGAGATGAGGCAAGAGTCCTTTGGCCTGAAGGACCCGGCGAACAGAGTGCACCCAAGGCACAAAGTTTTTCTTGCCAGACAGGGAAATCGTGGTGATCCGCAGCTCATCACGGAGTTCGGGAGAAGGAGCTACGCGAGCAGCAGGCAAGTCAGGAGAGTCGACCAAGGAACCCATGAGACCGAACAGTGAACGGAGCAGCCAGGAACAGAAGCAGGCGGTCTGAGTAGGGGAGACCAGCGGTCTGAGAAGCGGCGGTCTGGGGAGACCGCAAGAGCAGCGGTATGGAGCGGTTGCGGGTCTGGAGCGGCGATCTGGAGCAGCAGCAGCGGTCTAAGGAGCGGCGGTCTGGGGAGACCGCACGAGTAGCGGGCAGCGGGCAGAGCAGCGGTCAGAGAGAGATCGCAGAGCAAAGAAGTGCAAGACCGCTTGACGAGGCCGGCAGATCGCAAATCGGGCATACCGCTGCTGCGAGCCGGAGGAGATCGGCAGGGTAAAGCCGCAGCGAGCAGGAGATGAGACCGCACGGCCTGAGAAACCGCTGCGGGGAGATCGTCTGTTGTTGAGGAGCAGAGGATGCGGCGGTCTGTGAGAGGTGAGCAGAGTAGCGAGCAGGAGGAGCAAGGGCTACGGATAGAGAAAGAAACCGCTCGAGCTGCTGTGGGCAGAGCAGAGTAACGATAAGGAGGAGGAGAGAGTGGGTCCCACGCGCCAGAGGAAGCAGGCTATAAAAGCCGAGGAGAGGAGGAGGCGCGGGGGCTGAGCAATATCTGAGGTCGCTAGGAGGGAGCGGTTAGAGAAAGATAAGACTGCAAGAGGTGCGGTTTTAAAAAAACAAGAGGAACCTCCCTCTCAAAGAGGGAAACCGTCGAAGCCCGCACACAGGGGGCGGGTTAAAAAAAGGAGGGGGGACGCGGTTTCAGAATGGAACCTGCTTTGATACCATGTTGAGAAAAACCCCAAAACTTATATATATTTCTTGTGTGTAAATACAAAGGAAGAATACATATATATAGGAGAGAGAGTGAGACAGAAAAACCTATACATGGTGTGGGACTAAAGAGAAGAAGATCTAAATGAGCCTGTACATGAGCCTATTACATGGATTTCGCTAACAGATCCATTAATCTTTTACCTTTTTATTGGTGATCGGTATGATTAATCTTAAGGGAACATCCGCATAAGATTACAATCTTAAACTACGTATTTCATCACCCTTAAGTCTTATGACTTGTTTTAGATTTAATGATATTAAACTGATTAATTAACTATAATATAACTTTCCACTTTTAGTAGTTTCTATTACATATTACTTAATTTCGTATTCATGTTTTTTTGCATGTGTACGTAGAAAATTTTATCTTTGCAGCTAGGTGATATGCTTAAATCATAATGAAATTCATTATATTTTTGTATACATTATTCACATTAACGTAATAAGACAATTAAGTTATGATCTTCTAGTATCATTTATACTTAAGACATGATATATTATATTTTGCATTTCTAATCATGTTCATATCTATCTATAATCCATTAAAGAAACTACATAAATTGATTTGATTTGTGATATGTCTAATAAAAAAGTAATCAAATTTCTTACATCTTAATCCACATTAGTCATATTATTGTGTAACAAAATGATCTATGAATTATTATTTTCATCTATTCAGAAGATGTGATTTTCATAAATACCTGTTATTATTCTTTTTTTCGTAACATGGTATAATTGCATAGGAGGAAATACATATATAAATCTACGTGATATGTTTAACAAAAAAGAATCGAATTTCTTACCTCGGTGTTGCGGCTCTCGTACACACGACTGTATACTTCACAAGGTTGAAATGGGAATTACACAAGGCTTCTCTGATGTGCCACTAAGCATAAGAAACCTGAAATTAATCGAAAACCTAAGAAGATCAATGTATGAGAGAAGTAAATCTAGGGATTATTTCTTCCCTCTAGGGTTTCCTTACCTTGAAATCCAGCCAACAATATTTAGACAAGGGGACAAAACACAAACATGATTTATAAGTTGTGAGAGGTGGAAACATTCACTAGTTATCTCAACTAACCTAGATCTGTCCGCTAAAAAGCATGTCGGTTACAACAACAACAACAACAACAGAACCCATATAGTCCCCAATCATTGGGGGTATGGGCGGGGGAAGATTGGAAACAGACCTAACCTTTGGCCCTATGCCCAAAGTGGCTTCTCTCAGAGGAGAAAGACCGAACCTTTGACAATAGATGCACAAAGTGGCTGCTCACAGATTACCACTGAAATAGTGGCCCCCTATACCGTCACGTTTGCTGCGGAATCATGCCCTCAAATCAAAGCCAAAGACATCAGAGAGGGCAGACTCAAGAATCCATTTTGATTTATGTGCACATAACCATGTCGGTTAAAATGCAAAAAATGCGGGAGCGTTGATTACCAAAAATCTCTTCCCCTTAGTGACACTAAAATAACATAAAGTAAATATGCATTCATGATTTAAAATAATATTTTATTTTAAAGAAGAGTATACTATAGTTCTATGCATATTTTTCTATAAAAGTACTTTTTGAACATAAATCTCTTTTATATGACTTGATCTTAAACTAATTTTTTCTCTAATTTTGGAATCATTAAAGTTTAAGGATTCTTGGTTCTGGCTTGTATTTAAAGTTGAGATGACTTATATCCCCTTTCTTCTTATTCATATTGTAGAAAATTCTTATCCACATTCTAAACTTATGAGTTCCTAGTGGCGAACGTAAGTGTTCTAGTGTGTCTCGGTCACAGGCACGGACACGAACTTGCATCTACTAATTTTTCCATGGGGTGTCGACTCCCCCCATTTGAGACTTATATGGTCTATTATGCCCTATGAGTATGTTAGTGTGTCTCTATCAATCACGAGAGAAAACACTCAATCATGCCTCATATTTACCTTTTTGTAGTGGCCAACATGAACAATATGAAGGAACACCTGCTTAAAGCCACAAATCTTAAATGCTCCATTAATATGTCACCTTCTTATTGGTGGTCGCCGCGATTAATTTTAAGAGAACATCCGCATTAGATTACAATCTTAAAATACGTATTTCATCACCCTTAAGTCTTATGGCTTGTCTTAGTGTTAATGATATTAACCCGATGAATTAACTATAATATAACTTTCTACTTTTAGTAGTTTCTAATTACGTAATACTTAGTTTCATATTCACATTTATTTGCATGTGTACGTAGAAAAGTTTATCTTTGCAGCTAGGTGATACACTTAAATCATAATGAAATTCATTATATCTCTGCATACATTAACATTATTCGCATTAATGTAATAAGACAATTATGTTATGATCTTATAATATCATTTATGCATAAGGCATGTTATATTAAATTTCGCATTTCTAATCAGGTTCTTCGTATCTATCTATAATGCATAAAGGGATACTACATAAATTGATTCTAACCAAAAGGGAATCAAATTTCTTACATCTAATCCACATTATTCGTATTATTGTAGCAAAATGATTAAGCTATGAATCATTATTTTCATCTATTCATAAGATGTGATTTTCATAAATACAAGTATTTTTTCATGAAGCGGGGATGACATGAAGCGTTAATTTTTTTTGCACATTCTTCGGTGCTTTTATGATGAATGGATGGGCTCTGTCAAGATTATGTTTCTCAACTGAGGCCATTCTTCTAGCTACATCATCTCTGAACGTATTTCAACTCCACGTGAGAATCTAAAGGTCATGTATTCGTTCTATTGGGGCAAAATTGGTCACCTTAAATTCTCACACAAGATGGAGTAGGAGACTGCTTTGCCGAGGTTACTTGAACTCCAGGATTTCTTAGCGAGAAGGTGAAAGAGAAATCAAACTCAAACTAAGTCCAACCTTCGCACAATGCGAATATTTAGCCGTGCATGATTTTATTAATAGAACTAGCGGTTACAGAGTCTGTGTTCGGTCATGAAAATAAAGTTCTCTCGCGCTGTGGACGGTAAAAAATTGACCTCATTGGGACTTCAGACAGTTTACCAGGATTTTTCTAGTCCCTCTCATAGTACTATTCACCCATATTCATACTAGTAGGGGCTTCCCAAGCGGGCAAGCTTATGAAAATATTTCCCGATTATAGGAGAAACGGGCGAGCTTATGAAAATATTTCCCGGTTATAGGAGAAACGGGCGAGCAACAGATAAAGTGCTACAAAGGGCAAAAACCTGTTACAAAGAAGGAGAGTATCGATGAATACGGGAGTTGTACTTGAGCATGCTGGAGCTAAAGGTCTAGTACTTGCGAACTCTTCCATTTTTCCCGGCGAGTTAGCCCATGCTGATGAAGAGTTGTTTTTCAGATTGATTTTGTTAGGAGATGGCAGTCACCGAATTCTAGGTAAACAACGGATGATGTTCAGAATGGTATCTCTATGATCAAGAAACACTTGGCCTCTAACTTTCATACTAAAGATTTGTAGCACCTTAGATACTTCTTGGGTATTGAGGTAGCTCGCCGACATGACGGGTTTGTTTTGACTCAACGAAAGTACTACATAGATCTACAGGATGTCGGATACTTGGGTCGTAAGCCAACTAACACACCCATGGATGCAAACCACAAGCTCTGTATTCACGAGTCTGACTATGATCCTCTTCTACCTATTCTGAAGTACTATCGTCACCTAGTCAGCAAACTTATCTATCTAACCGCTACTCGGATAGATATTTCATTCGATGTTGTAGTGGTTAGCCGATACACGCTTGCTCCTCGGGCATCACACATTCACAAAGTCGTGTGAATACTTCGGTATCTAAAGAACGCTCCTGGTCAAGGACTTGTGTATAAGCCCTTTTATCCCCTCTCGTTGATTGCCTATTCTGTTGCATATTATGTAGACTCCATCAATGATTGTCGGTCTACAAGTGGCTATTGCCCGTATTTTGGAGGGTACTTGGACACTTGGTGAGTAAAAAGCAAACAATTGTGGCACGCTTATCTGTTGAGGTTGACTATCATTGGATGACCTATGTCATTTCTGAACTCACTTGGCTGCAGAGTCTTCTTACGGATCTTGGTGTTTCTCTTACCTCTCATGTCATTCTCTACCGCGATAGTCAAGTTAATCTCCATATCACTGAAAATTCAGTTTTCCATGAATATACCAAGCATATTGAAGTAGATTGTCACTTCATCACAAAAAAAATCAACTCCGCAAAATTGATCTTCGACATGTTCCCGTTGCTGATCAAATCTCTGATGTCTTCGCGAAGGCCTTGCCTCGCACACTCTATTGTTAGTTCGTTGCCAAGCTTAGAGCCTACGATTTGTACGCTCCAGCATTCGTGGGAGTATAGAAGAAGAGTATATGACCCAGTGTAAAGGCCCAGTTCGATGGACCATGAGGAGCATTTTGTATACCTTAGTCCCACATTTTATTTTGGAGTTGAGTTGTCACTACTCACAATTATAATTCTATAAATATGTGTACATGTATTTGTATTTATGTGTGTGTGAAATAATAAAATTATTATGTCTTCTTGAGCAATATTTCCCAGACAATAACCATGAAGAGTACCCAGATAGTGCTAATTTGTGTAACTGTAGAGAATGTGTCAAAGAAATCCACATCATACGTCGTACCCAGATAGTGATAATGTGTGTAACTGTAGAGAATGTGTCAAAGAAATCCACATCATACGCCTAAGTGAACCCCTTTGCGACTAGACAAGCTTTATGTCTATCCACAGTGCCGTCAGGTAGAAACTTGATAACAGACTCATCGACATCTAACAATAACGCCTCCAGGTGGGGTGGGAATAATGGTCCAAGTACCCTGTGATGTTTAGACAAAGATCTCCCCATCCATGACTTTTTTCCAAAGGTATACGAAGAGCTTTGTGATATGTTGTAAGGATAGTGTTGGCAAATGTCAAGGCGAACATGTTGCGAGAACGATTGAAATTGGCATAGCAATTGGATGTTGAGTGAAGGCAAGAGAGTTCTCATTCATATGATTGATGACACCAGAATCGACGTGCCACTTACCCGGAGCAACAATACACACGCTACCTAAAGAAGTGACAACATAGACACATTTCATAGAAGCATTAATTAGATCTTTAATATCCGCGGAGGAGAACCATCTGCCTGACTCTGGTGGCTGTGTGAAGGTGATCTGAGAAGATCATGGGCTGACATAAGTCTGAGGTCGAAGATGAGGATGCTTCGCAAAGCAATGCGCAGCAACATGACCAAGTTTGCAATAGTGAGAGAAAGAGGGCAATCCCCTCCCCCCCGTCCGCCTGCTAGTGCATTGCAGCCACATTGTGCTCTGCGACCCATAACATGAGCATAATTCTCGGAGGGGGGACTATCATAGGTTGACTTAGTAGGGTTTTCACTGTGGAGACACAAGTGGCAGTGACATCCAATTTGAGAATATCATGTTCTCCAAATATCTTTTGTCATATCATCTCATTGGACTCAGGAAAACTAAGAAGATAACAAATATCAAGGAGATACTGAAAATGCTTCTGTCGGGTTGCAAGATCAGCAGAGAAAGGACGATGTTAGAGAAGTTCTATGCAGGGAAACTGTACTTCCTGGTAAGCAGTGTCGGGAGAGATGGTCGGTTGAGCAAAGAGATCCGAGTAGAGGGTGTAGATGTGAGACATTCTTACACCTTTTGAGTAAAGAGCAACAAGATGATCTTACACAACCTTTCTGACTTCATCATGTCTGATAATAGGCAAATAGGAATTAAAAGGAATGTTTGCAAGCTCCATATATATGAAGGAGACACTAGTCGAGTCCAATTAACTTGGACGCCATCCCAAGATTGCCAGAGGTATTTGAAATGAGTGTGGGTGGAGGAGCTGCTGCAGCGGGAGCCAGAGGGAGCACAGGATTCGTCGTTGTTCAGCAACAATGAAAGTGATAGCTATGGAAGGAAAAAAATTGTCGACAGCTTGAGCTCGATAAGGGCCGAGCGAAGTCCCCAAGCCGAGGAGGTTCAGCGCGCATATAAAAAGGTGGGTGGAGGAGTGGCAAGCTGCAATCACCGAGCTCTAGTCGGCGAGCTGCAGTCGATGATCTGTAATCGGTTAGCCAAATGGGGCGTGGAGAACTTTACGAGCTGAAGGTGCCCGACAAGCTGCAGCTGGCGAGCTGAATGCCACAAGAAGTGGATGTCACTCCTAGAAGACTCGCAAACAAGCAAGGGAGCAAGGATGTCGCCGGGGATAACGCATGGGCTCAGTGAGCTGAAGATCGGTTGTCATGCAGAATGTCACAAAGGAGGTCGTATGGATGAAGTCACTGGTTGAACTCGCGTTGGGGGGAATTTAGTTGCAGAAGGCGAACTCACGGGAGAGTAAATGCGCAGACGTGTTGTTGTAGTAGAGCGCGAGATGCAGTCGAGCGGGCGAGTTTGATCGGTGATAAGCAGTGGGCTTATGACCGAGACCAAGGTGCTCTAGCGTAAGGCTTTATCCCGGTGGGGCCCGCCATTATGTGTCCCATCTTTGATTGAGCTATATTGATGGTTGGTTGACAATATTACTCCCACATCATGAATCCTAAGTTTCCTCCTTGGCTTTATAGGCCTTTGTGGGTCTCTCCACTCTAATTGACTAGTTTTGAGTTGGATGCTCCTGCTCCCAAGGCCCATACCTCTAGTATTCATGTGGCTTTCCACATGAGGGGGCGTGTTGCCATTCCACCCTACTGGAACCGTCAGTGTTGACCTTGTACCACTAGACTTTATCTTGGCAGAGCCTGCCTTTATGTGGCTCGTGTATGATTGAGCTATTTTCATGGTTGGTTGACAATGGTGGTTTGACATCTTTAATTTGGGGTTTCCTTCTTGGCTTTATAGGGCTTAGTGGGTCTCTCCACTCTAATTAGCTCATTTTGAGTTGGATACTCCTGAGTTTCTACAAATATATTTCCTTTGCCAAGTTCTATAGGATGTAGATGGTGTTAATGCTTAAATTGTTCACCTTTCATACAACAAATGTCTATTTTGTGTGATTTTATTTGGCTGTCTTTAAATGTGTTTTTAGTATGGGTAACCATGTTACTATGAAGATCTTATTTGTACTTGCAGGGTTGTGGTAAAAGGTGACAGCTTTGAGATGAATGGAAATGTTATTGGTTTAAAGATGGAGAGTAATGGCATCAGGATTTTGGAGCCTTTTGACATATCTTTGAACTTCTCAAGTACTTCTGGGAAAACAAATATTCATCTTGCTGTTTCAGATATATTTATGAATTTTTCATTTAGCATCTTGAGGTTGTTTCTAGCCGTTCAGGAAGATATTTTGTCATTTCTAAGAATGACTTCGAGGAAAGTGTCAGTGACGTGCTCTCAGTTTGACAGAGTTGGAACAATTCAGAGTAAGCTAGATTTACTCTTCAATTATGAATAAAAAACCTGCATATCTGTGCCTATTTGCATGTGCAGGATTTGTGCATGCTTATTTCTATATAAACGAAATTATAAATTAAAAATGTTCTGGCTGGTAATTGTTTCTCAGAACTCACTGCTTCAATGTTTATTCCATCAGGTAAAGAGAATGACCAAATATATACCTTTTGGAGACCCCGTGCTCCATCTGGATTTGCTGTACTTGGGGACTGTTTAACTCCACTGTATGTGTAATTCAGCTCAGAACCTTCATGCCACCATGTGTGTTTGTGTGTGTGTGTGTGTTAATGTTTACTGGATATATGACTTCCAAGTTCTTCATTACTGAAGTTGGTTTCGATTTGTAGGAGTGAACCACCCTCCAAAGGGGTTCTTGCTGTAAACACAAGCTTTGCGAAAGTAAAGAGGCCTGTGTCGTACAGGTTTATTTGCTCTTTCAATTCAGAGAATACTGGTGGCAACAGCCATGACTTATTGGCTACTGTTCCAAACCAGGATGATAATTCCGAAAATGACAGCTGCTCCATTTGGTTCCCAGTTGCACCTAAAGGCTATGTGGCAGTTGGCTGTGTGGTTTCCCAAGGAAGTGGGCAACCATCATTGTCATCTGCTTTGTGCATCTTGTCTTCGTTGGTTTCTCCATGTGCATTGAAAGACTGCATTGCATTTCAAATGGCCGATATGTAAGCTTATTTTCTTCTTATCAATTTTTTTAGTGTTTATGTACCTACAGAAAAAAATCCTTTTTCTGATATGCTGCTGATAGTGCATTCTGGCGAGTGGAGAACTCCTTAGGGTCTTTTTTACCCACAAACCCTACTGACATGAGTGTTGATGGAAGACCTTATGATCTCCGCCATATGGTTTTTTGGCGATCAGATAAGCCTAAGAAAAGTTTGAAAAATTCACCAGCACAAAATAATGGCCAAACCTCTGCTCAACGCCCTGCACTGGAAAGACCAGTGTTGACTTCAGGTCGGCTCTTCGAAATTGTGGCTCGTTTCAAACTAATTTGGTGGAATCAAGGCACGAACATTGAGAAGAAATTGTCTATATGGCGTCCTGTGGTTCCACACGGGATGGTTTTCCTGGGTGATCTTGCTGTTCAAGGGTGTGCATCATTTTTTATTTTTCATTTGAACGTTGTGATATGTTTATTATATTCATTTTTGTGCATTAAATTGCAATGCAGGTATGAACCTCCCAACTCAGCTATCGTCCTTCATGGCACTGATGATGAAACTTTTCTTAAACGCCCTCAAAACTTTCAACCAGTTGGACACATCAAAAAGCATAGAGGAAATGATGGTATATATTTCTGGTTACCTCTGGCTCCTCCAGGATTTGTTTCCTTAGGATGCATTGCAACTAAGGGTCCACCTAAGAGTGATGACCTCAGCTCTTTAAGGTGCATACGTAGTGATATGGTCACAGGCGATCAGTTTTTTGAAGAAAATATATGGGATACATCTGCTTCAACTGAACCATTTAGCTTATGGAGGGTTGGCTCTGAAGTGGGTACGTTTATTGTCAGAAAAGGATTTAAAAGGCCTCCAAAAAGGTTTGCTTTGAAACTGGCTATCCCAAATGTATCAAGTGGGTCAGATGATACTGTGATTGATGCCGAAATTAAGACCTTTTCTGTGGCTGTTTTTGATGATTATGGAGGACTGGTGAGACTTCTTGGTCACTGTTGAATGCACAATTTTTTAGGCATTTAACTATTTCTTCTCACTTTATAACATATATAGCATTCCATGATCAGTGCTTTGCATATGCTCTAGTTATTACTTAAGTTTAGCATGCATACTATCACTGTTTTCTTCTGTTGTCTGGCAGATGGTTCCTCTATTTAATGTTTCCTTGAATAGCATTGGATTTAATTTGCATGGAAGGCCCGACTATATGAATTCCACTATGAGTTTCTCCTTGGCTGCAAGATCTTTCAATGATAAATATGATTCTTGGGAACCTCTTATCGAACCAATGGATGGATTTTTACGGTACTCCCTTAAGCACTTTGAAGCACTATTTTTTGTTGACGAAGGAACGCTTTTTCCTCTTCCCTTATTTTGGGAAGCCTCACTTAAAATAGATAGTTACTTCCGGTAACATACTTCTAGCCTCTTGTTCTTCAACTCCTATTTTTGGAAAAGCACTTGTTATTGTTTTGGATTTTCAAATGAGCTTCAGGTATCACTTTTATTTTACTTGGTTTAGATCCTCTTAATTTTCATAAATGTAATGCTAGTTCTTTCAGCTGGTTGCTTTGGACACATTTATTTACATTCTTTCAGAATAAGTGATGAAAATATAAAGCATCAGAATTGTATTATATATATATATATATGAGAGGTAACGCACACGGGTATTTGTTATGGGCCCACACAGGGGGTTAGGACGCGTGTCTGGGATGACGTGTATCTACTATTACATTATACCTTTATTGTCGCGCACTGTTATTCTCTTGTTATTTTCGCACGATTTTATTTCTCACGCGGTATGTAGTCCGGGCGAGGGGCATAATTGGTAAATTTTGTTAAACTCTTTCCTCTCACTATATATAGGTGGGGAGAGTGGGTTTGATGGTTATGAGGATAAAACTTTAATTCTCTTTCTCTTGAACCTCCTCCTCTCATTTTCTTGGCTAAGGCTAGGGTCGAGCCTGTTGTATCTTCCGCCATTGGGAAGGCTAGGTCGAGGAAGGGTCGAGACGATCCTCTCCAAGAGTTCTCCCTCTTAAGACCGCACACCCGCTCCCAATCGGAGGCTCGTAACATCTTGGTATCAGTTCTTCTTCCCTCCTACGGTTGCAGCATCCAACTCCAGTCCTCGCATACCGCGGGATATCACGCGTATCCGTCGATTTAACTTCCTAGCAATGACGATCGGCCAGCTCCTTCCGCTTCGACGACTCTCGATCCCTCCTCCGCCGAACCCGTCGAAACCGAATTGACGGCTTTCATTTTCTCCTCGCCTTCCTTCGACGACTCCCGCATGCCTCCGCCGACCGTTTCCGCCCCGATTGAGACGCGTCTGTCGGAAGATCGGACGACAGCGAATCCTCTACCGATAGATCCGTATCTGACGACCCATGCGGTGGTTTCCCTTACTCCAGCCCGCCGAACCGGTCTCACCTACCTCCGACGAGCCTCGCATCCCTCCCACGCCGCTGTTATGTTGCTTCCACGCCCAGTCGAGCGCCTGGTCAGCAGCATCAGGGCTTGCAGTCCGCTGCCCCCACTTCTACCACCTACATACGGTCCACATGCATCTTTTGCAACCATGTTAGAGGGCGGTCTTACCTTTGCTCACATTATGGAGGCCATGCAAAAGCTAATATCTACTCAAGTTCAACAACAGGCCTCGATCTTAGCTTAGATGGCCTTCCCCTACCAGCAACCTCTTAGCCATCCCCCCACCTCGCAATGATTTCTAATCTTGACGCACCAGTTGTGCCCTCCAAGCCCAACGCACCTCGGTCCACGGGAGGTTGTGTTCCACGTTATTTGAAGTTGGATTTTCCCCTCTTTGACGGCATGAGCGATCCCCTGGCATGGCTCACGCGTTGTGAGCACTTTTTCTCCAACCAAGCTCACGCCATTGGAAGAATGGATCAGTTGACTTCCTTCCACCTTTTGGGCTCGACACAGCTATGGTATGGCCAACTGGCTCGGGGGACCCCTACTTTGGCTTGGGCCACCTTCAAGCACTCATGCAATCTGCGTTTAGGGCCGCCTCTCCGCATCAATCCCTTAGACGACCTCGTCAATCTCAAGCAATTTGGATCCGTGGATGGTCACTTGGAGAGCTTCCAGATGTTACTTGTCTGTTTTCTATCTATCTTGTCAGAGCACCATGTGCTTATCTTCACTGCCAGCATGCATGATCGGTTGCGCCTTGATGTTGAGTTCCAAGCCCCGTGGGACCTTAGCACATCCATGAGCCTCCCCCGCATTTGTGAGAAACGTCTCCTCATGGACACCCCGTATGGCGGACACTATGGAGGATACTGGGACAGTCGATGTGAGGACACACTCTACCCGTTCTAGCAGTCTGTTTACCCCACATAAGGGTAAGGAATCCAGTGCCACCCCCTCCATCAAGTGACTATCACTAGCAGAGATAGTAAAATGACGTGCACAAGGCCTTTGTTTCAACTGTGACGAACCATATTCCATCGGACACAGGTGCAAGCACATTTTTTGGCTAGAAGTTGAAGACCCCCCCCCCCGGATGACGAGGACAAGAATGCTGGTCGATGGGACCCCCGCACTTCAATCATAAGGACAAGCTTAATCTGAACAAGGGTGATATGTTATGGGCCTACGCAGGGGGTGACAACGTGTGTACGGGATGATGTGTATCTACTATTACATTGCATCTTTATTATCGTGCATTGTTATTCTCTCTTTATTTCCGCACGTTTTTATTTCTCACGCGTTATGTAGCCCGAGTGAGGGGCATAATTGGTAAATTTTGTTAAACCATTTACTCTCACTATATATAGGTGGAGAGAGTGGTCTTGATGGTTATGAAGATAAAACCATAATTCTCTTTCTCTTGAATCTCCTCCTCTCATCTTTTTGGCTACGGCTAGGGTTAAGCAAGGCTCCCCTCTTCCCTCTTCTCTCGGTCGATCTTTTTGCCCACCATAGTTAATTTTCTTAAGGGGGGGAGATTATCCTCACCATAGTTATTCCCATTATGGGGTAAGGGATACCTTACCATAGTTAGTTAAAGATTATGCATAAGTGAAAGAACCCTCATTTAACCACAAAGGTTAATCTAGGATTTTGCTTCTAAGGGAATTCACAAAGAACCTATCGAAGAGAAATACTTTAAAGAAAATCTTTAAGAAGAATTTCCAAGGAAAAATGCTCAAGAAAATGTCTAAGATTTATGATCACCTCAAGTAAAGATTTAATAGAATGAGAAAGAAAAGCCTAATGTGAAACTAAGAGAAAATACATGCTGAAAATATAAAACGTAAACCTAAGATATTATAGAAGTTAGAATAAAAAAAACTACTCATTGGGTATGTTATATTCACCCTTCATTTTAAATTTTTTATAGGGTTTAGAAGGTGCCCCTGAGCTTCTTGATGGTAGAACTCCTCGAAGACCTAATGCGGAAGTATGTTTGTGATTATCAGATTACATATGAAATATTTTCTTATAAATTTTTGTGGCCTAAGTGCCATGTTTAACATGTGTAATAGCTTATAAAGAAGTGATGTAAAAATGTAATGTACTTTTGATGATAATTAATGTTGTTCTTGCTCTCTGTGTTCTTAGGGTATGGTATCTCACGTATCGTTTTATCGTTACACTCTGAATTTAGGATTATGTTATTCAGCTTGTTATTCAGGGTTGTGTGCTAGGATCCCATTTTAGATGTTACAGCTTAGGGTTTTGGTATCAGAGCTAGGTTTGGGTCCAAGTTCACGTGAATACTAAAGAGTCATATGAATTAATCTTTACTTCCATCATCAGTAGAAAATTCCTTTTCTAATAATGTCATTCCCTTGTCATTATTCAGGAAGTTCGAGAGCATACTACGCAAGCACAATATGAGAGTTTGGATACCCAGCAAGTGGTACCGGAAAGTAGTATGAGTGTCATGAAGGAGGGACTCTCAATAGAGGATTTGACACGAGTCTTCACTCAGGTAGCTGAAGCCATCCGTGCAGCTCCAGTTCCAGTCCTTGATCAAATCGTCACAGCAGTCGAAGGATTACATATGAAGTGCTACATTAAGCAATTTCAAGATTTCAGGCCGACACATTTCTGAGGAGTCCCACCAATGGAAACAGAAGAGTGGATCACACGAATTGAAGAGATCCTTGATACTATGGTGTGCCCTGCAAAGAGGAGGGTGGCATTAGCAACCTTCTTGCTTGAAGGGGAAGCCAAAAGGTGGTGGAAGAGACTTCTTCAAGGGAGATTTGCTGGGAGGGAAGTATCGTCAATTTCTTGGGGAGAATTCGTTAAAGAGTTCATCAATTAGTTTGTTCCCCTCTCAGCAAAGAGGGAAATGCAGGAGAAATTTCTCAGGGCAACAATTTAGTTCTCCAGTATGAACAAGAGTTTCACATTTAGCATTTTATGTTGAGAGACTTGTTGATTCAGAAGGAGAAAGATGTTATCATTTCCAGAAAGGACTCCGAGATTCTCATTCGCCATCTCTTGATCCCGATGCGAATCTCTCATTATGATGAGTTAGTTGAGGTGTTAAAAATGCTAGAGAAAGATGAAGAAAGGATTCAGAGGAAGAGAGATTTCAAGAAGATGAAGCTTTCCGGCCCATCCCATGACACCAGAAATCAGGGATTGTCAGGATAGTGGAAGCAACAAAGAGGCACTCAGTTAAAATCTTAAGTGCAGTCTAAAAGCAGGGATAGTCAGAGAGACGCAAGTCCAGCATCTTGCAAGAAATGTAATAATAGGCACACTGGAGAATGACTCACAGGATTTGGTGTTTGCTACAAGTGTAGGCAGCTAGGGCATATGGCTAATGTTTGCACTAATGCTCCCAATAAAAGTGAGGATAGCAGAGCTTGGGGCCACCACCTTAGAAAATGTTTTGCATTGGTTCCACCAGAAATCAGGAGAAAGGGAAGATGGCAGAATCTGTGGCCTCTCAGGCTCATCTTCCAGATGCTGCAGCACAACCTGTTCAGCCAAGGGTGTTTTCTCTTGGACACCAGGAGGCAAACAAAAACGATACAGTCGTCATAAGTATCGTTTATATATCTTTACACATTGCTATAATTCTGTTTGATACTGGTGCTTTGCATTCTTTCATATTCGAGAAATTTGTAAGATCAATAGGGTTACACCCTTGTAAATCCACCACAGTTCTCAATGAAATAATGCCCAACAATACAATCACTGCAACAAATCTTAGATGTGCAGTAAAGTTATCTTTAGAAGGTCATGAATTGGATCTCGAAGCAGTTATCTTACCTCTAGGAGTATTCGATATAATCCTAAGACTGGATTGGTTGTCGTTTAATGATGCTTTCATTCATTGTCAAAGAAAGGGAGTTATCTTCAGAAAACCCTAAGGCCATGAAATTAAATTCAGGGGAATTACATGTGTTTCAAATGTCCTTATTTCCTCCATGATAGAAATCAAGCAAATCAATAAGGGGCGTGATTCCTTCTTTCTGTTAATCAAAGGAGAAAGTAAGCCAGAAGTCAAACTTGAAGATGTGCCCGTCGTATTGGTGTTTTCAGAAGCTTTCCCCCAAAGAACTACCAGGCATCCCTCCAAAAAAAGAAGTTGAGTTTTCCATTAATCTCGTACCTGGAGCTCAACCTCTTGTTAGAACACCATATCGAATGGCCCCTAAAAAATTAGTAGAACTAAAGATTCAATTAAATGAACTCCTTGATAAGAAGTTTATTTGACTAAGCTCCTCTCAGTGGGGAGCCCCGGTCTTGTTTGTTAAAAAGAAAAATGGCAGTATGCGTCTTTGCATCGATTACCGAGAACTCAACAAATTGACAATAAAAAAGAAGTACCCATACCGAGAATTGATGATATTTTTTATCAGTTAGAAAAAGCTTGAGTATTTTCCAAGATAGATTTGAGATCTGGATATCATCAACTTGGTGTCAAGGAGGAAGATATTTCTAAAATGGTCTTCAATATGAGATATGGGTATTTTGAATTTACGGTGATTCCCTTTTGCCTAGCAAACGCACTGTTACGCATGAGCGTTATTTTTAATTGTATGCTTTAGGGATTTGACATGTGAGACCCCCCTCCCTATATAAGGAGGTGGCTTGGGAGTTAGGTTTACCTTGGGATCATTTTGGTCTGAGATCTCTCATTTGGAGAGGGGCTTCTAGGAGGAACCAACCTCCTGAAGTTGGGCGCGAGCATACATCGTGATTTGTATCAAGTTATTTCATTTAGTGCAAATGTTTTCTTCCTCGTAACATTTGGTCCGACCTAGCCTCCCGCTTGCATCTCCTGTTGTCGGGTTCGTCTGCTCTTGTCTCGTCGTGCCCTCTGTGTGGGATCACGTTTCTTTTCACTCACGTTCCGCCTGCTCGTCGACACCGATCGTCTCCAGCAGAGACAGGCCGTTCATCTCCAGCGTCTACAACATCGATCCAACCCTTGCCGACGCCACCACTCCAACCGTCGTCGATGTCTGCATCGGCAGCTTCGATCGTGGTTTCTACCGCCTGCGACGTGCGTGTTTCCGTCACTTGCCAGCAACGTGCGTGCATGTTTCTACCGCATGCCAGCAACGTGCCTGCGACGTGCGTGTTTCCAGTCTCCACTGTTTTGCGGCCTCCGCACCCACCAGCCTGCTGCCTCCCCGCTTTCTTCACCGCCCGCTCTGCTTCGTTGCGAGCCCCGCAGCACTCGCTCGCCTTCCTGAGCCTCTGCGCCGGCTCCGGCGCTCTCGTGTGAACCTTCAGCTCATGTGCACTCCGCTCCATATGCCAAAGGCCCGAGTGGAATCCCGCATAGAAGCCCTTGAACACGCCCTCACCACCATCAACTCTCGTCTCGAGGCCCAAGCCGAGCAGTTCACGTCTCTTATGACCATGCTCCACAACTTGCAACCCGGCCAGCACTCCGGCCCTACTGCTGCCTCTGCCTTGGGCTCCCCCAGCACATTGTCACCCAAAGATCTCGCATTTACGGGATGGCCTCCACAGCTCCCACGCCTCGACATCCCCACATTCAACGGGACTGACCCCCTTGGGTGGATTGCCCACGCTTAACAGTTTTTTGACATTCACCAGACTCCTCGGACGCAACAAGTCTCCACAACTATTGTCGGCATGGAAGGGTCCGCCCTCCATTGGGCCCGCTGGCTCCGTCAGTCCTCTCTCGGCCTCACCTGGACAGCTCTCACGGAGGCCCTCATTCAGCGGTATGATCACCGCTACTTGCCTACTTCGGCTCCATGATCGTGCGCCTTTGCGGAGTCCGTCAGACCGGCTCCATTGATTCGTACATTGATACATTCATCGAGTTGGTCACCCATGTTACAGGTCTTCCACTCGACCATTACTTGGCTTACTTCATGCACGACTTACAACCCCACATCCAAGCCCGCCTCCGCACCTTGCAACCGTTAACTGTCAACCAAGCCATGGACCTCTCCCCACTAGTGGAAGTCAAATTCATGGCGATGTCTGGGACCCTCCTTTCCCATCGCCTCCTTCCACCCTCCCTACCAACCATATTTTTCTCCCCCGTCTAAATCTCCACCTCATCTACCTCGGCCAACCATTGTGGGCCCACGCAACAACCGTCATATCCCTACTCCCCGCCTTTCCAACCAAGAGTACAATGACTTGCGGAGCAAGGGTCTGTGCTACTGTTGCAAGCAACCTTACTTGCCTACTCATAATTGTCCTTTCAAGGAGTTCCGGGCCCTCATCGGGGATGACTTGGACGAGCTCGGCATGGCTAATTTTGGCGCCCTTATGATCACGGATGTACCGTCGGTCGAAGCTCTGGGCACCTCTGCGGCAGCCCACCCGCTGGCACATCATTACTACATGGCGGGCGGCACTTCGACCTTGGGGTCAAGGTTGATTTTCTGGCGGGATGGATTGTTACGCATAGGCGTATTATTATTATTATTATTATTATTATTATTATTATTATTATTATTATTATTATTATTATTATTATTATTATCATTATTATTATTATTATTATTATTGTTGTTGTTGTATTTCCTATTTTTTATTGTATGTTTTAGGGATTTGACATGTGAGCCCCTCCTCCCTATATAAGGAGGTGTCCTGGGAGTTAGGTTTACCTTGGGATCATTTTGGTTTGAGATCTCTCATTTGGAGAGAGGCTTCTAGGAGGAACCAGCCTCCTGAAGTTGGGTGCAAGCATACCTCATGATTTGTATCAAGTTATTTCATTCAGTGCAAGTGTTTTCTTCCTCGTAACACGCACCAACGGTTTTCATGGACCTTATGAACCCAGTATTCAAGGAATTACTTGATAAATATGTTATTATTTTCATTGATGATATTTTGATTTATTCGAAAGGCGAAGTTGAACACGCATCACATCTACAGTCAGTTTTACAACTTTTGAAGCAGCTGAAACTTTATGCCAAATATTTCAAATGCAAGTTATGGTTGGAAGAAGTATCTTTTCTAAGATAGCACTACCAATGACTAGATTAACTCAAAAAGGAGTTTGTTTTGATTGGAACCAAGAATGCGAAAAAGCTTTTTCAGAACTTAAGGCTAGGCTTACATCAGCTCCAATCTTAGTAATGCCTTCTGGAACTGATGGTTTCCAAATTTTCAGTGATGCATCCTTGAAGGGTCTCAGGTGTGTCTTAATGCAACACGGGAAAGTCATAGCTTATGCCTCTTGAGAACTCAAAGACTGTGAAAAGAATTATCTCACTCACAATTTGGAACTTGCAGCCATAATCTCTGCTCTTAAAATATGGAGGCACTATCTATATGGAGTTAGATGTGAAATTTTTACCGACCATAAAAGTCTTAAATATATCTTTAATCAGAAGGTGTTAAACCTAAGGCAACGATGTTGGTTAGAATTGATCAAAGATTATGATTTAGATATGCAGTACCATCCTGGCAAGGGCAACATAGTGGCAGACGCTTTGAGTAGGAAGAATGTTGCTACAGGCTTCTGGATGATTACCAAGCAAAAGAAATTGGTGTTTGAACTGGAGAAACTCAAGATTGTTGCAGTAAAATCAGGGGAAGAAGTACACAAAGTCATATGTTGTTATATGGAGATTCAATACACTATTAAAGACCAGATTAAATCGGCAACTAAAGATACATTCTTAGCAAAAATGGTCAAATTGATCAATGAAGTCAAATCAAAATACTTTCTTTTGAAGATGGACTTATCATTTTCAAAGGATGAGTCTGCGTTCCAGAAGTATGGGAACTCCGAGAGAAAATTTAGCAAGAATCTCATTAATCAGGTTACTCAATCCACCCCAAAAGTACAAAAATGTATCAAGACTTGAAAAAGAATGTTTCTGGTGGCATCGCATGAAAAATGACATTATCCAATTTGTTGACAAATGTCATAAGTGTCAAATTGTGAAAGGAGAACACAAAAGACCCGGTGGATTACTTCAATCCTTGCCCATCCCTGAGTGGAAATGGGAAGATATTGTAATAGATTTTGTACACGTTCTACTAAGAAATTACATGAGACATGACTCCATCTGGGTGATCGTCGATAGACTAACAAAATTGGCACACTTCTTGTCAAATAAACGCACTGATTCAGCAGAAGTACTATCACCCCAGTACATACAGGAAATATTTAGACTCTATGGAGTCCCTAAAACAATTATATCAGATAGAGATGAAGATTCAGTGCTAAAGGATGGAGACTAATTCATAAACTTCGGGGTACTAACTTTATTATAGCACAACCTGTCATCCATAAACCGATGGCCAATCGAAGAGAACTATCTAAACTTTAGATGATCTCTTGAGGATGTGCGTCTTTGATGTTGGAGGATCATTGGAAGATTATCCCCCCCCCCCCCCTCTAGAGTTTTTGTACAATTATAGCTTTCAATCAAGTATCAAGATGGCTCCGTTTGAGACACTTTATGGAAGGAGATGTAGAACACCTCTACGTTAGGGAAAACGAGAAGATACGGTACTGTTGGATACGTCATATGCGGATGACATCAACAAGAATTTGAAAATCATCCAAGAAAAGCTCAAAACTGCTCAGGATAAGAAAAGAAAATACTATGACGCGACGATAATTTTATAAGAGGAGATTTGTGACACCCTGAAAATTTCATCATACCAAATAAGTCTTATAATCCTTAAGTAATAATTTGCTAAATAATGAACCAATTAGTTACGAAAACTTCCTTTTTTAAATCGTGACAAATTTACCTTATTTTATTGGGAATTTTTAAGTAACTAAATTTTTCTATATATACTTATCATAAAAAAGTCTAATAAAGAAATTTTCTATGCAATGATAAAAAATTTATATTTTATTAATAGTAAATTTCAGAAATTTTAGGATAAGAGCAAGAATTAAAAAGATATTTACATCTATACATTAATGAATGGGCTCCCCTTAAGTGAAATAATCATAGCCCTTAATTTGTCATCCAATCTAAGCGAGGAGATTAATTGTGAATATTAAAACCCTTTAAAACTCCTCCCATTGTTGCTGGTCCATGCCCAAGCCACAATAACCTAGCAGGGCCTTTATTTTTCAATTCACGCGTGTAAGGAGCCCTTTAACTCTTCCCCTACCCGGCGACTGCGTAGAAGCCTTCCATCGCCCCCTCCTCCGCTTGATGACACGTGGGAATGCCTCCTAGGGTGGCGGTCAACCTTCTCCAAGCATCCCCACCTCTATTTAAAGCTTTCACCTCTCATTTCAGAGGTGCCTCTTGCCAAACCCGTGAGTCCCCTTCTTACCCTAGCTTATTCTGAAATCATATTGTGTCCTCTTGCCTTCATAAGCTCTCTCATGGATTCTAGGAAATATACAAGGAAGGGAAAAGCCCCAATGGTTGATGAAGTGAATTTTCCTTCTTGCCCTAATTTCTAAATGTCTTAGAAATTTATGCAACTAAAGAAAGACATGATTTGTAGGAGTAAATAATTGCTAAATTAATGAAATATGAGAACCTTCTTCAAATTGCTTTCCTCTATTATTGTTAAAGTGAAGGAAATTTGCCCTAAAAATTTTTATCCTAATGATGTATAGGAAATTAAGAATATGAAATCTTGAACTCCGGGTTTCATGCAAAAAAATTATAGTATTTATATATTATTTAATAAGGATTTCCTACATTACACTGATATTTTGTTAGTTGCTTTGACATTATTTGATCAAGAATTATTAGTACTATAAGTTATTCCATGTCATGAAATAATTAAGTGAACTTCATAATAATGATATCCTCATTCATGTTAGTTTGAGTTGAAAGAAAATTATTCTAATCCTCAAAATTTAGAAATGTGAGAGAGTAAAAGCAATCATTTTGTGGTCTTTGATTATTCATGTTATAATTAAAAGAAACATTCTTTAGCTTGCAATTATATTGTTTCCTCATGATCTTGATTAGGTACCATGATATTTGATGTTCTTTGATAAATCCTAAAAAATTATTGTTATTTTCAATTCAAAAGAGGAATGGTCACATGTATAATTTAATGATGTTAGTGTATGCTCATTTAAACATCTTTGGAAATGAACTTTTATGCTAAACTTCCCACAAATGACTTCAATGCAAGCTATATGTATTTTATATTTATATGCAAGTCCAAATTAAATCAATTTCTAATGTTAGATGATTAGAGTTAAAGCCTTTTATTTTATGAGATTGATATGAAATAAATAATCAAACCAACAAACTTATTAGTGTTAAGAAGGTTTCTTAAATATTGGGAGTTTAATAAACTCAATATAGGGTTAAATGCCTAAAATAAAATACCAATCGGTAATCTTTACTGTTGTGTTGAAGATTCTCAAGTCTTAGAAGCCTAATAAGTTCAAAATAAAGTCGAATACAGGAGTTCAAAATAGCAATTAACAAACCCATTTCCATTAGAGGGTTTTTCAAGCCAAATACATAAAGTAAGCTACCAACCAGCAGCCTCTACTGTTGTTCGGAAATCTTCTAAGCACCAGAAAGCTATTTGTTGGGTTTCCGGTTTATTTTATGGTTGTTTTTATTCGTGTATTTTATCACTCCTATATATAGTGGAGTGATACTTGGTTAATCAATTAACTCATTACTTTCTTCCAACATGGTATCAGAGGCGAACCAACCCTAAGCCCTCGCGTCTCTGCTTCCGTCGTCGCCCGCTCGTCTCGCTCGTCCGCTCGACCGACCGCACGTCTCTTCCTCCGTTGATCGTGCATCTCTTCCGCATCGACTCCCACAGCCGCTCGCCTGATCCCGCGGCCGCTCGCCCGACCCGCTTCCGCTCGCCAGTCTCCGACTCTTCCGCTCTTTTCGTCGATCAACGCCTGAACGCGGGAAGTGCGGCAATAAGGCTACTTCCTGGTGTCCAGTTTCTTCTGCTTGACGGAATGAACCCCCAATTTATCCTCTCCTTTTATTCTTGGCTCGATTCCTTCACCGTGATCGTTTCGGTTCTTCTCTTTCTATGAGAAGCTATTAGGGATGTGTCCCTTTATTCTCGTTCGTTCTATCCCCGGGTTTCTATCCCCGGGTTTCTATGGAAGGGAGTGTTGAATCTCTAAATTTGTCCTCCGATTCCTCCCCGATGTCGGCATTGGGCTCTGGCCGCGGTATCCATAACCATGGGACTCCTCAAATTACCATCATGAAACTTGATGGCACCAATTATCTTTCGTGGGCTCGTTCAATCACTCTTGCCCTTAAAATCCGTCGTATGTTTGGATATGTTACCTGCACTACGAAGGCTACTGCTCAGACGTCTACAGAGTGGTCTCAATGGGAGTCGGAAAACTCCCTGGGGATGTCGTGTCTGCTCAATTTTATGCAGGAATGCATTGCTCAAAATTACCTATTCCTGGACACTGTCGCAGATATTTGGAAGCGAGCTGAGGTTACCTATTCCTGTTGAGGGAATGCCGCTCAGATTATCCAACTTCACCAGCGGATTTTCCTCTTGAGGCAAGACGATCGTTCTCTTTCCTCTTATTTCCTGGAGTTTACTCAGCTCTACCAAGAGTATGATCACTTCGATGCTCTCACCCTTGTCTCTCCTGAAGATGAAGTGCTTGTTCGGGCTCAAGAAGAATACAATCGAATCTTTGAATTTCTCCATGTCTGCATCGAGATTTGATCCTCTTAGTGTCCAGATTCTTGGGCGGTCTCCTCTTCCCTCTCTGCCGGAAGTCTACAGTCTTATTCAATAAGAATTTGATTGCCGCCAGACATTACATCCCGACTCTGCCTCGGAGGGCTACAAGCCCAAGTCTGGTGAGAAGAATCATCTGATGTGTGATTATTGCGGGAAGGCCCGTCATACCACGAACACTTGTTTCAAGCTTCACGACTTTCCTCCTCCCAGGGGGGTCTTGCCTCTCGTGGTGGTCGTGTCTATGGTCGTTCTTAAGGCCGTCCTCCTCTGTCTAGATCAGCTCATCTCTCGGATGCTTCTGAAGATATTCCTCCTCCTGGTGCTACTTCTGCTCTCTCTTCTGAAGAGATTCAAGCCTTCCGTCATCTGATGCATGGACAACCTTCCGAGACCTCTACTTCATCATCCTCCTATGCCCACTAGGGATCCCCCAGGTGCTCATTCTGCTACCAGCCGCTCCTCCACCCATTGGATCATCGACAGCGGAGCCACTGATCATATGACTGGCTCTGCTTCAGGTTTTGTATCTTATTCTCCTCTGTCTGGTTGAGACAAAGTGAGTGTTGTTGATTGTTCTTTTTCCTCCATTGCTGGAAAAGGAACCATCCCTTGCTCTTCCTTCTTCATGTCCCTAAGTTCAAGCACTTTGGCCATCATTTTAAATTTTGTGGCCTAAATGCTAGGTTTAACATGTGTAATAGCTTATAAAGAAGTGATGTAAAAATGTGCTTTTTATGATAATTAATGTTGTTCTTCATTAGATGGCTCTTTGTGTTCATGGGGTTGGTATCTCTACGAATCTATTTATCTTTACACTCTGAATTTAGGATTATGTTCTGCAGCTTGTTATTCAAGGTTGCGTGCTAGGATCCCATTTTAGATGTTACATTACTCATCTTCATTGCTGGCGAGCACTGCCCTTTTTTCTTGTGACTGCTCTCATTAATTTCTTGCTTAGCATCCGCTGATTCTTATCACATTTAATGGTTATGTCAGATGATAATTTACTCTAATCCTTCTTGCTCTAATTTACTCTACTTTTTGAATTATATGTGCAACATCTTTTTTTTTACTCTATAAGTCAACATTTCCAATAGCACATGGCTCTGTCATGGCCCCCTCATTTATCACTTTTGAATTATATGAGCACGCGTTAAGCTCATCTCAAATTAACATTTACGTATTTATTTATTGTTCTCGTTGAAGTCTCTTTAATAGTATATTACTTCCTTTGTTTTATTTTGCTTTCAAGACCACATTATTCACATATGATTTCTTTGTAGACTCTTTAAATATCTATGAGAATCGTATTAGTACAACTAGATATTATCCTTGTATGGCATTTAATTATGTTACAAAGTTTCAATTTCTCTCTCCTAACCATCAACCATATTATATCGACCACCCATCATAACTTCCACTATGTTAAGGAGCAGTAGTTCTGTTAGTTTCCTTATTTGGTGGCATCCTACATATTGATTTACAGGTATCAATTTGATCAAAGTACAGAAGGTCCTGCTACCCAGGTTCGGATGGCCTCTACAAAGGATCTCAATTTGAATCTCTCTGTATCTAATGCTAATATGATTTTTCAAGCTTATGCAAGCTGGAACAACCTAAGCCTCGTTGATGAATCATGTCTAAAAAATGTAAGCGGTGTTGGATAAATTTCCCTTCTTACGAAAAGTTGATGTTTTCTGGCTGTAATGCTCTTTTTCTTTATGTTAATCAGAAAGGTATCCCTTCAAAGTACGATGAGGGGTCTGTAATTGATATACATCGTAGAAGAAACTACTTCATTATCCCGCAAAACAAGCTTGGCCAAGATATTTATATCCGAGTTACTGAAACTATGGGATTGTCAAACATAATTAAGATGCCAACCGGAGGCAAAAAACGTGTGAAAGTGCCTGTGTCAAATAATATGTTGGACTCCCACTTGAAAGGAGGAACCAAGAGAGTCTCCCAATCAATGGTGACAGTTATCATTTCAGAAGCCGAAGTAAGTCTGACACTTTCGATGAATGAATTTATTGCACTATAATGAAAAGATTAGTGTCCTTCTCAATGAGTTTAGGTTTTTTCTAGTTGTTTTTCTTTTCCGTTGTGTACCATTCAATCTTCACTCTCCATACTGTGGTCATTTACAACAGATGTACATTTTTAACACATTATTTCTCTTGCTTCTTTCACAATGAGGTTTGGTGACTTCTTTCTTAATGTTTTATTTTTTATATTTTGTTTCTAATTCAGTTGTCTTTTGGCATTTAGTTTCCTGCAAAGGAAGGAATGGCATCTGCCCAATATACAGTAGCAGTGCGCCTTTTCTTAATCCATCCTGCTGCATCTTCTATGCAACAGCAAAGTGCTCGAACTTGTGGTTCCTTTCCTAACCCTTCAAGTGCTGCAAAATCCTTGGTCAAATGGAATGAAATACTTTTTTTTAAAGTGGACATTGTGGTAATGAATCATATCATGTCCTTCCTACTTCCTAGTCAAATAATATATGTTTGTTCTCTAACATTTACATGTACCTTTCCAAGTTTGATTATATTCATTCGGTTTCATACATTACAATAAACATAAGAAATAACAAATTTCTAACAGAAGAACAAACTACTCCACTAACAAACGGCAATCAATCGTCTCATTTATTAGAAAAATGGTATCTAATGGCTAAAATATCAGTAGTCACATTTATTAGAAAATGGTAGCTAATGGATAAATTTAGTAGATTACTGAGGAATAAGAAATACAATATATTGAGGCAATCTCTATACCAATCTATTGAAGGAAGGATCTCTCTAAGATTCTCTCTCCTATGAGAGCCTAACAAGACAAGTAACCCAAGATGCCTCTAAGACAGTCTTTCCCCCCGAACATGTGCGAGACTATGTTCGCGGTGCTTGGGAAGGAGGACATTGGCACAGAGGGTCGTATTCATCTAAATACTTCCTTCCCAAAAATCTACCTTCAGAGCGTTCTTATGTGTTGGCAAGTATGGCTACTGGAAACAAGAAACAGAGGCCCTTCCTGCGGAGCTCAATGTACTCTTGGTGAGATAAGCACTGGGGTGATGAAGGTGCCACCGGTGACGAAACTGGCTAAGGTGGAAGCGAACCAATTAACATTGGTCCAAAGTGAGGCGGGGGATCTAGTCGATGGAGTGTTGACTTAGGTTTCGGTAACGGCAGTAGCTTGCTCCATAGCGCGGGAGAGAGTAGATGAGTTGTGGACATGGAGGCCCTTGTAGATGTGGAGTTGTAGACCTGCTAAAAAGTACCCCAGGTAACTGTCCAGGGAGAGCCCAGTGACTTGCGTGCCAACCTCAATGAACTCAGTGATGTAGGTCGCGACGGTGTCGGAATGGAGAACGGAGCTAAGGCTTTAGTAATCATTATCTGCTTGGCGCGTGTTGTAATAGCAGTGCTCCTCTTAAGTATGGGCCAGCAGAGATCCAGAATATTTTAGCGTGTCTAACACACTCAATGGAACATCGGGCCCTCCGTGTATATTGTCACCATATGAACCTTCTGGTTAGCGGGGATGGACTGTAGATCAAAGAAATATTCAGCGCGGGCTATCCATCCAAGGGGATTGAACATGGGAATCTATATATGGCGGAGTGTTGGAACCCTAAGTCAACAACAAGCTAGTAGGGGGTAGGAGGAGGAGTGGAGGTGTTGGTTGATGGTTGAAGGGGGTATTCACGAGCTCGCGGGAGAGGAGAGTAAGATTTTCTAACCGAGCTTCAAGTCAATCCAAGTAGGTGGAATCTGTGGAAACAGAAGCGGAGGCATTCTCATATGCGTGGAGGGTTGTGGAACAGGGGTCATTGGCATGTAACGGAGTGGAAAAAGAGATTGAAGCCGACGTTGGACTGTAGATGAAGAGGCACTACGAGCAGGAGCTGCTTCGATGCTCATTGTGACGATGCTAGAGGGAATGGGCAGATGCAGTCGGTCGTCTATGTGGACAAATGCGGACGATGGGTGTTGCAACACTATCGCTCGTGCACTCTGGAGACGTTGATCGAGAGCTTAGGTCGATATCATGGGGACATTGGCAACCGCAGGAGGCGTGCACGAGATAATCACGTCGTGCTTGCAAGCAGCGGAGGCCGGTGTTGTGATCGGCCTTGGAGATGGAATTGAAAGGCCTTGGAAACTCGATTGGGCAGGAGGCGGAAGCCAGTCCTGCGGACATACGTGAACACAGATTGAAGAAAAATTGGTGTTCCTAATGGAGTGGCAGGTCAGACCAATTGATAGCTAATGTCTTTCACAAAATGAAATATAGTAGAATATTGGGAATAAGAAATACAATATACGGAGACAAGCTCGATAGCAATCTCTTGAGGGTAGGGTCCTTCTAGGAGTCTCTCTCTTTTATGAGAGCCTAACAAGCAAATGATCCAGATGCCTCTTAGTCCCTCCCCCCACTTCCTTATATAGGTGACACTGGGCATTCAATGAAATCGCCAAAATGCCACTAGGGCTACGTAGACAATATAGTAGACAATATAGCACATGCGAGACTATGGTGGCGGCTCTTCGCAAGGCATCCATGGGCCCAGATGTGAGACTACTATTGGCCGGGGCCGTTGGTGGTGGCTGGAAACTATTAGAGGTTGGCCGGGGCTGTTGGTGGTGGCTGGAGACTATTAGAGGTTGTGGTAGGGCTGGAATAGACTGCCAGACGGTTGGACAGAAGTTGGGAAGGCTTGGGGGTGTAATTGGGTCCTGGAGGTGCTAGCAACATGCATTGAAGGCTTGAGGGGCTTGGCAGCATGTGGGGGGACTGGTTTCTACAGCAGTCCGAGGATGGCGAAGTTGGGAATGGAGCTGGGATTGAATTCAGTGCAAAATAGGGTTTGGAATGGGGCTGGAAATGTGAATACAAGGCAGGGACGTGGTTTGCCAGCAGTTGGTAATGGATACTGTGGGTGGTTTCTATTGAGTGTTTAATGGGAAAATGGGTGGTTATTTTATGGAGGGAATTATATGAGGAGTTTCTGGGTAGTGGAGGATAGTTGTGTTGGAAAAGGGTAATCAAAACCTGCAAGCAGAAGAGCTCGAAGACTTCCAGAACAGCAAGATAACTGAAGAAAAAGAGTAAAGCTTCGTCAGTTTTTATAACCGTTTGGAGTTATCAAAATGTTTTTTTTTTTAATGTGTCATTTAATATGCAACTGTCAAACAGTTCCAAATGTGTGGTGTTAAAGTGTCCACAGACACCTATGTGATTGTTGTAATCATATTGAGCTCAGCTCATTTCTTTTTATGCATAAAACTCTATACAGGCTCATGCTTCAGCTTTCTACTCTAACTTTTTAACTTGAGACTCGAATTTGTACAGGATAATTATATGATGGAATTCATTGTTATTGACATGGGGAGAGGTATTTAAAATGCATTTACGAACATCCCTCTCTCAGAATTGCTTGTATTTTTCCTATCTGACTAGACACCTATCTTGGTGCAATAATTTCCAGGTGAGCCCGTGGGGATATATTCTTCCCCTTTAAAGCATGTAGCTTCTGAGCTTCATCCTAGTTCTAGTTCTCAGAACTCTTCCTATGATTTAACTTGGAGAGATCTTTCTTCAGCTGAAGGAATGGTGAAAATTCCATCTTACAAGCATTGTTACGTTAACTTGATTATCATATTTAGTTTATTAACTTGAATTTTTGTGTTAGGATTTTCATGATGATGCCAATATGGAGGTGCACGGGAGAATAAAATGTGATGTACTTCTTTCCATTGAAGATGAAGTTAATAAAGACAACAATGATCAAAATTATGGGAGAAGAACTGGACTGATACAGATTAGTCCTACAATAGAAGGACCATGGACAACTGTGAGGTTGAATTATGCTTCCCCTGCTGCATGTTGGAGATTGGGGAATGAAGTAGTTGCCAGTGAAGTATTAGTGAAAGATGGTAACAGATATGTGAGCATAAGGTCTTTGGTCTCTGTTACTAACAATACCAATTTTTTCATTGATCTCCGTGTTAAATCAAAATGTCCTGAGAAATTAGATTTTACTTGTGAAAATGAAGCATCTGATGATAACAGAATTCACACTGATGAATTCTTTGAAATAGATAAGTATAGTCTATCAGATGGTTGGGTCAGCTGTTCTCAGAGGTTACCATCCTCAAATCCTTCTGCTATAAGGTCCATGGAAGATGAACATCAGGTGAGTAACTTGACCCCTTTCAGGTTTGATTTATCTCAAACTTTCCTGTAACTGACAAAACTCATGCATATTATTTCAGTCCAATACTGGGTAATGTGGTATGTACATGCAGAACTGACACTTGTCCTTCAATTTAACTGACCAGTGTAGTGTAAAGTTCAGTGTGTTATTCCCAATTTGAGTGTAATGTAGAAGGCAAGTCATGATTACAACTAGCAGGTCTGACAATGTTTGGCTACTTGTTTAACGGCCCGCAGACCGACACAATTTACATTGTGTATCATATAGTAGCAGAATTTCGGTCTTTTAATCTTACCGTTGCATTACAGTAAAACGTAAACACAATGAGTACCAAAAATGCACCGAATATAAATTTTTTAGTACATTAAAAGTTCAATTATACTTGTCATGTCCAAAATTCCATACATATACATACATATGATGCGACATCAGAACATATATATCAGATAATTACACTAATGACATAACAAACTACTACATAATAATTAAACTGCTAATCAGCCCTCTTGCAAGCAGACACTGTCCCGGTACCATTTCCCGTGCTTGTCAAAGAGGTAAAAGTCACTTTAATCTTTTCCTTACCGTTATCCTTCCTGCTAAAGAAATCATGTAAAAGGCCCAATAATGAAGGCCCAGCTAAGCCCACTCTCTTTGTAGTTCTTTTAGTCCCACATCTTAGAATGAGATTTCCTCTCCCCTCTCTTTTCCTATATAAGTGTACAAATACTTGTTGTAATACATGATTTACATATATAAAGTTCTCTTTTTTCCACATGGTATCAGAGAGAAATCATTCCTAGAATTTCGCACAGTGCCTTTTTTCCTGATTCTCAGGCTCGCCATTTCTTGTGGTCACCTTTCTTGTGACCGCAGCTCCTTCCTGCTTCCTGCGGTCACTTTTCCTGTGACCGCAGCTCTTGCTCCCTCCATCTGTAGTTTTTTTTCTCCTGCTCTCTTAGCTACACCTCCTCCTTCTATACCCTCTTCTCTGCCAGTTGGGCCCCACAGTTGTTCTGTGACCGCTCCTCTCCTGCGGTCTCATTTTTTTTCTACTCACGGCTGTCTTCAGCTCTGCTACCGAGACCGCTTGTCCGCCTCTGCAAGACTGCCCGCTTCTCTGCCTACCCGCTGGCGTCTCTGCCCAGCTTTACCGCGATCTCCCTGATAGCAGAACTGCTTCGGATCTCTGGCTCTGCGAGACCGCGAGCTCTTCTGACTGTCGTGAGCTCCTCTGATCGCGTGCCTTCCAAACCGCCGGGAGCTCTCCTGCCCGCAAGCTTTTCTGTTCGCCGCGAGCTCTCTCTGATCGCATGCCTTCCTGGCCGTCGGGAGCTCTCCTGCCCGCGAGCTCTTCTGCTCGCATGCCTTCCTGACCACCGGGAGCTCTTCTGTTCGCCGCGAGCTCTTCTGTTCTGCCCGCGAGCTCTTCTGTTCGCCGCGATCTCTCCTGATCACGTGCCTTCCTGACCATCAGGAGCTCTCCTGCCCACGAGTTTTTCTGACCGCCGCAAGCTCTCTTAACAACGACCTGCCCGCGAGCTCTTCTGACCGTTGCGTTGCTCCTGCTCGCCGGTTTCTCCGCTCCCGTGCTCTCTTGACCGCTGGCGTTCTCTTCAATGGCCGAGAATAATGCTCTGTCTCTTCCGGCCCGTGTTACGGTTCCTCTTCCTGAAGTTCGCGATGAGCTTCGGATCACCACTATCTCCCTTAGTGGGAAGAAGAATTTTGTTGAATGAATGCACTCAGTTCGTCGTGTTCTCCAGACAAAAGGTTTCCTTCATCATCTGACAAAGGCCATAACATCTGAGCCCACCGAGGAATGGCAACGTGATGACGGTCGTGTCCAATCCTGGAATCTAAATTCGATGGACTGTAGACCATATCGTATAACTATGTATCATGAGACGGCCAAAGCTATGTGGGAGGAACCACACTCCCTTTTATTCTGGCAAGGACAGCTTGTAACATCTCTTTGACATCATCACGGACCTTCAGTCTCTTGACTCGGGGGTGACTGGCGATCTCACTTCGTTTGTTGCGCAATCCAAAATTTTAGTAGAATCCTGGCTTCAGCATCAGCCCCCTACTACCGATCCCGCTGCTCAACGTACTCAGAAAGAAGCAGTTGGCATTGCCATGATGATGTCACGTGTTCCACCTTATCTCCACAGCACCCGGGCTCAAATCCTCTCCTCCACAATTCTGTCTTTGTCAGATGTGTGCTCCATGTTGTTAAAGGTCACCCCCCCCCCCTGATGCTCCCAGAAACCTCTCTCCAGCTCTGCTCCAGAAGTCTTCTCCACCTCACTCTACTCCTCCATCCTCTCGTGGAGGTTGGACCTCTTCTC
The DNA here is from genome assembly GCA_033032865.1 of Dactylorhiza incarnata. Taxonomy (NCBI): domain Eukaryota; kingdom Viridiplantae; phylum Streptophyta; class Magnoliopsida; order Asparagales; family Orchidaceae; genus Dactylorhiza; species Dactylorhiza incarnata. The sequence continues at coordinate 3,399,664 of JAWHQI010000173.1, forward strand.
GGGTAAGGGTCGAAACAGTTGTACTCCCTTTAAGTGTACTTGTTGTGGCCGGGATGGTCACTTCGAGATTACGTGTTATCGTAAGCATGGTCTGCCACAACCTCAGCAGGCATTTATTGTCATCAATGCTCCCACCAACATTCAAACCGACATTGATGCCTTGTGCACCCAACTCCAGCAAATTCAAGGGATGCTCAATCGTTCCTCCAGTTCTGTGGCATCTATCTCCGATGAAGGTATCTCTTGTATCTCCCATAGTTCAACTTGGATTATGGATTCCGGAGCTACACACCATATTACCCTGAAACAGCCTTCTCACTACTCAAACACTGAACATCTGAAGTACATTACTGTGGCCAATGGGGACACCACTCCGGTTTCTGGATCAGCCGACGTGCCTTTTACTCCCTCCATCTCTCTTCGCTCGGTTCTACATGTTCTGGGCTCTCCATTTAATCTTCTCTCTATTAGTCGGCTCACTCAAGACCTTGATTGCTATGTAACATTTCCTTCCACCTCTTTTGTTGTGCAGGATCGAAGGAGGCAGACTATCATTGGTAAAGGGAAACTGACGAATTGGCTATACACTCAGGAACTCCCGCCTACGATTCTCTGTTCTGTTAGTACTATTGACTGGCATCGGTGCCTTGGACATGCCCCTCTTCCAATACTCAAGAAAGCTCTTCCAGATCTCTCCCTCAACAATTTCACCTGCAAGTCTTGCATCTTCGGCAAACAACATCATTCTTCTTTTTCTCCTCATTGTACTCTGAGCGATGCTCCTTTTATGTTAGTTCATTCGGATATTTGGGAACCTTATAAAGTAACAAGTAGCTCTGGGTGTCGTTATTTCATTATGTTTATTGATGATTACTCTCGCATAACATGGTTATATTTACTTCATGATCGTTCTGAAATAACTCGTGTATTTTGTGTCTTTATTACTGAAACCCGCAACCAATTCTCCACCACTGTTAAAACTATAAGAACCGACAATGCGCGAGAATACACCAGTAACATGTTCACCAATCTATGTGTTGAGTTTGGGACTATCCACCAAACCTCATGTGCTTATACCCCACAACAAAATGGAGTAGCTGAACGGAAAAATCGTCACCTCCTTAAGGTCGCTCGCTCCATGATGTTTCAAATGCAGGTTCCCAAAGTTTATTGGCATTTTGCGGTGTCCACAGCTTGTTACCTCATCAACCGCATGTCATCCTCTCTTCTCAACTTTGCAACCCCCTTTAGCCTTCTGCTTCCCTCCACCCCTCCTTTACTATCACACCTTTTGTCTTCGGCTGCACTTGTTATGTTCAGAATCTTGGTCCATCAATAGACAAGCTTGTTCCTCGCGCTACCAAGTATATGTTTGTCGGTTACACTCGCACTCAGAAAGGTTATGTTTGTTATTCTCCTATTGATCGGAAGGTTGTTATATCTGCCGATATCACTTTCCTCGAAGAGCAGCCCTATCACTTTAAATCTACTACTACTCCAACACCTCCTACCATCCCCCGTCCTACTATTCCAGTTACTTTTCAACTACCACCATTATTTCCCACACCGGCTCCCATCACCACCAAACCACCTCTTCTTCTTATCTACACTCGTCGCTCTCCTACGTCGAATGTTCTGAAACAGGTGCCCTCTACCAATGATACCTTGCGGCCCGAAGATTCGGCTCCTGCTTCTATGGCTCACCCCCTGGTAAACTATGTATCCTTACATCGCCTCTCTCCGGAACTCTGAGAATTTGCAACTTCTCTCTCCTCTATTTCCACCCCTAACTCTTTACAGGAGGCTCTTCAACATTCAGGATGGCGGGAAGCCATGGATGAGGAAATGACGGCTCTTTGGGCAAATCACACTTGGGTTCTTGTCCCTCTTCCTCCTGGCCAGACTTGTGTGGGATGTAAGTGGGTCTTTGCCATTAAGCATGGCCCTGATGGGACAATTCAACGTCTCAAGGCTCGTTTTGTTGCTTGTGGCTTTACTCAGCAATAAGGCCTGGATTATAATGAAACTTTCTCTTCTGTCGCCAAGCTGAACACTGTTCGTGTTATAATCTCTCTCGATGTTCAACGACACTGGCCGCTGCATCAATTGGATGTCAAGAATGTATTTCTCAGTGGCTAGTTACAGGAAACTGTCTACATGTACAACCTCCCGGGTTTGAGACCACGGGGGAGTCTCTTGTATGTCGTCTAAAGAAATCTCTTTATGGTCTTAAACAGTCTCCTCGAGCATGGTTTGATAAGTTCAGTCAGGTTGTTCGTGATGTTTGGCTCACTCGAATCTTGGCTGACTTCTCTCTATTCACTCGGCATAGACCGACAGGCACTGTGATTCTCCTGGTATATGTTGATGATATTTTGATAACGGGAGATGATCTCCATGGAATACATATGATCAAACAACATTTAGCCTCGGTCTTTCAAACTAAAGACCTGGGAAATCTTCGGTACTTTCTTGGTATCGAAGTAGTTCGGCGTCCTGATGGTCTTATTCTGTCTCAATGAAAATACTGCCTTGATTTGCTTCGTGATGTTGGCTACTCTGGTTGCAAGCCTGCTGGCACTCCTATGGATGTCAATCACAAGCTCTTTGTTGATGCCTCAGACTCCGATCTACTGCTTCCAAATCCGGAGTATTATCGACGTCTTGTGGGGAAACTGATATATCTCACTGTTACAAGGCCTGATATATCCTTTGTTGTTGGGTTGTCAGTCGATTTATGCATGCTCCACGTATCTCTCATCTTCAGGCGGTTGAGCACATCCTTCGATACTTAAAGACAGCTCCTGGACAAGGACTTGTATACAAGCCTTCTTCATCTACCTTTTCTCTTACTGCATACTCTGATGCTGATTATGCTGGTTCATTGGATGATCGTCGTTCCACAAGTTGATATTGTACATACTTTTGTGGACACCTTATCACCTGGCGTAGCAAGAAGCAGTCAGTGGTTGCTCGCTCGTCCGCCGAAGCTGAGTATCAGGCAATGGCCTTTGTTGTGTCCGAGCTCACCTGGTTAGAAAGTCTTCTCAGTGACCTTGGTGTAAAATTTCTCTCACCAGCCACTCTCTATTGTGGCAGTCAAGTTGTTATACGTATTGCCAAAAATCCTGTTTTTCATGAACGCACCAAACACATCGAAGTCGACTGCCACTTCTTTCGGGAGAAGGTACAACTGAGGAAACTGGAGTTAAAACATGCTCCTGTTGTCGGGCAAGTAGCTGACATTCTCATAAAGGCTCTACCCGGTTTACTATATTATCAGTTCTTGTCCAAGCTTGGTTCCTACGATCTGTATGCTCCAGCTTGCGGGGGAGTGTTAAAGAAATCATGTAAAAAGGCTCAATAATGAAGGCTTAGCTAGGCCCACTCTCTTTGTAGTTCTTTTAGTCCCACATCTTAGATTGAGATTTCCTCTCCCCTCTCTTTTCCTAAAGTGTACAAATACTTGTTGTAATACATGATTTACATATATAAAAAATTTCTCTCTTTTTTCCACACTTCTCTGCGGTCCTCATCACACATACCTTTTGACATCATCCCTCGTAGTATCTATAATGGTAAGAATTATTTTACTACACGGGTTGCTCTTAAAATAGAAGTCGGCATTGACACCCAAAAATGATAACATGACTTTTCAAGGGCTATCGGAGGGGAAACATGTAACGCCCCGATTTCCTCTAGAGAACGGTCGGAACCTGGGAGCTACCGCGCCGCGGTAGCGACTATCACCGGTTAGCAAATTAATTTGAAAACTAGTTCATTTTCACCCTGTTCTCTGTTTGCTACTACGAGTAGCCTGGAGCCTACCGCCGCGCGTTAGGTGTTACCGCTGGCGGTAGCGTTCGTTTTGCTTAGCCCGTCGGACCTGGGAGATGTCATCGCGCGGTACTGCTTCCGCGACGCGATAGCTACCAGGCGGATCAAGTTACTTAAGATTCGCGATCGTGGCCGTTTAATCTTTATAAAACTCGATCCGACGGACATGAGAGGCTCGCCCAATGGCCTAATTAGCGTTGAAACCCTTTTCAGTCCTCGTTCCATCTCTTTTGTGGCTAGGGCTTGGGAGAGAGCAAGAGGGAGGCGTTATCTGTTCGTGTGTAAGAAGGTTTGCCAGAGCTCCATCACTCTGATCGAAGACCTGTCGCCGAAGAAAGATTGCTAGTGACGTTGCGGTCGTCCTCCACCCAAACTTCTCTGAGATCCATGGCTCTGATGCGTGCTCCAAGGGTAACAACCCTTTCCTTCCGGTCAATAGGACTCGTTCTTGTTTTCTTTGATCCTTCTACGCATTTTTCCCTATTTTTATTTGTGGGTGAAACCTATCCGTGGTGTGTGACCCAAATTGGTGTTTGTCTTAGTGAAATCTCTTGTTTAGGAGTTCGGTAGGGAGACTAGTGACGCCGTATTGCCATAAGTTTGCATGGACAATGGGTAGAGTGGCCTAGAGAGGGCTGGAAAATGGAAGGTTCACGTTTTCTAGGAGATATCGCACGGCGGTAGTGCTATCGTCGGCGATAACCCCTAGGTTGCTTTGTTAGGATGTTTTCCAGGCGGTATAAACGTTTGAGGAACGTGTTCACCTGGATATGCTTAGATAGAGAAATGATAGAAGCATTTGGACGTAAAATCCATGAACTTTGAGGTACCTCCCGACGATAGTGATACCGCCAGCGATAGCCCCCAGGAAGTACTAAGAATTGACTAAATTGATGTTTAATTGTTAATGGCTTTGTGAGTATTGTTGTTAATGGCTTGGTTAGAGAGCCTGAGGCTTGGGACTTCAAGTGTATATGCCGACAGGAGGCCAGGAGATTTTGCATATGATGTCGCTGCACATTAAATGAATGTTAGCGTAGAGGGGGTATTTGTGCGCATATGCCACCTAGAGAGCCAGGAGAATTTGCACATGATTTCTACGCGTTTTCTTCTACTTTTCGTTACAAGGGTAGTTGGTTGTTGGGACCGTATAGGATATACTGCCGACATACCTGCGATTTGATATGTTTTGTGAATGTGTGTTGGTCTGTTGGACTCATACATTTTATTGAGGTGTCGTGGTTAATACCCGGTTGCATGCATGATTGCATAAGTAGACCCCTTTTATTTTAGATGTTCAACATAGAGACATGCTAGATGCGTGTGACATGTAGGCTAGATATGAGATGCTTGTTTTACATGTTTTCCGATTTTATATGACGTGCTGACCAGCAGGGTGATGTGGTACCCCGGGGTCCACTAGGACGGTCGGGAGGATGGGTGTAGTTACGAAGTTGTGGTCAGCTCATAACTGACCCTCGTGCACCGGTTCTATTGTCTTGGTTGCGGGGCAAGGATCTTAGGCGGGTGCAAGCTAGCTGGCTAAAAAGCCATTGCCTCATGTAGTGTTCTTCTCCTCCCTCCTTTATGTTCTTCCTTTGTTGTTGTTCCGGTCTGCGTGTCGAGGTATCTTATATTTTGTTATGCTTGCTACTTTTTGAAGTGATGTTGTATTGTAAGGCCATAAGGCCGAGACTCTCTCTTAGTTATTAGATTGTGGGCAAACTCGGGTTTTGGATTTAATTTCTACTGTACTACTTAATTTTCTTGGTTGCTGTTTTTCTTATATCACTTTATAATAATAACATTTGTGATGGCTATATGTTGTGGGGCCCGACCGGATCCAGGTCGTTGCGATGAAGGTGAATTTGGTATCAGATCTATGTTTAGGGGTTTCAGACCGATAGAGAGCTTGTTTAGCGTGTCTAGACCGTTAAGATGAGTTTTCTGCATAGGCTTGATTGTTTGGGACCATGAGCGTCCATATGATTGATGTCTGATTACAGAGTATAATCTGACGTAGTTTGTTATTTTTGTTAGGATGCTAATGACAATGCGGGGACTTCCAGAGCGCGGGAGGACCCTACGGACAGTAGTTGTACTGCCTCGGTCCTCTTAAACACGAACCTGTTTACTGCATACTTTTGTTGTATGATAACAGATGCGGTGATGGCGGCTCAAACCACGAGGGCGATACCTGGTGTGACACCTATCACACCAGGAGTTGTAGGATCGGCAGAGCATGCAGGTGGTGACATGTATGAATTAGTTTTGCTATGAATTTAAGTGTTTCGTACCTTGTTTTATAGACTGCAACCATCCATGTTTTGTTGTATGCTTGTTTATGCATCGCGCTAGTTTTTAACGTACCGACAAAGATTTTTTTCGATACGGGGGCGTCACATTCATTTCTCACAGATAGCTTTATCCGGAGTATTGGTGTGGAACCCTTTGAGGCGGGATTGGAGTTGAGCATGTGAATGTCGAATGGTTCGCTCATGAGTACAAGCAGAAGAGGTCGAGTAATATTGAAGATAGAGCAGCAAGACTTCATCTTGGAAGCGACAATCTTACCTCTAGTAAAGTTTGACGTTATCCTAGGTATGGATTGCTAGCAGAGCAAAGAGCCATAATTGACTGCAATCAGAAGTTATTGACTCTGCGGGTAGAAGGACGAAAGGAAGTCCAGTTTCAGGGTCTTACCGGAGTTGCTTGCTCCCTAATTACCGCCATGCAAGCAATGCGTGCGGTAATGCAAGGAGGCGAAGCATTTGTGGCTTTGTTGGACTCACTCCATGTGGTTACCAATTAGAGATGTGTCAGTGGTGCCAGAATTTAAGGATGTGTTTCCCAACATGCTTCTCGGGGCACCTCCTCAAAGAGAGATCGCTTTCACGATAGAGATGACATCTGATGCGAGGTCGGTGTCACGCGCTCCGTATAGAATGGCACCCGAAGAATTGGCCGAGCTGAAGATCCAATTGCTAGAGCAAGGGTACATTCGACCGAGCTTGTCACCGTGGAGTGCATCAGTGTTGTTTGTGAAGAATAGTAGTATGCGGTTGTGCATCGACTGCCGGGAGTTGAATAAGTTAATCATCAAGAATAAGTTCCCGATTCCGCACATCGACGACCTCTTCGATCAATTGGTTGGGTCGACGTTGTATTCAAAGTTAGACTTGAAGTCGGGGTACTACCTGTTGAGAAATCGGGAAGAGGACATTCCGAAGATGGCTTTTGGGACAAGATATGGGCACTTCAAGTTCTCTGTGATGTCATTTGGATTTGCAAACGCGTCGTCAATATTTATAGATGTGATGAATCAGGTGTTCAGGAAATTCCTTGATATGTTCGTATTGGTCATTATTTACGACATACTAGTCTATTCAAAATCGAGAGACGGGCATGAAGCTCATTTGAGGCTAGTTTTGCAGACTTTCAGGGAGAATTGGCTCTATGTCATGTTCTCGAAGTGCAGTTTTTGGATTGAGGAGGTTGCATTTTTGGGTCACGTGATTAGTGACAAGGGGGTGGCGGTGGATCCGACGAAGATTGAAGCCATCTGAGATTGTCATGTATTGAAGACAGTTGCGTACGTCAGGAGTTTCCTTAGACTGACTGGTTGTTACAGAAGGTTTATGGAGAACTTCTCGCGGATAGTATTGCCCCTCACCTCTCTCACTCGCAAGGATCATAGGCTTGTGTGGACGCGTGAGTGCAACCAAGCCTTTGAGACTATAAAAGGGAAGTTGATGTCTGCTCTGATCCCAAATCTTCCTAGTAGGACTGATGGATTTAAGATCTTTAGTGACGCATCAGTTCGGTTTGGGTTGTGTGTTAGTGAAGTATGGTAGCGTGGTCGCTTTTGGATCAAGACAGCTTAAGCCGCATAAGAAGAATTACCCTGTTCACGGCTTAGAGTTGGCGGCGGTGGTTTTTGCGTTGAAGCTGTGAAGACACTGTCTTTGGTGCGATGGATGAGGTCTTTAAAGACCATAAAAGTCTAAAGTATCTTCTGGATCAGGAAGAGCTGAACATGAGGCGGCGCAGGTGGGTTGAGTTCCTTGCATACTACGAAGTAGAGATTCAATACATGCCCGGTAAGGTGAACGTTGTGGCCGACGCGTTGAGCAGGAAGTATTCAGGGCAGGGCAACTGGATTGAGGCGCACATCGAGCAGTTGGTGCGAGACTTTGAGGCACTAGATATTACTTGTGTTGCGAGTGATGACACTAGCGTAGCGTGTTTAAACTGGATTGAGTTGTAGTGTGATATAGCAGACAGGATTCAGGAGGCGACCAGTGTAGATGAAGAGCTACAACCATTGGTGCTGGAAGCCCAGAAGGGCTAGAGCAGTGATTTGGAGATAGTAGGCGGACTTTTGAAGAAGAAATGGAGAGTATGTGTTCCGTGCTTTGGTAAGCTCCGCGAGAAACTGATATTTGAGGATCACTTCACGAAGTACTCCATTCATCCAGGAAGTACAAAGATATACATGGATTTGAAGAAATCCTTTTGGTGGCCTAGGATGAAGAGGGACGCGGTTTTGTTTATGAGTAGATGTCAAACATGCGATTTAGTGAAGGCGGAATGCCAAAGACCGGGCGGGTTCTTGCAACCACTTCCAATCTCTGAGTGGAAGTTCGACGACATCTCCATGGACTTTGTACACGGTTTGCCCCGATCTCAACATGGAAATGATGCAATTTGGGTGATTGTGGATCGCCTGACCAAGGTACCCCACCTCATCCCAAATAGGAAAGATGACGATGTGAAGAAGTTTGTAGAACTATATGTGCGTAACATAGTTCGACTGCATGAGATTCCAAGGAGTATCATCAGCGACAGAGATGGTCGGTTAACATCCAAGGATTGGAGGTTATTGCATAAGAGTTTGGGGACGAAGCTTAGATTCAGTATGACATTTCATCCGCAGACCGATGGTCAAACGGAGAGGACTAATCGAACAATGAAAGACATGCTTAAAATGTGTGCACTCGACTTCGGGAAGAAGTGGGAGGACCATCTTTTCATGGTAGAATTTGCTTATAATAATAGTTTTCAGGAAAGTATTAAGATGGCGCCATATGAGGCTTTGTGTGGGATGCGGTGTCGGACGCCGATACCATGGGTAGAGACGGCAACTCTCAACTTTTGGGAAAGGAGGTGGTGGCTGATGCTTGCGAATTAGTTAAGACGATTCGAGAGCACATGAGAGTCGCTCGGGATTGGAAAGCCAAGTACTTTAATGCGCGTCATAGAAATGTGGAGTTTGTGGTTGGAGACATGATTTATCTAAAAATAAAGTCATTCAAGGGAGTCTTAAGAATTCAGCGCTTGAAGAAATTAAGTCCGAAGTTTTTGGGCCCATTCAAGATTGTTGAACATGTAGGAGAAGCAGCTTATCGACTCGAGTTGTCGGCAGAGTTAGGTGAATTGCTTGATGTCTTCCATATCTCGGTTCGGAGAAAGGCTTTGGTGGAGCCTGGTATTGTGATTGAACCAACAAAAGCGTCGGTGAATGAAAATTTGGCGATAGAGGTACGTCCAATTGATATGGAGGATTCAGAGATCCGGAAGTTGCGGAATAATGCTGTCAAGCTCGTGAAAAGGAGTTGGGACAGTTGCGGGCGAGACGAGTTCTCATTGAGCGAGAGCAATTTATGCGCGAGGAGCACCCCGAGTTATTCTCAGGTATGTTTAGTTTGAAATTCCAAATCTCAGGACAAATTTTTCTTAAGGGGGTGGGGGGGAGTTGTAACGCCCCAATTTCCTCTAGAGAATGGTCGGAACCTGGGAGCTACCACACCGCGGTAGCGGCTACCGCCGATTAGCAAATTAATTCGAAAACTAATTCATTTTCACCCCGTTCTCTGTTTCCTACCGCGGGCAGCCTGGAGCCAACTTACGCGCATTAGGTGTCTCCGTTGGAGGTAGTGTTTGTTTTGCTTAGCCCGTCGGACCTGGGAGATATTCCCGTGCGATACTGCTACCGCGACACGATAGCTCCCAGGTGGATCAAGTAACTTAAGATCCGCGATCGTTGTCGTTTAATCTTTTTAAAACTCGATCCGACGGACATGAAAGGCTCACCCAATAGCCTAATTAGGGATGAAACCCTCTTCGGTCCTCATTCCATCCCTTTTGTGGCTACGGCTTGAGAGAGAGCTGATAAGAAATAATGAAAGTTCTTATTCAACAATAGGTCTACATATATATATATATATATATACACATGAAATGGTGATCGCAATACCTGAGGTGAACCTAAGCAATATCTATCATATACAATATGCATAATATCTTTAACACCCCCCTCCCTCAAACTCACTAGGGATCACACCGAGAGTTTGGACAATAGATAGGTGTGTTGGGTCCGCGTATGTGGCTTAGTCATCAAATCTGCAAGCTACTGCTCAGAAGGAACAAAGTAAGGAGAAAGAGTGCCACGACCATACTACTCACGTAGGAAGAAAGCATCCACCCCGATATGCTTGGAAAGAGAGTGCTTCACCGGGTTCAGAGTAATCTGAATGGCACCTGTGTTATCACAGTGGAGTGGAGTGGGATCCGGAGAAGGCACACCAAGGTCCTCAAGAAGCCAGCGGAGCCAAATAATGTCCTCAGTGGTGGTAGCCATGACCCGAAGCTCAGCCTCAGTGCTGGAATGAGAAACACCAGTCTGTTTCTTGGACTTCCATGCAATAAGTGAAGAACCCAAGAACAGGCAGAAACCAGTGACAGATCGATGGTCAACAGGATCGCTGGCCCAAGTAGTATCTGAGAAAGCACGGAGCTGCCGAGAACTACAGCTGGAGAAGAAGAAACCACGTGAAGTCGTCGCTCGGAGATAGCACAGGAGCCGCAGTAGGTGACCATAATGCACTGAGGTAGGCGCACTAACAAACTGGCTCAACACATGAACAACATAGGCAATGTCGGGCCGAGTAATAGTAAGGTAGACGAGACTCCCAACAAGGTGAAGATAGCGAGTAGGATCGGAGAGTGGAACAACCCCATCATCTGGACGTAGCTGAAGGTGAAGCTCCATTGGGGTGTCCACAGTGTGAGAGTCATAGAGAGCAGCTCGAGCTAAGAGATCTGATGTGTAACGCCGCTGAGAGAGCTGAAAACCACGGTCTGTAGAGGTGACCTCAAGGCCCAAGAAGTAGCTCAGCTGTCCAAGGTCAGTCATCTGAAACTGATGCTAAAGGTGATGTTTGACGAAGGCCACATGAGAAGGATCATCACCAGTAATGATCATATCATCCACATAAAGTAACAGGAGAGTCCGGCCACAAGAGGAGTGCACAAATAGGGCGGGATCATGTGGGCTCGGCTGAAAACCAGCGACTGTAATGGCTGAGTTGAAACGTGCAAACCACACGCGGGGCGCATGCTTGAGCCCATAAAGAGCTCGCCTCAAGCGGCAGACAAGGCCTGGAGGAGAAGAGAGACTGGGAGGAGGGAGCATGTACACCTCCTGCAGAAGGTCGCCGTGAAGAAAAGCATTCTTCACGTCGAGCTGGAACTGTGACCAATGGCAAACAGCTGGAACTGCAATTAGAGTATGAATCGTAGTCATGTGGGCAACCGGAGAAAAGGTCTCATCATTGTCTCGTCTCTGCTCCTGTTAAAAACCGCGAGCCACAAGTCGAGCCTTGTACCTCTCCACAGAACCATCTGAGCGAGTCTTGACCTTGAAGACCCACTTGCAAGTAATAGGAACCGCACCAGGTGGAAGAGGAACAACCTCCCAGGCATGAGTGTGCTCAAGCCCCTCCAACTCAGCAGACATAGCAGCCTGCCACTCAGTTATCTGGGCAGCCTCACGGTAGGATGTCGGCTCTGGAGTACTACAGGTATTAGCAGGAAGGGCGGGCAGGTCCAGCGGTAGTGTAGCAAGGCTAAGGTGGTTGGGAGTGCGTCTCTCACGAGGTGGGTTGCGACGCACGGGAGGATCATCCACAGGACACTCACTGGAGGAGATATGCACTGAGTCTGGGGGCACTGGAGGCGAGGGAACAGGAGGGGGGCGACGAGTGTAGTGAAATGGAAGGGGGCGACGAGCGCATCAGAGGGAGAAGTGGGTGGCGAAGGGGAGGAATGAGAAGGTGAGGCTGGAAAGGTCGGAGATGGTGTAGGTTGCGGCAAGGGGAGAGGAGGGGAACATACCGGAGGAGAGGAAGAAACATGAGGCGGTATGATGGGGAGGGTGAGAAACTGCACATCAAAGGGAGTCACAGATGAGTGCATGGTCGAGGAGACAGAGGACACAAAGAAAGGGTGAGACTCGTCAAAGGTGATGTCATGTGAGATGCGAAGTCGACGTGCAACAGGGTCATAACATCGATAGCCCTTGTGCTCAGTATTGTATCCAAGAAAGACACAAGGTACAGATTGAGCAGAGAGCTTGGTACACTCACGTAGAGGGAGTAGAACATAACACCACAACCAAAAACACGAAGATGAGTGTAATGTGGGGATCGAGAGTACAGACACTCACCAGGACTCTGGCCCTAAAAGAAAGTGGAGGGTTGCTGGTTAATAAGATAGACAACAGTGGAAACACCCTCAACCCAAAAGTGAGGAGGAACGTGGGAGGAGATGAGAAGGGTGCGAGTTGTCTCAATAATGTGGCGATGCTTCCTTTCAGTGATGTCATTCTGAGTGTGGGCACCGGGACATGCAAGTTGAGGGAGAGTGACATGGGTAGCTAGCAGATCTCGAAAAGCATGTGAGAGGTACTCCCCCCTGAGTTGGAACGGAAAATATGTATGGAAGCAGAAAACTGGGTGCGCACCATAGCAGAAAAAGTAACATAAATCTGAAAGAAATCAAAACGAGAATGCATAAAGTAAACTCAACATTAACGAGAATAATCATCAGTAAAGATAACATAGTACCGATGTCCGGCCTTTGATACAAAAGCTACGGGACCCCATACATCAAAATGACTAAATCAAAAGAATGATGAGACCTAGACTCAATAGACTGATAGGGGAGTTGTAGTTGTTTGGCAAGCTTACAACCCGTACAAGAGTGAGACCGATCAACAGAAACACGACCAAGGAAACCAGTACTGATGAGATACGCATTACGCAAGACGCAAACCACTGGGATGACCAAGATGATGATGCCACTGAGAGAAGCCCACCGAAAGAATACAAACGGTAGAAGTCGCCAGAGACGATGGAGTGGATGGAAGATGAAGACGATCAAGGACGTACACCCCACTACGACGACGGTCAGCTCCAAGGAGTGTCGTTGTCAGACGATCCTGCACACGACACGCAAACTCATCAAAAATAACAAGACAACTGTGGGATGTGAGTTGGCTGGCGGATATAAGGTTCATGGATTACTTGGGTATGTAGGCAACATCATGAATATGGAAATGGCTGGTATGAAGCTGGCCACGACTGGTGATGGGGAGAATAGTACCATATGCTACCATGATATTATGGTCAGAAGAGACGGGCTGACAAGACAAGAGGTGGGTGGTATCATAGGTCATGTGAAAAGAGGCTCTAGAGTCAAGCAACCAGTCGGAGGGAGAGATACCTGTAGGGGCGGAGGTAGCTGGCTAAGAGGCAGAGGCGTCAGTGGCATCTCCGTTCGTGAGGAAGAAGGTGGTTTGTCGGAGCTCCGTTGCTCGGATCAAAGAGTCGTCGCTCGGATCAAAGAGTCGTCGTCGGGGAAAGATTACTATCGACGTTGCGATCGTCCTCCACCCAAACCTCTCTGAGATCCATGGCTTTGGAGCACGCTCCAAGGGTAACAACCCTTTCCTTCCGTCCAATAGAACTCGTACTTATTTTTTTTATCTCTCTACGCATTTTTCGCTATTTTGATTTGTGGGTGAAGCCGATCCGTGGTGTGTGACCCGGATTGGTGATGTCTTGGCGAAATCTCTTGCGTAGGAGTTCGGTAGGGAGAATAGTGACACCCTAGTGCCGTAAGTTTGCATGGACAATGGGTAGAGTGGTCTAGAGAGGGCTGAAAAATGGAAGATTCATGTTTTCTGGGAGATACCGCGCGCAGTAGTGCTATCGTCGACGATAACCCCCAGGTTGCATTATTAGGTAGTTTTCCAGGTGGTATAAACGTTAGAGGAATGTGTTCACCTGGATATGCTTGGATAGAGAACGGATTGAAGTGCTAGGACGTGAAATCCATGAACTGGGAGGTACCGCTCGGCGATAGCTCCCAGGCAGCACTAGAAATTGACTAAATTGATGTTTAACGGTTAAATATTTTGTGAGTGTTGTCGCCGATCAGGCCGGGAGACTTTACTCACATTACCGCCGTATGTACAATTAGTTAGAGAGCCTGAGGCTAGGGACTTCATGTGTATATGCCGCCAGGAGGACAGGAGACTTTGCACATGATGATGCCGCCGCGTATTAATTGAATGTTAGCGTAGAGGGAGTATTCATGCGTATATGTCGCCCAGAGGGCCAGGAGACTTTGCACACGATGCCACGCGTTTGCTTCTACTTTTCGTTACAGGGGTAGTTGGTTGTTGGGACCGTATAGGATATAATACCGCCATACCTGCAATTTGTTGTTTTGTAAATGTTCTTGTTGGTCTGTTGGTCTGTTGGTCTCATACATTTGATTAGGGTGTCGTCGTTAATACTTGGTTGCATGCATGATTGCATAAGTAGGCCTCTTTTATTTTTGATGTTCAACATAGAGACATGTTTGATGCGTATGACATGTATGCTAGATATGATATGCTTGTTTTACATGTTTTCCTATTTTATACGAAGTGCTAACCTGCAGGGTGATGTGGTACCTCGGGGTCCGCTAGGACAGCCGGGAGGAGGGGTGTTGTTACGAAGTTATGGTCAGCTCATAGCTGACCATCGTGTACCGCTCTTGTTGTCTTGGTTGCAAGGCAAGGATCTCAGGCAGGTGCGCGCTAGTTGGCTAAAAAGTCATTGCCTCATGAAGTGTTTCTCTCCTCCCTTCGTCTTTACTATTCTTTCTTTGTTGTTGTTCCATCCTGCGCCGAGCTAGCTTAGGATATTTTGTTGTACATGCTACTCTTTATAGTGACCTTGTATTGTAAGGCCATAAGACCGATACGCACTCTTGGTTATTAGATTGTGGACAAATTCTGGGTTTTGGGTTTAATGTTTCCATTTACTACTTAGTTTACTTGGTTGTTGTGTTATATCACTTTATAATGCTCACATTTGTGATGGTTATTTGTTGTTGGGCCCGGTCGGACCTATATTATATGGTCGTTGCGGTGGAGGTGCTAAGAAACGATTAGGTATAATAATATGAGTAACTGCCTTATAGAATTTTTCTAGGAATCCACATAAATTTATGAAGTCAAGAACAAATTTCAAACACCACTAACAGGAAATAACCCGAAAATATGTCATTAAAACAAAGCCCGATGCCTTAACTAAAAAACACATAATCGGTAAACAGTGAACTAGAACTCTCCCATAATTAGCAATAAGCTGCCACAAAATAATAACAAATGATACCCATAAAGAACCGGCCCAAAACCAAGCATAACCAGTAAAGGCAACCGAGCATAACCAGCTGATACCCATAAAGCTGCAACCATATCAACTCCAACGCCATCAAAAATTTCACAGGCAGAAAGCTACATGACAGACTATACTAAGAAAGAAGAGGAACCATGCCACCATAAGAAGAAAGAATTGGAAGGAGGAGAAGAGAGCTTACGGTGGAATAAGAAAGTATATGCAGATATTGTCTATCCCGTCAGAACCAAGGCCACAGAAATCCCAATCGGCGTCGGGAACTAGGGCCACGTTCGGTATCGTCAAGGAAGAACACTTTTTACTTCACAGACAACAATCGGTGGAAGGAAATAAGGAGGTCATCAAAGCCCTAGCTTCACATCGAAGCTCCAGCGCAGAGGAACCAGGAGAGAGAAAGGAACGCTCGGCTCGGGATCATGAATAGCCTAGCGAACTCTTGAAACTGCAAGAGTCGAGTATAATAAGCGTAAGAGTGCAAATTCCCATCGTAGCCCTCGACCTACTGTCGTTCAATCGTCGTCCGCGGCCTAAAATCGAGCCACCTTGAATCCACTTAGGGCCAAATGAGGAATTCACTCGTTCCATTACCTTAACATGTAAACCCGGACATAATATATTAATATCAATATCCATTGGGTTATGATAAGCCTTAGGCTCGGTTTGGCACAGAGGTAGCGGTTATGAACGCTGTGGTTATGAACTGTCATTCGTGAACGCCCGACCTCACCTATGGAACTTCATTCACTTCTTTGTTCAAAACTAGTTTTCTTTTCTTGATGGCGGTCATAACTGTTGTCATGCCAAACATACATTCTATGACGGTAGTGTTTTTGTCCAAACTCACCGGAGCAAAAACGTCGCGCCAAACGGAGCCTTAATTTAATCCAGCCAGTAAAGTGAAATCCAGTATTGTATCTAATCTAGTCGGCCAATTGATATAATCAACCCAGACAATGAATAACATCAAGTCCTGCCATTGGGTTATGGTGAGCCTTAATTTAATCCTGCCAGCCAGCACAGTGAAATCTAGCATTGTATTTAATTCAGTCGGCCAACTGATATAATCAACCCAGCCAATGAATATTTTGTTCCCGAAAATTTTGTTCATCCCCCCTATATAAATTTTTGTTCTCGAAAATTTCATTCATTTTGTTCATCAAACAACATAGTAAATATTTTGTTAAGTCACTAGCATTAATCCGGTATGCTTCTCAAGGTGAATATAGGCAAGAGAGTACCCAATCATATAATTCTTGGCACTGAAGTCGATGAGCCATCTACCCTAAGCATCAATACAGGCGCTACTTGATGATGTCTCAATATCCACAGAGGAGAACCATCTGCTGACTCAGATGACTGAGTGGAGGCGGTCTAGGAAGAAGTCTTAGACTCACTAGCATTGATATGAGCTTGAGGTCGAAGATGTGGATGGTTTGCAAAAAAATGCTCGGCAGGTTCACCAAGTTTGCAACAACGAGAGCAAAGGATGATCTCCCCCGCGTCCGCTAGTGCACCCTCCACTTCTATGTTGTGCTCCATTGTCAATAGCAAGGTCATAATTCTCGGAGGGTGGAAATGGCACTCTCCGAGGTCGACTCATGTGGTGTGTCATAATGGAGACACATGTAGCAGTTTCATCTAATGTGTGAATGTCATGTTCTCTCAATATTTGTTGACGCATCATCACGTAGGACTTGGGAAGCCGCAGAAGATAACTTGCAAGAAGCTCCTGAAAATGCTTTTGCTAGGTGACAAGAATAGTATAGAAAGGGCGATGTTACTGAAATTCTGCACCAAGAGAATAAAATTCTTGGTAGGCAGCGTCGGGAGAGAGGGTCGTCCTAGCAAATAGAATCGAATATAAGGTGTAGATTCAAGAAGATTGTGCTCCTTTGGAGTAAAGAGCAACGCGATAATCTCAAACAGGCTTCACAGTCTCATCTTCTCCTATAATAGGTAAACATGCATTAGATATACGGTCAGGAGGACCATTAGTGACATAATGTCTCTTGCTTAGAGATTGCACAAGAAAGGAGACTGAGACACTCTAATCAGCCTAGTTAGGTTCTGTTAACTTGGACATTGTGCCGAGATTTTTGGAGTTACTGGAAACGAGTGTGGGAGTAGGAGCAACTATAGTGGATGCAGGAGGGGCATCAGTGTTCCCATTGTTTAGTGTGGACACTCTTTGGCGAGACTGATGTACATGAGAACAAGAGAGATATCTAGAACTCACAAAACTGGCACGCGAGACTAGGGCTACTCGTTAGCGAGACTCAACCAAGCAGAAGTTGCTCGTGTTCGTCGGTTTTATTGTGGCAGCGGTAATATGAATGACTCAATGTGAAATCGCGTGAGCCGTGAACGAGAGCTAGAAGTTGCACAAGGGAATATCGGGCGAGCGGCGAGAGTTGATTCCCGCGACTGGGGGAATGCAGGTCCTGGGAGGCCAAGTCGTGAGCTCTGCCAAAATCAACACGAGACGGGAGTGGCGAGTTCTGGAGAGATCGACAAGTAGAAGGACAAGCAGGAACGACAAGTCGGATTGCGTGAGAACTGGATCCTTGTCGACAGTCTCTAGCATATGCGATTGCTCTTGTGGAACGAGCACCTAGTTTGTGACTAGGACTACTCGCTAGCGAGAATCAACCAAGCAGAAGTTGCTCTTGTTCGTCGGTTTTATTGTGGCAGCGGTGAATATGAATGACTCAATGTGAAATCGTGTGAGCCATGAACGAGAGCTAGATGTTGCACAAGGGAAGATCGGGCGAGCGGCGAGAGTTGATTCCCACGACTGGGGGAATGTAGGTCCTGGGAAGCCAAGTCGTGAGCTCGGCCAAAATCAACACGAGACTGGTGCGGCGAGTTCTGGAGAGATCGACAAGTAGAAGGACAAGCGGGAACGAAAAGTCGGATTGCGTGAGAACTTGATCCTGCTCGACAGTCTCTAGCGTATGAGATTGCTCTTGTGAAACGAGCACCTAGTTTGCACGTGGGTTGAAAAGGTTCTGGCAGGTTGGGATCAGTGATCTCTCTCGTGTGACCAGGCTAATAATAATCGTGAGTGCTAGAGCAGGTTGCACTAAACCGGGAGTGTTTACGTTAAAGGGACGGTGACGTAAGCTAAGGATGCGTAAGTTAATTCTAAGCAGTTCAACCCTAGGTGTGATGCCGGGGAAACAAATTATATCTTACCCTAGGATGATGTATGCGCAAAGAGTAATCTGACAACATTCTGCAAATAATAATTAATGCATAAAAATTTAGCACATAATGCAAATAGTTCTGATATGATTTAATAAACAAGTAGGCTAGGCTTTCCTCCAATAGGAGGTTTGAAGGCTAATAGGCCCAAGTGATAAAGGTCATGTAGTTCACGATTACTCACATGGAATCAATGCTCTAACAAAGCAAAACATTCTTAAGAATATAGGCGAACAAATTCATATAACAATGCTGAAATAAATAACACAAAGCAATTAAATTCATTAGTGAGGGGCAGTCAGCGAAGGTGAAGAGATTCGAAGATTTTTGGGGCGGTGGAAATGATCCAGAAGGGTGGACAACTACTATATGGTGGTTGGTGGGGTTGTGGGGGCTTGTTTGGAGAGGTGGAAGTGTGGGGAGATGTTGGTTGGTGGCTGATTGGGGCTGCTTTAGGTGGCAGAGAGTCGGGTGAGGGTTGGGATGGAGGTCAAGGTGTTGTTTGGGGCTGCGCTGCTTAGCTAGGAGACTGGGGAAAAGGGTTGGTTGCTACAAGAAAGGGTGTAGTATTGGAATGGAGGGATTAGATGGGGAGGCGGTTGATGGAGGTGGTTTGTTGAGGCGGATAATGTGGAGGATGTTCGGGTGGGGCTATAGGATGAGGGGAGTGGGGCGGCTAGCAATAGAAATGCAAGGAAACAAAGATACAAGCCCTAAGAGTCATCACGTAATACCAGCATCTCTTGATCTATTTGGTAATTATTTTAGACAATTATGACTGATCATACACCATGGTTGTCCGATCTCACTAAATAAGACACTAAAATAAAAGAAAATACGTAAAACATCCGAACACCGCTCCAAACGCAATTGCGGATTTAGATCGTCTATCTAGCGATGCCAAATATGCCAGGTGACAAATCAGATCCAAGACATGTTGATCCCCATCAAACGGATCGCACGAAAATTTTTCGACTAATTATAAACTTCAATGGAGCAAGAAATGACAGTAGAAAAAATCATTTCGCTCTGATACCATGTGAGAATCTAAAATATGAAAGTATTATTTTCATCTAGAATATTATATTGAAACTCCCCTCTATATATATATATATATATATATATATATATTAGAGGGGATACATCAATCTCCATTAGGAGATGCGGAACTAAATACAAGGAAGCAGAGGGAAATATATAATGGGCTTTAGGCTTGTGTAATTGGGTTTTGTTAAATCCCATTGTAAATCACATTGTGCGGGATGGCTGGAACGCCCGCGATTATGTAGCGAAAGCAGAAAGCGAGTAAGCCGCCTTCAAGGATGTAGCGCTCGTGAGTATGCAGCGCTCTACACGAGTAAACATCCTTCGAGGATGCAGCGCTCGTGAGTATGCAACTTTGCATGGAGGTTGTGAGAAGGAGTGATCTAGAGTATGCAGCTCTCTCTCACCAGTATGCTTAAGCTTTTTGGGGATGCAGAGCTCACAGGAAGTACTATTGTTGGAGAAGCTCTGTGGGATGTATCTTCATCTTCGACCTTAGGCTCATGTCAGAGTTGTTGATTCTGAGATTTCTTCTCAGACTACCTCCACTATGTTACCTGAGTTCGGTCGATGGTTCTCTTTTGTGGATATTGATGCTCTAATTAATGCTTCCAAGAGATATGTCTTGGTTGCCACTTCTTCAGGTAGCTTGCCGCTCCGGGTAAGTGCCTCATCGATTCTAGTGCAATTAATCATATAACTGGAAACTCTCTTTCCTTCACTCACCTCGAGGCATACCCAGTTACCATTAGTGTTCGTGATGTGCTTTGTTGTTTCTGATGAGTGTGATGTGCTTTGTTATTTCTTTTTGCACCCACATATTCTTATTTGATTGATATTGTTATTCATGTACAATTGAGCATGTTGTATTTTATGCATAGGAAATCATAGATCTAGAGTGTTGTGGTGTTAGTTATCCATTCACCAGACATAATAATGCCATGAGGGTGGTCCTTTTAATTTGTGTATTAATTTAGTGTCGTGCATTTATTAATACAAATTGGATTTCATTTTCATTATATATCTCACTGGGTGCAACTAAGTTTTCACTAAACACTTTAAATGTTTTGTTTGTGGAATTGGAGTTGTTACTATTACCTCACGTCTCAAACTGGACGACACTTTATATGCCCCAAATTTCCCCTGCAATCAATTATCTGGCAATGCACTGACAAAATTTTTAAATTGTTGTCTTGTTCTTTCGAACTCATTGTTATTTTTAGGACACCTTCAATCGAAGAAGACGATTGCTACTGAGACTGAACTGAGGAGGCTCTACTATCTGGACGATCTTTCCTCTTTCTCAGCATCTGCCACAATAGTCTCCCTACTTTAATTGCATCAACATCTGGGGCACTTTATACGTCTTCTTCGGACAAAATTTCCATCTTGTGTTAAGTTTGTCCTACAATGTGAAGCTTGTCAATATGGTAAGTATCACCGAACTAGTTTTCCTGTCAAATATGTTAGAATGTTGTAGGACCTTTTGATCTTGTTCATTCTGATGTTTGGGGTCAAAGTTCCTCTTAAGTATGTGGCGGAGGAAGCATGTATTTTATTACTTTTATCGATGATTACTCCAAATGTACTTGGGTGTATCTTCTAAAAGAATGTTGTTTTTTATTTGCATTCACGCCTTCTGGAAAGTGAACTTTTTTTAGTTTTTCAAAAATTCTATAATGAAATTCATGCTCAATTTGATGCTGCTTTGAAAATTCTACGTACAGATAAGGCAAAAGAATATATGAATCACCGGTTCTCCGCTTTTTGTAGTTCTCATGGCGTCATTCATTAGACCAATTATGCATATTCATCACAGCAAAACGGAGTAGCCGAGCGCAAAAATCATCTTCTCGATATTTCCTGCACTCTGATATGTCAGGTGAATGTTCCTAGATCATATTGGGATTATGTCATTCTCACTTCTTGTTTTCTCATTAATCGTATTCCCTCTTCTACTCTTCAGTGCTATGAAGCACGGATACTTAAAAATGCTCCATGTATCGGCTCGAACGCGTATCGGATACGGGAAATGCCCGGAAACGCATTTCCGAAACGCAGGAAACAATTTTTAAATAAATAAAAATTTATTTCAGAATCGTGCGATTCCAGTGCAGAAGAGGGTCCCGCGGCTTAGATTTCACGCAGCTTGATATTTAGGTTACGAAATTGCATTTCGTTCGCCCGAAGCTTTTCCGCATCACGCCGCCCTCGATAAGCTATTTCACGCCCGTCGTCTCTGCGTCAGAGCTCTCCCGCGTCACTCCCGTCATCGCTCTCCCCTCTCTGTGTCGAAGCTCTCCCGCATCACGCCCGTCGAACCTCCTCTTCGTGCGCCCATCGAAGAGTTCTCGTCCGCTGAAACCCTCCTCTCTGGTGAGTTCTCCTCCACTGAAACCTTTCTTTCTCTTTTGCATTTTATTTCTTCTTTTTCCTCTTCTTCTTTTTCATGAAGCACCAAATTTTTCTTTGAAAAAATACCTCTTCTTGGCTTTTACCTTTCCACGGTTCTTCTTCCCTACCTGTTGTATCCTTCTTCATACTACCTCAATGTTCCTACAATTTGTCAGTTATTATTTCTTCTGTTGTTGTTATTGTTTACTTTGATGATATGGGCTGACTGGAAACTTGGTTGTTGGGTTGATTTTAGCTTTGATGTTCGACTTGTTCCTTGAGGTTATTTCAAAGATGTCTTGGCACTGATTTGGAGGCATTTGCATGATCAATTTTTCTGATTCATATTAAGTTGTTGTCTACATTTTCTCCCAGTGAGATCATTCCTTTTTTGATTAATTGATGCATTTATTTAGCTCTATTTTGGAATTGTGATCTAAAGCCCAAAGAAATAATCTTTATATAAAGCATTACTCCACTAGTATTGTGTTTTTTTCTTGCATATCTTATTCATATGTATAGTCTATGTTGTAGTCTTATTAAAAAAAATTTCGTTACAATTCGAGATATGTACACTTAGTTTGGTAGTTGTCTTATTTTTATATTAATTAATACTTATATTAAAATAATTAAAAAAAATTAAAAACGTTTCCCGTATCCTTATTTTTTTAAAAGTCACGTTTCCCGTATCTGTTTCGTATCGTATCCCATTTCCCATTTCCATCCCCGTGCTACATAGTTTCAGGGTATGACTCCATTTTTTATTCTTCATCCAGACGGTATCAGTTTTCCCCTTTGGTCGCACTCCAACATCTGATCATGACAAGCTCTCCAATCGTGCCACCAAATGTATTTTTGTGGGATATTCTCCTACTCAAAGGGTTATCGCTACATTGATCCAATTTGGAGACGTTAGTATATCTTTGCAGTTGTCACTTTCTTCGAGACTACTCCCTACTTTTCCAAGGATAGTGGATCCCTTTCTCTCGACATCTCACCTCCCATATCTCCCACCACCTCTCCAACATTTGTGACATCTCATATTATCATTCATATTCTTCCACCCGATGTCGCATTTTCTAGTCCTCTTCCTACGCAAATACCTCATCCTCTCGTCCTACCTTTTCCTTCTCATTCTGAACGACGGCATACTCTTTCCACTCTTATTGCTCCTTCCACTCCCGCTTCCCCCATGAAAACTTCCAGGACAGCTCTCTCTCTTTTTCAGAAGGTTTCATCCGCTTCGAGGACTCTGTCCAGGATGTTCTCATTGCTCTACGAAGTGCAGTAAGGATGTGTCCTTAACATCATATTGTTAATATTGTTTCTTATACCAACCCCAGACCTTCTTGCCGCAGATTTGCCTTGTCGTAACTACCCCTACTATCCATTCAACAAATCATGATGCTCTTCGTATACCTTGCTAGAAAGCAGCCGTGGATGAAAAGATATCTGCTTTAACATCATTGGTCTACTAGGGCCCTTGTTCCCACACCTCCTCGTGGCGATATTGTTGGATTTTGTTTGGTATTTGTCATCATTTTTTCCCAGACAGCACTTCAGATCGATATAAGGCTCATTAAAAAGATTTCACCCAGACATATGGTGTTAACTTCTTTGACACATTCTTTCTGGTTGCTCGTATTAGCACTATCTGAGTTCTCTTCTCCGTTGCTATCAATCGGGTTTGAAAAATATTCCAACTCAATGTCAAAAATGCTTTCTTTTATGGAGATTTACATGAACTATTCTATATGGAGTACAGGAGTAACCTCTTCGTTATGTTTTTCAAGGGGAGTTTTAAGTATGGAAGCTACAGAAGGCCATATATAGTCTTAAAGAAAGCCCTAGTGCATGTTTAACAAGTTTAGACATATCATTTCTACCTTTGGTTTTTCCCAAAGCAATGTTGATCACTCTCTTCATACGAAACACCAACCATGGGATGGTGAGGGCTGGCTATGATTCTTCTCTCTAGAGCAAATTTAACAATATTATTCTTCAAAACTTTTAAGACCTAAGAAGACTTTATCAGATATATAGAAGAAGGGTTAACTTTCTAAACGAAGTAAATAATCAACAATGACAGAATATGACAAGCCATCATAACAGGTATATCTTATACGTAATTTGCTGATTTATTGCTTATTTTTGTTACCAACCTAGTACCTTTATATTCTGTTTGGATGGTGATGCAGCGGGATTATGAAGATAAACAGGTAGTTGATGCCGTGGGAAAAGAAGATAGGTAAACTGCAAGAACTTAATATAAAAGGATTAGTACAGCAAATCCTTGAACTATTGTTTATGAATCCTCGGACATGGTGTGAATCCTCAAGATCAATTCTAATAACAAGTCATTGATCCCCTATTATAGAAAAAAATTTACATGATAAATTTTAAGTCTAATATTATGTAGAGTAAATAAAAATAAATTAAAAATAAAAAATACGATAAGTCTAATCTTTATTTTCATCAAGATAATTTAAATTAAAATAAAGGAGATTCAGACATAATAAACAGTGGCCCAAGAAAGACTTAAAACTAGCTCAGTTCAGCTCTTTTAAAGCCTGGTATTATTCCTTGTGCTTGGCATATTTGAAATTGAATTTTCTTGGATTAGTCAAATTTTGTACTGCGGTTGTGCTTCACCAATGCTCTGGATGCTGAATGAAGGAAGCATGGTTATGTGCACATAAATCAAAATGGATTCTTGGGTCTGCCCTCTCTGATGTCTTTGGCTTTGATTTCAGGGCATGATTCCGCAGCAAACGCGACGGTATAGGGGGCCACTATTTCAGTGGTACTCTGTGAACAGCCACTTTGTGCATTTATTGTCAAAGGTTAGGTCTTTCTCCTCTGAGAGAAGCCACTTTGTGCATAGTGCCAAAGGTTAGGCCTGTTTCCAATCTTCCCCCGCCCATACCCCCAATGATTGGGGACTATATGGGTTATGATGTTGTTGTATGATGTTGTTGTAGTCAAATTTTGTACTGCAGCAATTCTCTATTACTATTTTATCATTTCATAATTATTTGAACTGTTTTAAATGTCCCCTGACATGTCGTTTTTTAGGGAAAAATGACATTTTTTCAAAAAAATAAATTGTCCTTTAAAATATAGGCCGGCATATCCGTTTGCCAGGATCGGACTGAGAGTGAAGCAGACGAGAGTGATTGGACAGCTACATGCAAGGGAAGGCACCGTGTCCACGACCACGACCACCGTGTCTATGTGATCGGACTGAGAGTGAAGCCACCATGTCTATGTGATCTGAACTCTCATGTAGCTATCCAACAAAAATAGAAGTGTTCGAATCACATTTGCTTGATAGCTGATGTTTTTGGATAGGATGCACTTTTTTTATTTTCTTTGACGATTATACCGGTCGTCTAATATTAAATATTTTTTCTTCTGATGCTTGCTTGAGGCTTTACTTAGTGGGATAAAGGCTTGAGTGTTGTATGCTTGCTTGAGGCTTTACTTAGTTTTCTTTTTTCTTTGAAGATGATACTAGTCTTTTCATATTTACATATTTAGCTTATTTTTGTAGGAAGCCCCTAGCACTCGTTTGCCAGATGGCTGGGAATGGGTTGATGAATGGCAAGTTGATAGTTCTGCGGAAGCACCTGATGGGTGGGTTTATGCACCTGATATTGAGCATCTCAAGTGGCCTGAGTCCTCAGATCACTCGAATTCCTTTAATTATGCAAGACAAAGGAGATGGATTAGGCATAGGAAGTACACCTCGCATAGCACAGACAATGAGATTCCAATTGGACTTCTTGAACCAGGTCATACCATTCCTCTGCCTCTCTTCTGCCTTGTTAATCCTGGGTTATCTTGCATCTTACAGTTGAGACCAAAAGTAGCAGATGAACCAAGAGAATATTCCTGGAGTTCTGTTGTGGAGAAATATGCACTGAAGAAAAACTTTGATAGGTCTGATGTCTCAGAAATATGTGTATCTTCACTTATTGAAGCTGATGAGCTCTTATATTGTTCAGAAATAAATGAGGTTTCTTCAGATGAGTGTCACGGTTTGTGGTTTTGTTTAAGCATACAAGCCACACAAATTGGGAAGGATATTCATTCGGATCCCATACATGACTGGAAACTCACAATCAGTTCAACTTTATCGATAACTAATTTTCTCCCCCTTTCTACCGAATTCTCTATTAGTGGTACACGGGGTCCAGAAAGCACTACCCGCTCTCAAGGTACTCTCATTCCTGGTAAATCTGTAAAGATCTACAATGCTGATCTCCGTGAACAAGTATACTTGTCACTTTTTCCACACGGGGGATGGGATCCAATTCATGTATGACTCAAACCCAGCTAAATTTGATTGTGTTTTATGAGTGCTCACTTCTTCCGATGCTTTCTTGTCAATTCTAACATACTTTCTTTTACTGAAGGAACCCATTTCTATATCAAATCCAAGTAAAATATCATCCAGGATGATGAGTCTTAGGAATTCTTATTCTGGAAGGTTTGCCTACAATATTGAACTGGATGATCTTGCTTTCCATGTTGAGCTGCCTTTTTGGGTTTCTGATAACTCTAACTTCTACCATCATGTAGGATTGTCATGGTCGTCATTGAACAGAATTTTGTCAAGGACAGCTTGATTGCAAGAACTATCCGAATATATGTACCTTATTGGATTGCAAGTGCAGGATGCCCAGCACTTACCTATTACTTTATTGCCAACTCACCAAAAAGGGAGAAAAGGCTCTTTTCTATGTTGTCACGATCTAATACGAAGACTCAAAAAGTCCTGTGGCAAATCAATGATGAAGAGATGACTAGTGGATACACCATAGCTTCTGCACTCAACTTCAAATACATGGGCATATGCGTGTCCTTAGATAAAACTGAAAAGGAACAGTTTGAAGCTGTTACAGATCTATCTCCCCTTAGTGACATGGTAAATATTTTATAGCTGTACTTTATTGTATAAAGATGAGCATCTTCAAAACTTTCATGTCATGACATTTTTTTATAGGATGGGTCTGTTGATCTTTATGCTTATGACAGTGAAGAAAAGTGCATGAGGATATTTATTTCCTCGAAGCCTTCGCCATATGAGGCTGTTCCTACAAAGGTATGTCACAATAATTAACTTTCAAGGTTCTTAAAAGATCATTTTTATTCTAACTTTAGCTGACTTTCAGGTTATTCTGGTACGCCCATTTATGACATTCACAAATAGGATTGGTAGCGAAGTGTTCATAAAGTTTAATGATGAAGATCAGCCAAAGATTCTTCATGCTTCTGACACAAGAGTTTCTTTTGTCTATTGTAAACCAGATGGACCAGAGAAAATTCAGGTGCACATGCTTTCTGGACACGCTCTTTTTAAGTAAATCATAATTATAGTTTTACCACAAATCCTTATGAGCTTCTATATTTTTTCATTGTTCGTTTGATTAGACTTATTGGTTTGTGCATCTACAATGAAGATTTGAAGATGCTGCACCGAATAGACAAGTAGATAGAGTTAGGGCCAAAGGATTGGATATGAAAAGGGATAGACCCAAAGTAAAATGGATGGAAGTTGTTCAAGATGACTTATGTATTAAATTTATCACCCTTTTGACGGGCAAGAATGGAAATGCAAATAGATTTGTTATTGCTTTTTGTTGAAATAGCCCATATGTTTGGCCCATTTAGGGGCCCAGTTTCTTCTCTTCTCTCTTTAGTCCCACATTGTATATAGGATTTCTCTCTCACTTCTCTCTCCTATAAATATGTACTCTCTCCTTGTATACAGTGATAAAATAAATAGATACATACAAGCTTTGGCTTTCTACATGGTATCAGAGGTAGGTTGGTCCGACACCTGCGGTCTCATTTCTCTTGACCGCCTGCGAGCTGCAGCTACTCAGGTCGCGCGGTCTCCTCCTTTCAGAGGAATCCTCAAGCCCATTCGCTCATATATAGCACTCGCTCATATATAGCAGTCTCTTCCTGTCAAGTGGGCCCCGCTCATTTTTTTTCCGCTGCGACCTCATCCTCCAGCCCACTCGCGATCTCCAGTCTCTCACTCGCGCTCTGCAAAACGATCTGCCTTCTCGCAATCTGCGATCTCCATCCCGCTCGCGATCTGCTCTCCCCAGCCCGCAGCGAGCTTTCCTCCGCCGATCGCTGCATCGGTTTCTCGCTCTCGCCGCGGCCTCTCCCCTTCTCGCAGCGCTCTCGCGGAGCGACCTCTCCGCGCGATCTCTGCTCAACCGCGATCTCTCGTAATCGCCAGTCGCAGCATTCTCGCAGCGATCTCGTCACGGCCTCTCCCCTTCTCGCAGCGCTCTCGCGGCCTCTCCACAACCCACCGCTCTCACATCTCGCGCGCGATCTCCTCGTCAGTAGTCCGCCAGCGCAAGCGCGTCTTCCGCGAGCTCATCTCGCCAGCGCCAGCGGTCTTCGCCTCTCCAATCAGCGAGCTCTTCTCAACCCGCCACGGTCTCGGAAAACCGTGCGGCCTGTTCTCCTCAGAACCACCAGCCAGGGTCTGTTTCTCGCACGGCCGGCTCCTCTGTCCGCCAGTCCGCTGCCTCCTCTGTGCTAATGGGCTCGTCTGAGAACTCCTCGACTTTGCCTCCTGAGACCGCACGGCCTGCTCCTGAGATCGCCCGCCAGCACTCTCCTAGTGAGGTCCGTGATGAGCTGCGGATTACTACCATCTCCCTCTCTAGGAAGAGAAACTTCATGCCCTGGATGCACTCTGTCCGCCGCGTCCTTCAATCCAAGGGCCTTGCCTCCCATCTCACCCAGGATCCCCCAACTCCAGTCACTGAGGAATGGCTGCGGGACGATGGACGCGTTCAGTCATGGCTCCTGAACTCGCTGGATGGCGAACCTTATGAAATGGCAATGTACCTTGAGACGGCCAAGGCCATGTGGGACGAGCTCCAGTCCCTGTATTCCGAAAAAGATAGTCTTCAACGTCTGTTCGATATCATCACCGACCTACAGGCTCTGGACACCACCGGGCCTAACATGACCTCTGTTGTTGCCCGTGTCAAATCTCTGGCTGAAGCCTGGATCCAACATCAGCCATCAACAAATGATCATGCAACTCAGCGGGCTCAGAAGGAGGCCGTCTGCATTGCTATGCTCATGGCCCGGGTCCCACCGCATCTTCTGGGCCTTCGGGCTCAGATCTTGGCCTCAGCTACCACTCCGTCTTTATCAAGTGTGTGCTCCATGCTCCTCCGAGTCACACCACCTCTTGATATAACGGCACCTACCTCACCGGCCCTCCTCCAGCACGCTCCTACTTCTCCCTCTCTTCCTCCTCCACCTACCCGGGGAGGCCGGTCTGGCGCTCGGGGAAGAGGTCGGGGGGGCCGGGGGAGACCTAAATGCTCGTTCTGCGGCCGTGATGGTCATTATGAGGTCACATGCTTTCGTAAAAACGGACATCCTCCTCGTCCTACAGCATCCCTTGCCACGGAAAGTCCGTCCACCTCAAGCAATCCGGTGGACCTTGACGCAGTCCGCCTCCAACTCCAGCAACTTCATGGACTTCTCAGCCCTACTTCTGCTTCTGTCGCCTCCGTCTCCAATGAAGCTATGGCTTGTCTCTCCACTAGCCCAGGTTGGATAATGGACTCCGGTGCTACTCATCATATTACCGCGCGGCAACCACCTCAATATTTGGATACTCCTCATCCAAAGTGCATCACTGTGGCCAATGGGGATACTGTTCCCGTCTCCGGTTCTGCTGACATCTCGCTCACCTCCTCTCTTTCTCTTCGCTCGGTTCTTCATGTTCCGGGCTCCTCCTTCAATTTACTTTCCATTGGTCGTCTTACAAATGACTTGGATTGTTCTGTCACATTTAACCCATCGTCTTTTTTGATACAGGATCGACGGACGCGGACTACCATTGGTAAAGGACGATTGCGGAACGGACTCTACCTCCTTGACGACTCTCCCACCATCCTCTCCTCTGTCTCCGCCATAGAATGGCATCGACGCCTCGGGCACCCTCCTCTACCCGTCCTCCAGAAGGCTCTCCCTGATGTACCTCTTTCTCCGTTTAAATGTGAAACTTGTATTTTCGGCAAACAGCCACGTTTGTCTTTTCCCGCACATTGTACTCGGAGCCCGGCTCCATTTGATTTAGTGCACTCCGATATTTGGGGGTCATATAAAACTACTAGTATTTCTGGATATCGGTATTTTCTCACGTTTGTTGATGATTACTCTCGGTTAACGTGGCTTTACCTGCTTCATGATCGCTCTGAGCTCCCTCGTGTCTTTAGAGCATTTGTCCTCGAGACCCGTACGCAATTCTCCACTACCATCAAAACCTTACGCTCCGACAATGCTCGCGAATACACAAGCCACGATATCACCACTCTATGCTCAGACTTCGGAATCATCCATCAAACATCCTGCGCTTACACCCCTCAACAAAACGGCGTGGCCGAGCGAAAGAACCGTCACCTTCTCGAGGTTGCCCGCTCACTTATGCTTCACATGAACGTTCCCAAATCATATTGGAACTTCGCGGTCTCCACTGCCTGCTTCCTTATCAACCGTCTCCCTTCATCCGTTCTCCATAATAATACTCCGTTCAGCCTTCTTTTTCCTTCTACTCCACCCTTCTCTCTCACACCCCGCACCTTTGGGTGCACCTGCTACGTCCACATCTTGGGACCCTCCACGGATAAGTTGGATCCTCGTGCTACCAAGTCCATCTTCGTCGGCTACTCTCGAACTCAGAAAGGTTACGTCTGCTACTTCCCTACAACCCATAAAATAACGGTCTCTGCCGATGTTACCTTCTGGGAGGATCAGCAGTTCTTTTCTGATCCTGTATCCACCCTTGCACCACCACCCGCTCCGCGACCTGTCATCCCGGTCAACGAAACTTTCGTTCCCGTTCCTCCATCTCCGGCTCCTGATATTGCTCCCACTCCAACCTCCATTATCTCTAAACCACCGATAATCCGTGTCTACACTCGTCAACATCCTCGTTCTGATCTGACTCCGCAGTCCGACTCGACCTCCGGTGCTCCGTGTTCTGCTGATCAGGTACCAGAATCGACTGCCCATCCTTTGGCGAATTATATGTCCTTACATCGCCTCTCACCCCACCTTCATACTCTGGCCACGTCTTTATCGTCGGTTGCAGTTCCTAACTCTGTGCAGGAGGCTCTTCAACATCCTGGCTGGCGTGCCGCCATGGAAGAAGAAATGGCTGCGTTGTGGGCAAACCAGACCTGGCAGCTGGTGGATCTTCCCCCTGGCCAGAAAACTGTTGGTTGCAAATGGGTCTTTGTCATCAAGCATGCTGCGGATGGGACCATTGACCGCTTAAAAGCCCGACTAGTGGCTCGCGGCTACACCCAGCAACAAGGTTTGGACTACGACGAAACCTTCTCTCCCGTCGCCAAACTGAACACAGTACGGGTTCTTCTCTCCGTTGTTGTGCACCGCCAATGGCCCTTACATCAACTGGATATTAAGAACGCCTTCTTAAACGGTGATCTCACTGAAACGGTGTACATGCAGCAGCCGCCCGGGTTTGAGACCACGGGGGAGCCTAGGACCCCAAAAGTCTGTCATCTTCTGCGGTCTCTATATGGTCTCAAACAGTCTCCTCGAGCATGGTTCGACAAGCTCAGCAAGGTCCTTCGTGAAGCAGGGTTTACTCGGAGCTCGGCTGACTTCTCCCTGTTTACTCGCCACCAGGCAACAGGCACCGTTCTCCTTCTTGTCTATGTGGATGATATCATTATCACAGGCAACGACTCAAAAGGAATTCAGGCGATCAAACAACAACTCAGCTTCGTGTTCCAAACTAAAGATTTGGGGAACCTTCATTACTTCCTGGGCCTGGAGGTAGCCAGGCGACCTGATGGCCTTGTTCTATCTCAGAGAAAGTATTGCCTCGACCTTCTTCATGATGCAGGCTACTCCGGCTGCAAACCCATCAATACTCCG
Source organism: Dactylorhiza incarnata (assembly GCA_033032865.1). Lineage (NCBI taxonomy): Eukaryota > Viridiplantae > Streptophyta > Magnoliopsida > Asparagales > Orchidaceae > Dactylorhiza > Dactylorhiza incarnata. The sequence continues at coordinate 3,431,634 of JAWHQI010000173.1, forward strand.
ATGGACGCAAATCACAAGATTTGTGCTCAGTCCTCTGACTCTGATCTCTTGCTTCAGAACCCGGAGTACTATCGCCGTCTGGTAGGAAAACTGATTTATCTGACTGTTACAAGACCAGATATCTCCTTCGCTGTCGGTATTGTCAGCCGTTACATGCACGCCCCTTGTTCCTCTCATCTTCAGGCTGTGGAACGGATTCTACGATATCTAAAAGCAGCTCCTGGTCAAGGCTTGGTATACAAGACCTCATCCTCAACTCCAACACTGGTAGCATACTCTGATGCTGACTATGCCGGCTCTCTGGATGATCGTCGGTCAACCAGTGGCTTCTGTACGTACTTCGGAGGACATTTGATTACTTGGCGTAGCAAGAAACAAGCAGTAGTTGCGCGCTCCTCAGCTGAAGCAGAATACAGGGCAATGACATCTGTGGTCTCTGAACTTACATGGCTTGAAAGTCTTCTCACAGATCTTGGGGTAAAACTTCCTGCTCCTGCTCTTCTACTTTGCGACAGTCAGGCTGCTATACATATTGCCAAGAACCCAGTCTTCCACGAAAGAACCAAGCATATCGAGGTCGACTGCCATTTTATTCGGGAGATAGTACAAATGAAAAAGATCGAGCTAAAACATGTTCCTGGTACTGAACAAGTCGCGGATGTCCTCACAAAGGCACTATCCAGTACCCTCTTCTTTCAATGCTTGTCCAAGCTTGGCGCATACGATTTGTACGCTCCAGCTTGCGGGGGAGTGTTGAAATAGCCCATATGTTTGGCCCATTTAGGGGCCCAGTTTCTTCTCTTCTCTCTTTAGTCCCACATTGTATATAGGATTTCTCTCTCACTTCTCTCTCCTATAAATATGTACTCTCTCCTTGTATACAGTGATAAAATAAATAGATACATACAAGCTTTGGCTTTCTACACTTTTAATGATGATGATTGTTTGTTCCTTTGATATATTAACTGAGTATGTTGTTTTATAAAACCTTCATGTGCTTTTTTGGACTTGCTCATGAAAAAAAAATCATTAATTTGAAATTGCAACAAATGTGATCTTAATGTTCTCATAATTGGGTAATGTGAATCTCTATCTTGAACGAGTCCCTAAATGGATTTCAGCTATTGCAGTTATTTAGCAGTTATTTAACTACTCTTTAAGTTTATTTTTTAAAATTTCCTTCTTTAACTGTACTGATATTTTTGTTCGTTGTTTTGATAGTTAATAAGACAACCAAGCATAGGCCTCTCTGTCTATCTTAATGTTTTAAACGACTGTAAATTGAAACATTTGCAACTTTAATTGTTTGTTTTGCTAAAGAACTGTTTACCACTTTAAGGTTCGCCTGCAAAATACCAGTTGGTGCTTACCTTTAGAAATTGTAAAGGAGGACACCTTCACTATATCATTGAGGAATCATCATGGTGGTAGAACATATTTAAGGGCTGAAGTTCGTGGTTATGAAGACGGATCACGTTTTTTACTGATGTTGCGTGTGGAACCAGAAAATGGTCCTATTAGGTTATTTTCTTTATTTTCTTCAATTGAACTCTAGCAAATATATGTAATATTTCACTTTCAGCCTCTAACTTTTGATCTTTTCTGCAGAATTGAGAACAGGATGGCCGATAGAACAATAACAATTTGCCAATCTGGTTTAGATGATGATGATTGGATCCAGTTGGAACCACTGTCAACTTTGAACTTCTCCTGGGATGATCCCTATGGCCAGAGATGTATAAATGTTAGTATTCGAAATGGAGCTTATTTCCATAAAATCAGTTTGGAGGAAGGTAATGATTTAACAGATCTGATGGCTCATGGAGTGAAACTTAATATTGAGGAAGTTGGAGATATTAAGGTTGTGAGATTCATGGATGACAAAAGAAGACTACCACCAGGATCGAAGAAAACTGAACTGCTTGAGAATATAGAGGGCTCGTCATTGAACAAGGAGATGCAGATTAGTACCTCCCCTCTGGAGCTTATAATTGAGCTGGGGATTGTTGGTATTTCATTGATTGATCATCAGCCAAGAGAGCTGTTGTACCTTTACTTGGAAAATGTCTTTATTTCATACTCAACAGGGTATGATGCTGGGAAAATAAACAGGTATTCTTCTTATCAACGAGGCTGAAATATTTGTATAGAAATTAATAATATTTTTAGGGGACAATTTATTGATTCTAAGTTATTTCTAGGTATCATATTCTTGATTAATGTTCTTGTAGATTTCAAATTATTATACGTTATGTGGATCGTGAGGTTGGGGACTATATGGGTTCTGTTGTTGTTGTTGTTGTATGTGGATTGTGAGGGCTGCGTCCTTTTTGCTCCTTTTTTGCATCTTCTTAGTTAAAAGTTAAGATGGATTTAAGTGCGAAAAAAGAGTGGTATTGGCGCGGGACTAATCTACTGGTAACTAACGCGCAATGCTCTAGGCCTAGATGCAGTGCAAACAATCACGAATAAATGCAGTGGATCTACGACCAACCCTATAATGAAGATGTGAGTGTGCAAGCACGCAATCAAATGAACGGGAAGTTCACAACATAAACTTTACCCTGATGCAAATGCAATGCAGCAATACACTTGTAGAGAAAATGGAATGCAAAGCATAATATTTTATTATTTCCTCTATATATAATACAAGTATTTGTACACATATTTCTATGATGGAGTGAAGACTCAACTTCAAACCAAGATGTGAGACTAATCTATAAGACAAGAGAGTCCCCCGTGGTTTCATAGCCAGGAGGTTGCTGCATATAGACACTCTCTGCAAGATCGTCATTAAGGAATGCTATCTTGATATCAAGTTGATACAACTGTCAATGACAATGAACGGTCAAGGAGATCAGGACCCAAACATTATTCTCTTTAGTGATGGGAGAGAATGTCTCTTAATAGTCGAAGTCATATTGCTAGGTGAAACAGCAAGCCACAAGACGAGCTTTAAGGCGCTCAACTGCCCCCATCAAGATGATGCTTCACAGTAAAGACTCATTTACACCCCAAACGTATTGGATCGTGAGGCGCCCTTAGAGGGGGTGAATAAGGGTATTTAAAAATTCTTTTATCAATCTTTATCAGTATAAAAACCTTTGAAAAGTACAAAAAATTAAACAAAGAGTTATTTATAAAAATAAAAAGAGATATGATTTTTATTTCATTTAAAGATGGTTACAAAAGTTTACTTCATAGCGCTAAAGATCAAGGCGATAAATAAAAATCTCTTTTTGTTTTCTATACCAACCTTTCTCCCTAAGGACCGGTTGGTCGTATCCTATCTCTCCCTTGATAGGCTTCGGGTTGTCTCCTAGACCTACTCCCTAGATCTAGTCGCCCAACTCACAAGGCAAATTCCTCCCTAAGCCACAAACGGACCTAGTCATCAACACACGGACGAATTATTTCCCTAAGCCTCACACGATCTAGTCTCTAACACAGGCGAATTTCTCTAACCTCCAAAAGAGTAACCAAAGTAAAAGAGAAAATACAAGATAGATGAAAATATAATAAAAAGAAAAACTCCCCTCTAAAGGAACCCTTGATGTTGGTGTCGCTTTGCCGCGGCTCAGTTGGTGAGGGTGGATGAAATCTCCACACCTCAAGGAGGTCTGCGGTTCGATCCCCAGCCTCAACAACCCGCCACATGAATAATGGGTGTGGAGAGGGGTTGGGGTGTAGGGGTCGCGGACCCTGTTACGGTTAGGGGACCCGGTGATGGTTGAGGCCTGCCCTGTTGGGTAACGCACTGAGGCGACTTCGAGCCCTGTCGTAACATAAAAGTGGGTTACCCAACCAGGCAAGCCTCAACCATCACCGGGTCACCTAATCGTAACAGGGTCCGCGGCCCCTACACCCCAACCCCTCTCCGCACCCATTATTCATACGGCGGGTTGTTGAGGCTGGCGCGGCTCAGTTGGTGAGGGTAGATGAAATCTCCAAGCCTCAAGGAGGTCTGGGGTTCGATCCCCAGCCTCAAACAACTCGCCGCATGAATAATGGGTGCGGAGAGGGGTTGGGGTGTAGGGGCCGCGGACCCTGTTACGGTTAGGGGACCCGGTGATGGTTGAGGCCTGCCCGGTTGGGTAACGCACTGAGGCGACTCCGAGTCCTACCATAACAGGTTAGTTTAGTCGTGAAATTTATTCTCCCCCTTTGTTATCAAATTAAGGACCACTTGTAAAGATAATCATGATCGATCGAAAAGAGTATATGCAATGGAAAATAGTCATGAAAATATGGCACGATAAGGGAAATGCACATGCAAAAAATAATCATGAAATCGTCAACAACACATTTAAATCTCCTCCTTTAAAAAGGTAATCTTATAGAACCATAGAGCTAAGCATGAATGATAATGAAAAAAATGTGATTAATGAAGGTAAATACAATGCATACCATTATAGATCATACATTGGATATCACGAAGGAAATGATATGCATGAAAAGTCTAATATGATAAATGAGTATTCGTATTGAAAAAAAGTGATTAGTAATGTAAAGATAGCCATATGAGTAAAGACGAGTAAGAATGTATATAAAATATCATATCAAGTGATTTTTAAAGTTAAGGCTTTAAGATGATCATAAGGATTAACATATTTTTAGGAAAAATAAACTTTGCATTATAAGTCAAATGCATAATATAAGGATTAGCGTTTATAAACCAAGAGATGTTCATTTGAAAAGGATAATCATTATAGTTGAATTTTATTATGCTAAGCGTGAAAGATATAACTATAAAGAGATTAAAGCAATACAATGTTAAAGGATTTGCAATTCAAACTTTGGTAAACATTGTAGCGTTCATGCTTAGTTATCTAATACATTTACTCATTTATGTAAGAAATTATGTATTTGTACTTGAGTGTCAAATTCTCATGAGTGGAAGATTTATGAAAGACAATAATGTATACAATATGTGATTTGATAAAATATACATAAACAATACTCAAGATACATGTAAAGCATAATGTAATGTACACAAAATCATCAATATGCAAAGTAAAAATTACTTTCACTAATTCTAATGCTCATAAAAATAGTACAATTACCAAGATGTTTCGCACACACAATACTCATTAAGACTTATCAGAGAGTGAAGTAGTGTTAGGTGGATCACATTGCATTATTTTTTAATTTTATTTTTATGATCCGGTGTACTAAATAGATGTATAACTATGTCGTGTTTTTAGATCGTTTGCACAAGACATTTTGCAATTCTTTTCAAAATGTTCAACCTCACAATGCTTATGAAGACTTATCAGGAAGAGAAGTAGTACTTGGTGGAGTTATCTTTGTCATTTATTTATTTGATTTTTATTTTGGTAACAAAGATCTCTGAATTCACGTGTACACAAAAATTCAATTTATTGTTCAAACACACTTCTCAAATGTGAGTGCATGAATTTCCATGGAGTACATGGGAGTAATCTAGTGGTGTGTAAGTAATTGTATTCGTGCATATTAACTACTTATGTAATTACACTACACATACATGCATAAACAAGATTATAAGCAAATGTAGAAATCAAAATAGGTGAGTGTGAGAATTATTATCAAACCTAAATCATCATTAATACTTAGAGACATATTAAGCATTAATACATAAGATTCCTACATTTATTTTTATTGTACATTATAAGATAATATGCAAGACATGAATAATCAAGACAATGTTTAAGAGGGTTGAAAATAAAATCACACATTGTAGAGAATCTTTAAATGTTATATTTATTCATGCTTGACTTTAACTACGTAATTTAAGCAGTTTTTATGATTTTGTTTTATTTTATAATTTTCTCTTTGGTTTTTGGGTTAAGAAAATAATAAATAATGAAACGATTTTACTGAAAACACAGAAGTCATTGTCGAGTAAGTTGGTAGAATAGTCTTCTATGCCAGCAAAAATAAAAATTTGCAGAAAATAAAGCATTAAGGAGAAAATCAGAGGTATCCCCGGCGGTAATAGTTACCGTTGGGTGGTATCAAACAGAGTTCATTTTTCGAGTAAAAATCATGTTTTTCATTATTTTTCAGTTCTAAGTTTTCATTTAGAAAAGAAAGGTTTTAGGTTGAGCAGGGCAAAGACGGAGTATATGGAGCTTAAATTTATGAGTGCAAGAAGGACGGATGACTTCGTTATTAAGTTGGGTGATCATGATATTTACCGCAGTGAGTGCTTTAAATATCTTGGATCGATAGTTCAAAAAGATGGAGGTATTAATAAAGATGTGATACATTGAATCCAAGCAGGTTGATTGAAAGTGGAGAGGCGCGCCAGGGATCTTATGTGATCGTAAAGCACCATTAAAATTTAAAGCAAAGTTTTACTGTACTGTAATTAGACCAGCGATGCTCTGGTTCTAAGTGTTGGGCAGTGAAATGTGTACATGAGCAAAAAATGGGAGCTGCTGAGATGAGAATGCTTAGGTGGATATGTGGACACATGAGACTGGATAAATTTAGGAATGAATGTATCAGGGATAAGACAGGAGTGGCACCAATTGCGCAGAAGATGCAAGAAGCTCGACTAAGATGGTTTGGACACGTACAAAGGAGACCATTATAGGCACCTGTTAGGCGTTGTGAGAGTTTAGTCACTAGGCATGTTAAACGGGCGAGGGGTAGACCAATAAAGACTTGGAATGAGACTATAAGGAAGGACATGTACTTAGGCATTAGTGAGATTATGACTAAAGATAAAGGATCCATATAGCCGACCCCACTATAGTGGGATAAAGGCTTGAGTGTTGTTGTATGTTTCTCCACTATAAGGAACACCTAATGAAGCAAAGAAATCGGAGAAATAATCAATAGTTGCTGATTTTAGATTGTCTTAATGAGTTTAACAAAAAGTCATTTTTCAATTTCATGTGTTTTCCATGTTCATGAAAGCTCATAAAGATAAAAGGGTGAAAATGGTGTCAAATACAAGATAGAAGATTTAAAAATAACATTAAAGAGCATGTTCCCTCAAACCAAATATGCATGAAATGTATAATCATGATGTGAAAAACAAAGTACATGCAATGAATATGATATATGCATGCTCAAGACCAAGATACCGCAAAAACACGTCAACACTCTAGCCCTGTACTAAGTTACGGATGGGCATGAGGAGTTGCACACATGTTATAGGTTGCGATGTGAGTCCTTTATGCATACACAAGAGGTCGCTCAACCTGACACTCCCCCCCCCCCCCCCCCCCAGTGCCTCCCAAGGTCCACTGAAACCTCCTCGATCAAGGACAAGACATGAATTATAGGTTAGCACATCTAATGCGCACAACTCTACACCCCCGCTATTGTGAGACACATAATATGTGGAGATGATCATAAGCATACTATACATTTAAGCGATTACCAATTCATAAACTATGGCTTTATTGCATGATGAATTTTAGAAATAGTGTTATAGTTGAGATAGTTGATTTTAAAGTCATTTATGGATTTTTCATTTATATATTCAAAGACATAGATATCATAATTTCAAATTTCAATACTCAACTTTTAATGTAGCATAACATGACATTATGAATGAAACAACTAGCATAGACAATGAATTGTACATATACTAAGAGATGATGCTAAAATGATAAGTCAAAATAACAAAATGCAAAGTTATGTTATTTATGATCTAAGTTCATTATATATTATGTAATCAAGATAGAGTTCCAAATACTTTTCATAGACCTAGACTTGATAGAAGTAATTAATCTTTTGGTTTGTTTTAATCAGTACATTATTAATTCTAAAGTAGAGTTCCAAATACTTTTCATAGACCTAGACTTGATAGAAGTAATTAATCTTTTGGTTTGTTTTAATCAGTACATTATTAATTCTAAAGTCACAAAACAAGATGATATACATGCAATAACTAGGCATAACTTCATGTGATTGGCTTGATAGCATGTTATGATAAAAATGATGTAAAACATAGTCATTCATTTTAACCTATTCAATTTTTGATGATGCAAGCTTTTGTATGGTGAATGTGAATTAAGGTGGGTTTGATGTGTTTCCCCGTGCAAATATAAGCATGCAAGATGGCTTAATAAAAAGGACAAAAACACAGATGCAAAAATGTGTTATTTTTATTTTTATATTTGATTAGAGAGCAAAGTATGTTTGATAAATTTGAAATAATTTTCAAGCAATCAAACCATAGCATGATGAATATCTCCCTAGCCAATCAATAATCTCAAGGTACATGAAGACATGATTTGGGAACCATATTGATCCAAAAGTTTTGGATAATGAAATTTTGGGAACCCATATTTGGTGAGAAGAGCAAGGTTTAGATTTAACCTTACAACAAGATGATGTATGTCCAAATTTGAAACATACGGTGCACTTGATATAAGGTGTGTTGTTGGATAAACATATTTTATGTATTTTATTATGTGCGTGGGTTTAGTCCCACACCGTGAGTCTAGAGTTATGTGTCTATATATTCACTTGTAAAAAGCCCCCTAAGTGAATGAATTAGATAATCTTTTCTCTCTTAATTAGTTTCAACATGGTATCAGAGCCTTAGGGTTCTCGAGTCTCCCGATCCCGGTTCCACTCCCGCATCCCTCTCTCGGAACCCGCTTGATAGCCGCTCCCGCATGCGATCCAACTTCCGCATCCCGCTCGCTAGCCGATCCCGTCCCAGCCACATCCCGCGTCTGTCGTTCCGCACTTCTCTCCGCTCCTCGTCAGCAGCGGCGGCTTCTTCCCCTAGTAGCAGCAGCAGCGCGCCTCTCCCAGCAGCGCGTCTCCCAGCAGTAGCAGCAGTAGCAGCAGCGCCTCTCCCAGCAGTAGCAGCGGTGGCAGCTTCTCCCAGCAGCGCGTCCGCCCGTCCTCTCTCAGTAGTGCGCTCTCTCATCCTCTAGGGGGGCCGGTCTCATGGGGTCTTGATTCCCTCATTTTCGGTGTTCCCTATCCGGTTATTGTTATTCTTCCTTCCATTTCTACTGGACATATGGTTTCTTTCCCTCTTTCTATAAGGGCTACCTTATCTTCCGTCACCTATTGTGATCTTTTGTGTGTGCCCTCGATTTCTATTCGGGCCCTTCTATGGAGGGGAGTGACTCCTCTACAAATATGTCTTCCGGCGGACCTTCTACTCCGTCTCCGGCCTCCATTGGTTTGGGCCGTGTAAATCCTTAGCATGGCACCCCTCAAATCCGTACTATGAAATTGGATGGTTCAAACTACCTTCCTTTGGCACGCTCTATTATTCTTGCCCTCAAAAGTCGCCTGTTGTTTGGCTATGTCAGCGGCAGGACGAAGGCTCCGTCTTCTGCTTCTCCAAAGTGACCTCAGTGGGAGTCTGAAAACTCTCTTGTGACGTCCTGGTTGCTTAACTCTATGATGGAGCACATTGCTCGGAATTATCTCTTTTTGGATACGGCTATGGATATCTGGAAGCGCGCAGAGACCACCTACTCATGCCGAGGAAATGCGGCTCAAATTTACCAACTTCGATGCCGGATATTCCTCCTGCATCAGGGTGATCGACCTCCATCTGCCTACTACTCGGAGTTCACCTAACTCTATCAAGAGTATGATCACTTTGATTCTCTGACCCTCGTGTCTCCTGAAGATGAGGTGTTGGTGAGAGCAAGGGAAGAACGGAATCGTATCTTCGAATTTCTTCACGACTTACATCGGGATTTTGACTCGATTAGCATTCAGATTTTGGGACGCTCTCCTCTTCCTTCTTTACCTGAAGTATACAGCCTTGTTCAGCAGGAATTTGACCGCCGACAGACTCTTCTTCCCGACTCCACCACTGAGGGCTCTGGCCTTGTCACTCTCTCTCACCTCGGGGTTCATCCAGCTCGTAACACCAGATCGAAGCTTCTGATTTGGATTCCTGGCATTGTCGCCTTGGACATCCCCCTATCTCTACTATGAAGCTTCTGCTTCCTGCTATTTCTCCTACTTTGTTTAGTATTTTTTATTGTGATGTATGTGAACTTGCTAAACACCATCGTAGTTCTCTCCGTCTTATGTCTCCTCGCAACTCAGTTATGTTTGCCCTTATTCATACTGATGTTTGGGTCCCCAGTCCTACTGCATCTATTTCTGGTTGCTTCTGGTTTGTTTCTTTTATTGATTGTTACTCTCGTTGTACTTGGGTATATTTGATGAAACATAAAAGCTACGTGTTTTCTCTCTTTCAACGCTTCCACAACATGGTCACCACTCAATTTGGTGCTACCATTAAGATCTTGCGCAGTGACAATGGCCGGGAGTATATTGACTCCCGCTTTGAAAAATACCTCAGTGATCTTGGCATCAGACCTCTTGTGTTTACACACCCGCCCAAAATGGGGTTGCTGAGCGCAAGAACCGGCACCTCCTTGAGGTTGCCCGATGTCTCCTTCTCCGCATGAACCTCCCTATATATTATTGGGGTGATGCAGTTCTCACCGCTGCCTACCTCATCAATCGTCTCCCTACTCGTGTCCTTGGATTTCTTTCTCCCATTACCACTCTGGGTGTTCGCCCCTCGTCTCTCTCGTCTCGTATCTTTGGATGCGTGTGTTTTGTGCGCATCCATCCTAAGACCAAACTCGACTCCCGTGCGCTGAAGTGTGTCTTCATTGGCTAATCTCCTACCCAGAAAGGCTATAAGTGCTTCCATCCCATTACTATGCGGACATTTGTTACGATGGATGTCACCTTCCGGGAATCTGAAGCCTATTATGGGACCTCTCTTCAGGGGGAGACAAGTACTACGTAATTGAGTTCCCCTCCTTCTGTTCCTTTGCCTATTTCTCCGTCATTTCCTCCTGTCCCTAGTGATCCGGCTCCTTTGCCTATTTCTCTGTCATTGTCTCCTGTCCCTAGTGATCCAGTCGTCCCTCCTATCCCTGTGAACCCAGTGTTGCCTCCTCCATTGCAGGTTTACACTCGTCGTAAAAGGGACACGAACACACAGGTCTTGCCTACTCTACTTGGGTTACCACTTGATCCATCTTCAGGTACTGGCAGAGGTAATTCTACCATGCATCATCTTTCTCACTTTGTGACCTATGACTCTTTGTCTCCGTCACATAGAGCATTTGTCACCTCCTTGTCTTCCACATCTGTTCCTCGTTCTTGACAGGAAGCTCTTGAGCACAGTGAATGGAAGGCAGACATGTTGGACGAAATGGTGGATCTTGTCCATCTGCCTAAAGGGAAACTACAGTGGGATGTAAGTGGGTCTTCTCCGTGAAGCAAAACTCCCAAGGCCATACAAAGCCAGGCTGGTTGCTAGAAGATATACCCAAGCTGTCGGTATTGATTATCAAGAGACATTTGCTCTGGTTGCTAAAATGAATTCAATCCGGATTTTGCTTTCATGTGTCGTGTGTAAAGGATGGAGCCTCAGTCAGTTGGATGTGAAGAACGCATTTCTTCACGGTGATCTTGAGGAAGAAGTCTACATGTCCTTGCCTCCTGGTGTTCTTTCAAAAGGGTCAGTAGGAAAAGTTTGCAAGTTGAAGAAAGCCCTGTATGGCTTGAAGCAGTCTCCGCGTGCTTGGTTTGGGAGATTTCACCGGGCAATGATATCATTCGAATACAAACAGAGCAATGTCGATCACACCTTGTTTGTGAAACACAGGGATGGAAAGTTGGTTGCTCTTATTGTCTATGTAGATGATATAGTGATAACTGGTGATGACACAGAGGAGATTGAACACCTAAAGTCTAGGTTGGCTAAGGAATTTGAAGTGAAGGACCTGTTGGGTATTGTAGTCATAATTACCTTGATTTGAAGAAGTGTCCCTTGAACTAAGATGAATTGATGTTGTATTTGATGTTGTTCTCTAGTAATGTGTTTGCAGATTATTCCAGTCTAAGTATAAACCAATGTCAGGTTTCAATGAGTCATTAAACACAGGTATATGCAATGTAATTCCTCATTGTATAGACCAAGGTGTTGACTCATGTGGAATCTCTCTATTGGGATATACTTTATATTCAAACACAAAAGGAAGAGCCAAGGAAGAGCCAAGAAGAGCCAAGGAAGTAGCTGCTGTTTTGAAGAATATCATTTTCTAAGTACAAAGGATTTTGTCGAACTCTGCTCGACGAACGGGAATAATTTCGTCGAACGAAATTCGACGATCGCCGCTCGTCGAACGAAATTCGACGATCGCTGCTCGACGAATTCTGTTCAGTGGCCATTTGTCGAACCCAGCATAGATTTTGTCGATCGCTTCGTTCGACGATTTGACTTTATTTCGTCGATCTCTTTTGCTGAAGTTAAATCTTTGTTGTAGGAAGAATTGGTTAAGTTTGGTTCGGCTAATGTAATTAGACGAGTTCGACGAATGCCTTTAGTCGAATTCGGCTATTGATGTTCGGCTAATTCATTTAGTCGAACTCTATACTTGTTCGACTGTTAGTATTAACCGAATTCGGTTATTTATCTTCGACTATTTTATTTAGTTGAATCGCTGCTCTGCGTATCTCCGGTTCAGTTCTTCCGCCCCGATCTTTTAGGGCTTCCTCTTTGACGATACGCGTGGCGCCCTTCCCGATGCTCTCGATTATAGCCGTTGGAGTGATGAAGCTATAAATAGCTAAGGGTTGTTCTCATTTAACCCTAACGTGAAATCAGATTTCTCGCAAAAATCCTTTCCGTCGGCCGACCATTCTCGCACATCCTCTCGTCTCCGACAAGGAAGCTTTTTCACGATTCTTCTTGAAGAAAGGAGAAAACTAGATCTCTGATTTTAGATCTCTCAAGTTCCTTTCAGATCTAGTTCTCTCCTAAGTGCTCAGATCAAGTTTTTAAAAGCAAGATCTATTCTTCCTCTTTTAGATCCAGATTTCTATTTTCAAGGAAGAAGAAGATCTATTCGTTCTGGATCTGATAAAGTTAAATCTCAAGGAGATTGAAAGTAGATTGTTCCTCAATCTAAAGTTTTGTAAGATTTTATTACATTATTCTTGTAGGAAGCTTGCTTCCGAGTTGTAGGAGTTTTACTCCGAGTTGTAGGAGCGTTGTCTCCGAGATTGTAGGAAGTTTTCCTTCCGAGTTTGTAGGAGAGTTTGTTCTCCGAGCTTGTAGGAGTTTGACTCTGAGTTGTAGGATTATTCTTAATCCGAGATCAGTGAAGTAGCCTAGTCTAGCCGGTCGTGCTAGATAGGTGAGGTGGAAAGTGGACTACCCAAGATTGGGGAACCACTATAACTCTATGTGTTGTGTTGTGCTCTTTTGGATTCTGTGTGCTTTTATTTCTAAGTTTTTTAATTCCGCAAAAAGCTTTAGAATCCACCTATTCACCCCCCTCTAGGTGATTTAGGCCGCAACTAGATACTTTCAATTGGTACCAGAGCAGGTTGTTCGTTAAAAGGTTAACACCTTGAACAAGATCTTTAACTCTAGTTGCAAGAGCAAGTTTGTTTGATATGGAAAAATCCAAGGATTCTGCTAAGATGCTCGTCTGTTCTAAGGAGAACTTCCCCATATGGATGGAAAGAATGAAGTTCTACATGGAAGCCACCGACCCAAGAATTTTTCAGATAGTTGAGGAAGGTCCCCATGTTCCTATGAAGCCATCTTCAATTAATTCTGCTATTATGATTCCCAAGAAAATGTTGGAGCTAGACAAAGATGAGATTGCCCTCGTCATCTTGGACAAGAAGGCAAAAAACATTATTGCTGGTGCAGTGGACGATTCAATGCTACAAAATCTTATACACTGCAAATCTGCCAAGGAGATGTCGGACTCCATAGTTGTTCTTATGGAAGGTACAGAAGAAGTGAGGGATGATCGAAGATCGTTGCTAAATCAAGAATATGAAGCATTCAAGCAAGATCCAAGAGATTCCATTTCTGATACTTATGAGAAGTTCTTTAAGATCGTCAATGGTCTTAAGAACTATGATAGGGAATTCACCGTTGGAGAACTGAATGACAAGTTCTTGAGATCCCTAACGAAAGAATGGGATACCAAGGCTATTGCTATCCGGGAATTCGGAAAGTTGGCTACGATGGAGCCACAAATATTGTTTGGCAAGCTCTTATCACATGAGCTCAAGCTGAGTATCAGAAAAGCTGAAGAAGAGGGATGCTCCACCTCTGAAAGAGAAAAGTCCGTGGCTGTCACAACCCGCATTTTCCCACGAATTTATTACATATTATCAGAGCAAGGGAAAATACGCGTCGTGATGCCACGCCTGCAGGAGACGACTACAGACGCTCAGGCAAACACTCCTTACGATAATTTTATAAAAGACATAAATGTGCTTGGATTAAAAAGAGAATTTTACATTTTTGCTTAAGACCGTGTCCCTCGGTCCGGTGAATCATCTAGTCCACCAGTGGAAAACTATACATACGTAGCGGAAAATAGGTTCATTTTAGCCTACATGAGCATGAAGGTAAACATCCCAGAAATTATATGCATATATCTATGTTTAGTATAGTAAGAAAAGATTTTCTACGATCTTCAAAGTACGTGACATTTATTTAAATCCATGATATGCAAGAATGACATTTTTATACCAAAAAGTAACTAATGCATCCTAGCATAAAGCTCTCATAGAGCAAGTAGGTAAACAACCTGAAAGTAACAGCAAAACAACTAGCAAGTAAACTAGCACAAGAAATCTAGAGCTATAGGCGTCAACATCTGACACGAACCCATAGAAAAGAGGGAAAAAACATCCAAAAAGAAGACAACAACCAAGGAACTGCCCCTTACCTAGAAGAGAGGAAGGACCTCGACACGAAAACTGAACGACGCCGCTCTAACTCCTGCGGCAGCTAAAGACCTGAACCTGAGACACTCATAAGAAAAGAATGCCTCAGCCCAAGAGGGTGCAAGAAAACCAAGATTAGCAGCAATTAGAAATAAAGGAGTACAGAAAGAAGAACTAAGCAGGTAAACATCAATAATCTAACCACAACACGAGCCAGCACAAACGAGTGCACTCGGTAAGAGGAAAAGAAAAGAAAAGCCTACACTGAAAGGTATTAGCCAAAGCAATCAAAGCAAACCACGTGTCCGTCCCTGCGGCTCAGAGGTGATGGTTATACATATAATATATCATAATCCCATACATAAGCATATAAGCTTAAAAGAACTTGAGACTGATCAGCTCACAAGAAAACAGGGTGGTCCACTGCCACCCAAAAAGCCAAACAGGGTGCTCCACTGCCACCCAAAAAGCCAAACAGGGTGCTCCACTGCCACCCAAAAAGCCAAAACAGGGTGGTCCACTGCCACCCAAAAAGCCCAAACCCCAGTGCAGGACACCTGAGAACACTCAGAACATTAGACTACGAAGATCATGAAGATCAAGATCCACTCACCAAAATTATCCCGGGGAATTAGACAACAAAGCATACTTAGCTCATAAATCCAACAGAACACAAGGAGGAGTGTCAGACCGGGAAAACATGATAACAAATGGTTTTAACCATAATTCAAGTCGAGAGAATCAGGAAACACCGGATTCAGCAATAGTTCAATATATTAATATTTAACTTACAACAGAGCTGAAGATTTCAGCAACCCGACCCCATGCAAGGCTTGGTGTCGGAACGATCAAAGGCCAACACCAGAACAACACACAAAGGCCAAAAGGAAATACTTGGTGAGTCTAAACTTGACTCCCAACGAACTTCTCGTAACAATACGATGAATAAGGTACGACAAGACACCACAAATGAACACAAACCAATTACAGGGCAACTCAAGAATAGGGCATAGCTTAAGTTGACGGTCAAGGAAGATCTCCTAATCAACACAGGAGGATGAACTTTAATCATAGAGGGAAAGTGCAGTGATGAATTTAATTCGCTAGGAGATTATAAGTAAAGGTTGAGATGGGCAAGAGAACTTTTAGCTCATTAAGGTAGAAGCTAAAACCATGAGTTAGCTGAATAGTATGAATGAAGAATACAGTTGAAACAAACATTTATGAGTATGAATCTGGAACAAAGTCTCAGTTGCAGGGAAATATGGAGTGTAAGTATGAGCAGTCGTTGAAGCATCTGATGTTCATCAACGGAGAAGTGTTGAATAGGTAACAGAAGTCAAAAGCGAAGGGTTTATCTACTATAGAAATTAGAAGAGGAGAGCGATTTTTATGAGAGAGTTTTCAGCCTAAAAACTATAGCCAAAAATTATTGAGAAGATGAGAAAAGTGTAACTCCAACAAATGACGTCCAGGGAACTCACCCATCCAACTATAAAACCATTAATCGACATGGATTTTGCGTCATAAGTACCAAGAAAATAACCGGATAGCATTCAATAAGGGCGCTCGAACTATTGGAACAAAAGCGAGATTCACAACCAATCCCAGAATTTTTATTGTTAAATCATCATTGATAGAAGGAGAAATAACGAGTGTACTGAAAATCTCTTGCAGAGCAGCAGTAAGCTCCCTAACCATTTCATCAGTATGATTTGGTGTAGGGATAATCCTTAGACACTCTGTTCCTCTTGGAACAGTAGGAAAATTAATATGTTGCACATATATACCAAGGAGGTAGTGAATATAAATCCTGGAGCACTTGATCTAATAGAATCTATAATTAACTGGTTTACGGCTAAATAGAACTGGACGCGATAAGAAAGTCGCCGATCGGATTAAAGTTGTATTGTGGTATGATAATGGTTGGAGTGCTGAGAAAATATCTGAAGCTTTGTTTATTGGCGATGCGACTGTGCGTCGGCATCTTAATACCTATAAAGAGGAGCAACGAGTTCACTCTAATCATAAAGGATCTGAAGCCATTTTAACTAAAGAGAAGCACATCAGAACTAGCCAAGTGTATGCACTTTGAAATGAAGTATTTCACCTTAACCAATGAAACGCACAAAACCATCCAAGTGTTTAGCCGCAAAGGGTACATACCACCATCCATATTTCCTTAACAGAGATAAGTGCAGCAATAGCAACAAGGAAACCCAGTGAGAGTTCTGCTAATGAACTATGCAAGAATTAGCCAAATGAAAGGATCAGGAAACTAGCCAACAACAAAAACAAATCCAAACATCTAACCCAGGATTTCTGCTAGCATAAACCAACCGAAAAGAAAATCAGTCCAGTATTCCAAAATCAAGGCCGAGACCAACTAAGCAAAAGAAAAGAGAGAGGGGGAAAGAAGGAGGAGAAGAGGAAAAGCTTTCTTGCCTAGAAACGAACGAAGACCCGCCGGAATGCGGCAAGATCGACGATGGCTCACCGAAAGGGCTGCCCCGGCGACGATAGACAGGGCCCGGCAACCTCCCGAGACCACTCCGACGGCCGAGCCCCCGACCTCCGGCGACACCGACGAAACCCTAGGTCTCTCACGCTCCAGCTCACTCGGCAGAGACGGGGGAAGGGGGGTTATCGGGGAAGGGAAGAAATGAAAAGCTGGAGGGATCGGGAGGGGTTATACCTAGGCAAAATTTTATTTTATTTTTTTATATTGTTGAAATAGCCCATAAGGTTGGGCCCATTTAGTGGCTCATTTACTTCTCTTATTTTTTAGTCTCACATTGTGCATAGGATTTCTCTCTCTCTTCTCTCTCCTATAAATATGTACTCTCCTTTTTGTATACAATACAAGAAATATACAAGCTTTTGCGATTTCCTACATGGTATCAGAGCTAGGTTCCCAATTTTTCTGGTCTCCCGTCTTTTGACCGCCCACCCTCCCGAAAACACCTTCTGGCGGTCTCATTTCCTGAGACCGCTCTTATTGCCACTGCTTCCCGCTACTTCCCCGCCTCTCACGCTTCCCCTCTGCTGGGCTTTTATAGCTTCTCCTTCTGCCGCGTGGGTCCCGCATCTTCCTCTGCAGTCCAGCGAGCTCGCCAGACCGTTCGCCTCTCCAGCGGTCTCTCTCACACCGCCCGCGTCTTCCGCGATCTTCCTCAGCGCGTCTCCTATACACGCTCATCTCAAGCCCCATCTCAATATCGCAGCGGTCTCGTGCAAGAACATTACTCCTCCGCCGATCTCGTCTCGTCTCTGCCGATCACGCCTCTGCGGTCTCATCTCTCAGCAGCCACATCTGCCGATCTCTAGCCGCAGCTCTCTGTCGACAGCGACCTCCAAGCAGCAGTTCTCAGGCCGCCGGTCTCATCCCGCAGGCCGCCAGTTCGCCGCTTCTCCAGTCTCGCCGCTCGCGCGATCTCCTCCTCAGCAGCAGACCGCAGCATCCACGGCCTGTTTTGCGATCTGCCGACCTCATCTCGCGCGATCTCCTACCAGCAGACCGGCAGTAATTCTTCTGCGAGCTCATCTCGCCAGCGGCAGCGATCTCCCGCACCGGTCTCTCCGCAGCAAGCAGCAGCGATCCCTTGGAATCCTCCACAGCGATCTCCAGCGGTCTCTCTTCCTCGATCTCCTCTACGGTCTCCAGCAGCCCGCTCTCTCGGCAGCGATCTTCTCCCTGCCGCTGCCTCTACCAGCGATCTCCCTCCAGCGATCTCCGGCCGGCTTGCTCTCTTCTCTTCAGACCGCCGCTCTCTCTAATGGGCTCATCTGCGAACTCCTCGCCTTTGCCTATGGAGGCCGCCCAACAGAACACTCCCCCGTTTAATTCTTCTGCGAACTCCTCGCCTAGTGAGCTCCGTGATGAGCTGCGAATTACTACAATCTCCCTCTCCGGGAAGAAAAACTTCATTCCTTGGGGTCACTCAATCCGTCTGGTCCTCCAGGCCAAGGGTCTTCTCGCTCATCTTACCGATGATCCCCCGGCGACTACACCTCCTGAGTGGCTCAAGACTGATGGGCGGGTCCAGACCTGGATCCTTAACTCTTTGGAGGGCGAACCATATGAAATGGTCATGTACCTGCCCACGGCCAAAGGGATGTGGGACGAGCTCCACTCTTTATACTCCGGCAAGGACAGTCTTCAAAGTCTCTTCGACATTATCTCTGATCTTCAGGCTCTGGACACCAGTGGACCAAACATTACCTCTGTTGTCGCTCGGGTCAAGTCACTCTCCGAAGCTTGGCTTCAACACCAGCCGCCCACCTCTGATCTAGCCACTCAGCGCGCGCAAAGAGAGGCCGTCTGCATTGCTCTGCTAATGGCCCGTGTTCCTCCACATCTTCTGAGTATTCGGGCACAAGTCCTGGCCTCGACTCCCACTCCTTCCTTATCGGCTGTCTGCTCCATGCTACTCAAAGTATCACAACCTCCGGAGGCTCTTGCTCCTCCCTCACCGGCTCTTCTCCAAAATGTCCCTGCTCCTTCGTTTCCTCCTCCTTCTAGCCGAGGAGGTCGGTCTGCCTACCGTGGAAGGGGCCGTGGTGGACGAGGACGGCCGAAGTGCTCCTTCTGTGGTCGTGATGGTCATTATGAGTCCACCTGCTTTCGGAAGACGGGCAATCCTCCTCCTCCACGATCGACTGCAGCAGTTGTTGAAGAGAGCTCCTCGGTCTCTCGCGCCGATCTTGAGGCACTCCGCCTACAGTTCCAGCAACTCCAAGGGATGATGACTCCACCTGCCTCAGTCGCCTCCGTATCCAGCCCAGGTATCGTTTGTCTCTCCACTAGTCCTCGCTGGATCGTGGATTCGGGTGCCACTCATCATATCACCTCTCTTCCGCCTCCAACATATTCGGGTGCTCCCCATCCAAAGTATATCACTGTGGCCAACGGAGCAACTGTCTCTGTGTCCGGCTCAGCTGACCTATCTGTCAGCCCATCCATCTCTCTCCGCTCGGCACTCCATGTTCCGGGCTCCCCGTTTAACTTACTCTCTGTTAGCCGTCTAACTACTGATTTGGATTGCTCTGTCATTTTTTTCACGTTCTTCTTTTCTGATACAGGATCGACGGACGGGGACTACCATTGGTAAAGGGCAGCTGCGCAACGGGCTCTACCTTCTCGACGATTCTCCCACCATCCTCGCCTCTGTCTCCTCTGCTGACTGGCATCAGCGTCTCGGCCATGCTCCCCTCCCCATCCTCAAGAAGGCACTACCCGATGTATCTTCTCCTGCATTTCAATGTGAATCATGTATTTTCGGCAAACAGCCCCGTTCATATTTTCCTGCAAATTGTACTCGGAGCTCCGCTCCTTTTGATCTTATTCATTCAGATATCTGGGGACCCTATAAAATTTGTAGTATCTCTGGATTCCGTTATTTCATTACCTTTATTGATGATTACTCCCGCACAACATGGCTATACTTACTTCGCGAACGCTCGGAACTACCTCGTGTGTTTAAGGCATTTATCCTTGAAACACGCACTCACTTCTCCACCACCGTCAAAACGCTACGCACCGATAATGCTCGCGAATACACCGGAAATGAGTTTTCGAGCTTATGCTCTGAATTCGGGATTCTTCATCAAACCTCATGTGCCTACACCCCTCAACAAAACGGTGTGGCCGAACGAAAGAACCGACATCTCCTTGATATGGCCCGCTCGATCATGATTCACATGAACGTTCCGAAGATCTATTGGAACTTTGCGATCTCTACCGCCTGCTTCATTATCAACCGCCTTCCCTCCTCCGTACTCAACAATGCCAGTCCGTTCAGTCTTCTCTTTCCCTCTACTCCTGCCTTCCCTCTCACACCTCGAATCTTCGGGTGTACGTGTTACGTTCACTCCATGGGACCATCTACGGACAAACTCGATCCCAGAGCGACTAAGCAAATGTTTGTTGGCTATTCCCATACTCAGAAAGGCTACGTCTGCTATTCCCCTCTCACTCGGAAAATTTTGGTATCCGTTGACGTAACCTTCCGGGAAGACCTGCCATTCTTTCCCACTCCAGCAACACATTCTACATCACCTACTCTCCCACAACCTGTCATGCGACCCATCCTCCCGGTTAACACACCCCCTCCAACACCTCTCCCTGAACCAATCCCTACTCCGCCTCCCGGCCGGCCACCCCTTATCCAGGTCTATTCCCGTCGCAACTCCCGCCCCGTTGCCCCTGCGCAGCCGTCCTCGTCCTCTGGTGCTCCTAGTCCTGCTGATCCGGTAACAGAGTCCACTGCTCATCCAATGGCGAGCTACGTATCACTGCATCGTCTCTCCCCTCCACTTCATACTCTGGCCACTTCTTTATCGTCGGTTGCAGTTCCTAACTCTGTGCAGGAGGCTCTTCAACATCCTGGCTGGCGTGCCGCCATGGAAGAAGAAATGGCCGCGTTGTGGGCAAACCAGACCTGGCAACTGGTGGATCTTCCCCCTGGCCAGAAAATTGTTGGTTGCAAATGGGTCTTTGTCATCAAGCACGCTGCGGATGGGACCATTGACCGTTTAAAAGCTCGCCTGGTGGCTCGCGGCTACACCCAGCAACAAGGTTTGGACTACGACGAAACCTTCTCTCCCGTCGCCAAACTAAACACCGTACGGGTTCTTCTCTCCGTCGCTGTGCACCGCCAATGGCCCTTACATCAACTGGATATTAAGAATGCCTTCTTAAACGGCGATCTTACTGAAACGGTGTACATGCAGCAGCCGCCCGGGTTTGAGACCACGGGGGAGTCTCGGACCCCGAAAGTCTGTCATCTTTTGCGGTCTCTCTATGGTCTCAAACAGTCTCCTCGAGCATGGTTCGACAAGCTCAGCAAGGTCCTTCGTGAAGCAGGATTTACTCGGAGCTCGGCTGACTTCTCCCTGTTTACTCGCCACCAGGCAACAGGCACTGTTCTCCTTCTAGTCTATGTTGATGATATCATTATCACAGGCAACGACTCAAAAGGAATTCAGGCAATCAAGCAACAACTCAGCTCCGTGTTCCAAACAAAAGATCTGGGGAATCTTCATTACTTCCTGGGCCTGGAGGTAGCCAGGCGACCAGATGGCCTTGTTCTGTCTCAGAGAAAGTATTGCCTCGATCTTCTTCATGATGCAGGCTACTCCGGCTGCAAACCCATCAACACTCCAATGGACGCAAATCACAAGATTTGTGCTCAGTCCTCTGACTCTGATCTCTTGCTCCAGAACCCGGAGTACTATCGTCGTCTGGTAGGAAAATTGATCTATCTGACTGTTACAAGACCAGATATCTCATTCGCTGTCGGTATTGTCAGTCGTTACATGCACGCCCCTCGTTCTTCTCATCTTCAGGCTGTGGAACGGATTCTCCGATATCTGAAAGCTGCTCCTGGTCAAGGCTTGGTATACAAGACCTCATCCTCAACTCCAACACTGGTGGCATACTCTGATGCTGACTATGCCGGATCTCTGGATGATCGTCGGTCAACCAGTGGCTTCTGTACGTACTTCGGAGGACATTTGATCACCTGGCGTAGCAAGAAACAAGCAGTGGTTGCGCGCTCCTCAGCAGAAGCAGAATACAGGGCAATGGCATCTGTGGTCTCTGAACTTACCTGGCTTGAAAGTCTTCTCACGGATCTTGGGGTAAAACTTCCTGCTCCTGCTCTTCTACTCTGCGACAGTCAGGCTGCTATACATATTGCCAAGAACCCGGTCTTCCACGAAAGAACCAAGCATATCGAGGTCGATTGCCACTTTATCCGGGAGAAAGTACAAATGAAGAAGATCGAGCTAAAACATGTCCCTGGTACTGAACAAGTTGCGGATGTCCTCACAAAGGCACTGTCAAGTACCCTCTTCTATCATTGCTTATCCAAGCTTGGTGCATACGATCTGTACGCTCCAGCTTGCGGGGGAGTGTTGAAATAGCCCATAAGGTTGGGCCCATTTAGTGGCCCATTTACTTCTCTTATTTTTTAGTCTCACATTGTGTATAGGATTTCTCTCTCTCTTCTCTCTCCTATAAATATGTACTCTCCTTTTTGTATACAATACAAGAAATATACAAGCTTTTGCGATTTCCTACATATATAATAATGAAATATATTAGTTTATATAAAATAAATAAATTTTATATGTATATATATATAAACATAACTTACATATAATATATACACATATATAAGATTAGAAAAACCCTAACATAAAGTATACGTATATATATATATTCACAATTACGTACTTATTACCGCATTAACGCCCCCATCTAGAGTTAACTCGCCGGACGACGACGACGACGAAAGGTAACGCCCCTACGCATCGACACCCTAAATTAAAACTCGCTTTCGAATAATCATCGTAAATTCCATATGCCTTATTAAAATAATTATAAGAAAAATCTGGGGCGTTACAGTGGCACTGAAGGCCAAAGAATCAAGAAGACATAAAGCCTCATCATCTGTCAGAAGAAAATCCTCAGATGAAGATGATGAATCAGTTGCTTGTCATTCAAGCTCTGATATGTCTGATGTTGAGTTCTCATCTCTCTCCAAGCAATTCAAGAGATTGCTCAGAAAAAGAAGCCAGAGGAAAAGTCAGTCCTCATCAGATCATAGAAGATCAAGAGGTGATGATGAACATCACAAGAAGGAACACAGCAACGACAGGTATAAATCTAAACCAAATAAACATATTTCGACTGATATTATCTGTTATTGTTGTAATAAGCCAGGACATTTAAGCACGGAATGTCCATACAAGAAGAAAGAAGGATCGAAGAAGGAAGAGAAGAAATCCTTCAAGAATAAAAGGAAAGAAGAAAAGAGCTTCTTGGCAAGGAAGACCAAGACTCTTAGCGACAGCGACTCAGGGGAGTCAAGCTCGAATGAAGAAGCCTATTTCGGGCTAATGGCAAAGTCAGATGAGGAAGTAAGCAACTCATCATACAAGGGGAAGGTAAACTCGCACACTCCTCTTTCCGATTCTGAATCTGGATCCAATGCGAATGAAGACTATTCTTCAAAAGAAGATTTAGATCTAATAACTCAGTATAATGCCGTTTTGGAGGGATTTGACAAATGCCGCAAGGTAGTCAAATCTCAATCAAAAGAGATTTCATATCTCAAGATGGTGGAATCAGATTTGAGGAAGGAAATTGAAAGATTAACTCCTCTCAAAGATGAAATTCAAATCTTGAAAGACGAACTTAAAAGCTCCACTGAATTATTAAATCTAAAGGAGAAATTCTTAAATGAATTAGAAGAAAAGTTGGTGGTGGAAAGGAAGATAGTTGAAAGCTTCTCCAAACCAAAAGCTATCCTTCCAATCATTGATAGATTTTCTGCTCCCGCGAAGGATAGTGGTCCTGGTCATGAGGCTGAAAGTAGTAAGGCCGCCAAGAAAAGAGCTGTTAGAGGTAAGGGCAAGGTTGACCAAAATCAAACCCGTCCCCGTTGCCTCGAAACAACTGCTTTCAAGGCACCTTATGAAAAAGTAATCCCCAAGGACCATGGTTCATTAGTACATGGATCAGTTGTTAAGAAAGCACCAAAGATTAAATCTATTGTTGCTAAATCTCGTGAAGAGAAGAAGGAGCCATGTGTATGTTGCAATCATGAGGCTTCTACTTCTAAGAATGTTGCTTCTGCTAAACTCCCCGTTCAAAAGTTAAAACAGGAGAACAAGAGAAGATACAATCGATTTGATTGTTGGTGTTGTGGCAAAGTTGGTCACTTCGTCATAGATTGTTGGTTCAACCCCAGATATTATAAGACTCCACGGGTTAACAATGTAAGAATGACCCCTTGCAATGCTAACACTCTGTGTGGTGCTTATCTAACCAGGAACCTAGGACCCAAATCCTTTTGGGTTCCTAAGGGTAATTAATCTGTGATTGCAGGTATGTCCAAAGGCCAACCAAAACTCTAATCAGGCACTTGGACAATGAATGTTCTTGGTACATGACCAGAACAAGAAGTATATAGCAAGGATGTTATAAGCTTAGGAAATCAGTCCAGGCACTGAAATTCTAATGGGAAGATAAGGCTAAGGGGGAGAAAAGATTGAGGGGGAGCTGATTCAATTTTTCAAAGTTGCCTCCCAAATAAAGTCTTCTATGCAGTTGCTGAGGGGGAGCTTTGATCTCTCATGCTTTTTCTTACCTATCTGAAGTAGTCAGAAAGGGGGAGAGAAATTGTATGGGGGAGAGAAGTTGAAGAAGAGAAAGTTGAAAGGGAGAGAAGGTTGAAAAGCTAAGTTTTCTAACTCTCTTTATGTCTAATGTACTTCTCTGTATATTTAATTCTGTTCAATTCACCTTAGTAAACAGGGTTCTGACTTCTTCAAATAGGGGGAGATTGTTGGGTATTGTAGCCACAATTACCTTGATTTGAAGAAGTGTTCCTTGAACTAAGATGAATTGATGTTGTATTTGATGTTGTTCTCTAGTTATGTGTTTGCAGATTATTCCACTCTAAGTATAAACCAATGTCAGGTTTCAATGAGTCATTAAACACAGGTATATGCAATGTAATTCCTCATTGTATAGACCAAGGTGTTGACTCATGTGGAATCTCTCTATTGGGATATACTTTATATTCAAACACAAAAGGAAGAGCCAAGAAGAGCCAAGGAAGTTGCTGCTGTTTTGAAGAATATCATTTTCTAAGTACAAAGGATTTCGTCGAACTCTGCTCGACGAACGGGAATAATTTCGTCGAACGAAATTCGACGATCGTCACTCGTCGAACGAAATTCGACGATCGCCGCTCGACGAATTCTGTTCAGTGGCCATTTGTCGAACCCAGCATAGATTTCGTCGATCGCTTCGTTCGACGATTTGACTTTATTTCGTCGATCTCTTTTGCTGAAGTTAAATCTTTGTTGTAGGAAGAATTGGTTAAGTTTGGTTCGGCTAATGTAATTAGATGAGTTCGACGAATGCCTTTAGTCGAATTCGGCTATTGATGTTCGGCTAATTCATTTAGTCGAACTCTATACTTGTTCGACTATTAGTATTAACCGAATTCGGCTATTTATCTTCGACTATTTTATTTAGCCGAATCGCTGCTCTGCGTATCTCCGGTTCAGTTCTTCTGCCCCGATCTTTTAGGGCTTCCTCTTTGACGATACGCGTGGCGCCCTTCCCGATGCTCTCGATTATAGCCGTTGGAGTGATGAAGCTATAAATAGCTAAGGGTTGTTCTCATTTAACCCTAATCGTGAAATCAGATTTCTCGCAAAAATCCTTTCCGTCGGCCGACCATTCTCGCACATCTTCTCGTCTCCGACAAGGAAGCTTTTTCACGATTCTTCTTGAAGAAAGGAGAAAACTAGATCTCTGATTTTAGATCTCTGATTTTAGATCTCTCAAGTTCCTTTCAGATCTAGTTCTCTCCTAAGTGCTCAGATCAAGTTTTTAAAAGCAAGATCTATTCTTCCTCTTTTAGATCCAGATTTTTATTTTCAAGGAAGAAGATCTATTCGTTCTGGATCTGATAAAGTTAAATCTCAAGGAGATTGAAAGTAGATTGTTCCTCAATCTAAAGTTTTGTAAGATTTTATTACATTATTCTTGTAGGAAGCTTGCTTCCGAGTTGTAGGAGTTTTACTCCGAGTTGTAGGAGCGTTGTCTCCGAGATTGTAGGAAGTTTTCCTTCCGAGTTTGTAGGAGAGTTTGTTCTCCGAGCTTGTAGGAGTTTGACTCCGAGTTGTAGGATTATTCTTAATCCGAGATCAGTGAAGAAGCCTATTCTAGCCGGTCGTGCTAGATAGGTGAGGTGGAAAGTGGACTACCCAAGATCGGGGAACCACTATAACTCTCTGTGTTGTGATGTGCTCTTTTGGATTCTGTGTGCTTTTATTTCTAAGTTTTTTAATTCCACAAAATGCTTTAGAATCCACCTATTCACCCCCCCCCCCCCCCTCTAGGTGATTTAGG
Organism: Dactylorhiza incarnata; assembly: GCA_033032865.1. NCBI lineage: Eukaryota > Viridiplantae > Streptophyta > Magnoliopsida > Asparagales > Orchidaceae > Dactylorhiza > Dactylorhiza incarnata. The sequence continues at coordinate 3,458,275 of JAWHQI010000173.1, forward strand.
CCGCAACTAGATACTTTCAGGACCTTCGACCTCTCAAGTACTTTCTTGGCATAGAGGTGGCCAGATCCAGACATGGGATCTTTATATCGCAGAGAAAGTACATCTTAGATTTGCTTGAGACAACTGGAATGATTGGATGCAGACCCGCTGGCACCCCAATTGAGGCCAATCACAAGCTTGGTAGAGATGGTGGAGAAGTGGTTGATGACGTATCAGGTTTCCAACGACTAGTGGGGAAACTTATCTATCTCTCCCATACCCGTCCGGACATCTCGTATGCAGTGGGTGTCCTTAGCCAGTACATGCACTCACCAAGATCACATCACCTCGAGGCTGCATACAGAGTATCTCAAATCCTCTCCTGGCAAGGGCATTCTGTTCTCACCCAACGAGGCATTAACAGTAGAAGTCTATACTGATGCGGACTGGGCAGGTTCTATTGATGACCGAAGATCTACTTCAGGATATTGCTCTCTTGTTGGGGGTAATTTGGTGACCTGGAGAAGCAAGAAGCAACACGTAATCGCTACATCCAGTGTTGAGGCCGAGTTCCGTGCAATGGCACAGGGGATATGTGAAGGGTTATGGATTCAGACGATTATGAGGGACCTGGGTATGGAATGTGCTGGTCCAATTAGGATCTATTGTGATAATAAAGTTGCTATCAGTATTGCCCACAATCCAGTACAACATGATCGTACTAAACACGTGGAGATCGTACTAAACACATGATCGTACGATCATATTGTACAAAGCGTGCAGAGACCATAGACAATAATTAAAATAAATTGAAAAAAAATCGATAAAATTTTGGGATATATCGGCCGATGTATAAGCGAATATATCGGTCAATAGCAGATATATCGGAGGATATATTCCAAAAGGATATTTTGCAAAAAAATATTGGAAACGTGTTGTTTTGTCCATGAAACATTTATGTCGACCGACATGTCGGCCATGTCGGAGGATATCCACAACAGAGATCTCGTATGAAGAACAATCTCTTTGAGTGAGTATGAATGACCCCTCACACTCCTCTAGACGGCTAGGGCTTGCAGCCCTTGAAAATTTTGTGAAAATCCATTGAGAGAAACCTATTTTCGGGTTGTTTTAAATAGAGGTTGTTGTGCATGATGTTATCAACTGGAGGTAGCAGGCAGTAGTGGGCAGTAGCGGGCGATAGCTTCGGCGGTAGCGCGCAGTCTTCATATTCTTGCTTTATTTGCTCTTTAATTCCATAATAATGGTTGTCATCTTTGGATACAAATATTTCCCAACGAAAGTATGATAATTCCTTGCCCCCAAAATGATATTGCATGCTCCTTTTGGCTCTTCAATCATGTTGTGATCGATTGGGGTTGTCAAATAGTTACCGCCCGTGTTAGGCCTATCGCGACGCGGTAAGGCTTTACCAAGTAGGCGTTGTGCTCCTGTCAGAAATTGATCTCTTTCTTTATTTGACTTTCAATCAGCGGATGATTGACGAGGATGATTACCGTCGTGCGATATGTCCTATCGCCGCACGGTAGTGGCTTTCTTTAAGAGCTTTCACCTCCCACCATATCTCATTTAAAGAGATCCTGGCCAGTTATCCATCTAGAACGACTTCTACCGCCAGCGGTAGCAGCTACCACGGTGCGGTAGTGATCATTTTAATCCTTCTTCTATTTTGATCTTCCTGAGCAAGTTTCTTCTACTTGTCTCTATTATACCTGTATAACCTGCACACTATAAACAAGAGCAAGACAGATCAAATATAACATATAATTTGTTATTCTCAAACCAAGAGGTGTGAAATGCATGTTCCAACAACACGGGATTGATCAGGAGGATGAGGAACAAGGTCCCAGGTCCGATTGGCCCAAAGTGCAAAAAAGAAATTACATAATTAAATTACTAAATATATCATCTAATCAAATGCTAAAAGAAATTAGCTAGACATCTTCGAATTAAAAGACAATTTTTATAAATAAAAGGACATGAATACAAAGAGCAAGAAAGTTATAGAATTATATTAGAAATTGAAAGTGCAAGAAAAAAAGTAAAGTGCTAATAGAAAAGACAATAGAAAATGCAGAAAATAAAGTAAAATGGTCCAATCTAAAAGCAAGGACTGGATCGAGATCTCTTAGAATCGGCTGGCATTTATAGTTTAGATTTATGTGGTGCACGCCCTAACCAAGGGCGTGTAACTGAATAAAAACCATCAAATTTAACCTAGGGAGTGTTCCGGTTAAAACCACTAAAATTCGTCATAAATTGAGAATACACGTCATCGGTCACGCCCTGACCAAGGGCGTGTACATGGCAAACGACAATGTTACACGGCGCGACTTGAAAGAAACGTGAATGAGCTGAAACTATAGATGTCACGCGCTGACCAAGGGCGTGTAATTTTAATCTGAACTGGCATGGGAACATGGCTTGCTGAGATGGCCGTGGCCGTGAAGTGGTGTACACGCCCTCAGTCTCGCCCTGACCGAAGGAGTGTAATCTTAAAAATTGAGCTGGAGGGTCACGACCTGCTGGAATGTGTGGTCGGGGCGTGAGCGGAAGTACACGCCCTTGGTCATGCCCTAACCAAGGGCTTGTAAATTTAGTTTTCCGTTATCCGCAGACCAAAATGCTGGAATTGCTCCAGAACTTCGCCTAAGCCCTGAAAACACAAAACAAAGTAAATTAAGCTTAAATTTGAATAAAAAACTAATAAAATTTTTAAAATGAAAACCCAAACTATGATAAATATATATAATATATGCACAATCAGCGTCCTGCACAGAAGAGCGGGTGGAAATAGAAGACTAAGTGGAAGACCTGTGAAGTTTTGGAGATAAGTTGTGAAGGGAGATGTAATGAGAGAGAGGGTGAGTGGTAGAAGATACGTCACCTTGGGGAAGAATTGTAGTCGAATCAGCTGGTCGTGGAGCGTCATCTGTTGGTGGCAACTGTCGTAGGGCATCAGACCGAGGACAATGGCGAGTGTACATACGGAGAGGAGTGACTCTGAGGAGGATCAGCGGGAAGAACCCCGGCTGGGGAACTAGCGGAGGTATTGGATGGATCCCCCATCGGAGAGACAACGATCGCTCAAATCAGACGAAACCACATCCTGCGGGTGTCACTTAGATCATGCCGCCGGAGAAGACACCGGAGGATGTGAGTTCGAGGTCTCTGGCAGTCCTCATGGAGGACAAAACGGTCAGAGACACGGGGGGCCACCCGGATGGCCGGCCGGAGAAGACCGCCGAAGAGGCTCCCGGCGCTGTCGGCGCTGAAGAGAGAAGAGGAGCCCGGCCTAGAGAAGAAGTGTTGTCGGCGCTGAAGGGAAGAGGAGCCCGGCCTAGCGCTGAAGAGGGAAGAAGCGCCCGGTGCTCGACGGCTAGCGAGAGGATGAGGCCGGCGAGACCGTCGAACAAGGCGAGCGAGCGAGCGCGGGCGGTCGAGTGAACGAGTGAGGCGGGCGAGACGATCGGAAGGGATGATCGATCAGAAGAGGTGCGCGAGACGAGCGCCGGTTGCAGGATCGAGAACGCCTGCGCTCTGATACCAAGTAGAATAAAATTCTTGTATTCTTCGTTGCCCTAATCCGGGCTAGACATACATTTATAAAGACCAATAACACGTGACATATAACGTGCATACACACATGCTCGAATATAAAATAAAGGTATATTCAACTGCACGAACAGTCTCCATCAGGTGTCATTTACATTACGTACAAAATTTTATCGTATTCGTCTTTTATTCTAAAAAGCGGGTTGTTTTATGCCTTAAAACCTCTGTTATCCCTCTCTACATGTGACCATGGAGTTTGCCAGGTAAATTTCTGTAGGTTTTATTTTTCTAGGGATGTTCCCATCGCATTCCATATGTGCCCCCTTTTATTTGTTTTTCAATCACCTTTGTGCTCCTTGCAGGTTCAAGCTCATTCTTGGCAAATTACAGCTTGACAACCAGCTGCCGTTAACAGCAATGCCTGTCATCTTAGCTCCGAAAGATATGCCTGATATAAACCATCCAGTTTTTAAAACAACTATCACTTTAAGTAATGAGAGTTCCGATGGTATTCAGGTTTATCCATACGTTTATGTTCGGGTAAGTAATATTCAAAAATATTCCATAATTATGTTTTAAAATTTTACAGTGAAAACTAACCAAACTTTGACAATGTCAGGTATGTGACAAAGGTTGGAGGGTAAATATTCATGAACCTATTATATGGGCTTTGGTTGATTTCTATAACAATCTTCGTTTAGATAGTATCCCCGGCAACTCCAATGTCACTCAGGTTGACCCAGAGATACGTATCGAGTAAGTACTATATTCTCTTGTATGTTTAAAATTTTAGTGTAATTTCAGAGATAAGGTCAAACTTATTCTATGCTTTTCAGCTTGATAGATGTTTCTGAGATAAGGTTGAAGCTCTCTTTGGAGACTTCCCCAAATCAAAGACCTCATGGTGCCCTTGGCATGTGGAGCCCAATATTTTCAGCAGTTGGGAATGCTTTTAAACTTCAGGTATGTTTAATTGAATTTCCTTAAGGATCCGTTGACGGAATTGGGGCTTCGAATTTGGAATTAGAGGTATAATTCCATTGAAAATGGACCGCCAATTCCAATTTTAGGGCCTTAATTGCATCGGAGAAAATTGAAAAGAACTGCAATATATTCCTCAAAAGGTGTGCCAAACTATTAAAAGATTGGTTTTATAAACTTTATGTTGCCTGTGGTTCTGCATTTCCAGTGGAACAGTAATACATTTCACCAGCTTTTAATTAGGCACAGGAGTCAGTCCCAATAGAACAAAACTTACTTTGATATGCAGTGGGGAAAGATTTTTTTTAGTTCACTCAGTTTTTTAAACATATAATCTATGCATTGTTGGAAATTGATCAAGAATATTTAAACTACACACGTCAAATGTAGAATTCTACAACATATGATTATTAATATTAAACAAAATACTACACCTAGGAATTGCATATCAAGTGTTTCTTAAAACTATTGAATAGAAAGGGGGCTTGCCTAGGAATGAAACAACCTTCAGTGCAAGATTTGGAGAGGGATTTATGAGACTACACAGACGGCTCGAGCATTTGTTTCCTCTTGTATTAAGATGGATGTTTCCTACTTTATCAGTAGAATTTATAAAGTAATGTCGTGTGATGAATATTTGTTTGCAAACTCTAAGGGTCTGTTCGTTTGGACGGAATTGTGGGTGAGAATTAGAATTGGCTCAATTTCAATTCCCACGGAAATTGGAATTGAGCGAATTCCAATTCTGTCGTTCGGCTATAATCAAGAATTCTTCAAGTCGGAATTGGAATCGACAATCCTTCACAAAAAAAATAGGGCAACTGATAGCAACCACGTAATAAGAAGATAGAAATGTATGCAAATGATATCAACCATGACATTCGTATGGTGGAGACTGGGAATAGTACAATTCTGGTATAGCTTTTGGCAACCTCTATGACAGAGTGCATAGTAAGCAGCAAAAAAATGGAGAAGGGGTGCACCTGCTGCTTTCTACGCCAGTCCTCAACGGACTCTTTGGCCATGGTGGCGCTAGCTGACTGAAAGAGACGCGTGCCACGGAGAGGAAGAAGACGTTCATGACTCGGTAGAATTGCTCGAAAAGCCACTTGGGTACAAAATTCGCCATTGTGTACTTGGTGGTTGAGATCGCATTGTCACGGAAGTTAAGCCGCATCTCCTTGTCGCTAGCCGGATTGTTGCAGAACACCTTCATCGTGTGTCCCTCCATTGCCTCCGGCGTCCAGCCGCCACCATCAGGCTGATGATTATTGTTGAGACCGATGGACGACGAGAGCGAGACCGATGGACGACAGGAGCGAGATGGAATCGAAGAAGAGGCTTCGCGGGTGAAGAGGATGGAATTGGGAAAGAATACCTCATGAGGTAAGAATTGTGGGGGGGAGGTTTAGGCAAAATTGTATTTCAATGGAATTCAGCTTAAGTCCAATTCCTCCCGAAAAAAGCGCACCGAACAGCGGAATTGGAATTGAGGGACCAATTTCAATTCTCACCCCCCCCCCCAATTCCGTACAAACGAACGGACCCTAAGAGATGTTTTTAACAATTTTAAACAGCGTGTATTGAAGCATTAGAGGTTGTAGAATTGGGCAAAGAGAATGTGTTAAGGTTTGTATTATGTAGCATATTGTATGTGGTCCTAACAGCTCAGATAGGATTTAATATCCATATACATGAAATTTAATCTATATATATATATATCTTCATATGCAAATGCATTTATATGTTATTGCTGTAAAAAAAATTTCAACAGCTGCATTTAAGGAAAGTCATGCACAGAAGTCGGTTCATGCGGAAAAGCCTTATTCTTCCTTCTATAGTAAATCGGATCAAGAGAGACCTTATTCACAACCCTTTGCATATAATATTCTCTGTGGATGTATTGAGCATGACGAAATCAACATTGGCCTCTCTCAGTAAAGGATTTGCCGAGCTTTCAACAGATCGACAATTTTTACAATTGCGTTCAAAGCAGGTTGAAACCCTCTCTTGTTTCAATACCGCCTATGCTTTCTTCTGCATTTACTCGTTCTAACATTGATGCAGGTTTGGTCGAGGAGGATAACTGGTTTTAGTGATGGAATTCTTCAAGGAACTGAAGCTTTTGCTCAGGGTGTAGCATTTGGTGTAACAGGGGTTTTGACTAAACCTGTCGAGAATGCTAGACAACATGGTTTTCTAGGACTTGCTCATGGAATAGGACGCGCTTTTCTTGGAGTTGTCGTTCAGCCACTAAGTGGAGCTTTAGATTTTGTTTCACTGACAGTAGATGGAATTGGTGCAAGTTTTTCCAAATGCTTAGACATCTTAAATAACCAGGCTATTGCACAGAGGATAAGAAATCCTCGTGCAATTCATGCAAATGGTGTTATTACGGAGTACTGTTCAAGTGAAGCAGTTGGGCAGGTATGTTCTTTTTCCCTTCATCACATTCAATGAGATTCAGGATTATGACATCCATAATAGAAGTAATTTTGATAGATTAACATTCTCTGAAAGTGAAATTGAATTAATGAGGGATGTATTCTCATCCTCACATTCAGGAGAAGGGAAGGGTTGTTCGTTTTAAGATTCTTACTACTACCTGACCTGATAAAAAGTTTAAAATAACAATAACATGAAGATACGAGAATTATCATCTATATATAGTATAAACTTGGTCTACACATGTTTCTTAAAAAAGAAAATTTTAAAAATAACATTTACACCAGGACATGGGGATTTCCATTTATATTAGGAGATGTATATATATCTTTAACTACATTAAAGAAGTAGTTTGGAGTTGTAGAATTAATCTTAGCCATCTAATATGTGACAAGCTTTTGATCTCAGCAATCCAACGAAGAGAGAGAAAGAAAGAGAGGGGGGAGAGAGAGAGAGGGAATCTTTATAGCCCTCCTATACCTATATTTAGGGATAGGAGGGAGAGGGGAGAAGAGAAAGGGAGAAAGAATTTGATTTTTTAGGTAAAAATTTACATTTTTTACAAAATAAAAATAGGATTATTGATTCATATTTATTTACGGTCATTTTAAGTACTCATATGTATATGTTTTGAATAAAAGGTAAGTGCTCATATGCGGGCGCAGCCCGCTTATAGGCGTCCACAGCCCGCTCATATGCAGGCACAACCCGCTCGAATGCGGGCGCAGCCCGCTAAGAGTCAGCGAGCACGGGCGAAGCCCGTGCGAAGCTGCTCGTATATATATATATATATATATATATATAATTATGCATCTAAAAAGAAAAAAAGCAAGTTATCGAGATCAAACGGAGTGTCGTCGCGTCGTGGCACTGTCGCGGCTGCACGGGAGGCCTCCCGTGTACTGTCACTCGTGTGTGTGTGCGCGCGCACGCGTTCTACGATTTTTCTCTCTCTCTGAGAGTATATATGAGTGCTAAGTTGAAGCTACAGACACTTTAGTCACATGAGTTCGACGGTGTCGCACTCAATGATTCTTTCCTTTTTAAACTAATGTAGATATTTGCATACTATTAATCACTATTTTAAATGTCCTCTGGCATGTTCGACATGTCTGCCGACATGTCGTTTTTGAGGTTCAAACGACATTTTTTCCTTAAAAAATAGATTGTTCTTTTGTAAAATATAGGTCAACATATCCATTTTTTCCGATATATCGGCCGGCATAATTTTTGAACATGTCGCCCGCTATTTTATTTTATGTTATATTGGCAGACTGACATTATATGCTTAAATCATCTATATGCATTACATTATGTATGTTTAAATTAATTAGACAAATAAAGTTTTTATTTCGTTTTTTTTTTTAAGTTTTATTCTTACAACCAATTTTGTATAATTATTTCACTTTTTTTTTCATATTAAAAAAATGAAAATTTTCAACACATTTATTAGTGGATTGTTTTTATGGCTTTAATATAAATTTATAAGCCTGGAAAACTTATAATCAATCATGAATATTTAGCTTTTAAATATTCTTTATCTTTAACTACTATATACAAGAAGTTGTCTTTGGTGCAACATTCAAAATTGCCAAATATAGAGTCATTCTTTTATTCCAATGACTTAACATATATTATGAAAAATTGGAAATTCATAAAATATAATGGCTATTTGTGTAATTACACTATATCCATATGTAAAAATAATGGTTATTTGTGTAATTAACTAATTACACTATATCCATATGTAAAAATAAAATGGAAATTCATAAAATCCAAAAGCTTTTTAGTAGACCTACACCTACTATGGTAGGTTATCATTAGACCAACTTTAAAATGATTTTTTGTTAAAATATAAATGTTTTTGAAAAAAAACGATAATAAAATATTAATTAAAATTTTTGTGCGGTCATTTTGAGTACTCATATGTATATGTTCTGCCGGGGGCGGGCGAACGCGCGAAGCCCGCCGTTGCCGGCCGGGTACTGTCGCACTTGGCCTTAGGGGCGTAGCCCCGTGCCTATCACTCGTTTTCTATAAACGTAGTGTTATCAAAATAACATTATTATATAACATTAAATATATTTTACAATGTATCATTTTGTACTTGTTAATAATATTTTATTTTAGATACTTTTCGAATTTATTTTGGGATATACGTGACTTATTCTTCGTCTATTTGATATATTAATTTTTTCTTCTTTTAGAACATATAATTATAATTAGTATACATAAAAATAATTTTTTATTTAGAAGATATAGAAATTCGATATTTTAAAATATCTCCGACATGTCTCCGACTTCCGACATCCGACATTTAAAAACTCAATCTGACATGTCGCCAACATCTAATATTTACAACCTTGCTATTAATTACCCAAACCTCTCCTCGGAGTTAGTATAATTACAGGTTGCAGCTCTCTCTCTTTTGAAATTACACAAACCTCCCTTCTGAGTGTACATTTCATAACATGTATTTTGTGCATTACTTAGAACCTCCCCTGTATGTTTGCAAAATTATAGGTTTCACCTTTCTATCTTTTGAAATTATAAAAAAACTCCTATGTTAGTTTACATTTCCTAATATGCATTCACAAAATGCATGTTATAAATGTAAACTCAGAGGGAAGGTTTGTAATTTCAAAAGATAGAGAGGTGCAACCTGCTTGGTAAACGGCTCTATACGCATGCATGTGTACCTACACGCATGCATGTGTACCTACACGCATGCATGTGTACCTACACGCATGCATGTGTACCTACACGCATGCATGTGTACCTACACGCATGCATGTGTACCTACACGCATGCATGTGTACCTACACGCATGCATGTGTACATATCCGCATGCATGTGTACCTATCCGCATGCATGTGTACCTATCCGCATGCATGTGTACCTATCCGCATGCATGTGTACCTATCCGCATGCATGTGTACCTATCCTCATGCAAGTGTTTGTGTGTGCTCAATCTTTTTTTCACGAATGTTTAATTTAATATCCTTTGAACACCCAAGAAACGGTTGTATCTGATTAGTGTTTATTTTTCAGATGATTCTTTATTTGGCAGAAGCCAGTAGGCACCTGAGTTGTACTGATCTATTCAAAGAGCCTTCAAAATATGCTTGGTCTGATTTTTATGAAGATCATTTCATTGTGCCGTACCACAGGATTGTTCTGATTACAAACCAGCGTGTCATGCTACTTCAGGTTTGGTTGCCTGACGTTCTGGCAGTGCTTAGATTCATTCCTAGTTACCACTAATGCTAATCATTGTTTTGTCCTTCATTTCATTTAGGCTTTGTCTGAAAAATTGGATAGAAAGCCCTCAAAGATTATCTGGGATGTACCGTGGGGCGAAGTTCTTGCGCTAGAATTGGCTAAAGCAGGACATAGTAAACCATCACATTTGATCATCCATCTCAAGTACTTTAGGAAGTCAGAAAGCTTTGTGCGAGTTGTAAAGTGCAATGTCGATGAAGAGGAAGGGCAAGAACCCCAAGCTGCTGTGCTCTGTTCATGTATACGGAGGATGTGGAAAGCTGCCCAATCAGATGTGAAAACCCTGACTTTGAAGGTTAGTTCCCCTATAAATTCTTAGAAACCTAGTTCATTAAGAACTTGCTATATTGAAATATGGTTAAACAGGTTCCTTCGAGCCAGCACCATGTCCATTTTGCATGGGGTGAAACAGAGGGGAGGGATTCCTACAAAAGCCCTAAACCTATGATCAAGCCAAGAGGGTTCCCTTCTGCCAGTTCACTTTCTGACGATATGAGATTCAAGAGACATTGCGTCAACTTTCGGAAGATCTGGAGTAGTGAACAAGAATATGAAACCCGATGTACATTGTTCCCGAAGCAGGTGGGCAGTCAAATTCATGCTCCTGTCAATTCAGTCTCATGCTTTCTCAACCAGTAATCTGTTTTCCTTTTTTTCCGGATGATGAGTTAGGTTATCGATGATGGAACCATATGCAGCATTTGGAGACCTATTTGTCCAGATGGGTAAGTGACTTCACTAGAATGAGGAATTGCTTTCAGTCTTTTGTCCATTTCATACTAATTGCTTAGAAGTCTCTTAATTATTTGAATTTCCTTACTGTTTCTTCTGAGTTTGTGTTTGATTCCAATCTCTGTCTAAGCATAGGGATGGTTTCTTTTTTATAGGTACTTTTCTGTTGGGGATGTGGCTCATATAGGAAATCATGAACCTCATGTAGCTGCAATCTACAGGGAATCGGATGAAAACATCTCGCGCCCTGTGGGTTATGATTTGGTAAGGAAAATCGAGGGACTCGTATGAGGCTCGAAATCGATTTCGAGTCACTTTAATTCAAGCTAAAATGATTCGAGTCATTTTATATCGACTTCGATTCGACTAAAAACTCGAGCGATCTTCGAGTTTCGATTATTATGCTCAGCACTACGTTAAAGTCATAGGAGCTAGATTATATACTCATAAGGTCGTTTATTTTTTGAAATTATAACAGACTCCCTGGTAAGTTTACATGTCATAACATGCATGCACAAAAATATTCTGTGGAGGAAAGTGCCAGGGGCGCTTTTGCTCATGCATGTTATGAAATGTAAACATACCGGGGAGGTTTTTGTAATTTTAAAAGATAGAGGGGTGTGACCACAATGATTTTGAATTTCTTGTGTAATTCTGAAACCGCTCACCTCACATTCCAGGTATGGAGGAATTGCTCAAGTGAATACCGTTCCCCGTTGTCCATTTGGCTTCCTCGGCCCCCGGAGGGGTTCGTAGCAGTTGGCTGCGTAGCTGTTCCAGAATTTGAGGAGCCCCCGCTTGATGCCGCGTGCTGCATTAGTGCAGATTTGGCTGCGGGCGCCGAATTTGATCAGATGGTGTGGACGGCGCCTGATTCTTATCCATGGGCTTGCTATATTTATCTAGTACGGAGTGAAGCACTTCAGTTCATCGCGCTCCGTCAGACAAAAGAGGAATCCGACTGGCGGCCCATGACCGTTTCCGACCGTGAACCCCCGCAGTTGTCGGAAGCTTCAGCGCCCCACGGGTAGAAAGATGAACACAACTGCTTAAATTTGAACCTTCTCAGAAATCGATACGAAGAGATCAGACTCGCTATTCAGTTGCCGGCGTGTGTCAAAATATGTTTGTGTGAGGATAAGTTCATTGATTCTTTATGTTTATATCACTGTCAGAATTCCTGTTGTGAAAATTGAGAATCTCTCACACAGCTTGCAACTGAGTGTGGGTAACTTTCGATATAGTTCAATGACGGCCTATGGTCATATTGAAATGCTTGGGCTTCACTGATCTCTTCCCAATTTGTCCGCAATCACAATCTAATTTATCATAGAATTCAAATCTTTCAATTTGTAGAGAGATTGACGTATACGTCGAATATTGTAAGGCGTGAGTTGATTTCCCATAGTTTATGCTTTGATTTCTATTTGTATGCTTTTGGAGAACTCGGTGTATGCCTAGAGACTTTTCATCGTGCGTCAAATACTTTTTCTCAATTGCTTCTACAACTCGAATAGGCAAGTGCACATCAAGGTTTATCGTTGGCTGCTTAGGTGATCGAAAAATTTATTTTGCTAGCAACCACAGACATGAATGAAAATCAAAAGTAAAAGAAAGCTTTCATCGAATCCAGGCCACATCAAGATTAAAGAGAATCAAATGTAAACCTTCGGGGCTTTGATCGAAAGGGAAAGAAATACAAAGGAAGAAAGTCTCTTCTCTAGTATGAAGAAAAGAGTAGCGGGTCATTATACAATTGGGTCTTTCTAATTTATACGCTGCATGAAGTGGTACAAAAAATGGAATATCGTTGGTTGGGTACACGGTCGTGCTGTCGATCATAGATCGACTAAGGTAATTTTGGTAGGAAAGACTACAAAAAATGGATGGATGTCAGGATAAGGCGCACATATGTGATAGAACTAAGGGGATACTTAAAATATTATATAATTTGCACTCATCCAATATCCTGAAACTTAAATATTTTTGTTCCCAAGCACACCAAAGTAAGCACTAAGGGATAAGAGAGATCAACTACTAAAAAGCAGAAAAAAATCACCGATTTTTCTTGGCGGGCCTAATCCCCACAGCCGGCCGCGGCCGCGCCAAACCACGCGATCGGGGCCGAGCGGTACCATCCGCGCGCGACTCTGGCGGGTCTGCCCAGGAAAAAGCGCCCTACAACTCCGAACTTTATTTCTGGTTCAATCATTCAACTTTTGACACTTTGCACCCTTGAAATGTGCCTCTTTGGCACATTGCACACTCATATTCAATTTTTGGCACTTTGCACCCTCTAAAATATTTCTTTTGGCATTTTGCACCCTACTTCAATAATTATGTTATTTTCTAATAAAAGAAATTTGTTTTAAATATCAGGTAAGGGTATTTCAAGTATACATAAATTATCTAAAGTAATAAACCCTAGGTTTCCACCAAAACAACTGTGCTCTCCCGTGAAGTTGCAGTCATCTCTAAGAATGATCACACCTTTCAAGTGAAGACTATCAAAGGTGAACATGCATGTTATAGAGCCTCAAGTTTTAAACATTGTACTTCAAATTATCTTGCAAATAAATATCTAACACCACCTAAGGAGTAATCATGAGTGGCTCGTTAGTTCAATGCAAGAGATGATGCAAGTGGGCAATCGAACTTCTCTTTCTATTTGGAAGATGTATAGAGCAACAAAAACATGCCAAGAAGATAATTCACTGTACAGAATTGGAGTAGTACGCCAGACTATGAGACTATTGAGAAGAAATTTGCCAAAGTAATCCTAATACAATGATAAAACTACAGTATAAACAGGTATCTGAAAATTAAACATGTGTATTCAAAAAATTATATATATGTTGGGGTGTTTTAAAGTTGTGTTTTATTGCTGGGTGCCGACCAATTATAGAACTTGATGGAACTCATCTGAAAACCTCTACTAGAGGAGTTCTATTATGCGTTGGTAACAATGGTATGTGTCATATAGCTTATGTTATGGTTTTGAGAGAGAATGGAAAAACTTGGTAGTGGTTATTAGTCATTTAATGCAAGATTTAAATATTTTGAATCATTATGCATGGGCTATAATTTCTGATAAACAAAAAGGACTAATATAGGTAGTTGAAGAATTATTACCTAACGCAAAACATAGGCTTTATTTAAGGCACATATATAATAACTTCAAGCAATTACACAGACTTACAACTCAAATCTTTGTGGAATGATGCATCTTCTACGAGAGTAGTTGATTTTAACAGGGTGATGAAGAAGTTAAAAGAATTCAACATTGCGGTTTATGATTGGGTAAAGGTAGGAGATCCCAAAAATTGGGCAAGATCGTATTTTAGCAAATGACCAAAATGTGATATGCTACTTAATAATTTATGTGAATACTTCAATAAGGTAATATTAAAGGCCAGAGATAAACTCATAATCACGATGCTTGAGATTATATGAATTATTATGATGAGACGGATACATACTCAAAAAGATAAAATATTTAAATCTAGTGAAGATATATGTCCGACAATTCAAAAGATTTGGGGTTCAAGGCTATATTTTGTAGGAAGTGAGACCTAAGTGAAATTCCATGTGTACATGTTATAGCTTGCATCTTCTTTAAAAGGGAGAAGGTTGAAGACTACATAGATCAATGGTATAAGAAGACTACGTAGATCAATGGCAGGGTAGGTTGACCTCCCAGGGAGGGTAAATATTTTTTTCCCTCGGATGGTTCCGCTAGCCGGGCTCTCACTAGCCGGCAGGGCAGGTTGACCTCCCAGGGAGGGTAAATATTTTTCCCCTCGGATGGTTCCGCTAGCCGGGCTCTCACTAGCCGGCAGGGCAGGTTGACCTCCCAGGGAGGGTAAATATTTTTCCCTCGGATGGTTCCGCTAGTCGGGCTCTCTCTAGCCGGCAGGGCAGGTTGACCTCCCAGGGAGGGTAAATATTTTTCCCCTCGGATGGTTCCGCTAGCCGGGCTCTCTCTAGCCGGCAGGGCAGGTTGACCTCCCAGGGAGGGTAAATATTTTTCCCTCGGATGGTTTCGCTAGTCGGGCTCTCACTAGCCGGCAGGGCAGGTTGACCTCCCAGGGAGGGTAAATGTTTTTCCCTCGGATGGTTCCGCTAGCCGGGCTCTCACTAGCCGGCAGGGCAGGTTTACCTCCCAGGGAGGGTAAATATTTTTCCCCTCAGATGGTTCCGCTAGCCGGGCTCTCGCTAGCCGGCAGGACAGGTTGACCTCCCAGGGAGGGTAAGCGATTAAGGCCCCGAGCAGAGACCGCTGACCAGGCTCCCATCTAGCTGGCAGGACAGGAGATTCACTCGGTGAGGCAGGTGATTCATATTGGTTAAGGCCCCGAGCAGAGACCGCTGACCAAGCTCCCATCTAGCTGGCAGTACAGGAGATTCACTCGGTGAGGCAGGCGATTCATATTGGTTAACGCCCCGAGCAGAGACCGCTGACCAGGCTCCCATCTAGCTGGCAGGACAGGAGATTCACTCGGTGAGGCAGGTGATTCATATTGGTTAAGGCCCCGAGCAGAGACCGCTGACCAGGATCCCATCTAGCTGGTAGGACAGGAGATTCACTCGGTGAGGCAGGTGATTCATATTGGTTAAGGCCCCGAGCAGAGACCGCTGACCAGGCTCCCATCTAGCTGGAAGGACAGGAGATTCACTCGGTGAGGCAGGTGATTCATATTGGTTAAGGCCCCGAGCAGAGACCACTGACCAGGCTCCCATCTAGCTGGCAGGACAGGAGATTCACTCGGCGAGGCAGGAGGTTCATATTGGTTAAGGCCCCGAGCAGAGACCGCTGACCAGGCTCCCATCTACCTGGCAGGACAGGAGATTCACTCGGTGAGGCAGGAGGTTCATATTGGTTAAGGCCCCGAGCAGAGACCGCTGACCAGGCTCCCATCTAGCTGGCAGGACAGGAGATTCACTCGGCGAGGCAGGAGGTTCATATTGGTTAAGGCCCCGAGCAGAGACCGCTGACCAGGCTCCCATCTAGCTGGCAGGACAAGAGATTCACTCAGCGAGGCAGGAGATTCATGTTGGTTAAGAGTTTTACCGCCGAGGTGGCTCCGCGAGCCGGGCTCCGCTAGCCGGCAGGGTAGGAAGGCCTCTCGGGGAGGCTAAGAGTTTTTTCCCCGAGGTGGCTCCGCTAGCCGGGCTCTCGCTAGCCGGCAGGGTAGGAAGGCCTCTCGTGGAGGCTAAGAGTTTTTTCCCCGAGGTGGCTCCGCTAGCCGGGCTCTCGCAAGCCGGCGGGGTAGGAAGGCCTCTCGGGGAGGTTGAGTTTTTCCCCCGAGGTGGCTTCGCTAGCCGGGCTCTCGCTAGCCGGCAGGGTAGGAAGGCCTCTCGGGGAGGTTAAGAGTTTTTCCCCCGAGGTGGCTTCGCTGGCCAGGCTCCCATCTAGCTGGCAGGACAGGAGATTCACTCGGCGAGGCAGGAGATTCATGTTGGTTAAGAGTTTTACCGCCGAGGTGGCTCCGCGAGCCGGGCTCTCGCTAGCCGGGAGGGTAGGAAGGCCTCTCGGGGAGGCTAAGAGTTTTTTCCCCGAGGTGGCTCCGCTAGCCGGGCTCTCGCTAGCCGGCAGGGTAGGAAGGCCTCTCGGGGAGGCTAAGAGTTTTTTCCCCGAGGTGGCTCCGCTAGCCGGGCTCTCGCTAGCCGGCAGGGTAGGAAGGCCTCTCGGGGAGGTTAAGAGTTTTTCCCCCGAGGTGGCTTCGCTAGCCGGGCTCTCGCTAGCCGGCAGGGTAGGAAGGCCTCTCGGGGAGGTTAAGAGTTTTTCCCCCGAGGTGGCTTCGCTTGCCAGGCTCTCGCTAGCCGGCAGGGTTGGAGGACCTCTCGAGGAGGCGCTATTTTTTCCAAAATAACACCGATAACCGGGTTCCCAGCGACACTCGTCGAATATGCAGGGTTGGACATTTCTTTCAGAGCGTGAGCCACGCTCGAAAAGAGCGGGGATTGTGTACAACCCTGTATTCTCCGAGTGGGCTCCCGAGGCCCAAGATATTTTTAGGCCCAATGTTTCCAAAGGGCGTGACCCCGGGAGGAGGGGGGATGAGCATTGGGAGGGAGTCGAGTCTGAGGGGCACATCCCAGGACTGTTCCCTTATGGGGGCGAGCTGGGAGGTCGGGAGGCCTCCGGCTCGCCCAGAGCCTAGTAGGGGCGAGCCGGGGAGGCCGAGGGCCTCCGGCTCGCCCAGAACCTTGTGGGGCGAGCCGGGGCGGCCGGGAGGCCTCCGGCTCGCCCAGAGCCTTGTGGGGGCGAGCCAGGGAGGCAGGGAGGCCTCCGGCTCGCCCAGAACCTTATAGGGGCAAGCCGGGGAGGTCGGGAGGCCTTCGGCTCGCCCAGAGCCTAGTAGGGGCGAGCCGGGGAGGCCGGGAGGCCTCCGGCTCACCCAGAGCCTTGTGGGGGCGAGCCGGGGAGGCCGGGAGGCCTCCGGCTCGCCCAGAACCTTGTGGGGGCAAGCCAGGGAGGCCGGGAGGCCTCCGGCTCGCCCAGAGCTTTATGGGGGCGAGCCGGGGAGGTCGGGAGGCCTCCGGCTTGCCCAGAGCCTAGTAGGGGCGAGCCAGGGGGGTCGGAAGGCCTCCGGCTCGCCCAGAGCCTTGTGGGGGCGAGCCGGGGGGGGGCGGAAGGCCTCTGGCTCGCCCAGAGCCTTGTGGGGGCGATCCGGGGAGGCCGGGGAGGCCGGGGAGGCCTCCGGCTCTCCTAGAGCCTAGTGGGGACGAGCCGGGGAGGCCGGGAGGCCTCCGGCTCGCCCAGATCCTAGTAGGGCCGAGCCGGGGAGGTCGGAAGGCCTCCGGCTCGCCCAGAGCCTTGTGGGGGCGAGCCGGGGAGGCCGGGAGGCCTCCGGCTCGCCCAGAGCCTTGTGGGGGCGAGCCGGGGAGGCCTCCGGCTCGCCCAGCTCCAAGCCGGGGAGGCCTCCGGCTCGCCCAGCTCCAAGCCGGGTAGGCGGTCTGCGTTTAGCGCCCAAGTGCAGCGGGATTTGGCTATTCGCAGTCCAGTTTTGGTTATTCGCAGTCCAGGAGCAGCGGGATTTGGCTATCTGCAGCCCAGTTCAAGGGTATTTTGGTAATCTGGCAGACCAGTTTTCGGCTATTTGCAGCCCAACTTCAGAAATCCTATAAATAGGACCAAGGGGGCACCATTTGAAGGGATCTCATTCTTGGCTAGCTCTCTCCCTCTCTCTCTCCCTCCCCAAGTCTCTCTAGGGGGTGAGGAGAGCCTCCAGTGGTGCCCAAGCTTAGTAGTGGCTTGGGAGGGGAAGTTCCTAGGGAACTTCTGGGTATGTGGCGGGACCTCCCCACTAAGCCCTTGGTCCAGTTCCTAGTTCCAACACCTTCAACCTAGAGCTCTCCCTTGGAAGGAGTAAGGATTGGTCGCCCCTCGGCTAGCTGAGGGCCCCGAACTCCACAGAGACTAAGTCTTGTTCGCAAGTCTCGGTTTCAACAAAGACCTTCAAAGCATGCAAAAAGAAAAAATTTAGAGTAATTAAGTAACATGAAATATGGTATAAATAGATGTGGTACAAAATATGTTTGTTCCAAGTGTGGAGTTATAGGACATAACAAAAAGAGTTGTGGCTAGTCAACCACCATTACCAACAAAATCAACTTCCAGATTAAAGATATCAGTTAGTACAAATACTATTTTTAGCTTTCATTCATTGTTGATAACCATTGGTTGAATATTAAATTTCATTCATACATGCATATGCTTGATAAAGATTTTATAGTTTTAAAATAATTACAACTAATATCCCGATGTAGGCAAGTATATCTATCGAAATATAGTATAGGAAGGATGTCGTATTTGCCCGAGGCCTGTCGAGTAATCTTACTCACGCAAAATTTCTATTAATTTATCGAAGGAAAATTGGATTTGTTTTGGAAAATTAAAGACAACAAATTGAAAATTGCTAGAGAGACAAATTCACGAATTAAAATAAACTTAGTACTTGATTAAGCGTTCTTGGGAATCCGATTGAAAAAAGATACATTCTAATTCTTAAAATTCGGTTTCGATTGGATGATTGAAAAATACAATGGAGGCTCATTAGAGACGACCATCGCCTAATTTTAATAATACTTCAATTAAAATCTCTTAAATTTGAAATAAATTAGAATCGTATGAAAGATAAATCCAAAATTCCAAATGAAATTATATTTCCAATTCTCAAAGAAAATATAATTAGTTTTTTATTCCGAGAGATCTAAGGTATCCACGAGCCTCTCGGCCGCTAGGACGTCAACTGGATAATAAATTTTATATACTAGTAATATAAACTCGCAACCAAATTTTAATCGAAAATAAATTGAAACAAAACTTCAAAAAATTAAAGACGGCGGATTATAATTTAATCTTCATCCCAATACTAACCAAGCAAGCACTAAGAAAGAATTTAGTTACTCATAGTGAAATAAGAGACAAAAATAAGAGAAAAAGAAGACATAATTTTAATTGATCGAAGATAATAACGATTACAGAATATAACAAGATAAACTATAACATTAGGAAAAATACAAAAACATAAAAACAAACTTACAACAACATAAGCTTTCAAACACTCTCTAACATAAACATGAACTCTCAAAACATGTAGCACTTAAAATAAAAATTCCTCACACTCTCCTCTTCTCTGCAGGTTCTTAACTTGCAGAATTTGTTTGGGTTTTTATAGGTATTACAAGGGGAATTACGGGAGGCAATGATCAAAGGCAGAAGGAAAACATTACTTGCATTATTCAAAGGATGGATTACATATATATAGGCTCTCACAACATTCATACTTCTTAATTAAGAAAAACAGTTGAGGGGGGCTTAATTAATACATTGAGGGGGGCTTAATTAATACAAAGCTAGTTAAGCCCATTACATTTACGATAATCCAATAACTCTTATTTATATTTCCCAGGCATTGCAGAACATCGGGACTTCATCAGTGCTGCTCTGGGAAACATCCATGCTGCTCTGGGAATCAACCGTGGGGACGGATTTCTGGCTTCAACACCCCCTCTAAATCCGCTCCATCTCTTACTCCTAGCATGTTCTTGAGTTCCACGAATCGGCTTCAATGAAGGGGCTTGGTCATGATGTCGGCGATCTGCACTTGTGTAGGGCAGAACTTTAGCTCGATTAAGTTCTTCTCCACAGCTTCACGGATGAAGTAAAATTTTATCTCATTGTATTTGCTCCTTGCGTGATAAACAGGATTCTTTGCCAGAGCGATGGCGGAAGTGTTGTCGCACAGCAGGGTTACTACTGTTGCATCTTCTTCTTCATCGCTCTCTCTGATTAAATCCTTGAGGAGTCTCTGTATCCAGACCGCATCGCAAGCGGCGGAGCTTAAAGCCATGAACTCTGCCTCAGTTGTAGAAAGGGCTACGGTGTGTTGTTTTCTGGAACTCCAGGAAATGATGCTGGAACCAAGGAAGAAAGTATATCCTCCAGTGTTCTTGCGATCATCAAGGCTTCCAGCCCAATTGGAATCAATGTAGCCAATTAATTTCATATCTTCTTCTTCTTTGAATATAAGCTCGTAGGCTTTGGTTCCCTGCAGATACCATAAAACCCGTTTTGCAGCAGCGAGATGAATTCTAGATGGGTTGCAAACAAACCTGGCGAGTATGTTGACGGCATTTTCAATATCTGGCCTGGTATTTGTGAGGTAGATGAGGGACCCGATCAGACTTTTGTATTCTTCGTTGTTAGCTTGTGCTTCATCTGCCTTTCTTGCAGTAAGCTTTTGATTTGCACGCATAGGGCTTGCAGTGGGGTTGCATTCTTCCATCTGAAATTTCTTTAAATGGGAGCAGGTATAGAATTCTTGGGATAGAAAAATTCCGTCTGCTAGGTGTTTGATCTGAAGTCCAAGAAAGAATTTAAGAGCACCTAGATCAGTCATTTCATATTTCATTTTCACCTGTCTCCTGAATTCATCTATCAGCCCTGGATTTGTCCATGTTACAATCAAACCATCTACATTGAGGCTGACAAGAATGCTACCTTGTTTTTCATGTTTGACATACAATATTGGTTCACTTGGGCTGCGGGTGAATCCTTCAGATAGGAAGTATGCATCTATGTTTTGATGTCAGGCACGGGGAGCTTGTTTTAGCCCATATAGGGCTTTGTGTAGCTTGTACATTTTCTCTTCTTCTCCTTTAATCTCATACCCAGGTGGTTGTGAAACAAATACTTCTTCTGAGAGCTTTCCGTTCAGGAATGCTGATTTTACATCAAGCTGAAAGATTGGGAGATGTTTTTGAGCTGCAATAGCTAATATAAGTCTTATTGTTGTAATCCTTGCTATCGGGGCAAACGTTTCGTCATAGTCTGTGCCTGGTTTCTGTGTGAAGCCTTTAGCTACTAGCCTTGCCTTAAATTTCTGTATGCTTCCATCTTCATTTTGTTTTACTTTGAAGATCCATTTAAGACCAATTATGGTGCGGTTAGGGGGTCTGTCAACTAGGGACCATGTCCCATTCTTCTCAATGGCTGCTAACTCTTCATCCATTGCAGTTTTCCACACTTCTGATTCTCCTGCTTCTTTGTAGCCGAATGGAGTTTTAGTGAGGAGGGCTACTTCAGATGTTTTATATATATCACTTAACAATTTTAGTTTGACGGGTGATGATGAATCTGAATCTGAATCCTCCAGCTCATTTTGAGGAGAGGCAGGCTCTGCACAGTCTTGCAGAAGAGTTGCAGGAGGATCTTCACTGCATTAGAAGGAACTAGGAGGTGCTACCAGTTCAACCGGCAGTGAAGGTCCATGAGGAAGTGAAACAGAGACTGATGCCCAAGGATATTTGCTCTGCTCATGGAATACTACATCTCTAGATATTATTATCTTATTGGTTTTAGGTTCCAGTAATTTATATCCTTTACTTTCACTGTTGTATCCAATCATCACACACATTACACTGTTCTCTGTTAATTTGTCTTTCACAGGTTTATTTGAATGGGCAAAGGCAACACAACCAAACACCCTAAGGTGTGCAACTGTGGGTTTTTGATGATAAAGACTTTCATAGGGTGTTGAGTTGTGTAAGGCTTTGGTAGGGACATGATTCAAGATGTATATGGCTGTGGCTGAGGCTTCTCCCCATAAGTTCTTGGGACAGGAAGAGTGAAGCATCATAGTTTTTGCCATCTCCACCACGGTTCGGTTGCGCCTTTCTACAACCCCATTTTGTTGGGGAGTGTAGGGAGTGGTGAGCTCTCTACGAATTCCTATATCTTTGAAGAGTTGGTTGAATTGTTGTGACATGAATTCTCCCCCTCTATCTGTTCTTACTGCTTTTATCTGTCTTTCTAGCTGGTTTTCTATCTGTCTCTGGAAGGTTTTGAAGTGGTTGTTGGCTTCAGATTTGTGGGCAAGGTGATACATCCACATGAAACGACTGCAGTCATCAACAATGAGAAGGTAATAGAGTTTGGCACCCAGGGAGGGTGTGCTGGCAGGTCCCCAGAGGTCCATGAAGAAGATCAAGGGGGGCACTTGCCCTCCTATGGGCTATTTGAGGAAAAGCTTGTCTATGAGATTTGGACTGGGCACAAGACACACAATCATGGGAGATGGTTTTAAATTCAGGCAATCCTTCAACAAGTTTTCATTTTGTATCGTTTTTATGGCTGCAAAACATAGGTGTCCTAGCCTATGATGCCAAAGAAGAGTTAGGGTGGAGCAACCCTGTACACATGAGAGGGCTTGCATCCCGGCAGGCTCAAGGCATAAGGTAAAGACGTTGCTTGAGTTCATATGGGCTGAGGCTACAATAACTTGTCTCTTCATGTCAACAATATCACAAGAGGTGTGGTTGAACTCAACTTTATACCCTTTGTTTAATAATTGTCCTACACTAAGGAGATTTTGCGTGAGTGTAGGAATATATTGAACATTTGTTATTACTTTGGTGAGTCCATTTGGTGCCTTGACAGCAATAGTCCCCTTACCTTCAATTGTTTTTCTCTTCCCATCTCCAAGTGTTACCTCTGATTTCCAACTGTCATCTAGTGAGATAAAATAATGTTTGTTGTTTGCCATATGATTGGAGCAGCCGCTGTCTATGAACCAGGTGCTGGATGAGGCAATCGTGCTAGGTGTGTTACAGGTGAATAGAAATTGGTCAGATGATTCAATTTCTGTGACTTTAACTTCTTCTTTGGTTTTGTGCCAGCATTTTTCTGCCGAGTGATTTGGTATTTTGCAGTTTTTACATCTCCAGTAGCAGTCTTTGTATTCATGGTTTGTTTTCTTGCAAATAATGCACCGTGAGTCATTTTTGTTATTGGGGTTTTGTTTGTGGACTGTTCTATCTGGGATTTGTGGTTTGTAGTTTTTGTTGTTCCCTTTTTTAACTGGATCTTCATATTTCTTCTTTTCTACGTTTTTGTTCTGAAAAGACATCTGAGTATGAAAAGCTTTTTCTAGTGGGTGTTCTTCATGGCTAAGTAAATCTTCATGGGTTTGCAAGGAAGCCATGAGATCATTCACTGACAGCGTGTCCAAGTCATGAGCCTCCAAGATGGCTGAGACAATATGTTTGTGAGTGTGTGACAGAGATCTTAGGATTTTTTCTACGATTTGTTGTTCCTCTATTATACCTCCAAGGGTTCTAATTTGGTTTACATGGTGATGACTTTAGCAAAAAATCATTGAACTGATTCTACTTCTGCCATTGTAATTGTATCAAAATTGCGCCAGAGTGAATATAGTTTGAGTTTGATTACCTTTCGAGATCCTTTGTACTCAGCTTCCAATCTCTGCCATGCTTCGTGAGAGGTTTTGGATCCCATTATCCTTGGATAAATAGTAGGTGCAATGCCCTGTTGGATTAGATGGAGGGCAAGTGCATCTTTTTTCAGTTCCTCTTTGGTGTATTTGGCAGTGCCTCCTTCTGTCGTTTTGCCGTCAGATTGACGCCCTTCTTTGACAATGTCCCATAAGTCTTGGGACCTTAGTAAAGTCTCCATTTTGTCACTCCAAAAGTCATAAAGCTCTCCATTGAATATTGGTATGGATGAATGGGTATATGGAGGTGGATGGATGGTAGATGATGAGGCCATGGATGGTTATTGAACAAGAAGATGAACAGATCCCAGAGAAATGGTGCTCTGATACCACTGTAGGTTCTTAAATTGCAGAATTTGTTTGGGTTTTTACAGGTATTACAAGGGGAATTACGGGAGGCAATGATCAAAGGCAGAAGGAAAACATTACTTGCATTATTCAAAGGATGGATTACATATATATAGGCTCTCACAGCATTCATACTTCTTAATTAAGAAAAACAGTTGAGGGGGGCTTAATTAATACAAAACTAATTAAGCCCATTACATTTACGACAATCTAATAACTCTTATTTTTATTTCCCAGGCATTGCAGAACATCGGGACTTCATCAGTGCTGCTCTGGGAAACATCCATGCTGCTCTGGGAATCAATCGTGGGGGCGGATTTCTGGCTTCAACATTCTCTCTTGAACTCCTCTCCCTTTTTATAGTTGAAAATTCCATCTGTAATTAATTGGTGGGCTGCTCCATGAGGTGGACGGCTGCTTTTGGAAGGAGGTGGACGGCGAGCTCTTGGAGAAATTAAGTGGGTTGTTGAATGAAAATAACGGCTGCATGAAGTGGAAGAATTAAATGGCTGAATTGAAGTGATGGAAAACCGAATGGCAGCATTGAAATGGATCCAAACGGATGGGCTAGATGCTGCTGCATTGAAGATGAAGAAGGGAGTTGAATGGCTGCTCCATGAAGAAATTAACGGCTGCTCCATGGAGTTAAATGCACGTGAGAAAGGGCTGCATTGATGTGGGAGAAAATCGAATGCTTCGAGAGAATTGATAATGAAAAAATTAATTAATTTCATCAAACCGAATGCATTGAACTTGAAAGGTTTGCATGGAAAAATTAATGGTTGTTCGTAATTAAATGGAAGAATTGATAATGGATGGAATGAAAGTTCACGTGCATGGAAAAGTTGCGGCTTGCATGACTTCATGTAAACATGGTCGGGCCTCCTTTTCTTTAAACGTGCGTGAAATTCCTGCAAAATTATAAAAATAATATAAGCGCAATTTATAAGGGAATGAGAAATTAAAAGTTAAATTGATATATTAATAGGTGAAAATATATTTTTTTATATGAAAATAATATTTTTACGTTAATAATTTAAGCTAAATTATGCGTTATCAATGCTATTTAAATATAGGTGAAGAAGAAGGTCGAACGTTCAAATGCGGAGACAAATATTGTTGAGCAGGAAGGATTAAGTGGGTCATCACATTCGACATTTGCAAGTAGGTAAAATCTCATGGATTTTCTTAGTTGTTGTTTCAACTTCTGCTGTTAATAAGTTGTTTTGTATGTCAACTTTAAAAAATCAATTACTGTTTCAACTTTTGCTGTTAATCAATTGTTAAAATGATTAAATCCTTATTTCACATTAGAATTAGTAATTACCAATGTCAACTTTAAAAAATAAGTTACTAGGAGGATGCTTATTTTAAAAGCTTTAAGAATTTCCCAATTGCATCTTTCAGATAATATCGCAGTGATTGCATCTTTCAAATAAAATCCCAATTGCTAGAAAGAATGCCTAAAATACCCTCGACTAAATAATTGAAATGTTTTTTTAATCAGAAATTAATATTATAACTAATGGGGTGCAATGTACTAAAAGAAATGTTTTAGAGGATGCAAAATGCCAAAAACTAAATATGAGTGTGCAATGTGCCAAAGAGGGAAAAATTTTCTGTACGTTAAACGCACTATGCCTTATTGTGTGAATAAATATCATTTTTGTTGTTGGGCCCACTTTCATTTCGAAATTTTAGGACTCCTACACCGCATCAGTTCGGCGACCTAACTTTTCTCCGCCTCTCCGCCGGAAATCTCGCCGATTTATTTTCTGGAATCTTTCCTTTGCGTTACCGCCGAAGATATCGGTAGGTCTTCAAATCTTCTTGCAAGCCTACCCCATTATTTTCTGGAATCCTTCCTTTGCGTAATCGCTGAAGACGTCGGTAGGTCCTCTAAAATTTTGTTTAAAATCAATTGTTTAAAGCCTTAGGCATTGTGCGTTTGAGGAAATTTAGATCTGTAAACTTATTTTTCATTGTCATTTGCTTCAGATAAGTGCAAGAAAATGTCAGTTGGCGGAGCAACTAGTACCTAGGTCTCTTCCAAGAATGTTGCTGAGGGAATGGACAATGTAAGCTTGGTTTTCTATTACAGTGCATTCGTCATTTTTGTCCCGATTAGCTGAAATTCTTACATTTTAATTTTCAACTGCATTTAATATATGAATTTCAACTTCATGTAAAATAAAATCAACTGTTTTTTGTTCTTTATTTGCATTTCGATTTTAGTTTAGGTTTTACTAACTTTTCATACAATTTTTTCAGGTCAAGAAACAACCAGTTGTTTTTCCAAATGTGCATTCAGAAGACGAGACGTATGCTATGTATTGTGAGTATGCTCATAGCACTGTAACTAAGAGAAGGAGACCAACGACATATTCTGGGGTGTTCTAAGTCGACGAACGCAGGCTGGACCTTTGTATGTTTGTACATCCACACCTTCAAATATAAAAGATGGTTAGAGCAATATGAACTAACATAATACAGTAAATACAATGGTGGTTAGAAATGAAAGTATCCAGAAGGCCAAATTTGCAACAGTAAACAACTGTAAATCCAGAAGGCACTTCTACAACTGTAAACATTGGTGGTATTTACTCCCGGGCATTTTGCAACTGTAAATCCAGAAGGCATAGTAAATACAACTGCAACTACTATTAAACAATGTGACTGCAAACAAACTCTGAAATGAAAAACAACTGCAACTACAACTAAAAAATGTGGCTGCAAAAAACTCTGAAGCGAAAACAACTGCAAGTACCATAACACTAAATCGAAATCAACTGCAGACTTCGTCTTCTTTGTCGGCTCCAGTGGAGAAGCTGCCGACAACAAAACTTCAGAGGAAATGAAAATAGAAAAAATAGGGTAGGCTCGCGAGAAGATTTGAAGCCACCTACAATAAAGCGGTGAGATTTTCGATGGAGAGGCGGAGAAAAGCTAGGTCGCCCAACTGATGCGGTGCAGGAACCCTAAAATTTCGAAATAAAAGTGAGCCCAGCAACAAAAATGGTATTTATTCACGCAACAAGGCATAGTGTGTTTAACGTACAAAAAAACTTTCCGCCAAAGAGGCACATTTCAAGGAGCAATACTTAAGTATGTGTATCATACGATCCTTTTCGTATGGGTAGAATCCAGAGCGTTAAATCCTCAATCCAACGACATCAAAATAAAAAAAAACAAATCGCGCAGAAAGGCGCCCAAAAAAAATAAAAAAACAAATCGTGATGCACGAAATACAAAGCAAGATGGACGGCCCATCTTTCCCGTACCGATAGTGCACGAAAAAAAGGGAGTTGTTAAAGGCACCGTAGTTTTGGCTAGTCGCGCAGCACTTTCTCCTAATTTTTCGCGTCTTTTGGAAATATGTCTTATACATGTACTTTTAGGAAAAGACAAATTTCATAAAAATGCATGCACAAGACGTATTTCTAAAAGACACGTATATAACTCATACAAATAGAGTGCGGATAGCCAAAACTGTAGCGCCATAAAAAAATCCAAAAGTTGTCAACCGTTATACTGATTTCACTCTCACATCACATCCAACTTTCTTTCCGCAGATAAGGCCAGCGAGCTTGAAGCTTTCAATTCCCATGGCGGTCGCTTCCATGTTTCTCTCTCCTTACCTCACCACCGCCTCTTCCTCAACTGGCGATCCCCTCTCCTCGTTCTACTCGCTGTCGCCGACGGCGGTTGTCTTCTTCGTGAGGAGACACAGAGGCGGGAACCATCGCCGTTCTATCCGGGCCATGGCCCCCGATATTCTCGGTGATTTTGGCGCTAGAGATCCATTTCCGGAGGAGCTGGCGAGTAATTTCGGCGAAAAAGTGTTGGGGAATGAGAGCACCGAGCATCGGATCCTTATCCCAAATCTCTCCGCTCTATCGCTCGCGCAGCGGAATTGCCAGCCCCTTACTTCCTCCCTACTCCCATTGTCCAAGGAGAACGCGGATAAGCTTTTGAAGAAGGTAATATTTTGGTATCCATTTTTTTCTAGGGTTTAAACATCTTTAGTATTTGAATTTTGTTATCCTTTTTTTTTCTAGGGTTTAAACATCTTTAGTATTTGAAGGGTAATTGGCAATGTGCACCCTCTAAATGTAGGGTTTTGACACTTTGCACCCCAAATTGTTAAATATTGCAAAATGCATCCCCCATTACAAAAAACCTGGCACTTTGCACTCTGGTGGAGGTGCAAAGTGCCAATCTTTTTGTAATGGGGGGGGGGGGGGTGTATCTTGCAATAGTTAACAATTTAGGGTGCAAAATGTCAAAACACTGTAATTTTAGGGTGCATCTTGCCAATTAACCGTATGTCCGTATTTGAATATCCTTTACTTTATAAAATCCATTGTTGCTTGTTCTTTTGCACTTGCATTAAAAGCATGTTTTAGGAAACTAGAAGAGCAATGATACACTTAGCACATGCAAAAGGAATTTTATTAACTATAAAGTATGGGCGCTTATATTTGCAGACCCCAAATCGATATTTGCAACCAACAAATCGATAATTGCAGTCACACGGGATATTTGCAGCCCATAATCAAAACAACTTAAAATTCAATTGTATGAAAAATGAGTAATTTCTAAATGAAAACTGCAAACTCATATTTATCTTAAAAGTGAAAGCAAATCATACAGATTGTTGCAGGCTGCAAGTTCTGTTTTCTAGACTGTAGGTGTGCAAGCCCGATTCATCCCAAGAACAACAAGAAGAGGAAGGCCGACAACTTTTATAAAAAGAAGAATGGTTGGGGCCTTGAACCAGTGGAGGAATATCCAAGCCAAAGAGGCGGTGATATCTGGCGACGGCGGTGGTTTCAGAGCGGAGGACGGGAGCAGGATTGATGTTGGGCGCGGGCGGAACCAAGAAGAAGACTTTAATAGGCTGAAACAAGGCTTTGAATGGGGGGCTGCAAATAGATCCTCTTTTTAGGTTAATAATTCTTAAATTTTTAAGATTTTAGGGTTGCAAATAGCTATTCGGGGCCTGCAAATAGTTATTCGGGGCTTGCAAATATAAGCGCCCTAAAGTAATCGTATACAAACTTATCCAAATTTTCGTCTAGGTAAGAGGTCATTTCGATCTCCTATGAGATCAAAATAATCTTATGGAAGCATTTCGATCTCCTATCCATACGGAAATTTAGATCTGGAGCCTGGTTTCAAAAATTTTGCCACAACAGATAAGATACTCGGTATATCAATATTGATTAGATTCGAAATATGTTATGGAATTGCCCATTCAATGAGCATTCTCAATATTATGCCTTGAAGAGGACTCGAACCTGCACGCTCTTTAGCACGAGATTTTGAGTCTCACGTGTCTACCATTTCACCATCAAGGCATCTTGAAAGTGAATCTATCTAGTGTGATATATGGAATATATGACAAGGGTGGAGTGTTGGAGTATTTCCATCGATCGATGATCAAGGAAAGTAATATGAGATTTTTTTTTCCTATCGAGTAAAGTAGACTAATTGAGTCAATTCAATCGAGATTTCGCATTGATACGAGTCTATGAGGATTGTTGGAACCCGGATACCGGTCCAACTGTTCGAGACTTGGGGGTGACCAAAGGCTACTCGTTTAGTGATCGACCCACGTGAGACAAGGTGACAAGAAGCTAGAGAGATACAAAATCACTCCAACCTGCCTATAAACAAGACCCGCTTGCTGCAGCGAGGAGGTCCCGCCACATACCCGGAAGTCTATAGGAACTTTTCCTCCTAAAGCCAATGCTGAGCTTGGCACAAGAGAGGCAGGCAAGGTGCTCGCCCAACATAGGGGGGGGGGGGGGGGGGGTGAAGGTGTCTTCTACTTGTGCATTGGGGTCCTATTTATAGGCAAATCCAAATGAACTGCGAATAGCTGCTCCCGCCATCTGAAATGGGCTGCAGATAGCGGCTCCCGCCTTCTGACGAGGTGAAAATCTGTACTCCTCCGGGTGGGGGAGGTCTCCTGTACTCGCCCAGGTGGGGGAGGTCTCCTGTACTCGCCCAGGTGGGGGAGGTCTCCTGTACTCGCCCAGGTGGGGGAGGTCTCCTGTACTCGCCCAGGTGGGGGAGGTCTCCTGCACTCGCCCAGGTGGGGGAGGTCTCCTGTACTCGCCCAGGTGGGGGAGGTCTCTTGTACTCGCCCAGGTGGGGGAGGTCTCCTGTACTCGCCCAGGTGGGGGAGGTCATCTGTACTCGCCCAGGTGGGGGAGGTCTCATGTACTCGCCCAGGTGGGGGAGTTCTTCTGTACTCTCCCAGGTGGGGGAGGTCTCCTGTACTCGCCCAGGTGGGGGAGGTCTCCTGTACTCGCCAAGGTGGGGGAGGTCTCCTGTACTCGCCCAGGTGGGGGAGGTCTCCTGTACTCGCCCAGGTGGGGGAGGTCTTCTGTACTCGCACAGGTGGGGGAGGCCTTTTGTACTCGCCCAGGTGGGGGAGGTCTTCTGTGTTGTACTCGTGCATTTCAGATCTCGACGAATTACGGGTTATACACAATCCCCACTTTTTTCGAGCTCGATACGAGCTCGGAAAAACAATGTAGGACCCGTGGTTCGGAGAGATGGGTAGTGAATGACATGTCACTCAGTATCAATCTCAAGCCCTTCGCTAGCTGAGCAAGTTCAACTAAAATAGATCGAGAAGAGTCGACACCATCCAGGAGCGAGGCTCAACTGGAGGTGGAGAGAAGTCAACACCCTCCAGGAGCGAGGCTCAACTGGAGGTGGAGAGAAGTCGACACCATCCAGGAGCGAGGCTCAATTGGAGGTGGAGAGGAGTCGACACCATCCAGGAGCGAGGCTCAACTGGAGGTGGAGAGGAGTCGACACCCTCTAGGAGCGAGGCTCAACTGGAGGTGGAGAGGAGTCGACACCCTCCAGGAGCGAGGCTCAACTGGAGGTGGAGAGGAGTCGACACCCTCCAGGAGCGAGGCTCAACTGGAGGCGGAGACGAGTCGACACACTCCAGGAGCGAGGCTCAACTGTAGGTGGAGAAGAGTCGACACCATCCAGGAGCGAGGCTCAACTGGAGCTGGAGAGGAGTCGACATCCTCCAGGAGCGAGGCTCAACTGGAGGTGGAGAGGAGTCGACACCATCCAGGAGCGAGGCTCAACTGAAGGTGGAGAGGAGTCGACACCCTCCAGGAGCGAGGCTCAACTGGAGGTGGAGAAGAGTCGACACCCTCCAGGAGCGAGGCTCAAATGGAGGTGGAGAGGAGTCAACACCATCCATGAGCGAGGCTCAACTGGAGGTGGAGAGGAGTCGACACCCTCCAGGAGCGAGGCTCAACTGGAGGTGGAGACGAGTCGACACCCTCCAGGAGCGAGGCTCAACTGGAGGTGGAGAGGAGTCGACACCCTCTAGGAGCGAGGCTCAACTAGAGGTGGAGAGGAGTCGACACCCTCTAGGAGCGAGTCTCAACTGGAGGTGGAGAAGAGTCGACAACCTCCAGGAGCGAGGCTCAACTAGAGGTGGAGAGGAGTCGACACCATCCAGGAGCGAGGCTCAACTGGAGGTGGAGAGGAGTCGACACCCTCCAGGAGAGAGGCTCAACTGGAGGTGGAGAGGAGTCGACACCCTCCAGGAGCGAGGCTCAACTGGAGGTGGAGAGGAGTCGACACCATCCAGGAGCGAGGCTCAACTGGAGGTGGAGAGGAGTCGACACCCTCCAGGAGCGAGGCTCAACTGAGGTGGAGAGGAGTTGACACCCTCCAGGAGCGAGACTCAACTGGAGGTGGAGACGAGTCGACACCCTCCAGGAGCGAGGCTCAACTGGAGGTGGAGAAGAGTCGATACCATCCAGGAGCGAGGCTCAACTGGAGGTGGAGAGGAGTCGACACCCTCCAGGAGCGAGGCTCAACTGGAGGTGGAGAGGAGTCGACACCCTCCAGGAGCGAGGCTCAACTGGAGGTGGAGAGGAGTCGACACCCTCTAGGAGCGAGACTCAACTGGAGGTGGAGAGGAGTCGACACCCTCTAGGAGCGAGACTCAACTGGAGGTGGAGAGGAGTCGAGACCCTCCAGGAGCGAGGCTCAACTTGAGGTGGAGAGGAGTCGACACCCTCCAGGAGCGAGGCTCAACTGGAGGTGGAGACGAGTCGACACCCTCCAGGAGCGAGGCTCAACTGGAGCTGGAGAGGAGTCAACACCCTCCAGGAGCGAGGCTCAACTGGAGGTGGAGAGGAGTCGACACCATCCAGGAGCGAGGCTCAACTGGAGGTGGAGAGGAGTCGGCACCCTCCAGGAGCGAGGCTCAACTGGAGGTGGAGAAGAGTCGACACCCTCCAGGAGCGAGGCTCAACTGGAGGTGGAGAGGAGTCGACACCATCAAGGAGTGAGGCTCAACTGGAGGTGGAGAGGAGTCGACACCCTCCAGGAGCGAGGCTCAACTGGAGATGGAGACGAGTCAACACCCTCCAGGAGAGAGGCTCAACTGGAGGTGGAGAAGAGTCGACACCATTCAGGAGCGAGGCTCAACTGGAGGTGGAAAGGAGTCGACACCCTCCAGGGGCGAGGCTCAACTGGAGGTGGAGAAGAGTCAACACCATCCAGGAGCGAGGCTCAACTGAAGGTGGAGAGGAGTCGACACCCTCCAGGAGCGAGGCTCAATTAGAGGTGGAGAAGAGTCGACACCCTCCAGGAGCGAGGCTCAACTGGAGGTGGAGAGGAGTCGACACTATCCAGGAGCGAGACTCAACTGGAGGTGGAGAGGAGTCGACACCCTCCAGGAGCGAGGCTCAACTGGAGGTGGAGAGGAGTCGACGCCATCCAGGAGCGAGGCCCAACTGGAGGTGGAGAAGAGTCGACACCCTCCAGGAGCGAGGCTCAACTGGAGGTGGAGAGGAGTCGACACCCTCCAGGACCGAGGCTCAACTGGAGGTGGAGAGGAGTCGACACCATCCAGGAGCGAGGCTCAACTGGAGGTGGAGAGGAGTCGACACCCTCCAGGAGCGAGGCTCAACTGGAGGTGGAGAAGAGTCGACACCCTCCAGGCCATTCGCTAGACGAGCGAGATCAACTGGAGGAGGTGCCAAACATTTTAGGCTCCTAGCGTCGACTAGGTGGCAACTTTCTACTCGAGGACTTAGAACTCACTTGAGGGAGCAAGTAGCCGGTATGTAGGAGAGGAGCTCGTGCAGTGACCTGGACTATGACAACACTCTGCTCGAGGACATAGAACTCACTCGAGGAGGCAAGTAGCCAGCCTGCAGGGGAGGAGCCCAGTGCTAGTGCTACGGCCTGGACTACGACAACTCTCTGCTCGAGGACACAGAACTCACTCGAGGGGGCAAGTAGCCAGCCTGCAGGGGAGGAGCCCAGTGCTACGGCTTGGTCTACGACAACTCTCTGCTCGAGGACAGAGAACTCACTCGAGGGGGCAAGTAGCCAGCCTGCAGGGGAGGAGCCCAGTACTACGGCCTGGACTACGACAACTCTCTGCTTGAGGACACAGAACTCACTCGAGGGGGCAAGTAACCAGCCTGCAGGGGAGGAGCCCAGTGCTACGGCCTGGACTACGGAAACTCTCTGCTCGAGGACATAGAACTCACTCGAGGGGACAAGTAGCCAGCCTGCAGGGGAGGAGCCCAGTGCTACGGCCTGGACTACGGCAACTCTCTGCTCGAGGACACAGAACTCACTCGAGGGGGCAAGTAGACAGCCTGCAGGGGAGGAGCCCAGTGCTACGGCCAGGTCTACGGCAACTCTCTGCTCGAGGACATAGAACTCACTCGAGGGGGCAAGTAGCCAGCCTGCAGGGGAGGAGCCCAGTGTTACGGCCTGAACTACGGCAACTCTCTGCTCGAGGACACAGAACTCACTCGAGGGGGCAAGTAGCCAGCCTGCAGGGGAGGAGCCCAGTGCTACAGCCTGGACTACGACAACTCTCTGCTCGAGGACATAGAACTCACTCGAGGGGGCAAGTAGCCAGCCTGCATGGGAGGAGCCTAGTGCTACGGCTTGGACTACGGCAACACTCTGCTCGAGGATTTTAACTCATCAGAGTACCTCAAAATGTAGTTTCATTCTCTCCCATAGTAACTAGTGCACGGGCAAAGAGAGTCAACACTCGAGGGGCAGATCGGCCAACATGCAAGGGGGAGCTGATCTCGACCGGTAATGCAGAGTCTTGGACTTAGAATGGCGCGCTGAACCCGAGACGTCATCTCGTTGCTCGACCAAAAGTTTCAAGGGGAGAGGTGAGATCACACATCCTAAAATGTTTTTGGATATATCATACTACTTCGAGTGGATGCTCGATCTAACTCTTGAGAGTTTTGCAATAGAAAGATCAATATTGCTATATGTAGTGAATAATAAGAAGAAGAATAAGTTTTACGTGATCTGATTCATGATGACTTTTCCTCGCCAAAGTGAGTTATGAATGATTGTCCTTTGAGTTTTCATCATGAAGTACAAGCTGCATTGGGTCGCCTCGCACCTCTTTTCTGGCCGCCTCGCATCTCGCGAGTAGGACGCTTGCGGGCAGAATATCTGCGAGTTGAACACATGCGAGCAGAATATCTGCGAGTTGAACACACGCGAGCAGAATATCTGCGAGTAGAATACCTCTTTTCTGGCCTCCTCACATCTCGCGAGTAGGACATTTGCGGGCAGAATATCTGCGAGTTGAACACATGCGAGCAGAATATCTGCGAGTAGAATACCTCTTTTCTGGCCGCCTCGCATCTCGCGAGTAGGACGTTTGCGGGCAGAATATCTGCGAGTTGAACACATGCGAGCAGAATATCTGCGAGTAGAATACCTCTTTTCTGGCCGCCTCGCATCTCGCGAGTAGGACGTTTGCGGGCAGAATATCTGCGAGTTGAACACATGCGAGCAGAATATCTGCGAGTAGAACACATGCGAGCAAAATATCTGCGAGTAGAATACCTCTTTTCTGGCCGCCTCACATCTCGCGGGTAGGACGTTTGCGGGCAGAATATCTGCGAGTTGAACACATCTGTGCGTAGAATACCTCTTTTCCGGCCGCCTCGCATCTCGCGAGTAGGACGTTTGCGGGCATATCTGTGAGTTGAACACATGCGAGCAGAATATCTGCGAGTAGAATACCTCTTTTCTGGCCGCCTCGCATCTCGCGAGTAGGACGTTTGCGGGCAGAATATCTGCGAGTAGAATACCTCTTTTCTGGCCGCCTCGCATCTCGCGAGTAGGACATTTGCGGGCAGAATATCTGCGAGTTGAACACATGCGAGCAGAATATCTGCGAGTAGAACTCATGCGAGCAGAATATCTGCGAGTAGAATACCTCTTTTCTGGCCGCCTCGCATCTCGCGAGTAGGACTCATGCGAGCAGAACATCTCTCTCCTAACTGCCTCGCATCTCGCGAGTTGGATGCATGCGAGCAGAACTCGCCTAGCCGGATATCTCCTGAACTAGTACTCGCCTCAGTTGGAACTCGTCTAGCACCCTTCTCATTATGGCTCATCGTGAGGTCTCCCACTAAAGTTTCTTACTCTGGTCACAGTCCATGCTCACCGCACCAAAAATGTTGGAACCCGGATACCGGTCCAACTGTTCGAGACTTGGGGGTGACCAAAGGCTACTCGTTTAGTGATCGACCCATGTGAGACAAGGTGACAAGAAGCTAGAGAGCATACAAAACCACTCCAACCTGCCTATAAACAAGACCCGCTTGCTGCAGCGAGGAGGTCCCGCCACATACCCGGAAGTCTATAGGAACTTCCCCTCCTAAAGCCAATGCTGAGCTTGGCACAAGAGAGGCAGGCAAGGTACTCGCCCACCATAGGGGGGGGGGGGGGGGGGGGGGGGGGGTGAAGGTGCCTTCTACTTGTGCCTTGGGGTCCTATTTATAGGCAAATCCAAATGAACTGCGAATAGCTGCTCCCGCCATCTGAAATGGGCTGCAGATAGCGGCTCCCGCCTTCTGACGAGGTGAAAATCTGTACTCCTCCGGGTGGGGGAGGTCTCCTGTACTCGCCCAGGTGGGGGAGGTCTCCTGTACTCGCCCAGGTGGGGGAGGTCTCCTGTACTCGCCCAGGTGGGGGAGGTCTTCTGTACTCGCCCAGGTGGGGGAGGTCTCCTGTACTCGCCCAGGTGGGGGAGGTCTCCTGTACTCGCCCAGGTGGGGGAGACCTTCTGTACTCGCCCAGGTGGGGGAGGTCTTCTGTGTTGTACTCTTGCATTTCAGATCTCGACGAATTACGGGTTATACAAGGATCTCATGCGTATGTGAGTTAATTTGGTTTGCGTGAATTGTAGAAACCTGTGATAGGTGGGCTAAACTATTTCGGCCTTCAGTTGTGTTGAGTTTGGGTAAATTTCGTGCACCCAATATATTTGAATCCACTCCACTTCAATCCTAGCACCCCTCTCATATTAATGTATGTGATTTCCAAACGCTATCAGGAGCGAAAGAAAGCTAGTGGTTACTCTCCCCTTTTCGCATCTCTGCACTGGTTGTGAACTGCATCGCTGATTAACTCCTTCAACCGACGGTCTCTCCACCGATGATGCCTTCTCCTCTATCGCGAAGAAAGGTTGCAGTCTTTTCAGTTTTCGCTACTCGCCATTCAGCGTTAGCCGAGAAGAAGCCGACGACGACTTGTTCTTCTCGCGTTTTTTGCCCTAATCGTGAAGTTCACCAAATTTGATTGGTCGGTAGTTTCTCCTCTATTCCGAAGTCGAGGAGGAGGTCCTGCTTTTTATCATCTACAGCCGATCAGGCACTCTCCATTCCGACAAGGTATAAAAATCTTGAATCCCAACTTCACAAATTCTTCCTCTATCGGCAAGGCATAAAATCTTGAATCCTTTGTGAGTTGAGAAGGGTTTTGATTAGAAATTCCTATTGGTTTGATTTTATCCAATATTTTTTTATCTCTGTTCTTGGAAAATTTTGGGTCATTACCTGTGGGCATAAGGAAAGCAGTCTTTCAGTTTTGCTGGCCTATAGAAATTACCCTTCTATTTTCTATCTCTTGGTCTGAAACCTTATTCTTGAGAAAGACTAGTAAGGAGTGGTGAATGCTAACCGCCTTCGTCAAACGCAGCCCACTCCATTCAGAAAAACACATGTGCACTGTTGAGGATGACAACTATCATGTGACACGAGGTCGAATCCAAAAATGGTGCACATCGTTTGCCAAGAAGTTTGTGACCTTAGTTCTTGATCAAGACTATCGGTCTCAGCGGTCACAGGTTTTGGAGACCGCTCAGATCGCTCGTTCCGCTTCCAGCAGATATTCCAAGGCACCGACGATCTGGCTCCAGAGAGACCGTGTGACCCCATTTTTCATCTTTCCTCTAGGGTTTTTCCTCTTTTTGCTATTTGCACCCCATATTTCATCTTTCCCATGCCCCGATTCTCATGTATCTGGGGCAGCCCGTTATTTTTAGACATGCCCGTTTGGGCAGGCCCCCGCCTCTATAAATAGAGGGGAGGGGGTACCCAGAAAGGACTTTTGATTCGGGTCTCCAAACTTATCATCTGGATAAGCGGTCTCGAATTCAGTCTCTTTTCGGTCTCACCACCTGACCTGTTTTAGACTTCTTTGTAACCCTCTTTTTATCAATCAGATCACCCGCGGCAAGAGTTCCCGTTGCGGGCAGTCTGGTCTCGTCTCTTAGCGACCCCCTTTTTTAGCATTCTCTGACCCAAGTAACCGGCACTCCACAGTCTCCCCTCGTCTCTTTATAGTGTGAGTTTGGAGGTACAATTTTTGTGCCAACAGAACGAACACGCTACTTTCAGATCGGAGTGTTTGGTGAATTCAGCGGCCAAGAGAATGTCAAACTGTGACATTCAGTAGTGTCCGCTCGCCAATGGTCGTCTCAATGCGAGCAATACAACCTCTCTGGAAGCTCTTGAGCTTCGTTTCGAGCTCCGTCTCGAACAAGCTCGTCGAGAGGTCGCCCAGGCTCAACAAGAGACCGCCGACAGATGGAAGCAATAAACCGGGCTCTAGTAGCGATCTCTCAGCGGTTAACTCCTCAGACCGCTCTGACCGCTACCCCAGTCGGTCCTCCAGCCAGCGGTCATGTGCATGATCGCACGGTCCCTCAGCCCGCAACTCCTCCGCGGCCTCAGGATGAAGAATTCGCTGCTTGTCGCGATCTCTTCAGGGCAGTAGCTCAGGGAAATCCAGCCCGAGTGTTGAATTTTCAGGAAGATTATGTTTATCCCCCAGTTTCTGCTGTTTTTGCTTGTCCCTCTGCTCCTCCCGTTGTTGCTGAAGCGGAGGAGCCATCTCCCTTCACAGACAGAGTTCGTTGGGAAACCATTCGCAATGGATTTAGGGAGCCTCGCTTGCCTGTGTTCACCGGGGAGAGTAACCCAGTTTCTCATCTCCAGGCCTTCGAGTCGGCTGTCGCTCTGAGATCTCTCTCATATGCGACGAGGTGTAAGCATCTTATCACCTCTTTTGGTGGGCAGGCACGGGAGTGGTTTTACAAATTACTTCCCCAGTCCATCACCTACTTTGTCGTGCTCATGCAAGAGCTTCTCTTAAGGTTTGCAACCTCCAGAAAAAGGAAGAGTGGTCTTGCAGCCCTCTTTCGGACATACAGTTGAACGATGTTTTGCAAAACATCCTCACCTACGCCCCCGTGTTCACCTTAGCACTATGGAGTCTACAGTTTCTCTCACTTCCTCTCTTACGCCGCCAGAGTCCGGCCAGTGGTTCTTTTCAACTTAAGTTAAGGCCCTCCTCACCGCCTCCAAACCTTCCGCTTCCATTGCCACCTCTTCAGGTAGCGCGCAGGTTGTCACCCAGGTTAAGTGGCTCATCGACTCGGGTGCCACCAATCATATGACTGGAAATTCGCTTGTTTTTTTCAACTTGAGAGACACAATCGGTTACCAATTTTCGTTGCGGATGGACTCCTTCTCCTGTTTGTGGCACTACTGTGGTCCAGGCCACCTCTACTCTTAAACTTGACAACACTCTACGTTCCCAACTTTCCATGCAATTTCTTGTCAGTTCATGCTCTTTCCCGGCAACTACAGTGCTCTGTCTCATTTACACTTACTACTTGTTGTTTTGAGGATCTTCGTTACAACATGACGATTGTTACTGAGACTAAATGTGGGGGGCTCTACTTCCTCGATACTGTGTCTATACTCTTTGTGTCTCCCCTCTCCGAATCTCTCTATTAGTGGCATCTTCGCCTTGGCCATCCTCCCCTTCGGTTGTTACACCAACTCCTGCCATCTCCCAAGACGGACGTCTCTGTCTTAGACTGCGAGGCTTGCCAGTTTGGCAAACATCACCACTCTTCCTATCGAAGTTCAGAGTGCCAAACTCTGTCGAAGTTCTGTCCGTCCGTTTGACCTTGTTCACTCGGACATCTGAGGTCCTTGTCCTACCAAGTCTGTTGGTAGAGGTAGTTTATATTTTGTAACTTTTATTGTTGACTTCTCTAGATGTACTTGAGTGTAACTTTTTAAAGAACACTCTGAACTTTTATTTGTATTAACTACTTTATATAATGAAATTCGCACGATGTCTCTTTAAAAGTTGGTCGCACAGATAATGCTAAAGAATATGTGAGCAACCAATTTTCTTATTTTTGGATGTCTAATTATTCATCAGACCAGCTATGTCTATACTTCTCAACAAAATGGAGTGGCCGAACGAAAGAATCGACATCTTCTTGATGTTGCGCAGACTCTTCTCCGTCAAATGAATGTTCCTCACTCCCATTGTGGTCATGCCATCCTCACTCATCAATTGTCCTCATCAATCGTCTTCCCTCTACTTCTCTTCAAGGGGAGACACCTTTTTCTATTTTGTTCCCTGGTGCCGCTCCATTCCCCCTCACCCCTCGGGTATTTGGGTGCACTGCCTTCGTTCACTCTCCTGCACCTGGTCGCGATAAACTCTCATCTCGCGCCATCAAGTGCATCTTCATCGGGTACTCTCCCACTCAAAAGGACTATCATTGTTACGACCATCTTCTCAAACGACAATATGTTTCAGCTGATGTCACCTTCTTTGAGTCCACACTTTATTTCTCCACTAACTCCCTGCCTGCCCCCTCGCAGATCCTCCTACATCTTCTTCCTCTCTTCCCATTTTGCATGCTCCTCCAGCGGATACTCCATCTCCACCAATTCAGATTCTATCACCACCTTCTCCTTCTCCTAGACCTCCCTCCTACCCAGCTACTCCGGGGCGCCCAATGACAGTTTTCATGCCAATATTCTCCTCTTCGGAAGGATCTGACAATGACGGCGTCTCGAACCTTGATATTCCTATTGCTCTCCGCAAAGGGGCCCGTACATGTACTTTGCATCCCATTAATGATGTAGTCTCGTATGCGCAACTAAGTTCTTCTTGCAGGGACTTTGCTTTTTCCATCTAGGCTACGGTCACCCCGACATCTTATCACGAAGCCCTTGCCTTACCTTACTAGAAAGTTGTTATTAATGATGAAATGTCCTCTTTGACATCTCAGGGTACTTGGACTCTCGTCCCTACCCCTCATGGTGCTGATGTTGTTCGTTGTTGCTGGGTATTCGTCATCAAGTATCGTTCTGATGGAGCAGTGGATCGATACAAGGTTTGTCTGGTTGCGAAAGGGTTCACCCAGACTTATGGTGTTGACTTCTTTGACACTTTGTCTCTCGTTGTCCGAATCAGCACCATTCGAGTCCTCTTCTCTGTTGTGGTCAATAAATAGTGGCAAATATCGCAACTCGATGCTAAGAATGCTTTCCTCTCTGGTGACTTGCAAGAGGAGGTATACATGAAACAACCTCTTGGCTATGTTGTTTAGGGGGAGTCTCAGGTTTGCAAGCTCCGAAAGGCTATCTATGCCCTCAAGCAAAGTCTCCGCGCTTGGTTTGACAAATTCAGTCAGGTCATCTCTACTTTTTTTTTCTAGAAGTACTGCAGATCATTCTCTCTTCATACAAAAGACCACTCATGGGCTGGTCGTTCTCGTTGACATCCTTCTCACGGGCTATGATTCATCCAGAATAGCATTGACAAAGAAACATTTGTAGGAACACTTTGTCACCAACGACATGGGCTCCCCAAAGTACTTCCTGGACATCAAAATTGCGAGAAAGCGCAACTCTGTCGTTCTTTCCCAACGCAAGTATGCTCTTGACCTTCTCAAAGAAACTGGCCTTCATGGTGCAGAACTTGTTAGATGTCTAATGGTTGTAGGTGAAGACAAACTTTGGAATGAGAATTCGCCTCTCCTTCCGGATACCGCACAGTATAGGCGGTTAGTTGACAAACTTATCTACCTTACCGTAACAAGAGCTGACATCTGCTACGTTGTTGGAAAAATCAGTCAGTTCATGCAAGCTCCTAAGGAGTGTCATCTTCAGACAACATTAAAGATATTAGAGTATGTCAAAGGGTCTCCTGACAAAGGCCTCTTGTTTCAAAAGAATCATCTAGTTATGCAGATGACAAAGGTGATAGTAAGTCCACCTCCGGGTTCTGCACGTTCGTTGGTGGCAATCTTGTTACCTGGAAAAGTAAGAAACAAGCTTTGGTGTCCAGGTCAAATGTTGAAGCAGAATATTGAAGCACGAGTCAAACCACGTGTGAATTAAAGTGATTATTAGTAATATTAGTGCTTCTAATGAACTTGGGAGAAGTCTACAATCATCCTCTACCTATGTTTTGCGACAATAAAGCAGCCATCTATATATCAAAAAATCCAATCTTCCATGAAAGAACAAAGCACATTGAGGTCGACTATCACTTTATGAGAGAAGAAGTTTTGAAAAGCAGATTTGCACTATGTTCGTCACTTCAGAAAAAGAGTTGACTAATATCTTTACAAAACCAGCTACTTCATCCTTCTCAATATATGTGACAAGCTGAGCATGATTGACATATATGCTCCAGCTTGAGGGGAAGTGTTAAAGCACAAGATAAATTGTTGATAAGGACGGACGGTTACTCTTGGTGTAACCACCCGATGTTGTTGGTCTGTGCTGCTGAGTAATAGAATCAGGGCGGTTACTCATTGTGTAACCACCCAATCCTGTTGTGCAGTTGTTGTCCGGGCGGTTACCCGTGTTGTATCCGCCTGAACTCCTTTGTCCCAGTTGTATGTTTTTAGTCCCACATCGCCAATTGTAAATTCTCTCTTACCCTGTTTTATATAAAGAGGCCCACTCCTGTGTAATATTCAGATTTTTTGGAAATAAAAAATATTATTATTTTCAATTTCACACCTTCTCTAAGAAATCAAACCGTCTCCAAGGAAGGCACAAAACCAGATGTCTATCAGGCCGAGATGCAGACCAATTGGTAAATTCATTAACTTGTTATTAGTCCACATGAGCTTTGTATATTAGGCCTTCTCCTCGATGAGCTTTAATATATTACGGCAAGGTGAATAGAGAAAGGAATTTGTAGAAACTGTTACACCGCACTCACAACAAAAATATTATAAATGAGAGTTGCTCAATTAGGTCAATTTCTCAACCTGTCTCTAATACATATGACCATCACTTGAGCTATCTTTCATCTGCAATGATCAAAACATGAGGATCCATGGGAGTCTATGAGGCCAGCAGATCCGCATTAGATAGAAGATCCCTTTGGCTGATCTAGAGATTTGTTGAGCCAGAAAGCATGAAGTAAATTTAGATCAATTTCTCAACCAATCTCCTATGCATATAAATGCGAGTGGTCTGCCCTGTTACTTTGTTACGGTGGGGCTAGGGGTCGCCTCAGTGCGTTACCCAACCGGGCAGGCCTCAACATCACCGGGTTCCCTAACTGTAACATAGTCCGCAGCCCCTACACCCCAACTCCTCTCCGCACCCATTATTCATGCGGCGGTTTGTTGAGGCTGGAGATCGAACCCTAGACCTCCTTGAGGCGTGGAGATTTCATCCATCCTCACCAACTGAGCCTGGGGTTCGATCCCCAGCCTCAACAACCCGCCGCATGAATAATGGGGACCCGGTGATGATTCAGGCCTGCCCGGTTGGGTAACGCACTAGCCCTACCGTAACATACTTTCTTTCCCATTGTAGATCTTATATTATTAAGAAGCTTTTGGATATTGTTCTGCTAAAAACTCAATGATTTTAATGGGTTAGGTTATAGGTTGGAGGCTCATCCAAAGTGGCGAAGGCATGAAAATTCAGTGCACGTGGCGAGTTAGAGATTATGGATGTGGGATTGAGCTTATTACTCGGATTTACAAAGCGTTGCAGTGTTCCGAACACTACCCTGATCTCCATTTGGAACAACCCGATCGGGTTACGGCGGTGCTTTCAACCGCCTCGGTAGGTGAGTCAAATAAATTTCTTTTCACTGCTTTGAATGGTGTGTGGGTTTCCTTGATTATGATCTTGTTTTCTTGGTTTAGCAAATTAGACCTGTGAGATTTTAAACTTTCAGCAACATGTAGTTTTTCTTGTGAATGCTTAAGTTATATGATCTGATGCTCTTAATATGTTTTGCCTGCATAGTATCTACCTTGTTATGGGAGCAGTAGTTAAGGCTCCATTTGACCAGGGCTGCAATTGGGTTGGCGGACGTTTAGACAAGAGACTTCTTCGCTGCCGTGGTCCTCTCTCCGCTTTATTTAAGCGACATTTTCATACTTTTCCCGGCTGTAGACGGAGCTGTCTTGTCTTCATGGTCCGTGCGGGGAAGAAGAATGTGTCATTTTAGAAAACCGCCTCAAACAGAGCCTAAATTTGATTTGTGGTAAAAGTCTACTAAAACTTTCCCTAGGTCTTGCATTGGTTAGAGTTCCATGCTTTGATTGTTTGATCCACGCAAGGCAACATAGTGCAATCCAATATTCCAAAGGCCAATCAGTCATAACCAAAATCATTTACCTGACCTCCCACGGACCTGGTGTGGCGAGAATACGCACCGATCGCCTGTGACTTAGGCTCCGTTTGGCGCGGTGGTGGCGGTCGTGAATGCAGTGGTAAAATCGTCATTTGTGAACGGGCGCGTAAGGAACTTCATTCACTTTTATGTTCAAGAGGACGAAGTTCCTTAGGTGGGGGCGTTCATGAATGACGGTTTTACCACCGCGTTCATGACCGTCACCACTGTACCAAACTGAGCATTATGCTTCGTTTGGCGCGGCTTATTTGCTCCGGTGAGTTCGGTCAAAAACACCATTATCATAGATTGTATGTTTGACAAGACAAAGGTTATGACCATAAAATGCATGAATTTTGCAAATAAACTAGTTTTGAGCATAAAATGCATGAATTTTTTTAGGTGATGTC
Source organism: Dactylorhiza incarnata (assembly GCA_033032865.1). Lineage (NCBI taxonomy): Eukaryota > Viridiplantae > Streptophyta > Magnoliopsida > Asparagales > Orchidaceae > Dactylorhiza > Dactylorhiza incarnata. Next base: position 3,502,637 of record JAWHQI010000173.1, read on the forward strand.
GGGCGTTCACGAACAACTGTTCATGACCACCGCGTTCACGACCGCCACCACCGCGCCAAACGAAGCCTTAATTGTCAACCTGGTCACATTCTCGCTCCCCTATAGATGCCCAATTATGCAACCGGGAACCTGAAATTCTTTCGTGCTTTGATATCACCTGATGTTGGACAATTTAGCGCAAACGGCTACATGAAAAGCCCCTGATGTAAGTAGAAGGCGCACGGCCAAAGATTTATCGGCATAACCCCAGATCCACGCTTGTCGTGAACCATCCCGACAATGACTCAACCGTCAACCGTGGTCGAGTACAGGAGCATGACTCGAATATTCTTTTCATTTCATATATTTTTCTTCTATAATTGCCGCTATCGGAATTCCTGAAGTTTCATTATTTGATCTGTATTTTGCAGGTGGCCTGAGCTTGAACGATTTCATAGTTGCTGCTAAGATAGATCAGGTAAAGACTTCAGATCTCATACCAAAGATGAGAGCTTGGGCTTGAAAGTGCAAGTTTTTTACCTTCTCTCCTCCCTCTTAAAGATAAAGAATGTGAGAAAATAGGCCATCTTAGGCTCTGTTTGGACAGCTTATGTTGATGAGCCAAAGAGCTTATGTTGATGACAAAGTTGTTGATCGAATAGAGCTTTGAGAATAGAGTTGTTTGAAAAGCGCTTATGAGAAAGTTGTAGACTGTTTGGAGAGTCTGTTCTTAAGTGTTAATCGAAAAACAACTTTCTCAAAGCTGTTTGGAGAGTCTGTTTTTTAACAAAAATATTGAATATAATGTTGGTGAAAACGCGTGTCCGGGTGAAAAACGGCCGCCCGGGCGAAAAATGCATGCCCGGGCGAAAAAACGGCAGCCCGGGGAGAAAAATGTGCGCCCGCGCGAAAAATGCGTGTCCGGGCGAAAAAACTGAGGACACGGGCGAAAAATGGCCCCCTGGCAAAAAATGGCCGCCCGGGGGAAAACGGCTGCCCGGGGTGAAAATGGCCGCCCGGGGGGAAAAACGTGCGCCCGCGCAAAAAATGTGTGTCCGGGCGAAAAAAACTAAGGACACGGGCGAAAAATGGCCCCCTGGCAAAAAACGGCCGCCCGGGCAAAAAACGATCTCCTGGGAAAAAACACTAGTGCGCGACCAAAAATGAACGCCCGAAAAAAAATTTTGACCCTAAGTTGTCTTTCTCTCCTTCCGCGGCTTTATGACTGGTCCTCAACCTCTGTGTTCTTCTTTTCCTCAAAGTACTATTCAATCTTCATTTGGCTAAGTGTCATCTTCCTTCATTTTGAAGTTCATTCACAGCATGGTTTGATTTTTTTTTCTATTGCTTCAGAGGTTGGGTGATGCGGTTTTTGTGAACCATGATCCCTCCATGTTCTCTCTCTTTCTGGCTCTGCAGATCCAACTTCACTCTCGCCTGTATAGTTGCCGACGAGATTGAATGCTTGTTTCGGCTTTTCGGCTTGCTTCTTTACTCCTCTTCTGCATCAAGAGCTCAGATGCATGGAACCCTTTTTTTGCTGATTTCTTAAACCTCGCTCGTTTTACTTCGTAGTAAGTCTTTAAAGAGTATATTGCGCAGTAGAACTCTAATCATAGTTTATCTTGGTTTATGTGAGCTGAGTTCCCGAGATTTGATTACTTGATTCATGTTGTTTTATTGGTTGATTCATCTGTTTTTAGTTAAAGTGAGATGTTTTAGGTTGAATGTTTGGGATAAAAATTTTAAAAACTTGAACGCAAACAAAAAAAAACATGCTTCTCAGCCCTAGCCATGTTTTGAAAGTATTGGTGAAATCAGTTTTTAGAAAGCTACGTTGGACTGGCTTATCAAAAACCTCTAAAACAACTTTTTTGAAGAAGCTCTTCTGAAAAACTATTCGTTCAAACAATCAAAAATATTTTTTGTTGTTCGAATAGAACTATTTGAATAGAAAGAGCTGCCCCGAACAGAGCCTTAATCGTATAAACTTGGATGTAAACAAATTACAATAAAGTTCATTCTTCTTAAAGTATGATTGATAAACAAGGACGTGTATTACTTATTAGACTCGATTGTGATTTTAAGAAAAAAAAAAGGATTACAACAATAAGGATTACAACAAAATCAAATCTCTCTTCAATAAGAATTACAACAATAAGGACCTTTGACAGAAATCCACTATAAAACAATAAGGATTACAACAAAATAATTTAGGTTTGTCCAATCTAGATCTTCCTTGGATTCACAGATTGAATCATCTCTCAACTCACTGTGAAAAACTTCTCTTCAAGAACAAGGGACAAAAAAACTCAAATCTTTCTTCTAACACCTAAGGCAACGAAGACAAGATTGAGATAAAAACTCATTTACAACGAAGACGAAGATACCGACAGTGAGAAAACTGTTTTTCCTCCTGAAGAACTCCTCTGATAACAATGACGGCAAGACCTTGCAACTTCCTCTTTACACGCTCTTCTCTTGACGGCTCTAAATTGGAAGTTATGACTTCTGCCAAAGGTCCCTACCTATTTAGGGCAAATAGGTGAACCCATCTTGGTCATCCAAAGAAGTTCCAATGCGATCCGACGGCTCCCGATCGTAAATTAACGAATCTATTTCCGTCCGCTACCGCCCGGTGGTAGCTGCTACCGCGCCGTTGTAGCCATCAAGATGACATTGTCTCGACGACATCGGAGACTCATCACGACGATATAGCCTTGTCAAGACGACAAAAGCTACCGCCAGGCGTTAGCCCTCAGCTGTCAGTCCTCTCAACGACACTGTCAGTCAACAAAACGATATGCTACCGCTGACAGTAGAGGTACCACCCAGCGATAGCAATAGACCAAGAATCTGTTGTTATACACAACCTGCTTCATCTCCAGCATCAACACAGCTCCAACCATGATCTGATTTTTTTCTCTTTAGGGACTAGACCCCAACAAAACTCAAGAATAAAGAACAAGTACAAAAATGAAATTAAAGGATCATAAAAGAACTCGATTGGGGAGAAACATATCAGCAGTTCTTTGGCTAATTGACCAGAAACGACCATGATCTTGAAGAGAAAAGTTGGAACAGAAGTAGAACTTTCGAAACAGAGCCAAAGCAAAACTTCACAACTCTAGAAAACTTGTCGGTACTATGGGTAACCTATGTTTCACCTAGAACTTCATAGATTTGGAAGACTTCACAGATGTCATGTTGCGGGTCGCCGACACCGAGGGAAAGAACCACAATAATGATGAATTTTGTAACAACCCATATCTTTTTCAAACAAAAAAAAATAAGAATAATAATAACTATAATAAAAGTTGTGGCAATTTTGTAATTTAAGGGAGGTTTCCCTCTAAACCTAGCCGCAACCCTCAGCCCCCCCCCCCCCCCCCCAATTTATTTGTTATTTCTCTCGGTCCAGGGCTCCCCGCACGCAAGCCGCACCCCGATCCCGCTCTGATCTCGTTTCCGCTCCTGTATCTCGCGTGCAACCTAGCCTCCTGCCGTCGTCGACGACGCCTCCCTCCTGCTAGCCGCCGCCAGCAGCCTCCCATCTCCTCCTGCTCCTTCTCGGCAACCTCCAACAACCGGCATCATCATCAACTAGTCTCATATGTTCTGGCCGACAGCAGCCCTCCCTCCTCCAAGGGCAGGCAGCCTCCTCCTTCTCTTCCTCAAGACCGACAACCACTTTTCTTCCTCCGGCAACCCTCTTCCTCTCTGATTGGACCAGTGTTTGCGAGATGTTCCTCCTTGGGCTCGGTTTTGGCCTCCTTGGGTAAGGAATTCCTTCTTCCCCTCCTATTTCAGATTTCCTTGCGTTTGCTTGGAAAGTTTGCGCTCCAAATTCGGATATTTTGCGATTCAAGATTTTTGCTTGATTTATAACCGTCCAATTTCTAGGTTTTCGTGCTCCCCGACGCCATTCGTCGCCCTAATTGGCGGGACCTCTCCAAAGCCCTCTCCGAATTAGGGTTTCCCTAGCCTAAGCGCGGCCAAGTCTCCGTCTCCGCGTGGAATCTCTTCTCCCCTCACTTTTGAGGGAGGTAAATCTGCTAAAACCCTCTTTGTTTATTTTTCGCGTCGTAGAATGCTTGTGTTAGCGTAGTAAATTATGCTACATCACTTTCGTTGTGCTTGATCAGGTTCTAAGCATGATTTCTGAATTTTGTTTGCGCCGCTTCGTCGCCACCGTCAGTTTCAGCCTCATTTAAGGCAAGTAGAGATCCCTCTCTCTTGCAAGCATTGAATTTTATTTAGCAAGACATGTTCTTATGATTTTATGTTTCACCTTTGAATCCACGTTTCATCAAATAAGTTTAGTTTTTGATTGCTTGATTTGACTTGATAGTAGTTTGAGGTTTCACGCATTTGAAATAGCACGAGTTGTGAAATGTGAAATGATAATTTTAATTGGAGGAATTAGTAGTTCTTTTTGAGCATGAACATTAATTGGTATATTGGCAAATGTTAAGATTCCTTGCTAGCAATTAGACGAAATGTGTTCGATATGAAATGTTTGGGTCGTACACGTGCGTACTTAGAAGATATTCGTGTTTTGGAATGGCTAAATCTAAAGGAATACTTGATATCCTAGATAATGATCTATAGTATTCTTATTACTCGTGAATACTTGAAACCGCAAGTTTCAAAACTCTCTTTCTAGTTCTTGAGTCATCAAATTCTGTTTCTTATGCCTGTTTGGTTGAACGACTTGGATATAGTCTATTTCTCTTGATCTGATGTTTTCTTCAGTGTGAGTCTGTTTCTATTATAATCACCAATCTATGAATCACTTAGGTCCTGTGTGTCATAAGCAAATCCTGGAAGCTAGGGCTTAGGTGGTGCATCGTCTTGATTGCATGGTCACGGTAAGCAGGAAATACTCTTATTCTAGTAAGACTTACACTTGAACTTGAGTGTGAACAATGTGCACCCACTGTAAACACATACGCATTTCAACGATTACAGCTCATGTCGTTGCAAGATTGTTTTAGCTTACGACATATTTCCTTATATTTTAATTTTTCCTGTCAAATACCTGAATTCTCGATTTGATAACTTGTTTCAGTACACTAGAATTCGCGAAATCATACGTTGAGTCATTAATAACGTAAGTTAACATTGAAAGGTAAAGTTTAATTGATGCAACTCCTTGACTTGAGTTCCCTCTTGAATCCCTAATGGGAATAAAGGACCAGTCATAACGAGTTTAAATTTCTGAATCTCCTGAATCTGTACTTGAATCTACCTAAATCATGAATCCTGCGCATCAAACAAAAACACTTACACCTTCACTTGTTACAACTTATGTTATTACATGATCATCTTTACCTGCTTTACTTCGAACTAGTTTAATAATTATAGACATTTCTGCTTGTCTCACTTGTTTGCATGTCTTGTTAGCTTTGCTTCATGAAAAACGGTACACAAATATACGGTTTCTTCTGCTCGTATTTTTATTTAGCTTTACTCCTGTTTATTTCAATGTTCTGAGGCTTTTCCTCCTTGTTTTGGATTTGCCTTAGTGTTCGTGCCTGCGCCGCCTGCTCTCTGAGGCCGTTCTGCGTCAAGTTTCAGGTTCTATGTTTATGTTTCATTTCGTTATCTGTCAGATGTTTTTTTTATGTAATAATTACGATCAACCATTTTCTCCTGTTTCATGGACAACTGCTAGGATAAATATTATATGTACTAGAATTTGACATGTTTTGCATGCTCATTCATCTGCGATGATTACTGCATAAAAATATGTTCTCAAAACTTGTATCATAAGTTTTTCTGCAAAAATGCACGTGCACTTGTTTCAAACTATCATATTTTAAAGTTTTCGCAACAAAACAAACCGTTTTTCTCAAAAGTAACTTTTAAAACTTATATTCAGCTTCTCTGCTTCCGCCTTAGCAGGCATGATTTTCTTTCCGCCCATGCCTGCTAACATAATACAGTAAATACAATGGTGGTTAGAAATGAAAGTATCCAGAAGGCCAAATTTGCAACAGTAAACAACTGTAAATCCAGAAGGCACTTCTACAACTGTAAACATTGGTGGTATTTACTCCCGGGCATTCTGCAACTGTAAATCCAGAAGGCATAGTAAATACAACTGCAACTACTATTAAACAATGTGACTGCAAACAAACTCTGAAATGAAAAACAACTGCAACTACAACTAAAAAATGTGGCTGCAAAAAAACTCTGAAGCGAAAACAACTGCAAGTACCATAACACTAAATCGAAATCAACTGCAGACTTCGTCTTCTTTGTCGGCTCCAGTGGAGAAGCTGCCGACAACAAAACTTCAGAGGAAATGAAAATAGAAAAAATAGGGTAGGCTCGCGAGAAGATTTGAAGCCACCTACAATAAAGCGGTGAGATTTTCGATGGAGAGGCGGAGAAAAGCTAGGTCGCCCAACTGATGCGGTGCAGGAACCCTAAAATTTCGAAATAAAAGTGAGCCCAGCAACAAAAATGGTATTTATTCACGCAACAAGGCATAGTGTGTTTAACGTACAAAAAAACTTTCCGCCAAAGAGGCACATTTCAAGGAGCAATACTTAAGTATGTGTATCATACGATCCTTTTCGTATGGGTAGAATCCAGAGCGTTAAATCCTCAATCCAACGACATCAAAATAAAAAACAAAAAACAAATCGCGCAGAAAGGCGCCCAAAAAAAATAAAAAAACAAATCGTGATGCACGAAATACAAAGCAAGATGGACGGCCCATCTTTCCCGTACCGATAGTGCACGAAAAAAAGGGAGTTGTTAAAGGCACCGTAGTTTTGGCTAGTCGCGCAGCACTTTCTCCTAATTTTTCGCGTCTTTTGGAAATATGTCTTATACATGTACTTTTAGGAAAAGACAAATTTCATAAAAATGCATGCACAAGACGTATTTCTAAAAGACACGTATATAACTCATACAAATAGAGTGCGGATAGCCAAAACTGTAGCGCCATAAAAAAATCCAAAAGTTGTCAACCGTTATACTGATTTCACTCTCACATCACATCCAACTTTCTTTCCGCAGATAAGGCCAGCGAGCTTGAAGCTTTCAATTCCCATGGCGGTCGCTTCCATGTTTCTCTCTCCTTACCTCACCACCGCCTCTTCCTCAACTGGCGATCCCCTCTCCTCGTTCTACTCGCTGTCGCCGACGGCGGTTGTCTTCTTCGTGAGGAGACACAGAGGCGGGAACCATCGCCGTTCTATCCGGGCCATGGCCCCCGATATTCTCGGTGATTTTGGCGCTAGAGATCCATTTCCGGAGGAGCTGGCGAGTAATTTCGGCGAAAAAGTGTTGGGGAATGAGAGCACCGAGCATCGGATCCTTATCCCAAATCTCTCCGCTCTATCGCTCGCGCAGCGGAATTGCCAGCCCCTTACTTCCTCCCTACTCCCATTGTCCAAGGAGAACGCGGATAAGCTTTTGAAGAAGGTAATATTTTGGTATCCATTTTTTTCTAGGGTTTAAACATCTTTAGTATTTGAATTTTGTTATCCTTTTTTTTTCTAGGGTTTAAACATCTTTAGTATTTGAAGGGTAATTGGCAATGTGCACCCTCTAAATGTAGGGTTTTGACACTTTGCACCCCAAATTGTTAAATATTGCAAAATGCATCCCCCATTACAAAAAACCTGGCACTTTGCACTCTGGTGGAGGTGCAAAGTGCCAATCTTTTTGTAATGGGGGGGGGGGGGGGTGTATCTTGCAATAGTTAACAATTTAGGGTGCAAAATGTCAAAACACTGTAATTTTAGGGTGCATCTTGCCAATTAACCGTATGTCCGTATTTGAATATCCTTTACTTTATAAAATCCATTGTTGCTTGTTCTTTTGCACTTGCATTAAAAGCATGTTTTAGGAAACTAGAAGAGCAATGATACACTTAGCACATGCAAAAGGAATTTTATTAACTATAAAGTATGGGCGCTTATATTTGCAGACCCCAAATCGATATTTGCAACCAACAAATCGATAATTGCAGTCACACGGGATATTTGCAGCCCATAATCAAAACAACTTAAAATTCAATTGTATGAAAAATGAGTAATTTCTAAATGAAAACTGCAAACTCATATTTATCTTAAAAGTGAAAGCAAATCATACAGATTGTTGCAGGCTGCAAGTTCTGTTTTCTAGACTGTAGGTGTGCAAGCCCGATTCATCCCAAGAACAACAAGAAGAGGAAGGCCGACAACTTTTATAAAAAGAAGAATGGTTGGGGCCTTGAACCAGTGGAGGAATATCCAAGCCAAAGAGGCGGTGATATCTGGCGACGGCGGTGGTTTCAGAGCGGAGGACGGGAGCAGGATTGATGTTGGGCGCGGGCGGAACCAAGAAGAAGACTTTAATAGGCTGAAACAAGGCTTTGAATGGGGGGCTGCAAATAGATCCTCTTTTTAGGTTAATAATTCTTAAATTTTTAAGATTTTAGGGTTGCAAATAGCTATTCGGGGCCTGCAAATAGTTATTCGGGGCTTGCAAATATAAGCGCCCTAAAGTAATCGTATACAAACTTATCCAAATTTTCGTCTAGGTAAGAGGTCATTTCGATCTCCTATGAGATCAAAATAATCTTATGGAAGCATTTCGATCTCCTATCCATACGGAAATTTAGATCTGGAGCCTGGTTTCAAAAATTTTGCCACAACAGATAAGATACTCGGTATATCAATATTGATTAGATTCGAAATATGTTATGGAATTGCCCATTCAATGAGCATTCTCAATATTATGCCTTGAAGAGGACTCGAACCTGCACGCTCTTTAGCACGAGATTTTGAGTCTCACGTGTCTACCATTTCACCATCAAGGCATCTTGAAAGTGAATCTATCTAGTGTGATATATGGAATATATGACAAGGGTGGAGTGTTGGAGTATTTCCATCGATCGATGATCAAGGAAAGTAATATGAGATTTTTTTTTCCTATCGAGTAAAGTAGACTAATTGAGTCAATTCAATCGAGATTTCGCATTGATACGAGTCTATGAGGATTGTTGGAACCCGGATACCGGTCCAACTGTTCGAGACTTGGGGGTGACCAAAGGCTACTCGTTTAGTGATCGACCCACGTGAGACAAGGTGACAAGAAGCTAGAGAGATACAAAATCACTCCAACCTGCCTATAAACAAGACCCGCTTGCTGCAGCGAGGAGGTCCCGCCACATACCCGGAAGTCTATAGGAACTTTTCCTCCTAAAGCCAATGCTGAGCTTGGCACAAGAGAGGCAGGCAAGGTGCTCGCCCAACATAGGGGGGGGGGGGGGGGGGGGGGGGGGGGGGGGGGGGGGGGGGGGGGGGGGGGGGTGAAGGTGTCTTCTACTTGTGCATTGGGGTCCTATTTATAGGCAAATCCAAATGAACTGCGAATAGCTGCTCCCGCCATCTGAAATGGGCTGCAGATAGCGGCTCCCGCCTTCTGACGAGGTGAAAATCTGTACTCCTCCGGGTGGGGGAGGTCTCCTGTACTCGCCCAGGTGGGGGAGGTCTCCTGTACTCGCCCAGGTGGGGGAGGTCTCCTGTACTCGCCCAGGTGGGGGAGGTCTCCTGTACTCGCCCAGGTGGGGGAGGTCTCCTGCACTCGCCCAGGTGGGGGAGGTCTCCTGTACTCGCCCAGGTGGGGGAGGTCTCTTGTACTCGCCCAGGTGGGGGAGGTCTCCTGTACTCGCCCAGGTGGGGGAGGTCATCTGTACTCGCCCAGGTGGGGGAGGTCTCATGTACTCGCCCAGGTGGGGGAGTTCTTCTGTACTCTCCCAGGTGGGGGAGGTCTCCTGTACTCGCCCAGGTGGGGGAGGTCTCCTGTACTCGCCAAGGTGGGGGAGGTCTCCTGTACTCGCCCAGGTGGGGGAGGTCTCCTGTACTCGCCCAGGTGGGGGAGGTCTTCTGTACTCGCACAGGTGGGGGAGGCCTTTTGTACTCGCCCAGGTGGGGGAGGTCTTCTGTGTTGTACTCGTGCATTTCAGATCTCGACGAATTACGGGTTATACACAATCCCCACTTTTTTCGAGCTCGATACGAGCTCGGAAAAACAATGTAGGACCCGTGGTTCGGAGAGATGGGTAGTGAATGACATGTCACTCAGTATCAATCTCAAGCCCTTCGCTAGCTGAGCAAGTTCAACTAAAATAGATCGAGAAGAGTCGACACCATCCAGGAGCGAGGCTCAACTGGAGGTGGAGAGAAGTCAACACCCTCCAGGAGCGAGGCTCAACTGGAGGTGGAGAGAAGTCGACACCATCCAGGAGCGAGGCTCAATTGGAGGTGGAGAGGAGTCGACACCATCCAGGAGCGAGGCTCAACTGGAGGTGGAGAGGAGTCGACACCCTCTAGGAGCGAGGCTCAACTGGAGGTGGAGAGGAGTCGACACCCTCCAGGAGCGAGGCTCAACTGGAGGTGGAGAGGAGTCGACACCCTCCAGGAGCGAGGCTCAACTGGAGGCGGAGACGAGTCGACACACTCCAGGAGCGAGGCTCAACTGTAGGTGGAGAAGAGTCGACACCATCCAGGAGCGAGGCTCAACTGGAGCTGGAGAGGAGTCGACATCCTCCAGGAGCGAGGCTCAACTGGAGGTGGAGAGGAGTCGACACCATCCAGGAGCGAGGCTCAACTGAAGGTGGAGAGGAGTCGACACCCTCCAGGAGCGAGGCTCAACTGGAGGTGGAGAAGAGTCGACACCCTCCAGGAGCGAGGCTCAAATGGAGGTGGAGAGGAGTCAACACCATCCATGAGCGAGGCTCAACTGGAGGTGGAGAGGAGTCGACACCCTCCAGGAGCGAGGCTCAACTGGAGGTGGAGACGAGTCGACACCCTCCAGGAGCGAGGCTCAACTGGAGGTGGAGAGGAGTCGACACCCTCTAGGAGCGAGGCTCAACTAGAGGTGGAGAGGAGTCGACACCCTCTAGGAGCGAGTCTCAACTGGAGGTGGAGAAGAGTCGACAACCTCCAGGAGCGAGGCTCAACTAGAGGTGGAGAGGAGTCGACACCATCCAGGAGCGAGGCTCAACTGGAGGTGGAGAGGAGTCGACACCCTCCAGGAGAGAGGCTCAACTGGAGGTGGAGAGGAGTCGACACCCTCCAGGAGCGAGGCTCAACTGGAGGTGGAGAGGAGTCGACACCATCCAGGAGCGAGGCTCAACTGGAGGTGGAGAGGAGTCGACACCCTCCAGGAGCGAGGCTCAACTGAGGTGGAGAGGAGTTGACACCCTCCAGGAGCGAGACTCAACTGGAGGTGGAGACGAGTCGACACCCTCCAGGAGCGAGGCTCAACTGGAGGTGGAGAAGAGTCGATACCATCCAGGAGCGAGGCTCAACTGGAGGTGGAGAGGAGTCGACACCCTCCAGGAGCGAGGCTCAACTGGAGGTGGAGAGGAGTCGACACCCTCCAGGAGCGAGGCTCAACTGGAGGTGGAGAGGAGTCGACACCCTCTAGGAGCGAGACTCAACTGGAGGTGGAGAGGAGTCGACACCCTCTAGGAGCGAGACTCAACTGGAGGTGGAGAGGAGTCGAGACCCTCCAGGAGCGAGGCTCAACTTGAGGTGGAGAGGAGTCGACACCCTCCAGGAGCGAGGCTCAACTGGAGGTGGAGACGAGTCGACACCCTCCAGGAGCGAGGCTCAACTGGAGCTGGAGAGGAGTCAACACCCTCCAGGAGCGAGGCTCAACTGGAGGTGGAGAGGAGTCGACACCATCCAGGAGCGAGGCTCAACTGGAGGTGGAGAGGAGTCGGCACCCTCCAGGAGCGAGGCTCAACTGGAGGTGGAGAAGAGTCGACACCCTCCAGGAGCGAGGCTCAACTGGAGGTGGAGAGGAGTCGACACCATCAAGGAGTGAGGCTCAACTGGAGGTGGAGAGGAGTCGACACCCTCCAGGAGCGAGGCTCAACTGGAGATGGAGACGAGTCAACACCCTCCAGGAGAGAGGCTCAACTGGAGGTGGAGAAGAGTCGACACCATTCAGGAGCGAGGCTCAACTGGAGGTGGAAAGGAGTCGACACCCTCCAGGGGCGAGGCTCAACTGGAGGTGGAGAAGAGTCAACACCATCCAGGAGCGAGGCTCAACTGAAGGTGGAGAGGAGTCGACACCCTCCAGGAGCGAGGCTCAATTAGAGGTGGAGAAGAGTCGACACCCTCCAGGAGCGAGGCTCAACTGGAGGTGGAGAGGAGTCGACACTATCCAGGAGCGAGACTCAACTGGAGGTGGAGAGGAGTCGACACCCTCCAGGAGCGAGGCTCAACTGGAGGTGGAGAGGAGTCGACGCCATCCAGGAGCGAGGCCCAACTGGAGGTGGAGAAGAGTCGACACCCTCCAGGAGCGAGGCTCAACTGGAGGTGGAGAGGAGTCGACACCCTCCAGGACCGAGGCTCAACTGGAGGTGGAGAGGAGTCGACACCATCCAGGAGCGAGGCTCAACTGGAGGTGGAGAGGAGTCGACACCCTCCAGGAGCGAGGCTCAACTGGAGGTGGAGAAGAGTCGACACCCTCCAGGCCATTCGCTAGACGAGCGAGATCAACTGGAGGAGGTGCCAAACATTTTAGGCTCCTAGCGTCGACTAGGTGGCAACTTTCTACTCGAGGACTTAGAACTCACTTGAGGGAGCAAGTAGCCGGTATGTAGGAGAGGAGCTCGTGCAGTGACCTGGACTATGACAACACTCTGCTCGAGGACATAGAACTCACTCGAGGAGGCAAGTAGCCAGCCTGCAGGGGAGGAGCCCAGTGCTAGTGCTACGGCCTGGACTACGACAACTCTCTGCTCGAGGACACAGAACTCACTCGAGGGGGCAAGTAGCCAGCCTGCAGGGGAGGAGCCCAGTGCTACGGCTTGGTCTACGACAACTCTCTGCTCGAGGACAGAGAACTCACTCGAGGGGGCAAGTAGCCAGCCTGCAGGGGAGGAGCCCAGTACTACGGCCTGGACTACGACAACTCTCTGCTTGAGGACACAGAACTCACTCGAGGGGGCAAGTAACCAGCCTGCAGGGGAGGAGCCCAGTGCTACGGCCTGGACTACGGAAACTCTCTGCTCGAGGACATAGAACTCACTCGAGGGGACAAGTAGCCAGCCTGCAGGGGAGGAGCCCAGTGCTACGGCCTGGACTACGGCAACTCTCTGCTCGAGGACACAGAACTCACTCGAGGGGGCAAGTAGACAGCCTGCAGGGGAGGAGCCCAGTGCTACGGCCAGGTCTACGGCAACTCTCTGCTCGAGGACATAGAACTCACTCGAGGGGGCAAGTAGCCAGCCTGCAGGGGAGGAGCCCAGTGTTACGGCCTGAACTACGGCAACTCTCTGCTCGAGGACACAGAACTCACTCGAGGGGGCAAGTAGCCAGCCTGCAGGGGAGGAGCCCAGTGCTACAGCCTGGACTACGACAACTCTCTGCTCGAGGACATAGAACTCACTCGAGGGGGCAAGTAGCCAGCCTGCATGGGAGGAGCCTAGTGCTACGGCTTGGACTACGGCAACACTCTGCTCGAGGATTTTAACTCATCAGAGTACCTCAAAATGTAGTTTCATTCTCTCCCATAGTAACTAGTGCACGGGCAAAGAGAGTCAACACTCGAGGGGCAGATCGGCCAACATGCAAGGGGGAGCTGATCTCGACCGGTAATGCAGAGTCTTGGACTTAGAATGGCGCGCTGAACCCGAGACGTCATCTCGTTGCTCGACCAAAAGTTTCAAGGGGAGAGGTGAGATCACACATCCTAAAATGTTTTTGGATATATCATACTACTTCGAGTGGATGCTCGATCTAACTCTTGAGAGTTTTGCAATAGAAAGATCAATATTGCTATATGTAGTGAATAATAAGAAGAAGAATAAGTTTTACGTGATCTGATTCATGATGACTTTTCCTCGCCAAAGTGAGTTATGAATGATTGTCCTTTGAGTTTTCATCATGAAGTACAAGCTGCATTGGGTCGCCTCGCACCTCTTTTCTGGCCGCCTCGCATCTCGCGAGTAGGACGCTTGCGGGCAGAATATCTGCGAGTTGAACACATGCGAGCAGAATATCTGCGAGTTGAACACACGCGAGCAGAATATCTGCGAGTAGAATACCTCTTTTCTGGCCTCCTCACATCTCGCGAGTAGGACATTTGCGGGCAGAATATCTGCGAGTTGAACACATGCGAGCAGAATATCTGCGAGTAGAATACCTCTTTTCTGGCCGCCTCGCATCTCGCGAGTAGGACGTTTGCGGGCAGAATATCTGCGAGTTGAACACATGCGAGCAGAATATCTGCGAGTAGAATACCTCTTTTCTGGCCGCCTCGCATCTCGCGAGTAGGACGTTTGCGGGCAGAATATCTGCGAGTTGAACACATGCGAGCAGAATATCTGCGAGTAGAACACATGCGAGCAAAATATCTGCGAGTAGAATACCTCTTTTCTGGCCGCCTCACATCTCGCGGGTAGGACGTTTGCGGGCAGAATATCTGCGAGTTGAACACATCTGTGCGTAGAATACCTCTTTTCCGGCCGCCTCGCATCTCGCGAGTAGGACGTTTGCGGGCATATCTGTGAGTTGAACACATGCGAGCAGAATATCTGCGAGTAGAATACCTCTTTTCTGGCCGCCTCGCATCTCGCGAGTAGGACGTTTGCGGGCAGAATATCTGCGAGTAGAATACCTCTTTTCTGGCCGCCTCGCATCTCGCGAGTAGGACATTTGCGGGCAGAATATCTGCGAGTTGAACACATGCGAGCAGAATATCTGCGAGTAGAACTCATGCGAGCAGAATATCTGCGAGTAGAATACCTCTTTTCTGGCCGCCTCGCATCTCGCGAGTAGGACTCATGCGAGCAGAACATCTCTCTCCTAACTGCCTCGCATCTCGCGAGTTGGATGCATGCGAGCAGAACTCGCCTAGCCGGATATCTCCTGAACTAGTACTCGCCTCAGTTGGAACTCGTCTAGCACCCTTCTCATTATGGCTCATCGTGAGGTCTCCCACTAAAGTTTCTTACTCTGGTCACAGTCCATGCTCACCGCACCAAAAATGTTGGAACCCGGATACCGGTCCAACTGTTCGAGACTTGGGGGTGACCAAAGGCTACTCGTTTAGTGATCGACCCATGTGAGACAAGGTGACAAGAAGCTAGAGAGCATACAAAACCACTCCAACCTGCCTATAAACAAGACCCGCTTGCTGCAGCGAGGAGGTCCCGCCACATACCCGGAAGTCTATAGGAACTTCCCCTCCTAAAGCCAATGCTGAGCTTGGCACAAGAGAGGCAGGCAAGGTACTCGCCCACCATAGGGGGGGGGGGGGGGGGGGGGGGGGGGGGGTGAAGGTGCCTTCTACTTGTGCCTTGGGGTCCTATTTATAGGCAAATCCAAATGAACTGCGAATAGCTGCTCCCGCCATCTGAAATGGGCTGCAGATAGCGGCTCCCGCCTTCTGACGAGGTGAAAATCTGTACTCCTCCGGGTGGGGGAGGTCTCCTGTACTCGCCCAGGTGGGGGAGGTCTCCTGTACTCGCCCAGGTGGGGGAGGTCTCCTGTACTCGCCCAGGTGGGGGAGGTCTTCTGTACTCGCCCAGGTGGGGGAGGTCTCCTGTACTCGCCCAGGTGGGGGAGGTCTCCTGTACTCGCCCAGGTGGGGGAGACCTTCTGTACTCGCCCAGGTGGGGGAGGTCTTCTGTGTTGTACTCTTGCATTTCAGATCTCGACGAATTACGGGTTATACAAGGATCTCATGCGTATGTGAGTTAATTTGGTTTGCGTGAATTGTAGAAACCTGTGATAGGTGGGCTAAACTATTTCGGCCTTCAGTTGTGTTGAGTTTGGGTAAATTTCGTGCACCCAATATATTTGAATCCACTCCACTTCAATCCTAGCACCCCTCTCATATTAATGTATGTGATTTCCAAACGCTATCAGGAGCGAAAGAAAGCTAGTGGTTACTCTCCCCTTTTCGCATCTCTGCACTGGTTGTGAACTGCATCGCTGATTAACTCCTTCAACCGACGGTCTCTCCACCGATGATGCCTTCTCCTCTATCGCGAAGAAAGGTTGCAGTCTTTTCAGTTTTCGCTACTCGCCATTCAGCGTTAGCCGAGAAGAAGCCGACGACGACTTGTTCTTCTCGCGTTTTTTGCCCTAATCGTGAAGTTCACCAAATTTGATTGGTCGGTAGTTTCTCCTCTATTCCGAAGTCGAGGAGGAGGTCCTGCTTTTTATCATCTACAGCCGATCAGGCACTCTCCATTCCGACAAGGTATAAAAATCTTGAATCCCAACTTCACAAATTCTTCCTCTATCGGCAAGGCATAAAATCTTGAATCCTTTGTGAGTTGAGAAGGGTTTTGATTAGAAATTCCTATTGGTTTGATTTTATCCAATATTTTTTTATCTCTGTTCTTGGAAAATTTTGGGTCATTACCTGTGGGCATAAGGAAAGCAGTCTTTCAGTTTTGCTGGCCTATAGAAATTACCCTTCTATTTTCTATCTCTTGGTCTGAAACCTTATTCTTGAGAAAGACTAGTAAGGAGTGGTGAATGCTAACCGCCTTCGTCAAACGCAGCCCACTCCATTCAGAAAAACACATGTGCACTGTTGAGGATGACAACTATCATGTGACACGAGGTCGAATCCAAAAATGGTGCACATCGTTTGCCAAGAAGTTTGTGACCTTAGTTCTTGATCAAGACTATCGGTCTCAGCGGTCACAGGTTTTGGAGACCGCTCAGATCGCTCGTTCCGCTTCCAGCAGATATTCCAAGGCACCGACGATCTGGCTCCAGAGAGACCGTGTGACCCCATTTTTCATCTTTCCTCTAGGGTTTTTCCTCTTTTTGCTATTTGCACCCCATATTTCATCTTTCCCATGCCCCGATTCTCATGTATCTGGGGCAGCCCGTTATTTTTAGACATGCCCGTTTGGGCAGGCCCCCGCCTCTATAAATAGAGGGGAGGGGGTACCCAGAAAGGACTTTTGATTCGGGTCTCCAAACTTATCATCTGGATAAGCGGTCTCGAATTCAGTCTCTTTTCGGTCTCACCACCTGACCTGTTTTAGACTTCTTTGTAACCCTCTTTTTATCAATCAGATCACCCGCGGCAAGAGTTCCCGTTGCGGGCAGTCTGGTCTCGTCTCTTAGCGACCCCCTTTTTTAGCATTCTCTGACCCAAGTAACCGGCACTCCACAGTCTCCCCTCGTCTCTTTATAGTGTGAGTTTGGAGGTACAATTTTTGTGCCAACAGAACGAACACGCTACTTTCAGATCGGAGTGTTTGGTGAATTCAGCGGCCAAGAGAATGTCAAACTGTGACATTCAGTAGTGTCCGCTCGCCAATGGTCGTCTCAATGCGAGCAATACAACCTCTCTGGAAGCTCTTGAGCTTCGTTTCGAGCTCCGTCTCGAACAAGCTCGTCGAGAGGTCGCCCAGGCTCAACAAGAGACCGCCGACAGATGGAAGCAATAAACCGGGCTCTAGTAGCGATCTCTCAGCGGTTAACTCCTCAGACCGCTCTGACCGCTACCCCAGTCGGTCCTCCAGCCAGCGGTCATGTGCATGATCGCACGGTCCCTCAGCCCGCAACTCCTCCGCGGCCTCAGGATGAAGAATTCGCTGCTTGTCGCGATCTCTTCAGGGCAGTAGCTCAGGGAAATCCAGCCCGAGTGTTGAATTTTCAGGAAGATTATGTTATCCCCCAGTTTCTGCTGTTTTTGCTTGTCCCTCTGCTCCTCCCGTTGTTGCTGAAGCGGAGGAGCCATCTCCCTTCACAGACAGAGTTCGTTGGGAAACCATTCGCAATGGATTTAGGGAGCCTCGCTTGCCTGTGTTCACCGGGGAGAGTAACCCAGTTTCTCATCTCCAGGCCTTCGAGTCGGCTGTCGCTCTGAGATCTCTCTCATATGCGACGAGGTGTAAGCATCTTATCACCTCTTTTGGTGGGCAGGCACGGGAGTGGTTTTACAAATTACTTCCCCAGTCCATCACCTACTTTGTCGTGCTCATGCAAGAGCTTCTCTTAAGGTTTGCAACCTCCAGAAAAAGGAAGAGTGGTCTTGCAGCCCTCTTTCGGACATACAGTTGAACGATGTTTTGCAAAACATCCTCACCTACGCCCCCGTGTTCACCTTAGCACTATGGAGTCTACAGTTTCTCTCACTTCCTCTCTTACGCCGCCAGAGTCCGGCCAGTGGTTCTTTTCAACTTAAGTTAAGGCCCTCCTCACCGCCTCCAAACCTTCCGCTTCCATTGCCACCTCTTCAGGTAGCGCGCAGGTTGTCACCCAGGTTAAGTGGCTCATCGACTCGGGTGCCACCAATCATATGACTGGAAATTCGCTTGTTTTTTTCAACTTGAGAGACACAATCGGTTACCAATTTTCGTTGCGGATGGACTCCTTCTCCTGTTTGTGGCACTACTGTGGTCCAGGCCACCTCTACTCTTAAACTTGACAACACTCTACGTTCCCAACTTTCCATGCAATTTCTTGTCAGTTCATGCTCTTTCCCGGCAACTACAGTGCTCTGTCTCATTTACACTTACTACTTGTTGTTTTGAGGATCTTCGTTACAACATGACGATTGTTACTGAGACTAAATGTGGGGGGCTCTACTTCCTCGATACTGTGTCTATACTCTTTGTGTCTCCCCTCTCCGAATCTCTCTATTAGTGGCATCTTCGCCTTGGCCATCCTCCCCTTCGGTTGTTACACCAACTCCTGCCATCTCCCAAGACGGACGTCTCTGTCTTAGACTGCGAGGCTTGCCAGTTTGGCAAACATCACCACTCTTCCTATCGAAGTTCAGAGTGCCAAACTCTGTCGAAGTTCTGTCCGTCCGTTTGACCTTGTTCACTCGGACATCTGAGGTCCTTGTCCTACCAAGTCTGTTGGTAGAGGTAGTTTATATTTTGTAACTTTTATTGTTGACTTCTCTAGATGTACTTGAGTGTAACTTTTTAAAGAACACTCTGAACTTTTATTTGTATTAACTACTTTATATAATGAAATTCGCACGATGTCTCTTTAAAAGTTGGTCGCACAGATAATGCTAAAGAATATGTGAGCAACCAATTTTCTTATTTTTGGATGTCTAATTATTCATCAGACCAGCTATGTCTATACTTCTCAACAAAATGGAGTGGCCGAACGAAAGAATCGACATCTTCTTGATGTTGCGCAGACTCTTCTCCGTCAAATGAATGTTCCTCACTCCCATTGTGGTCATGCCATCCTCACTCATCAATTGTCCTCATCAATCGTCTTCCCTCTACTTCTCTTCAAGGGGAGACACCTTTTTCTATTTTGTTCCCTGGTGCCGCTCCATTCCCCCTCACCCCTCGGGTATTTGGGTGCACTGCCTTCGTTCACTCTCCTGCACCTGGTCGCGATAAACTCTCATCTCGCGCCATCAAGTGCATCTTCATCGGGTACTCTCCCACTCAAAAGGACTATCATTGTTACGACCATCTTCTCAAACGACAATATGTTTCAGCTGATGTCACCTTCTTTGAGTCCACACTTTATTTCTCCACTAACTCCCTGCCTGCCCCCTCGCAGATCCTCCTACATCTTCTTCCTCTCTTCCCATTTTGCATGCTCCTCCAGCGGATACTCCATCTCCACCAATTCAGATTCTATCACCACCTTCTCCTTCTCCTAGACCTCCCTCCTACCCAGCTACTCCGGGGCGCCCAATGACAGTTTTCATGCCAATATTCTCCTCTTCGGAAGGATCTGACAATGACGGCGTCTCGAACCTTGATATTCCTATTGCTCTCCGCAAAGGGGCCCGTACATGTACTTTGCATCCCATTAATGATGTAGTCTCGTATGCGCAACTAAGTTCTTCTTGCAGGGACTTTGCTTTTTCCATCTAGGCTACGGTCACCCCGACATCTTATCACGAAGCCCTTGCCTTACCTTACTAGAAAGTTGTTATTAATGATGAAATGTCCTCTTTGACATCTCAGGGTACTTGGACTCTCGTCCCTACCCCTCATGGTGCTGATGTTGTTCGTTGTTGCTGGGTATTCGTCATCAAGTATCGTTCTGATGGAGCAGTGGATCGATACAAGGTTTGTCTGGTTGCGAAAGGGTTCACCCAGACTTATGGTGTTGACTTCTTTGACACTTTGTCTCTCGTTGTCCGAATCAGCACCATTCGAGTCCTCTTCTCTGTTGTGGTCAATAAATAGTGGCAAATATCGCAACTCGATGCTAAGAATGCTTTCCTCTCTGGTGACTTGCAAGAGGAGGTATACATGAAACAACCTCTTGGCTATGTCAGGTTTGCAAGCTCCGAAAGGCTATCTATGCCCTCAAGCAAAGTCTCCGCGCTTGGTTTGACAAATTCAGTCAGGTCATCTCTACTTTTTTTTTCTAGAAGTACTGCAGATCATTCTCTCTTCATACAAAAGACCACTCATGGGCTGGTCGTTCTCGTTGACATCCTTCTCACGGGCTATGATTCATCCAGAATAGCATTGACAAAGAAACATTTGTAGGAACACTTTGTCACCAACGACATGGGCTCCCCAAAGTACTTCCTGGACATCAAAATTGCGAGAAAGCGCAACTCTGTCGTTCTTTCCCAACGCAAGTATGCTCTTGACCTTCTCAAAGAAACTGGCCTTCATGGTGCAGAACTTGTTAGATGTCTAATGGTTGTAGGTGAAGACAAACTTTGGAATGAGAATTCGCCTCTCCTTCCGGATACCGCACAGTATAGGCGGTTAGTTGACAAACTTATCTACCTTACCGTAACAAGAGCTGACATCTGCTACGTTGTTGGAAAAATCAGTCAGTTCATGCAAGCTCCTAAGGAGTGTCATCTTCAGACAACATTAAAGATATTAGAGTATGTCAAAGGGTCTCCTGACAAAGGCCTCTTGTTTCAAAAGAATCATCTAGTTATGCAGATGACAAAGGTGATAGTAAGTCCACCTCCGGGTTCTGCACGTTCGTTGGTGGCAATCTTGTTACCTGGAAAAGTAAGAAACAAGCTTTGGTGTCCAGGTCAAATGTTGAAGCAGAATATTGAAGCACGAGTCAAACCACGTGTGAATTAAAGTGATTATTAGTAATATTAGTGCTTCTAATGAACTTGGGAGAAGTCTACAATCATCCTCTACCTATGTTTTGCGACAATAAAGCAGCCATCTATATATCAAAAAATCCAATCTTCCATGAAAGAACAAAGCACATTGAGGTCGACTATCACTTTATGAGAGAAGAAGTTTTGAAAAGCAGATTTGCACTATGTTCGTCACTTCAGAAAAAGAGTTGACTAATATCTTTACAAAACCAGCTACTTCATCCTTCTCAATATATGTGACAAGCTGAGCATGATTGACATATATGCTCCAGCTTGAGGGGAAGTGTTAAAGCACAAGATAAATTGTTGATAAGGACGGACGGTTACTCTTGGTGTAACCACCCGATGTTGTTGGTCTGTGCTGCTGAGTAATAGAATCAGGGCGGTTACTCATTGTGTAACCACCCAATCCTGTTGTGCAGTTGTTGTCCGGGCGGTTACCCGTGTTGTATCCGCCTGAACTCCTTTGTCCCAGTTGTATGTTTTTAGTCCCACATCGCCAATTGTAAATTCTCTCTTACCCTGTTTTATATAAAGAGGCCCACTCCTGTGTAATATTCAGATTTTTTGGAAATAAAAAATATTATTATTTTCAATTTCACACCTTCTCTAAGAAATCAAACCGTCTCCAAGGAAGGCACAAAACCAGATGTCTATCAGGCCGAGATGCAGACCAATTGGTAAATTCATTAACTTGTTATTAGTCCACATGAGCTTTGTATATTAGGCCTTCTCCTCGATGAGCTTTAATATATTACGGCAAGGTGAATAGAGAAAGGAATTTGTAGAAACTGTTACACCGCACTCACAACAAAAATATTATAAATGAGAGTTGCTCAATTAGGTCAATTTCTCAACCTGTCTCTAATACATATGACCATCACTTGAGCTATCTTTCATCTGCAATGATCAAAACATGAGGATCCATGGGAGTCTATGAGGCCAGCAGATCCGCATTAGATAGAAGATCCCTTTGGCTGATCTAGAGATTTGTTGAGCCAGAAAGCATGAAGTAAATTTAGATCAATTTCTCAACCAATCTCCTATGCATATAAATGCGAGTGGTCTGCCCTGTTACTTTGTTACGGTGGGGCTAGGGGTCGCCTCAGTGCGTTACCCAACCGGGCAGGCCTCAACATCACCGGGTTCCCTAACTGTAACATAGTCCGCAGCCCCTACACCCCAACTCCTCTCCGCACCCATTATTCATGCGGCGGTTTGTTGAGGCTGGAGATCGAACCCTAGACCTCCTTGAGGCGTGGAGATTTCATCCATCCTCACCAACTGAGCCTGGGGTTCGATCCCCAGCCTCAACAACCCGCCGCATGAATAATGGGGACCCGGTGATGATTCAGGCCTGCCCGGTTGGGTAACGCACTAGCCCTACCGTAACATACTTTCTTTCCCATTGTAGATCTTATATTATTAAGAAGCTTTTGGATATTGTTCTGCTAAAAACTCAATGATTTTAATGGGTTAGGTTATAGGTTGGAGGCTCATCCAAAGTGGCGAAGGCATGAAAATTCAGTGCACGTGGCGAGTTAGAGATTATGGATGTGGGATTGAGCTTATTACTCGGATTTACAAAGCGTTGCAGTGTTCCGAACACTACCCTGATCTCCATTTGGAACAACCCGATCGGGTTACGGCGGTGCTTTCAACCGCCTCGGTAGGTGAGTCAAATAAATTTCTTTTCACTGCTTTGAATGGTGTGTGGGTTTCCTTGATTATGATCTTGTTTTCTTGGTTTAGCAAATTAGACCTGTGAGATTTTAAACTTTCAGCAACATGTAGTTTTTCTTGTGAATGCTTAAGTTATATGATCTGATGCTCTTAATATGTTTTGCCTGCATAGTATCTACCTTGTTATGGGAGCAGTAGTTAAGGCTCCATTTGACCAGGGCTGCAATTGGGTTGGCGGACGTTTAGACAAGAGACTTCTTCGCTGCCGTGGTCCTCTCTCCGCTTTATTTAAGCGACATTTTCATACTTTTCCCGGCTGTAGACGGAGCTGTCTTGTCTTCATGGTCCGTGCGGGGAAGAAGAATGTGTCATTTTAGAAAACCGCCTCAAACAGAGCCTAAATTTGATTTGTGGTAAAAGTCTACTAAAACTTTCCCTAGGTCTTGCATTGGTTAGAGTTCCATGCTTTGATTGTTTGATCCACGCAAGGCAACATAGTGCAATCCAATATTCCAAAGGCCAATCAGTCATAACCAAAATCATTTACCTGACCTCCCACGGACCTGGTGTGGCGAGAATACGCACCGATCGCCTGTGACTTAGGCTCCGTTTGGCGCGGTGGTGGCGGTCGTGAATGCAGTGGTAAAATCGTCATTTGTGAACGGGCGCGTAAGGAACTTCATTCACTTTTATGTTCAAGAGGACGAAGTTCCTTAGGTGGGGGCGTTCATGAATGACGGTTTTACCACCGCGTTCATGACCGTCACCACTGTACCAAACTGAGCATTATGCTTCGTTTGGCGCGGCTTATTTGCTCCGGTGAGTTCGGTCAAAAACACCATTATCATAGATTGTATGTTTGACAAGACAAAGGTTATGACCATAAAATGCATGAATTTTGCAAATAAACTAGTTTTGAGCATAAAATGCATGAATTTTTTTAGGTGATGTCGGGCGTTCACGAACAACTGTTCATGACCACCGCGTTCACAGACCGCCACCACCGCGCCAAACGAAGCCTTAATTGTCAACCTGGTCACATTCTCGCTCCCCTATAGATGCCCAATTATGCAACCGGGAACCTGAAATTCTTTCGTGCTTTGATATCACCTGATGTTGGACAATTTAGCGCAAACGGCTACATGAAAAGCCCCTGATGTAAGTAGAAGGCGCACGGCCAAAGATTTATCGGCATAACCCCAGATCCACGCTTGTCGTGAACCATCCCGACAATGACTCAACCGTCAACCGTGGTCGAGTACAGGAGCATGACTCGAATATTCTTTTCATTTCATATATTTTTCTTCTATAATTGCCGCTATCGGAATTCCTGAAGTTTCATTATTTGATCTGTATTTTGCAGGTGGCCTGAGCTTGAACGATTTCATAGTTGCTGCTAAGATAGATCAGGTAAAGACTTCAGATCTCATACCAAAGATGAGAGCTTGGGCTTGAAAGTGCAAGTTTTTTACCTTCTCTCCTCCCTCTTAAAGATAAAGAATGTGAGAAAATAGGCCATCTTAGGCTCTGTTTGGACAGCTTATGTTGATGAGCCAAAGAGCTTATGTTGATGACAAAGTTGTTGATCGAATAGAGCTTTGAGAATAGAGTTGTTTGAAAAGCGCTTATGAGAAAGTTGTAGACTGTTTGGAGAGTCTGTTCTTAAGTGTTAATCGAAAAACAACTTTCTCAAAGCTGTTTGGAGAGTCTGTTTTTTAACAAAAATATTGAATATAATGTTGGTGAAAACGCGTGTCCGGGTGAAAAACGGCCGCCCGGGCGAAAAATGCATGCCCGGGCGAAAAAACGGCAGCCCGGGGAGAAAAATGTGCGCCCGCGCGAAAAATGCGTGTCCGGGCGAAAAAACTGAGGACACGGGCGAAAAATGGCCCCCTGGCAAAAAATGGCCGCCCGGGGGAAAACGGCTGCCCGGGGTGAAAATGGCCGCCCGGGGGGAAAAACGTGCGCCCGCGCAAAAAAATGTGTGTCCGGGCGAAAAAAACTAAGGACACGGGCGAAAAATGGCCCCCTGGCAAAAAAACGGCCGCCCGGGCAAAAAAAACGATCTCCTGGGAAAAAACACTAGTGCGCGACCAAAAATGAACGCCCGAAAAAAAATTTTGACCCTAAGTTGTCTTTCTCTCCTTCCGCGGCTTTATGACTGGTCCTCAACCTCTGTGTTCTTCTTTTCCTCAAAGTACTATTCAATCTTCATTTGGCTAAGTGTCATCTTCCTTCATTTTGAAGTTCATTCACAGCATGGTTTGATTTTTTTTTCTATTGCTTCAGAGGTTGGGTGATGCGGTTTTTGTGAACCATGATCCCTCCATGTTCTCTCTCTTTCTGGCTCTGCAGATCCAACTTCACTCTCGCCTGTATAGTTGCCGACGAGATTGAATGCTTGTTTCGGCTTTTCGGCTTGCTTCTTTACTCCTCTTCTGCATCAAGAGCTCAGATGCATGGAACCCTTTTTTTGCTGATTTCTTAAACCTCGCTCGTTTTACTTCGTAGTAAGTCTTTAAAGAGTATATTGCGCAGTAGAACTCTAATCATAGTTTATCTTGGTTTATGTGAGCTGAGTTCCCGAGATTTGATTACTTGATTCATGTTGTTTTATTGGTTGATTCATCTGTTTTTAGTTAAAGTGAGATGTTTTAGGTTGAATGTTTGGGATAAAAATTTTAAAAACTTGAACGCAAACAAAAAAAAACATGCTTCTCAGCCCTAGCCATGTTTTGAAAGTATTGGTGAAATCAGTTTTTAGAAAGCTACGTTGGACTGGCTTATCAAAAACCTCTAAAACAACTTTTTTGAAGAAGCTCTTCTGAAAAACTATTCGTTCAAACAATCAAAAATATTTTTTGTTGTTCGAATAGAACTATTTGAATAGAAAGAGCTGCCCCGAACAGAGCCTTAATCGTATAAACTTGGATGTAAACAAATTACAATAAAGTTCATTCTTCTTAAAGTATGATTGATAAACAAGGACGTGTATTACTTATTAGACTCGATTGTGATTTTAAGAAAAAAAAAAGGATTACAACAATAAGGATTACAACAAAATCAAATCTCTCTTCAATAAGAATTACAACAATAAGGACCTTTGACAGAAATCCACTATAAAACAATAAGGATTACAACAAAATAATTTAGGTTTGTCCAATCTAGATCTTCCTTGGATTCACAGATTGAATCATCTCTCAACTCACTGTGAAAAACTTCTCTTCAAGAACAAGGGACAAAAAAACTCAAATCTTTCTTCTAACACCTAAGGCAACGAAGACAAGATTGAGATAAAAACTCATTTACAACGAAGACGAAGATACCGACAGTGAGAAAACTGTTTTTCCTCCTGAAGAACTCCTCTGATAACAATGACGGCAAGACCTTGCAACTTCCTCTTTACACGCTCTTCTCTTGACGGCTCTAAATTGGAAGTTATGACTTCTGCCAAAGGTCCCTACCTATTTAGGGCAAATAGGTGAACCCATCTTGGTCATCCAAAGAAGTTCCAATGCGATCCGACGGCTCCCGATCGTAAATTAACGAATCTATTTCCGTCCGCTACCGCCCGGTGGTAGCTGCTACCGCGCCGTTGTAGCCATCAAGATGACATTGTCTCGACGACATCGGAGACTCATCACGACGATATAGCCTTGTCAAGACGACAAAAGCTACCGCCAGGCGTTAGCCCTCAGCTGTCAGTCCTCTCAACGACACTGTCAGTCAACAAAACGATATGCTACCGCTGACAGTAGAGGTACCACCCAGCGATAGCAATAGACCAAGAATCTGTTGTTATACACAACCTGCTTCATCTCCAGCATCAACACAGCTCCAACCATGATCTGATTTTTTTCTCTTTAGGGACTAGACCCCAACAAAACTCAAGAATAAAGAACAAGTACAAAAATGAAATTAAAGGATCATAAAAGAACTCGATTGGGGAGAAACATATCAGCAGTTCTTTGGCTAATTGACCAGAAACGACCATGATCTTGAAGAGAAAAGTTGGAACAGAAGTAGAACTTTCGAAACAGAGCCAAAGCAAAACTTCACAACTCTAGAAAACTTGTCGGTACTATGGGTAACCTATGTTTCACCTAGAACTTCATAGATTTGGAAGACTTCACAGATGTCATGTTGCGGGTCGCCGACACCGAGGGAAAGAACCACAATAATGATGAATTTTGTAACAACCCATATCTTTTTCAAACAAAAAAAAATAAGAATAATAATAACTATAATAAAAGTTGTGGCAATTTGTAATTTAAGGGAGGTTTCCCTCTAAACCTAGCCGCAACCCTCAGCCCCCCCCCCCCCCCCCCCCCCCCCAATTTATTTGTTATTTCTCTCGGTCCAGGGCTCCCCGCACGCAAGCCGCACCCCGATCCCGCTCTGATCTCGTTTCCGCTCCTGTATCTCGCGTGCAACCTAGCCTCCTGCCGTCGTCGACGACGCCTCCCTCCTGCTAGCCGCCGCCAGCAGCCTCCCATCTCCTCCTGCTCCTTCTCGGCAACCTCCAACAACCGGCATCATCATCAACTAGTCTCATATGTTCTGGCCGACAGCAGCCCTCCCTCCTCCAAGGGCAGGCAGCCTCCTCCTTCTCTTCCTCAAGACCGACAACCACTTTTCTTCCTCCGGCAACCCTCTTCCTCTCTGATTGGACCAGTGTTTGCGAGATGTTCCTCCTTGGGCTCGGTTTTGGCCTCCTTGGGTAAGGAATTCCTTCTTCCCCTCCTATTTCAGATTTCCTTGCGTTTGCTTGGAAAGTTTGCGCTCCAAATTCGGATATTTTGCGATTCAAGATTTTTGCTTGATTTATAACCGTCCAATTTCTAGGTTTTCGTGCTCCCCGACGCCATTCGTCGCCCTAATTGGCGGGACCTCTCCAAAGCCCTCTCCGAATTAGGGTTTCCCTAGCCTAAGCGCGGCCAAGTCTCCGTCTCCGCGTGGAATCTCTTCTCCCCTCACTTTTGAGGGAGGTAAATCTGCTAAAACCCTCTTTGTTTATTTTTCGCGTCGTAGAATGCTTGTGTTAGCGTAGTAAATTATGCTACATCACTTTCGTTGTGCTTGATCAGGTTCTAAGCATGATTTCTGAATTTTGTTTGCGCCGCTTCGTCGCCACCGTCAGTTTCAGCCTCATTTAAGGCAAGTAGAGATCCCTCTCTCTTGCAAGCATTGAATTTTATTTAGCAAGACATGTTCTTATGATTTTATGTTTCACCTTTGAATCCACGTTTCATCAAATAAGTTTAGTTTTTGATTGCTTGATTTGACTTGATAGTAGTTTGAGGTTTCACGCATTTGAAATAGCACGAGTTGTGAAATGTGAAATGATAATTTTAATTGGAGGAATTAGTAGTTCTTTTTGAGCATGAACATTAATTGGTATATTGGCAAATGTTAAGATTCCTTGCTAGCAATTAGACGAAATGTGTTCGATATGAAATGTTTGGGTCGTACACGTGCGTACTTAGAAGATATTCGTGTTTTGGAATGGCTAAATCTAAAGGAATACTTGATATCCTAGATAATGATCTATAGTATTCTTATTACTCGTGAATACTTGAAACCGCAAGTTTCAAAACTCTCTTTCTAGTTCTTGAGTCATCAAATTCTGTTTCTTATGCCTGTTTGGTTGAACGACTTGGATATAGTCTATTTCTCTTGATCTGATGTTTTCTTCAGTGTGAGTCTGTTTCTATTATAATCACCAATCTATGAATCACTTAGGTCCTGTGTGTCATAAGCAAATCCTGGAAGCTAGGGCTTAGGTGGTGCATCGTCTTGATTGCATGGTCACGGTAAGCAGGAAATACTCTTATTCTAGTAAGACTTACACTTGAACTTGAGTGTGAACAATGTGCACCCACTGTAAACACATACGCATTTCAACGATTACAGCTCATGTCGTTGCAAGATTGTTTTAGCTTACGACATATTTCCTTATATTTTAATTTTTCCTGTCAAATACCTGAATTCTCGATTTGATAACTTGTTTCAGTACACTAGAATTCGCGAAATCATACGTTGAGTCATTAATAACGTAAGTTAACATTGAAAGGTAAAGTTTAATTGATGCAACTCCTTGACTTGAGTTCCCTCTTGAATCCCTAATGGGAATAAAGGACCAGTCATAACGAGTTTAAATTTCTGAATCTCCTGAATCTGTACTTGAATCTACCTAAATCATGAATCCTGCGCATCAAACAAAAACACTTACACCTTCACTTGTTACAACTTATGTTATTACATGATCATCTTTACCTGCTTTACTTCGAACTAGTTTAATAATTATAGACATTTCTGCTTGTCTCACTTGTTTGCATGTCTTGTTAGCTTTGCTTCATGAAAAACGGTACACAAATATACGGTTTCTTCTGCTCGTATTTTTATTTAGCTTTACTCCTGTTTATTTCAATGTTCTGAGGCTTTTCCTCCTTGTTTTGGATTTGCCTTAGTGTTCGTGCCTGCGCCGCCTGCTCTCTGAGGCCGTTCTGCGTCAAGTTTCAGGTTCTATGTTTATGTTTCATTTCGTTATCTGTCAGATGTTTTTTTTTATGTAATAATTACGATCAACCATTTTCTCCTGTTTCATGGACAACTGCTAGGATAAATATTATATGTACTAGAATTTGACATGTTTTGCATGCTCATTCATCTGCGATGATTACTGCATAAAAATATGTTCTCAAAACTTGTATCATAAGTTTTTCTGCAAAAATGCACGTGCACTTGTTTCAAACTATCATATTTTAAAGTTTTCGCAACAAAACAAACCGTTTTTCTCAAAAGTAACTTTTAAAACTTATATTCAGCTTCTCTGCTTCCGCCTTAGCAGGCATGATTTTCTTTCCGCCCATGCCTGCTAACATAATACAGTAAATACAATGGTGGTTAGAAATGAAAGTATCCAGAAGGCCAAATTTGCAACAGTAAACAACTGTAAATCCAGAAGGCACTTCTACAACTGTAAACATTGGTGGTATTTACTCCCGGGCATTCTGCAACTGTAAATCCAGAAGGCATAGTAAATACAACTGCAACTACTATTAAACAATGTGACTGCAAACAAACTCTGAAATGAAAAACAACTGCAACTACAACTAAAAAATGTGGCTGCAAAAAAACTCTGAAGCGAAAACAACTGCAAGTACCATAACACTAAATCGAAATCAACTGCAGACTTCGTCTTCTTTGTCGGCTCCAGTGGAGAAGCTGCCGACAACAAAACTTCAGAGGAAATGAAAATAGAAAAAATAGGGTAGGCTCGCGAGAAGATTTGAAGCCACCTACAATAAAGCGGTGAGATTTTCGATGGAGAGGCGGAGAAAAGCTAGGTCGCCCAACTGATGCGGTGCAGGAACCCTAAAATTTCGAAATAAAAGTGAGCCCAGCAACAAAAATGGTATTTATTCACGCAACAAGGCATAGTGTGTTTAACGTACAAAAAAACTTTCCGCCAAAGAGGCACATTTCAAGGAGCAATACTTAAGTATGTGTATCATACGATCCTTTTCGTATGGGTAGAATCCAGAGCGTTAAATCCTCAATCCAACGACATCAAAATAAAAAACAAAAAACAAATCGCGCAGAAAGGCGCCCAAAAAAAATAAAAAAACAAATCGTGATGCACGAAATACAAAGCAAGATGGACGGCCCATCTTTCCCGTACCGATAGTGCACGAAAAAAAGGGAGTTGTTAAAGGCACCGTAGTTTTGGCTAGTCGCGCAGCACTTTCTCCTAATTTTTCGCGTCTTTTGGAAATATGTCTTATACATGTACTTTTAGGAAAAGACAAATTTCATAAAAATGCATGCACAAGACGTATTTCTAAAAGACACGTATATAACTCATACAAATAGAGTGCGGATAGCCAAAACTGTAGCGCCATAAAAAAATCCAAAAGTTGTCAACCGTTATACTGATTTCACTCTCACATCACATCCAACTTTCTTTCCGCAGATAAGGCCAGCGAGCTTGAAGCTTTCAATTCCCATGGCGGTCGCTTCCATGTTTCTCTCTCCTTACCTCACCACCGCCTCTTCCTCAACTGGCGATCCCCTCTCCTCGTTCTACTCGCTGTCGCCGACGGCGGTTGTCTTCTTCGTGAGGAGACACAGAGGCGGGAACCATCGCCGTTCTATCCGGGCCATGGCCCCCGATATTCTCGGTGATTTTGGCGCTAGAGATCCATTTCCGGAGGAGCTGGCGAGTAATTTCGGCGAAAAAGTGTTGGGGAATGAGAGCACCGAGCATCGGATCCTTATCCCAAATCTCTCCGCTCTATCGCTCGCGCAGCGGAATTGCCAGCCCCTTACTTCCTCCCTACTCCCATTGTCCAAGGAGAACGCGGATAAGCTTTTGAAGAAGGTAATATTTTGGTATCCATTTTTTTCTAGGGTTTAAACATCTTTAGTATTTGAATTTTGTTATCCTTTTTTTTTCTAGGGTTTAAACATCTTTAGTATTTGAAGGGTAATTGGCAATGTGCACCCTCTAAATGTAGGGTTTTGACACTTTGCACCCCAAATTGTTAAATATTGCAAAATGCATCCCCCATTACAAAAAACCTGGCACTTTGCACTCTGGTGGAGGTGCAAAGTGCCAATCTTTTTGTAATGGGGGGGGGGGGGGGTGTATCTTGCAATAGTTAACAATTTAGGGTACAAAATGTCAAAACACTGTAATTTTAGGGTGCATCTTGCCAATTAACCGTATGTCCGTATTTGAATATCCTTTACTTTATAAAATCCATTGTTGCTTGTTCTTTTGCACTTGCATTAAAAGCATGTTTTAGGAAACTAGAAGAGCAATGATACACTTAGCACATGCAAAAGGAATTTTATTAACTATAAAGTATGGGCGCTTATATTTGCAGACCCCAAATCGATATTTGCAACCAACAAATCGATAATTGCAGTCACACGGGATATTTGCAGCCCATAATCAAAACAACTTAAAATTCAATTGTATGAAAAATGAGTAATTTCTAAATGAAAACTGCAAACTCATATTTATCTTAAAAGTGAAAGCAAATCATACAGATTGTTGCAGACTGCAAGTTCTGTTTTCTAGACTGTAGGTGTGCAAGCCCGATTCATCCCAAGAACAACAAGAAGAGGAAGGCCGACAACTTTTATAAAAAGAAGAATGGTTGGGGCCTTGAACCAGTGGAGGAATATCCAAGCCAAAGAGGCGGTGATATCTGGCGACGGCGGTGGTTTCAGAGCGGAGGACGGGAGCAGGATTGATGTTGGGCGCGGGCGGAACCAAGAAGAAGACTTAAATAGGCTGAAACAAGGCTTTGAATGGGGGGCTGCAAATAGATCCTCTTTTTAGGTTAATAATTCTTAAATTTTTTAGATTTTAGGGTTGCAAATAGCTATTCGGGGCCTGCAAATATAAGCGCCCTAAAGTAATTGTATACAAATTTATCCAAATTTTCATCTGGGTAGGGGATCGTTTCGATCTCCTATGAGATCAAAATAATCTTTTGGAAGCATTTCGATCTCCTATCCATACGGAAATTTAGATCCGGAGCCCGGTTTCAAAAATTTTGCCGCAACAGATAAGATACTCGGTATATCAATATTGATTAGATTCGAAATCTGTTATGGAATTGCCCATTCAATGAACATTCTCAATATTATGCCTTGAAGAGGACTCGAACCTGCACGCTCTTTAGCACGAGATTTTGAGTCTCACGTGTCTACCATTTCACCATCAAGGCATCTTGAAAGTGAATCTATCTAGTGTGATATATGGAATATATGACAAGGGTGGAGTGTTGGAGTATTTCTATCGATCGATGACCAAGGAAAGTAATATAAGATTTTTTTCCTATCAAGTCGAGTAGACTAATTGAGTCAATTCAATCGAGATCTCGCATTGATACGAGTCTATGAGGATCTCGTGCGTATGTCAGTTAGTTTGGTTTGTGTGAATAGTAGAAACCTGTGATAGGTGGGCTAAACTATTTCGGTCTTTAGTTGTGCTGAGTTTGGGAAATAGTTTGGAGTAAACTATTTCGGTCTCGTATTAATGTATGCGATTCCCAAACGCTAACAGGAGCGAAAGAAAGCTAGTGGTTACTCTCCCCTTTTTGCATCTTTGCACTGGTCGTGAACTGCATTGCTGATTAACTCCTTCAATCGACGATCTCTCCACTGATGACGCCTTTTCCTCCATCGCGAAGTAAGGTTGCAGTCTTTTCAGTTTTCGCTACTCGCCATTCAGCGCTAGCCGAGAAGAAGAAGCCGACGACTACCTGTTCTTCTCGCATTTTTTTGCCCTAATCGTGAAGTTCACCAAATTTGATTGGCCGGTAGTTTCTCCTCTATTCTGAAATCGAGGAGGAGGTCCTGCTTTTTATCATCTACAGCCAATCAGGAACTCTCCATTCCGACAAGGTATGCTTACTCCCCCAACTTCACAAATTCTTTCGCTATCGGCAAGGCATAAAATCTTGAATCCTTTGTGAGTTGAGAAGGGTTTTGATTAGAATTTCCTATTGGTTTGATTTTATCCAATATTTTTTATCTCTGTTCTTGGAAAATTTTGGGTCATTACCTGTGAGCATAAGGGAAAGCAGTCTTTCAGTTTTACTGGCCGATAGAAATTACCTTTCTATTTTCTATCTCGTGGTCTGAAACCTTATTGTTGAGAATGACTAGTAAGGAGTGGTGAATGCTAACCACCTTCGTCAAATACAGCCCAGTCCATTCAGAAAAACACAGGTGCACTGTTGAGGATGGCAACTATCACGCGACACGAGGTCGATTCCAAAAATGGTGCATTGTTCAAGCTCTTGGCGCTAAGCTTCTCCAACATCAGCCTGTCTCTTCTGACCTTGCTACTCAGCATCGACATTTTCAAGAACTCCTGGTCATTTGTTACGTCCTTCGCTTGCCAGACTCCAGGGATATGATTCGTCAGCAAATTCTGGGCGAAACTGACTCTCCAAACTTATATGCCACTGCTGCTTGCATTTCTGCAGTTACTGCCCTTCTTCAGTGGCCTCCACTTGCGTCCCCTCCGCCTTTTGACAATTTTACCCATTCGTCTGGTCGTGGCTCTTCTCACAGTCTTGGTGGCCACTAGGGGGGGTGGAGGTAGCCAACACCTTTGCTCCCATTATGGGAAAGGTGGACACACAGTTGAACGATGTTTTGAAAAACATCCTCACCTACGCCCCCGTGTTCACCTTAGCACTATGGAGTTTATAGCTCCTCTCACTTCCTCTCTTACGCCGCCAGAGTCCGGCCGGTGGTTCTTTTCAACTTAAGTTGAGGCCCTCCTCACCGCCTCCAAACCTTCCGCCTCCATTGCCACCTCTTCAAGTAGCGCACAGGTTGTCACCTAGGTTAAGTGGCTCATCGACTCGGGTGCCAACAATCATATGACTGAAAATTCGCTTGTTTTTTTTTCAACTTGAGAGACACAACCGGTTACCATCAATTTTCGTTGCGGATGGACTCCTCCTGTTTGTGGCACTGGTGTGGTCCATGTCACCTCCACTCTTAAACTTGACAACACCCTACGTTCCCAACTTTCCATGCAATTTCTTGTCAGTTCATGCTCTCTCCCGGCAACTACAGTGCTCTGTCTCATTTACACTCACTACTTGTTGTTTTCAGGATCTTCGCTACAACAGGACGATTGCTACTGAGATTAAATGTGGGGGGCTATACTTCCTCGATACTGTGTCTGCACTCTCTGTTTCTCCCCTCTCCGAATCTCTCTGTTAGTGGCATCTTCGTCTTGGTCATCCTCCCCTTCGGTTGTTACACCAACTCCTGTCATCTCCCAAGACGGACGTCTCTGCCTTAGACCGTGAGGCTTGCCAGTTTGGCAAACATCACCACTCTTGCTATCCTGCCAAACTCTGTCAAAAGTTCTGTCCGTTCGTTTGACCTTGTTCACTTGGATATCTGAGGTCCTTGTCCATCAGACCAGCTATATTTATACTTCTCAACAAAATGGAGTGGTTGAACGAAATAATCGACATCTTCTTGATGTTGCGCGGACTCTTCTCTGTCAAATGAATGTTCCTCGCTTCTATTGTGGTCATGCTATCCTCACTGCATCAATTGTCCTCATCAATCGTCTTCCCTCTACTTCTCTTCAAGGGCAAACACCTTTTTTCATTATGTTCCCTGGTGCCGCTCCATTCCCCCTCACCCCTCGGGTATTTGGGTGCGCTGCCTTCGTTCACTCTCTTGCACCTGGTCGCGATAAACTCTCATCTCGCGCCAAATGAAGCCTTAATATATTACGGCAAGGTGAATAGAGAAAGGAATTTGTAGAAACTGTTACACAGCACTCACAACAAAAATATTATAAATGAGAGTTGCTCAATTAGATCAATTTCTCAACCTGTCTCTAATACATATAACCATCACTCAAGAGCTATCTTTCATCTGCAAAACCTGAGGATCCATGGGAGTCTATAGCTTCGTTTGGCGCGGCTTATTTGCTCCGATGAGTTTGGTCAAAAACGCCATTATCATAGAATGTATGTTTGGCAAGACAAAGGTTATGACCGCTGTAAAGAAAATAAAGTAGTTTTGAGCATAAAATGCATGAATTTTTTAGGTGAGGTTGGGCGTTCATGAACGACGACGGTTCATGACCACGGTGTTCACGACCGCCACCACCGCGCCAAACGAAACCTATGAGGCCAGCAGATCCGCATTAGATAGAAGATCCCTTTGGCTGATCTAGAGATTTGTTGAGCCAGAAAGTATGAAGAAAATTTAGATCAATTTCTCAACCAATCTCCTATGCATATAAATGCGAGTCGTCTGCCCTGTTACTTTGTTACGGTGGGGCTAGGGGTCGCCTCAGTGCGTTACCCAACCGGGCAGGCCTTAACCATCACCGTGTCCCCTACCTGTAACAGGGTCCACAGCCCTTACACCCCAACCCCTCTCCGCACCCATTATTCATGCGACGGTTTGTTGAGGCTGGAGATCGAACTCAGACCTCCTTGAAGCATGGAGATTTCATCCACCCTCACCAACTGAGCATGGGGTTCGATCCCCAGCCTCAACAACCCGCCGCCTGAATAATGGGTGCGGAGAGGGGTTGGGGTGTAGGGGCTGCGGACCCTGTTACGGTTAGGGGACCCGGTGATGGTTGAGGCCTGCCCGGTTGGGTAACGCACTGAGGCGACCCCTAGCCCTACCGTAACATACTTTTTTCCCATTGCAGATCTTATATTATTAAGAAGCTTTTGGATATTGTTCTGCTAAAAACTCAATGATTTTATTGGGTTAGGTTATAGGTTGGAGGCTCATCCAAAGTGGCGAAGACATGAAAATTCAGTGCACGTGGCGAGTTAGAGATTATGGATGTGGGATTGAGCTTATTACTCGGATTTACAAAGCGTTGCAGTGTTCCGAACACTACCCTGATCTCCATTTGGAACAACCCGATCGGGTTACGGCGGTGCTTTCAACCGCCTCTGTAGGTGAGTCAAATAAAATCTCTTTTCACTGCTTTGAATGGTGTGGGTTTCCTTAATTATGATCTTGTTTTAGCAAATTAGACCTGTGAGATTTTAAACTTTCAGAAACATGTAGTTTTTCTTGTGAATGCTTAAGTTATATGATCTGATGCTCTTAATATGTTTTGCCTGCATAGTATCTACCTTGTTATGGAGCAGTAGTTAAGGCTCCATTTGAGGGAGTTTTTCTGTGGCTAGCGTTCTGACCATGGCTGCAATTGGGTTGGCGGCCGTTTAGACAATTGACTTCTTCGCTGCAGTGGTCCTCTTTCCGCTTTATTTAAGCGACATTTTCATACTTTTCCCGGCCGTAGACTGAGCTGTCTTGTCTTCATGGTCCGTGCGGGGAAGAAGAGTGCGGGGAAGAAGAATGCGTCATTTTAGAAAACCACCTCAAACAGAGCCTAAATTCGAAAGGCCCATTAGTCATAACCAAAACCATTTACCTGACCTCCCACAGACCTGGTGTGGCGAGAATACACACCCATCGCTTGTGACTTAGGCTTCGTTTGACACTGCTTATTTGCTCTCGTGAGTTTGGTCAAAAACGTCATTATCATAGAATGTATGTTTGGCAAGACAAAGGTTATAACCGCTACCCAACAAAATGAACTAATTATAAGCATAAAATGCATGAATTTTTTTAGGTGAGGTCGAGCGTTCACGAACGACGGTTTATGACCACCGCGCCAAACGAAGCCTTAATTGTCAACCTGGTCACATTCTCGCTCCCCTATAGATGCCCAATTATGCAACCGGGAACCTGAAATTCTTTCGTGCTTTGATATCACCTGATGTTGGACAATTTAGCGCAAACGGCTACATGAAAAGCCCCTGATGTAAGTAGAAGGCGCACGGCCAAAGATTTATCGGCATAACCCCAGATCCACGCTTGTCGTGAACCATCCCGACAATGACTCAACCGTCAACCGTGGTCGAGTACAGGAGCATGACTCGAATATTCTTTTCATTTCATATATTTTTCTTCTATAATTGCCGCTATCGGAATTCCTGAAGTTTCATTATTTGATCTGTATTTTGCAGGTGGCCTGAGCTTGAACGATTTCATAGTTGCTGCTAAGATAGATCAGGTAAAGACTTCAGATCTCATACCAAAGATGAGAGCTTGGGCTTGAAAGTGCAAGTTTTTTACCTTCTCTCCTCCCTCTTAAAGATAAAGAATGTGAGAAAATAGGCCATCTTAGGCTCTGTTTGGACAGCTTATGTTGATGAGCCAAAGAGCTTATGTTGATGACAAAGTTGTTGATCGAATAGAGCTTTGAGAATAGAGTTGTTTGAAAAGCGCTTATGAGAAAGTTGTAGACTGTTTGGAGAGTCTGTTCTTAAGTGTTAATCGAAAAACAACTTTCTCAAAGCTGTTTGGAGAGTCTGTTTTTTAACAAAAATATTGAATATAATGTTGGTGAAAACGCGTGTCCGGGTGAAAAACGGCCGCCCGGGCGAAAAATGCATGCCCGGGCGAAAAACGGCAGCCCGGGGAGAAAAACGTGCGCCCGCGCGAAAAATGCGTGTCCGGGCGAAAAAACTGAGGACACGGGCGAAAAATGGCCCCCTGGCAAAAAATGGCCGCCCGGGAGAAAAACGGACGCCCGGGGGAAAACGGCTGCCCGGGGTGAAAATGGCCGCCCGGGGGGAAAAACGTGCGCCCGCGCGAAAAATGTGTGTCCGGGCGAAAAAATTAAGGACACGGGCGAAAAATGGCCCCCTGGCAAAAAACGGCCGCCCGGGCAAAAAACGATCTCCTGGGAAAAAACACTAGTGCGCGACCAAAAATGAACGCCCGAAAAAAAAAATGACCCTAAGTTGTCTTTTTCTCCTTCCGCGGCTTTATGACCGGTCCTCAATCTCTATGTTCTTCTTTTCCTCAAAGTACTATTCAATCTTCATTTGGCTAAGTGTCATCTTCCTTCATTTTGAAGTTCATTCTCAGCATGGTTTGATTTTTTTTTTCTATTGCTTCAGAGGTTGGGTGATATGGTTTTTGTGAACCATGATCCCTCCATGTTCTCTCTTTCTGGCTCTGCTGATCCTCTTCACTCTCGCCTGTATAGTTGTCGACGAGATTGAATGCTTGTTTCGGCTTTTCGTCTTGCTTCTTTACTCCTCTTTTGCATCAAGAGCTCAGATGCCTAGAACCCTTTTTTTGCTGATTTCTTAAACCTCGCTCGTTTTACTTCGTAGTAAGTCTTTAAAGAGTATATTGCGCGGGAGAACTCTAATCATAGTTTATCTTGATTTATGTGAGCTGAGTTCACGAGATTTGACTGCTTGATTCATGTTGTTTTTATGAGATTTTGAGTTAGTAATTAAACTGGAATGGGGAAGAAATGTCATATTAGTTATGGATAGTTCATCAAATTTTATTGGTTTTTAGTTAATGTGAGATGTTTTGGGTTAAATGTTTGGGATAAAAATTTTAAAATCTTAAACGCAAAAAAAAAAAAAAATCGTGCTTCTCAGCCCTAGCCATGTTTTGAAAGTATTGGTATTTAAAGTGTTTAAAGTTCAATATTCTTACAAATAGAAATTACATAAAAAACATATTATGTTCATTATTTTTTCTATCACTTGCAATAATTTCTCTAAATTTTGAATTAAATTTATCATAAATATGTATTTTTTTCATAGTGTTCTGATCGGATTAAAATCATAGTTCTGCCACTGTATGTAGCGAAATTGAGTTAATAAAAGAGAAAAAAGCTAAAAGCAGAGAAATCAGTTTTTAGAAAGCTATGTTGGACTGGCTTATCAAAAAACCTCTAAAACGACTTTTTTGAAGAAACTCTTCTGAAAAAACTATTCGCTCAAACAACAAAAATTAATTTTTGTTGTTCGAATAGAACTATTTGAATAGAAAGAGCTGCCCCAAACAGAGCCAAATTACAATAAAGTTCATTCTTTTTAAAGTATGCTTGATAAACAGGGACGTGTATTAATTATTAGACTCGGTTGTGATTTTAAGAAAAAAAGGATTACAACAATAAGGATTACAATAAAATCAAATCTATCTTCAATAAGGATTGCAACAATAAGGACCTGTGGCAGAAATCCACTATAAAACAATGAGGATTACAACAAAATAATTTATGTTTGCCCAACCTAGATCTCCCTTGGATTCACAGATTGAATCCTCTCTCAACTCACTGTGAAAAACCTCTCTTCAAGAATAAGGACAAAAAAACTCAAATCTCTCTTCAAACACCCAAGGCAACGAAGGCAAGATTGGGATAAAAACTCCTTTACAGCGAAGACGAAGATACCGACGGTGAGAAAACTGTTCTTCCTCCTGAAGAACTCCGACAACAATGGCGGCAAGACCTTGCAACTTCCTCCTCTTTACACGTTCTTCTCTTGACGGCTCTAAATTGGAAGTTATGACTTCTGTCAAAGGTCCCTACCTATTTAGGGCAAATAGGCGAACCCATCTTGGTCATCCAAAGAAGTTCCAATGCGATCTACGGCTCCCGATCGTAAATTAACGAATCTGTTTCGGTCCGCTACTGCCCGGTGGTAGCTGCTACCGCGTCGTGGTAGCTGCTACCGCGTCGTGGTAGCTGCTACCGCGCCGCGGTGGCCATCAAGACGACATTGTCTCGACGACATCGGAGACTCATCACGACGATATAGCCTTGTCAGGACGACAAAAGCTACCGCCCGCAATACCATTACCGTCAGGCGTTAGCCCTCAGCTGTCAGTCCTCTCGACGACACTGTCAGTCGACAAAATGATATGCTACCGCCGGCAGTAGAGGTACCGCCCGATGATAGCAATAGACCAAGAATCTATTGTTATACACAACCTCTTTCTTCTCTAGCAGCAGCACAATTCCAGCCATGATCTGATTTTCTTCTCTTTAGAGGTTGGACCCCAACAAAATTCAAGAATAAAGAACAATTAAAAAATGAAATAAAGGATCATAAAAGAACTCGATCGGGGAGAAATATACCAGCAATTCTTTGGCTAATTAACCAGAAACGACCATGATCTTGAAGAGAAAAGTTGGAGCATAAGTAGAACTTTCGAAACAGAGCCAAAGCAGAACTTCACAACTCTAGAAGACTTGTCTGTACTATGGGTAACCTGCGTTTCGCCTAGAACTTCATAGATCTGGAAGACTTTACAGATGTCATACAGTCATACTGCGGGTCGCCGACGCTGAGGGAAAGAACCACAACAATGATGGATTTCTAAGAGGATTCGCTGGATACTTGTCGATTTGCGGCTACTAGGACTTCTGTTGACGAAAACTTGTAGATCTGCGATCGTTTATACCGGCTGGATGAGACGAGCACAATCCTTGTTATCACCAAGAAGGAGGGAAAGTGAGAACATAGTGCTCTCGACAGGGGCTCGCTATTGCTCGAAGGACCAACCTCAAAATGATTCAAAAGACCATTTAAGGCTCTGTTTAGGATACCGATGCCGTTTTAAAAGGGAGCAATTCAAAAGGAAGATTCTAAACTGTATTTTCAAAACTGAGAAAAGTGTTTGTGTAACCTCCGTTTGCAGTCAGTTTCAAAACTGAAAAATATTGTATCTGTTTGGGAAATCACCGTTCTGGTGGCGGTTAAAAGTAAAACACGTTGATTTTAAAAAAAAAAATACAACTTTTTTTTAGAAAATTGAAATGCAAACTAATTAGCACAACAATAAAAAGGCAATATTTTCAGCCTTAATGTACGGCGGCCTCATATAGTTGTTCGACAATGGAGTCACGCAGTATAGCCATTTGACTCGATCCACTCCTTCCACCGCCAACAATTTCGTTATACTCCCTCCTTGCGCTGCTTGCCATTTTTACTCCTCGCCTAATCAGATGCGCCTGAGGGTATATAAAGGTCTCATCATGATCACATTGATAGAAATGGATGTTTACATTAGAATAATGTCTGCGTATAAAATTATGCAGTGTCATTGTAGAGACCACAATATTTTGCTATTTTTTTAAACTATTCTGCGGCATATCACGAAGGATACACCATTTCTTCTTCCACACTCCAAACGTTCATTCTATAACACTACACAACGACGAGTGTGCCTGATTAAATATTTTATTGTCCATATACCGGACGCTAACCATGTGCAAAGTCTGACAAACGATACCTTGTTTCTGCATAAGGTTTAATATATCCTACTTGTAATGAGTATCCATCATCAACCAAGTAGTATTTTCCTGCACATTGAAAATAGTGTTAATAACATAAACAGTGATTTTTGATCATGTGTTGAACCCTCCAAATCATCCATTATAAAAGTGAATGTCATATTAAAATCACATCCATCCATAATATTCTGAGCTGGATAACCATGACGTCCAATATATGGAACATGCTCGTCCACTGGGATGCGAGCATCAACATATGTCCCGTCGATTGCTCCAATGCAATCCTTGAAGTAGGGCAAGTATCGATCGTCATTTAAAATTTTTACTGGGATATGTGCAATAACATCGTGCGAAAGCTTTATTAAAGCAGCTTGACCTCGTGAAAACATCAGTTTATTGTTTCTGTCAAATGTTGAAGACACACATTGCATTCCCTCATTAATCGATTTTGCTCCATAATATATATTGTAATTGCTAGTGTGAAGACACTATTTTCGGGCTTCCCAATTGATTCGAGGATCGACTCAGTTTTCAATAAAAAGATCAAAGTTCATGAATCACACACACATTCATAGTACAAAGAACATAAACACTATATTTATTCATATGTTTTATTTACACACAAGATTTTACAAATAAATCGAGTATTAACCATACTCATTACAATATTCGCAAGAAAAATTGGTACACGTGGCTCGATAACGTTCTTGTGCATCTTCAATTCCGATAAAGATCTTTTACCATATCTTGGCCAGATCTTCAACACGCTTTCGTTTTTCTTCTTCGGTGAGGGGAGTCCTTCGGGGTGCACTGGGAGAAGCCCATATTTCCTTAAAATATTTTCCACAACGGGTTAGTCATAAAAATATGACAAGGTGAGAAAAATATTTCGTGAAACAGTTATACATGCAAGCAAATGAGAAATAACATTATGCACATATTTCAATAAATCATAATTTTCGCACATTTCCCTTTCAATGCAACTCTTAATCTACCCTTTAATTTTAGTTACATAAATAGGAAATGCTTGGGTATGCAAACTTGAATTGGGTCTCACCCACTTAAGGGCAAAAGTGTAGGCTCACCCCTACTGGTAAATCCACTTAAGGATTTGAAACCCTCACATTTCTTTATGCAGAGTTTTATTATTCTTGTCTTAATGTAAATAAAAATAAATATTTTAATATAAAATTCCCACTCAGAAAGTTGTATCGCTCTAAAATAGTACTACTAGAGGCTGTTCAGCACCAAAACAGCATGAACAAAATAAAATCAGCATCGAAATTGCTTAATTCCGCTTCAAAAGGGTTGTCCCGAAAGTCCAACATAACATAAAGGAGATAGTATAAAAACAGCGGACGGAAATAACCCAAAACAGCGGTTGGGAGAGCAATTGCTTCTCCAAAACTGTTCTTGAATAGTTCTAAAACAGCCACCTTAAATCAGCAATAACCAACAAAACTGACCAATCATAAAGGAGATACTAAATTTTAGCGAGTTAACAACTTGTAGAAATAATAGAGAAAAGGAGAAGAACATCCTTACAGTGGGAGAGAGAATAAGAATCTTGTCGGGCAACAGATTCTTCTCGGATCGACGAACAGTGGCGAGACTCTTCCTAGAACTCCAGAGAATGTAAGGGAGAAGTAGTAGCAGCTCCAAAAGTGAAGGCAGAAAAATAGTAACTCAAAACCAGCAGCAAAAATGCGTTGGCAACAGAGAAACAACGACAACAGCGACAACAACAACAACAACAACAGCAAGCAGAAGCACAGCGACAGCAAGCAGCAGCACGGCGGCAGCAAGCAGCAGCACAACAACAGAGAGTAAGAAATAAGAGGGGGAGGAGCAACAACTAAGAGGGAGAAGTAGAGCTCGGGGAGAAGCACGGAAATGACAGTCGATGGGATGCAGGAAATGAACAGGGCTCTGAATTTATAACAGAGGATGAGCGGCCAGCACCAAGGGGAAATCAATTCCAACCCAAATAACATAGTTAGGTGTCACTACCTAAACCCCCAAGGCACATTCAGCCAACACTTGGCTTGGCCAAGTGTCAAAACAAGCCAATTCAGCCAACAACAAGAAGTTCCAAGTGTCAAAATGAACTTCAACTCAGCCACCACACTAATTAGCTCAAATTACTAATGGCAATCCACCAATAATAATAATACCAGCAGTCCACAAATAATACAGCATCCCACAAATGATAACAGCAACCCACAAATAATAACAGCAACCCACAAATAATAACAGTTATGGCACCCCAAAAAATAAAGTAAATTCAACTAGTAAAAAGAAACAAAAAATGCAAAAAATAATACGTAAAATCCGCACTGCCTTGTGCATCTTTATCGGGGAAAAAAAATTTTGTACGGAATTTTAAATCGTCACAATTCTTTCCTCCTTAAAAAGAGTTTTCGTCCTCGAAAATGAAAGTCGATCACTTAAAATAAAACTCTAACAGTTCGTTATATACATAAATGTTTAAGAGCAGCAACTCGTTAATTATTGCATTTCCTTTTTACGGTAAGGTTCTAAATAAAAGCGCGAGGTTGAATCAAGCGTTCTTTTGGGACATCTTGAGGGGGAGTTGGAGCAGGTGTCGGTGCAGGGGTTGATGCTAAAAACTCGGCATACATTTGATATAACTGATGTGGCGTCGGAAGTGGAGGTCCTCGCGAGTTGATGTTTTTATTTAATAGCTTTGGACAGTTTCTCTTTGTATGACCAGACTGACGGCAGTAGAAACAAACTCTAATTAAACATTCCCCCAGATGTATGCGATTACATTTGACACATTTTGTCGCGGGTGCTTGAGAGGCATTACTCGAAGAAGAATCAGTCTGCAATGTTATAGTATCCTTGCTTTGAGTTTCATCCTGACTCGGAGTTTCTGGCATTTTTTTTCCTGCTATCTCGACGCTCCTGAGATTTTTTTTGATCAATCGCTACTAGTCGTGCTCTTTCAACCAATTTCCCATATTCTAGAATATCATGAGGTACTAGTAAATTTCGAATATCGTCTTGCTGTCCTTGTTGAAATTGTCGGCAACGATCTTCTTCCCAGGTTATGAGAGAATCTGCATAATACGCCAATTTGAAGAATTCAGTCTCGTATTGCAAAACTGACTTCGTCCCTTGAACGAGTCGTTGAAATTGGTCTTGCAATAGTCTTTTCTCTGATCGTGGTACAAACCAATTTGTGAATTCTTGAAGAAAGTTGGTCCACGTCATAATTTCACGTCTGGCGAACTTCGTAGCAACTGTATTATTCCACCAACGCTTCGTCGTGCCCTCCAATAAAAATGACGTGAATTCGACCTTCCGATCCTCCAGACAGTGCATGACTTGAAATATTGTTCCTAAACGAAGGATCCAATCTTCAGTCTCTAGGGGAGACAAGCCTCCTGTGTAGGTTGGTGATTTTAACTCCATAAATTGTTTTAGGTCGAAGTCGACTTGACGGTGTTGTGGTGCAGGGGCTATAAGAGGAAGATTGGGAGGAG
The DNA here is from genome assembly GCA_033032865.1 of Dactylorhiza incarnata. NCBI lineage: Eukaryota > Viridiplantae > Streptophyta > Magnoliopsida > Asparagales > Orchidaceae > Dactylorhiza > Dactylorhiza incarnata. The sequence continues at coordinate 3,547,520 of JAWHQI010000173.1, forward strand.
GGTTCATGGATTATTGTCTCGGAATAGTTTCATCTTGCGAATTTGTATGTCTTAGGGTGGCTAATTTAGGGAAGACTAATTTAAGAGCTTTTGCAATGGCAAACACAAATTCCAAAGGGCGTCGCGGATGCCCATTGTCACTTTCCTCAGATCATGTTCTCCGATTGATTTCGGGCTCTTCTCGAATTTCATGACGTCGTCGGCTGGAGTACACTTGGATGGGTTCCTATAAGAGATTGAATTAATTATGTTACATTTTTAATTTGTGTTATGATTTTGTACCGTCTACGACCAAAATATTAAAAACCGTTCCCTCTGATACCAAGTTGTGAAGACCCTATTTCTGGGCTTCCCAATTGATTCGAGGATCGACTCAATTTTCAATAAAAAGATCACAGTTCATGAATCACACACAGATTCATAGTACAAATAACATAAACACTGCATTTATTCGTATGTTTTATTTACACACAAAGTTTTACAAATAAATCGAGTATTAACCATACTCATTACAATATTCGCATGAAAAATCGGTAAACATGGCTCAATGACGTTCTTGTGCTTCTTCAATTCCGATAAAGATCTTTAACCATACATTTGCCAGATCTTTAGCACGCTTTCATTTTTCTTCTTCGGTGAGGGGAGTCCTTCGGGGTGCACTGAGAGAAGCTCTTATTTCCTAAAAATATTGTCCAATACGGGTTAGTCATAAAATTATGACTAAGTGAGAAAAGTATTTCGTGAAACAAATGTACATGCAGGCAAAGAGAAAATAACAATATGCATACATTTCAATAAATCATAATTTTCGTACTATTCCCTTTCAATGTAACTCTTAATCTACCCTTTAATTTTAGTTACATAAAATATAAAATGCTTGGGTATGCAAACTTGAATTGGGCCCCACCCACTTAAGGGAAAAAGTGTAGGCTCACCCCCTACTGGTAAATCCATCTAAGGATTTGAAACCCTCACATTTCCTTATGCAGAGTTTTATTATTCTTATCTTAACGTAAATGAAAACAAATATTTTAATACAAAATTTCTCTCAGAAAGTTTTATCGCTTTTATTTCCCTCGCCCACATTTCAACTTATTAACGAGATATCATTGAGTTAAACTCATATGCACATGCAGTTTCTTTTAAATAAAATAAATAGGAATAAGAAATTATTTTGAATAAACATAATTCAAGAAATAAAATACTCACAACAGCCTTCTCTTTATCAGCTGCATTGCCACGCTTACCCTGCGACGCCATCCTCTGATTTCTAGGCCTTGGAAACCACTGAAATAGCATATACTTTATTTGGGCTGCGTCACTAGTTATGCGTAGCGTTGAAGTAAAAAGGATTAACTAAAAAACGTTAAAATCTGATAAAAATATAAAATCAATATAAGTCAAATAAACTTTAAAAATATCCTAACAGAAATAATTCAAATGATTTTAAATCAGCCCAAAGCTTCGAAAATAGCTCACAAAACCAAAATAGTACTTAAAACTGGTTAACCAGCCCTTAAGCAGCATAACCAAGCTGTAGTATCCACCAAAAGTCCAAAATCTGCCTTATAAGGGTTGTTCAATCTTCAAAATCAGCCTCAAAGATGGTTGTCCAGCAAAGATATCGAAAATAATAAAGGTTAAGTGGCTCAAAATAATCCACAATACCTAGGAAATCAAAAAGAGCACCTATTCCCTCTTACATAACCCGAAAACAACTCTAAAATAGTATTATTAGAGATCGTTCAGCACCAAAACAACATAAACAATACAAAATCAGCATCTAAATTGCTTAATTACGCTTCAAAAGGGCTGTCCCGAAAGTCCAACATATCATAAAGGAGATAGTATAAAAACAACGGACAGAAATAACCCAAAACAGCGGTTGGGAGAGCAATTGCTTCTCCAAAACTGTTCTTGAATAGTTCTAAAACAACCACCTTAAATCAGCAACCAATAAAACCGGTCAATCATAAAGGAGATACTAAATTTCAACGAGTTAACAACTTCTAGAAATAATAGAGAAAAGGAGAATAACATCCTTATAGTGGGAGAGAGAGAGTAAGAATCTTGCCGCGCAATGGATCCTTCTCGGATCGACGAAGAGTGGCGAGACACTTCCTAGAACTTCAGAGAATGTAAGGAAGTAGTAGCAGCTCCAAAAGTGAAGGAAGAAAAATAGTAACTCAAAACTAGCAGCAAAAATGCGTTGGCAGCACAAAAACAACGGCAACAGCGACAACAAACATCAGCACAGCGGCAGCAAGCAGCAACACGGCGACAGAAAGTAAGAAATAAGAGGGGGAGGAGCAACAACTAAGAGGGAGAAGTAGAGCTCGGGGAGAAGCACGAAAATGGCAGTCGATGGGATGCAGGAAATGAACAGGGCTCTGGAGTTATAACAGAGGATAAGCGGCCAGCAGCAAGGGGAAATCAATTCCTGTTAATGTATATTTGGTCAAATAACGGGTTTGAATGTATAACGGGTCGGTTGGGTACACAGATACCCATCCCCGTAGGTACTCCTAGGGTTTTCCCTATATATACCCGCTAGGGGCAACGGGGAGTGGATTCCACCTTGATCCTCCTCCGGAAGCTTCGAGCAAACTCTCACAATCTTGAAGTTTGCCCTAAGGGTTTGCTCCCGTTCGTCCGCTCCTTCGCGAGGTTCTTGTTCACGCGAAGCTTTCGTGATCTCCTGCCGCTGCCGCTCGCGATCGAAGGAGGAGGAAGCCTGTTCGATGTTGTCGTTCGCTGGTGCCCTCCCATCGCCGTTCGTCGCGATCCGCCCAGCCTCTCGTTCGCTGGAGCCCTCCCGTCGTCGTGCGCGAAGGTGAAGAAAGAGATCTGCCGCCGTTCGCGAAGAAGGAGTTCGTCCGTAGCCCAGCCGTTCGCCGTTCGCTGAAGCCCTCCCGTCGCAATTTGTCGCGCTTCTCCCGCCGCTGTTGCCGCTCGCGATCGACGAGGAAGGGATCGTTCTGTTGCTGTCGCTGCCTCTACCGTGTGCAGTCGCCGGATTCGCCGGATCCAAAGCCTACCGCCTCATATCCGCCGCGCCGCGGCCTCTTTCGTCCAGATCTACCGCAGCGCCGTCGCCACCGCCTCCAGATCCCACCCAGCCGCCACCATCAGTAGCTCCCGCTGCCGCCGTCTCCAAGCCCAGGAAGTGCAACTCTAAGCACTACCGCCAGCGCTACCTACTAGCACCTGGCGCTAGCAGCCGAACAGGCTACCGCCCAGGCTACCGCCGACGCTAGCCACAGACCTCTGTCTGGTGGCTTGTTCTCGTCTGTCGGGCGCACAATGATGAAGGGGAACAACATGGCGTCCCCCGTTCCGATGATAAAGCTGGAGAAGTTCACGACGACTGAGTTCAATGACTGGAAGTTGAATACTCAGTTCGGGATGAAGTTTCTGAACGTGTTCTACACAGTTCAGTCTGATGGTGCTGAAGTCGTAGGGACTGCTGAAGAGGCTCAGTGGATTTCAGATGAAGACTTCTGCCGTGACTACCTGCTGAACTGCCTGTAAATCTGGCGAAGACGTACATGAAGCTGAAGACAGCTAAGGCCATCTGGGATGCTTTGCAGGAGCACTTCAGGCAGGAGGAGGACCTGTCCAAGGCGCACTTAGTGGACAAGTTCCACTCGTTCACCTTCGACGAGGAGAAGGTCATTCTCCCTCAGGTATCAAACTTTGAAGTTTTAGTAGATTCCTTGCATAGCGAGAATATTGCGTTGCCAGATTGTTTTGTTGCTGGCACAATTGTGTATAAGTTGCCTTCTACGTGGTATAATTTCAAAACTGAAATGTACCGCAAGAAGATGCATGTGGGCTTGAACGAACTCAAGAGTTTTATACGCATTGAGGACGAAAATAAGACTCAACACGCTCTAGAAGTCGTTAGCAAGCAGAATGCTGCTGTTAACATGATTACGAACTCTAGACGCGCGCCGAACCCTAGGAAGCAAAAGCCCAACCCTAGTAGCTCCCAGGTTGCAGGCCCAAGTAAACAAATCAAAAAGTTTAAGGGCAAGTGCTTTAACTGCAACAAGTGGGGACACAGTGCATCTGATTGCAGGCTTCCTCGTAAGGAAAGGGGCAAGGCACCACAAGAAGGCAACCATGCTAATATGGTTAGTCTCACTGAGCCATCTGACTTTGTTGCCATGGTCGGAAACAGAAAAGCCAGTACAGAGTGGTTCCTTGACTCGGGGGCAACGTGCCATGTTTGCAACAACCCTACTCTGATGACAGGTCTTACTGATGCAAGAGAGTCTGTGACCGTTGCCAACGGTGAGACAACTGACGTGCTGAAGGGGGAGAACGCAACTTTGCTGCTATCCTCAGGTAAGACTTTAACTTTAAAGAATGTTAAGTTTATTCCTTCATTAGTTGCTAACTTAGTGTCTATTAGTTTACTATGTGATGCTGGTATGTCTTTTACTTTCTGTAGCGGTAGAGTAACACTGTCAGTTAACTCACACTATTTTGGATGTGCATACGTCCAAAATAGGATGTACAGATTAAGTCTAGCAAACGAAATAGTTCAACAAGTTCAAACAAACTTAGTTAGCCCTAAGACTCTGATGCGTGTCGGCAAGTGCACCGGTCGCTGTCAAGTAATAATTGTGGAGAATGGAATCCCCGGATGTCGGTCTCTTGAGGAATGCAGGTTGGGTGAACGTATCGCGCAATGACTATTGTTACACAAGCGTTTAATAAACACAAAGAGGGGGTTTTTGGTTGGTTTTCCTAGTCTTAACAACAGCAAAAGAAATGCGGGTCGAAAGCACCGCTTCGCAAGGTGAGATGGATGCAACGGCCGCGATGCCGTGCTTCGAGAGGTGGATGGAGCGTGCTCAAGTGCGAGAAGGTGAGGGTCGCAAACACCTCTTCACAACCGCCGTTAGCTCTTGCTAACGCGGAACAACCACCTTGCGTGCGTGCGTGAGTGAGTGAGTGGAAAACGGAGTGAATCGCAAGCAAACCATGAAGAACAACAAGGAAACATTCATTTCAACAAACAACATCACAATATTCAAGTTTACACGGCTCAACGAGTACAATGAAGGAAAGAGGAAAGAAATAACCGATGGTGAAGACTAGCGGCCGTTCACGGCCGGAATGGTAGGTTGTCAGGCTACCTCCGGACTCGGGCGGACTATGCTTCCGGCGTAAAGAGTTGTCACAATCTCCCTACGTAGCTCCGTCGTCTTCGACTTCAGGTTTCTTCTTCTTCTCACCGGGCGAAATGAGAGAATGGCTGCTTGGAGGCTTGCGGATGGTGAAGAACACTCACGGACAATGGAGGAAGTCTTGGAATGGATGGAGGAGGCTTCCCCTTGCGCAGGAGATGAAGTGGAGGCGTCCCAAGGTGGTGGTCGGCGGCGTACGGAACAGGAACTCCGCTCCCGGAAGTGGATGCTACCCTAAAATCGGAACAGGCGTTTAAATAGGCGCTGGAATAAATACTGCGCACGATCATTGGCGCACGACCAGTGGTCGTGCGCACTGGAATTCTGCGATCGTGCGCACTGCCTGGGTGGAACCTGCAAGATACGAAATTTATAAAATAAAATGTGCGCACGACCCGTGGCGCACGACCGGTGGTCGTGCGCACTATCGTCGGTGGTCGTGCGCATTAGACGAAACAGAACTCAGAAATTTAATGATAAGTACGCATGAACAGTGGCGCACGACCGGTGGTCGTGCGCATTGGCGTTGATGGTCGTGCGCATTCCCCCAAACAGAACTCATGAAAAAAGAGTTAAGTGCACACGATCAGTGGCGCACGACCAGTGGTCGTGCGCAATAGAACAAGTGATCGTGCGCAGTGTTCCTGTGCAGAATTGCACCGGAAACACCTACACGACTCCTATTCCGGCACAACCACAAATCCAGCCACTGAAGGTGGCACTTAACAGCGCATGAAAACTACTAATGACGAAAAGCACGAAATCACACCAAAGTGGCCCCAGAAGTGCACCTAGCATGGATTATCAAATATAACCTAAAACAGGTCTAAAGTTCGGTGAAATGACTGAATAACGGCCCGGATGAGTCCATAAAGGTGTATATGATCAGGACTCATCACACCCCCAGACTTAACTGTTTGCGCGTCCCGAGCAAACGAATCCGGCGGAGTGGGAAAACGATAATTAACATACAGAATTACACAAAGGAGTACGGTGTGAAGTAACATACGCATGCGAGTAGAGATTCTAGTAGAAGAAGATTCTAACTATGCTAACTAATTTACAGAAGTATTAAAGCGTAAGTAAAGATTTAGTTGTACTCAGTTGGTGAATTATGAAGAATTTGAACAATCATGCCCGGTATGAACGTGACGAGACACTGAGGCGGGTGTTGCAAAAGATCGGGGCTTAGGAATAACTCCGCTGAAATCCATCAACGTCGTGAACCATACGCTTGCCCTGTCACACTCTCTCCACGGCGCTAGCAAACTCGTAAATCAAATCAGTAGGACTTTTAGGATTAAAATGGGGCTTAGGTCACGGTAGGATATTCAAAGTTAAACACGATGGCTACGCAACCCAAGTGAGCTAACGGAACGCTGCTCCCCACAAGACCAACAAACTATGCTCGTGTGACACACCCCCAGACTTATCATGAAAACCAGGTGTGCACACGGCCTACTTCACAAATACCAACAGATTTTCTATTTAGCTCGGAAGGATCTCATTTCAAAATACGCTCTTTTTTTTCTTTTAACATATTTTACTTCTTTTATGTATCCTCCGGTTGGTTCAAAATCAGCAGATGGACTTTATTTTCCCTTCATAACACAATGATTCCACACACCACACAAGTTGAGAATTATAAGCGCAGTTAAAAACAATTTGGTTGCGGGTGTAGGATAGGCTTCAGGCTTTGGTGGATGAAGAGGAGCTGAACAAAGGATTGGTAGGCACAAATTTGGCTTGCAACGGTGAACGAAAAGGACAGGGAATAGCAAGGCTCAGACTAGCCAAAGGGTGGCCTACATCATGTTTAACTCGACGAGTAGCTCTCACCCATGCTTCGAGAGTCGCTTGGGGCAAGTTCTTAGCCCACGAGAAAGGTAAACCTTCCTCCCGACTCGAGCAACATACGACTAGCACTCGTACACACACAACACCGGGTTATCGTCAATTTCATTCAAATTCACCACTTGAGTATAATAAATCTAAATTTACGCAGAAATACTAAACATAAATTAGATGCATAGAGAAAATCTAGTTCTACTCAAATTCTACCATAACATGCGAAGTGACTAGAACACTACATGAGTCAACATCGCACTCCAAATAATAATTCCTATGTTAACAACCTATTTCACATTCCAACCACAATAGTCTAAACGGAACAACAACAAAAAGATAAGCGCGCACTCAAGTGGGTGAAGTGGTGTGTGAAGAATGCAACAATGATAATGATAAGGATCAATAAAAAGCAACCTTCTAGTATGCAGTGCAACTCGTGCACAGTGGATAACAACAACCGCTCCCCCAGACTTAAGCTAAACAATATATCTAGAAATTTGAAGCTAAAAGAGGGGAGAAAGTGTTACCCAATGCTCAGAATTGAGCATACCAGACGATCGGCGTTTATGATCAAGAATAGTCCGCAGCATCCGCACCATCGAACACAAAACCTGCAAGCACAAACTCAAAACAACAAAAGCGTATGCAAAAGCTGAACTAAAAGAAGTTAGATAAAAAAGAAAAACGAAATCAGGAAATCTGGGTTGTCTCCCAGTAGCGCTTTCATTTAACTTCCTTAAGCTGGACCAAATACCTGTATTAGCATTGTTTATAAAGTGCAGGAATTAAAAAGGAGTTCTCAAAAATAGAGTTTCACAAAAATAAGAGACAAGAAGGGAAAATCAGCTGCCGGTGCTTGAATGATGTCCATCTCCCAATGTCAACAACTGACACTCCTTGTTTAAAGTGGCGCCATCGTATTGTGAAATTTTTTTTTTTTCAAGGACCTTGTGAGAGCAAGCAGGAATCGATTATGCAACTTAGAGATACAAGCCAAACAACCAGAAACAAACTTTAGGCAAGCAATTGATCTGTATTGATAGCATAAACTTCATTACAGGGCAAGACATGCTTGGCGAGACATGATTTCGCCAGCACAGATACCAAACAGAAATACAAGAAGATGAGGATAACTTGAGATCGCTCCAGACCGCGCGACCTCCCTGCGACTTCAACACACTGCCAGACCGCAGTGCCTTGCCGATCACAGCACACCACCAAACCGCTGCACAGACCGCTCCCTTCTTCCGACCTCCTGATTCTCCCGAACTCCAGCACCACAACTCCAAGCCGCAGACCGCCCGAACACTTTCAGAGGAAGAGGTGATCGCTGCCGCCCACACTATCCGCAGAAGCTGCACAAGAGGAATTCAATCAGCAGACCGCACGGTCAGAATAAACCAGACCGCAGGAAACAAGCGAACTCAGCTTACACTTGGTGTGTTATTATTTTGTTGCTACAGTGGCTCCCTATTTATAGGCGTGAGACCTGATCCAGTCACCACCCCATGAGATAGAGTCACCACCCATCAGATCGCGCGACCTTACCGGTCAACCCGCGCAATCACGGCAACCCTCCTGCTTCATTTTGGTGAGCGCCGACTTCACTCCAGACCGCGGGAGATCGCTACTCCCTTGGTCTGAACACGACTCCACACAGAGATCGCCAGACCGCCTAGAAGTCACTCACCACCTGTGTTTGCTTAAGATCGCAAACACAGCCAGCTCGACCTCCGGTCTCCTCCTGAGACCGCGAACTGAGACCGCGCGACTAGAATGACTTAGTCCGCGAACTCCTTCAGAACCCTTTGGAAAGCCACCAGACTGGATTCAAGAGCCAACCCGTGCGGTCACGCCAGACTGGCACGTCCTTGAAGAGAACAACTTGTCACGCGGTCAGAGACAGACCGCGCGACCCTGAGGATGATCAGCCGTCATGCGGTCACAACCAGACCGCACGACCTCCACCTCCAGCAGCCCTTGGACCAGACCAGCGGTCAACCCTGGAAGCCGCAGCTGACCAATAGAACAGATCGCCATTGTCAGACCGCCAGACCGTGCGGTCACGCCAGACCGCCCGGTCTCTTCCCAGACCGCCCAGGTCCAAAAGCCTCCTCCACTTCCACTTCAACAATTTCAACACTCCCCCTTGAAGTGGGAAGTGGAAACTAGCCCAAATAGTTCCCTTAGCCGTGTGAACGGCCCCTTTGCCAGCGCCTTTGTGAAGATGTCTGCGACATTGTCCGCACTCCGCACATGCTCGACCGAAAGAGATCCCTCCAGCACTTTCTCCCGTATGAAGTGATGCTCGATCTCGATATGCTTGGTCCTCGCGTGACAAATTGGATTGGTCACCAGTTTGAGAGCACTCTCGTTGTCACCGCGTAGCAGAGTCGGCTCCCGAACCTCTTTGTGGACGTCTCCCACCAATCTCCTAAGCCAGATGGCTTCCTGAGCTGCCAAGGCCGAAGCCTTGTATTCTGCTTCCGTGGTAGAGACTGACACGGAATCCTGCTTCTTGCTGCACCATGATATAGCCGTAGGGCCCGCCATGAATACGAATCCAGATGTCGACTTCCGATCATCCGAATCTCCCCCGTAATCAGCATCCATGTATCCATGCACTTCGAAGCCCGCATCCCTCCTGTATAGGAGACCCATGTCCGAGGTCGCCTTGACATACTTCAGAATGTTCTTGGCCGCTAGCAGATGAGGTACTCGTGGTTCCGCCATAAACCGACTCACCCTGCCTACTGCATATGCAATATCTGGCCTCGTGATCGTCAGATAAATCAAGCTCCCAACCAGAGCTCGGAACACCAACGGATCTTGCATGATCCTTCCCTCATCCTTCCGAAGCTTCATAGCCTTCTCCAGAGGTGTGGAAGTGCACTTCCCTTCCTTCATGCCGAATCGCTCCACGATCCGCTCCGCATATCCGGCTTGGGTCACCAGCACTCCACCTTCCTTCCTCTGCACCTCAAGTCCAAGAAAATGGTGAAGCTCACCAAGATCCTTCATCTCGAACCTGATAGATAGTTCAGCCCGAAGCTGTGCTACCTCCTCCTTCGAGTTCCCCGTCACGATCATATCGTCAACGTATAGCAGCACGATGACCTGAAGCTCCCCGCTCTTCTTGACGAACAAGCTCGAGTCTGAGTCTGAAGCAACAAATCCACAGAATAGGAGATATTCTGCGATCTTCCCGTACCACGCCCTCGGCGCTTGCTTCAACCCATACAAGGCCTTCTTCAGCTTGCAAACATGCTCCGGAAAATCTTCAGACACAAAGCCTGGTGGCTGAACCATAAAGATGTCCTTGTCAATCTCGCCGTACAAGAAGGCGTTCTTGACGTCGAGCTGCCAAATCTCCCATCCACTGAACGCCGCCAAGGCAATGATGAACCGAACTGAAGTCATTTTTGCCACCGGACTGAATGTCTCATCATAGTCTTCACCGTATTGCTGCGAGAACCCCCGAGCTACAAGACGAGCCTTGTAACGCTCGATACTGCCGTCAGCTTTCTTCTTCAATTTGTAGACCCATTTGCATGTTACAGGAGTAGTGCCCTTGGGCTTGGGCACAAGAGACCAGGTCTCATTCTTCTTAAGAGCTGCCATCTCTTCTTGCATTGCAACATCCCACTCCTTCACGCCTTGGGCCTTCTCAAAGCTGGACGGCTCCCTCTCATCCAAGGGACCAGCGAAGAAACATGAGACGAAGCTCACTGCGTTTCCTCCTGTATAGCGATCAGGGGCGATGATCGCTCGCTTCGACCTCCTCAGCTCCTTCCCTTGAACTGCAATGTCATCCGCTGCTTCTTCCCTAGCTCCCCTTCCAGGCGTGCTAGGAGCATCGCTCCCCCTGCTCCCTGAACCAGAAGCCCCCGTCTCGGAACTAGAAGGAGATGGACCACCTGGTGACACAGGTAGCTCCACCTGAAGATTCTCCACAGCTTTCTCTGGCATCTCCACCCTGCTCTCTGGTAACTCCACATCAGAAGACCCCTTGTAAGATGTCACCTCATCGAATACAACGTCGCGAGATACAACAAATCTCCGCGTCTCTGGGTCCATGCACTTCCATCCTTTCTTCCGCTCGTCGTATCCCACGAAGACTAGCTTCCTTGCTTTCGCATCTAGCTTCGTCCGAAGAGCATCTGGAACATGCACGTAGCAGGTGGAGCCAAACACCCTAAGGTGTGCCACGCTTGGCTTCTCCTTGAACATCAACTCATGCGGAGTTAACGTGTTGATGGGACTCAGAGGCATCCTGTTGATGACGTAGGCAGCACAAGACATTCCCTCCGCCCAGAAGGACTTTGGAATACTCTTGGCATGCAGCCAACACTTGCAGGTCTCCGTCAGATGACGGATCTTCCGCTCTGCAACTCCGTTCTGCTGTGGAGTATGTGCACAAGTAAGCTCCCTCCGGATGCCTGCCTTCCTGCAAAAAGTAGAGAATTCACTGGAGGTGAATTCCCCTCCGTTGTCAGTCCTCAGCTTCTTCACCCGCAGTCTCAGCCGACCTTCCACGAGCTCCTTGAACTCCACAAACTTGGCAAACGCCTCTGCCTTCTCTTTCAGGAAAAAAACCCAGACATATCTGGTGTAATCATCGATCAACACCAGCATATACCTGCTGCCTCCGAGGCTTGGGGTAGCAGTTGGTCCCATCAAGTCACCGTGGATGCACTCCAACGGCACACTACTCCTTGTCTGCGACTTGTCAAACGGTAGTCGATGAGACTTGCCGAACTGACATCCTGCGCAAACATGACCTTCTCCGTAGGAAGATAGACTTGGCAGGCCCTTGACCAGGCCTCTCACCGCCATTGTTTTCAGCTTATCCATTCCTACATGCCCCAACCTCTCATGCCATATAACGGCACCATCATTCGTCTTCATCTTGTCGACGTAGGAACTTGTTGATAAAACAAACAAGTCCTTTGCCCGTCTCCCGACATGGACGACCTCGGCCTTTACGGCCTCAACATTGCGTAGAAACTTCACTTCTTGGGCTGAACAGAACGTGATACCCGGCGTCTACAACATTGGTCACGGAGAAGAGATTTTTCTTCATACCAGGCACGTGATAGACACTTTTCAAAGTAAGTGGCCCTCTATCACTGCCCAAAGAAACAACTCCCACCTTCTCCACTGGATGTACAGTATTATCAGCAGTAATGATTGCATTGTTACCTGTATAGGGCTGTGCAGAAGAAAGCTTGGTCCCGTCTCCGGTGAGGTGATGACCACACCCCGAGTCCACGATCCAGTCCTCCAAATAGTTGATGGGAGCCGAAGCTCCAATAGAAGCCGAGAAGGCTCCTCCCCATCCTCCATCTATATGTCTGGCCTCAGCTTCCTCCTTCTCCGCAGCATGCCCTGCTTGAGTGACCACTCTGCAATCCTTCTTGAAGTGCCCAACCTTCCCGCATTTGTAGCATTTGAGACCTTCCTTCTTCTTCTTCTCCTCAGCCTTAGGAGGATAGCCCCTCTCCTGCTGTCCAGAAGTTGAAGGCCCATAGCCTCCAGTGGTCTTCTTCTTCTTATCCCACTTCTTCTTCTTCCCTGAGAAGAGAACTTCACCATCTCCCCCAGTCACTGACAACCCCGCCATCTGTCTTGCCAAGCTTTCTTGCGAAGAAAGCAAGTTCTCCAGCTCCAACAGAGACGGCTGATTTGCCCATCCCTGCACCGACGTCACAAAGGCCACATATTCCTTCCGCAAGCCGCGGATGATGTGCCTCTTCAGCTTCGCCTCAGAGATAGGCTCATCAGGATCCAGTGCTGAGATTTCAGCGCACAAATTCTTCATCTTCAGAAAGAAGTTTGAGATAGAAAGATCACCCTGAGCCGACCTTGCCAGCTCATTCTCCAAGAACTGCAGCCTTGCCACATTCTTCTTGTTAAACAGCCCATCCAGGGCTTTCCAGATTTCTGCAGCCGATCCACATCCCAAAATGTGATCAAAGAGATCAGGTGAAATGGCACGCTTCAAAGTGAACTCGGCCTTGGCATTGGTCTTTCTCCAAGCTCTCACGGCCGGACCGTTATCACCAGCTTCTGTTGCCTTCACCTCTTCCGTCTCATCTCCTCCAACAACTTCCCATAGATCCTCACCCAGAAGATAGCTCTGCATACATGACTTCCACTTCTTGAAGTTAGTCGATGTAAGCATCTCAATACCAAGACCTCTTGCAAATCCACCTTCCATTGGTTTTCCTCTGGTTCCTTCTTCACAAAGGCGATGGCTACTCTAAGTTGCAACCTGCTCTATCCACTCCAACCTCGCTCTGATACCATGTGAAAAATTTTTTTTTTCAAGGACCTTGTGAGAGCAAGCAGGAATCGATTATGCAACTTAGAGATACAAGCCAAACAACCAGAAACAAACTTTAGGCAAGCAATTGATCTTTATTGATAGCATAAACTTCATTACAGGGCAAGACATGCTTGGCGAGACATGATTTCGCCAGCACAGATACCAAACAGAAATACAAGAAGATGAGGATAACTTGAGATCGCTCCAGACCGCGCGACCTCCCTGCGACTTCAACACACTGCCAGACCGCAGTGCCTTGCCGATCACAGCACACCACCAAACCGCTGCACAGACCGCTCCCTTCTTCCGACCTCCTGATTCTCCCGAACTCCAGCACCACAACTCCAAGCCGCAGACCGCCCGAACACTTTCAGAGGAAGAGGTGATCGCTGCCGCCCACACTATCCGCAGAAGCTGCACAAGAGGAATTCAATCAGCAGACCGCACGGTCAGAATAAACCAGACCGCAGGAAACAAGCGAACTCAGCTTACACTTGGTGTGTTATTATTTTGTTGCTACAGTGGCTCCCTATTTATAGGCGTGAGACCTGATCCAGTCACCACCCCATGAGATAGAGTCACCACCCATCAGATCGCGCGACCTTACCGGTCAACCCGCGCAATCACGGCAACCCTCCTGCTTCATTTTGGTGAGCGCCGACTTCACTCCAGACCGCGGGAGATCGCTACTCCCTTGGTCTGAACACGACTCCACACGGAGATCGCCAGACCGCCTAGAAGTCACCCACCACCTGTGTTTGCTTAAGATCGCAAACACAGCCAGCTCGACCTCCGGTCTCCTCCTGAGACCGCGAACTGAGACCGCGCGACTAGAATGACTTAGTCCGCGAACTCCTTCAGAACCCTCTGGAAAGCCACCAGACTGGATTCAAGAGCCAACCCGTGCGGTCACGCCAGACCGGCACGTCCTTGAAGAGAACAACTTGTCACGCGGTCAGAGACAGACCGCGCGACCCTGAGGATGATCAGCCGTCATGCGGTCACAGCCAGACCGCACGACCTCCACCTCCAGCAGCCCTTGGACCAGACCAGCGGTCAACCCTGGAAGCCGCAGCTGACCAATAGAACAGATCGCCATTGTCAGACCGCCAGACCGTGCGGTCACGCCAGACCGCCCGGTCTCTTCCCAGACCGCCCAGGTCCAAAAGCCTCCTCCACTTCCACTTCAACAATTTCAACACGTATAACTTCAGCCGATGTCCATTGACCTTAAACTTGTCCCCCTTATCTCCAGATATTTCTATGGCACCGAAGGGGGAGACATCGGTCACGGAGAAAGGACCACTCCACCTCGATTTTAACTTCCCTGGGAAGAGGCGGAGACGGGAGTTGTAGAGCAGCACTTGGTCCCCAATTTTGAACTCCTTAGGAATGATATGCCGATCATGCCAGTTCTTTGTTTTCTCCTTGTAGATACGAGCGTTTTCATAAGCGAAATGACGGAGCTCCTCTAACTCGTTGAGTTGGGAACGACGCACCTCGGCCGCGGCTCCAATGTCCATGTTCAACAGTTTGGTTGCCCATAATGCTTTATGCTCCAGCTCCACAGGGAGGTGGCATGCCTTGCCATAGACTAATTGAAACGGAGTCATGCCGATGGGTGTTTTGAACGCAGTCCGGTAAGCCCATAATGCGTCGTCGACCTTTTTAGCCCACTCCTTCCTATTTGAATGTATTGATTTCTCAATTATTCGCTTGAGCTCGCGGTTGGAGACTTCGACTTGCCCGCATGTTTGGGGGTGGTATGCCAAAGAGATCTTATGATGGACCCCAAACTTTTTCATGAGCTGCACAAACTGCTTATTGCAAAAATGACTACCGCCGTCGCTGATGATAGTCCTCGGCGTCCCAAACCTGGAGAAGATATTCTTGTGGATAAAGTGTAGCACTGTGTTAGGATCATTCGTGGCAACCGCCTCAGCTTCCACCCATTTTGATACATAATCAACTGCCACAATAATGTAATGCTTACCATGAGACATTGGGAAGGGGCCCATGAAGTCTATTCCCCAGACATCAAAGGGTTCGCAGACCAGCATGTTATTAAGGGGCATCTCATCACGCCGGGAAATATTTCCGGTCCTTTGGCATTCGTCGCACTTGGTGACATAGGCATGGGCGTCCCGGAAGAGGGTCGGCCAAAACAATCCACATTGCAGGATTTTTCGTGCTGTTCGAACGGCCCCGAAGTGCCCGCCAGCTTCTCTGTCATGGCAGTGCTGCAATATAGACTGAAACTCAGCTTTCGGAATGCAACGCCTAATAATCCCGTCGCTGCACGTGTGGAATAAGAGCGGATCTTCCCAAAAATAGTATTTTGAGTCAGAGGCAAGCTTCCGTCTTTGCTGAGGGGACAGATTCGGGGAGAAGGCTTTGCAAACCAAGTAATTAGCGATATCTGCATACCAAGGTGCGGTTGGGGAGGACGTAGTAATTGCGAATAACTTTTCATCCGGGAAATAGTCGTCCGTTTCCTCCACAACGCTGTTGGGAGTGTCGTACTCCAATCGCGAGAGATGATCAGCAATCACGTTCTCCACCCCTTTCTTGTCTTTGATTTCCAGATTGTATTCCTGCAAAAGTAAAATCCAACGAATCAGACGCGATTTGGATTCTTTCTTACTGAAAAGATACCTGAGAGCGGCGTGGTCCGTGTACACGATCACTTTGGAAAGTACCAAGTATGAGTGAAATTTTTCAAAAGCGAAGACCACAGCTAGCATTTCTTTCTCCGTGGTGGTATAATTTGCTTGTGCACTGTTGAGAGTTCGACTGGCATACGCAATAGTGTGAAAAATCTTGTCTTTCTTTTGACCGAGTACAGCACCTACGGCCACATCACTTGCGTCGCACATGATAATAAAAGGTAAGGTCCAGTCGGGTGCCACCAAAATTGGGGCTGAAATGAGTTGTCCCCGTAAAGATTCGAAGGCTTGCATGCATGCTTCGTCGAAGTGGAAGGGGACGTCCTTAACCAGCAGGCGAGATAGAGGCTTTGAAATGGAGGAGAAGTCTTTGATGAACCTTCGATAAAAGCCCACATGACCAAGAAAACTTCGGATGCCTTTCACTGACATGGGTGGAGGGAGGTTTCTGATAACACTTACCTTTGCTTGATCCACTTCGAGCCCTTTGCAGGAAACTTTATGCCCCAACACAATTCCTTCGCGCACCATAAAGTAGCATTTCTCCCAGTTCAAGACAAGATTGGTGTCTTCACACCGCTTCAAGGTCTTGGTCAAATTCGCGAGGCCAATGTCAAAACTACTGCCAAATAGAGTAAAATCATCCATGAAAACTTCGAGGAAGTCCCTCACCATGTCAGCAAAAATGGCGAGCATACAACGTTGGAAGGTTGCGGGGGCATTACACAGTCCGAATGGCATTCTTTTGAACGCGAAGGTACCGGAGGGACATGTGAATGTTGTCTTGTCTTGATCAAATGGGTCAATTAAAATCTGATTGTACCCTGAGTACCCATCCAAGAAACAGTAGTAATCCTGCCCCGCTAACTTTTCTAGCATCTGATCAATGAAGGGGAGCGGAAAATGGTCCTTGCGCGTCGCATCGTTCAGCTTGCGGTAGTCGATGCAAACTCTCCACCCGGTGATCATTCGGGTCGGTAGCAGCTCGTTCTTTTCATTGGCAACGACAGTAATCCCTCCCTTCTTTGGTACCACCTGGACTGGACTGACCCATTTGCTATCGCTGATTGGGTAAATGATGCCAGCGTCTAAAAGCTTTATCACTTCAGCCTTCACTACCTCTTGCATTTTCGGGTTCAGCCGCCTTTGGTGCTGTGCTGTCGGTTTGTACTGATCTTCAAGGAGGATCTTATGCATGCAGACCGTGGGGCCGATTCCCTTAATGTCAGCAAGAGAACGTCCGAAGACCTTGTGGTACCTTCTCAGCACGCCCACTAATGCAGTTTCGTTGGCGGCGGACAGGGCTGCGGAAATAATCACCGGATGCGTGTTATTTTCTCCAAGAAAACGTACTTTAGAGAATCCGGAAGTTGTTTGAGAACCGGACAAGGGTTTGGATTAGCAGAATCGTTGGAGGGCTCTCCGATTGAATGTGACAAATCGGACTGGTTTGAGTGCGCACCCCCTTCTTCCTTGTCATCGTGCTGCCAACACACCTCGCTGTCATCCAACTCCACATCGTTCTGACCATCGAATTCTTCAAGCGCCTCTGCTGGTTCGCACTCCGTAATTTCAAAGAGTTGTGACGGGTTGTGGACGTTGAAAGATATAGCATCCTCCCCCAGTCTTAGTGTGAGCTCCCCCTGCTCCACATTAATAATAGCACGAGCGGTAGCGAGAAAGGGCCGCCCCAAGATAATGGGTACTTTTGTATCGACCTTCATGTCGAGAATGATAAAATCAGCTGGAAAAGCGAGACCGTTTACAACTATTGTGAGGTCCTCGACGATTCCTGACGGCTTCTTGATCGACCGATCAGCTAGCTGCAGCATTACCTGCGTTGGCTTCAAGATCCCAGCACCAAGTTCACGAAAGAAAGAGAGCGGCATCAAGTTGATTGATGCCCCCAAATCACAGAGTGCCTGGCTGAAACGGTGATGGCCGATCCTGCAAGGAATCGTAAAGCTGCCCGGATCCTTGCACTTTGTGGGCATATTGGAAATGATGGCGGAGCACTCCTCGGTGAGGTCGATAGTTTTGAGACCCTCCAACTGCTTCCGCTTCGAGACCAATTCTTTCAAAAACTTGGAGTAGCCCGGCATTTGAGAGATAGCTTCAATCAGTGGTATGCTCACATGCACTCCTTTCATTATTTCCAAGAATCTGCGGAATTGCTTCTCGGATTTCTCGTTTCGCAGCCTGTGGGGGAATGGGGGGTGAACAACACTTTTCGAGGTTTGTGCCTCGCTCACGGGATGCGGCTCAATATGAATCTGAGTCAGCTTCTCGGGAGTGTCTTCATTATGCTTGTCAGTGGAACACGCAAGTGGTTCCTGTCGAGGAGGATTGTCTACACTTCTCCCACTTCTCAATCGCATGGTGTTCACTGACTCAGGATGCTGACTCGCAAGCCCAGAAACGACATCGGACAGAGTCCCTATAGTAGAGCGAAGCTGTTGGATTGCGGCTGATTGGTTATTCATTTTGTTCAATACCCCGACCACCAAAGTTGCTAACTGTTCTGGTTGCTCTGGCGGCATAAAATCCGCTGCTCCTTTGAATGTCACGGCATTAACTGCAGCAGTGCTTGGGGAGCGAATGTCATGACTCCAGTGCTGACTGGTGTGAACAATATTCACGACCACTTCCCACGCGTCCTTCCCCGATTTATTAAACAGGGCCCCTCCAGCTGCCATATCAAATAGTAGACGGAATTTATCCAACACTCCGAAATAAAAAATCTGAATTAAGAAAGCTTCTGAAAGATCTTCACGGTAGCATCCCCTATGCAGGGATTGGAAACGCTCCCAAGCGTCAACTAACGTCTCCTCCTTCCCCTGTCCAAAGGTTACGAGTTCCCTGTACTTGTCCAAGGCTTGGGTACGATGTTGAAACTCTTGCAAAAATCTCCCTTCGATTTGTTTCCATGTGATCACCTCTCTTTTCCGGATATCCCAATACCAGCTTTTGGCTTTTTTATGCAAGGAGAATGAAAATGCCAGAATCTTTTGCAGGTCGTTTTCAACTCCACTGAATACACATGTGTAATAGATTTCTAAAAAGTCCTGCATGTGTTGCACCGCGTCTTCATGCTCATCCCCGCTGAACTTGCAGTTCCCAGACATGTACTCAATGACGTCGGAGGAGATCCCGAAGTCATGATCGTTCCTTTCTGCTTGATCCCTTAAATCATTTAAGCTTCCCTGATATATGCATTCCTGAATGGAGGTCATGCTGCGAATACTTGCAAACAAAACGATTAGCGAACGATGGAAAAGGCGAAAGTAATCAGAAGTGCGTATCGAAAGGAAACGGAGATACCAGAGGTGAACAAGAGAGGTGGAAGAAAAGAAAATTCTCGTGCAACAAATCTTCACGCAGACGAATTCATCACGTCTGCACTCCCCGGCAACGGCGCCAAAAACTTGATGCGTGTCGGCAAGTGCACCGGTCGCTGTCAAGTAATAATTGTGGAGAATGGAATCCCCGGATGTCGGTCTCTTGAGGAATGCAGGTTGGGTGAACGTATCGCGCAATGACTATTATTACACAAGCGTTTAATAAACACAAAGAGGGGGTTTTTGGTTGGTTTTCCTAGTCTTAACAACAGCAAAAGAAATGCGGGTCGAAAGCACCGCTTCGCAAGGTGAGATGGATGCAACGGCCGCGATGCCGTGCTTCGAGAGGTGGATGGAGCGTGCTCAAGTGCGAGAAGGTGAGGGTCGCAAACACCTCTTCACAACCGCCGTTAGCTCTTGCTAACGCGGAACAACCACCTTGCGTGCGTGCGTGAGTGAGTGAGTGGAAAACGGAGTGAATCGCAAGCAAACCATGAAGAACAACAAGGAAACATTCATTTCAACAAACAACATCACAATATTCAAGTTTACACGGCTCAACGAGTACAATGAAGGAAAGAGGAAAGAAATAACCGATGGTGAAGACTAGCGGCCGTTCACGGCCGGAATGGTAGGTTGTCAGGCTACCTCCGGACTCGGGCGGACTATGCTTCCGGCGTAAAGAGTTGTCACAATCTCCCTACGTAGCTCCGTCGTCTTCGACTTCAGGTTTCTTCTTCTTCTCACCGGGCGAAATGAGAGAATGGCTGCTTGGAGGCTTGCGGATGGTGAAGAACACTCACGGACAATGGAGGAAGTCTTGGAATGGATGGAGGAGGCTTCCCCTTGCGCAGGAGATGAAGTGGAGGCGTCCCAAGGTGGTGGTCGGCGGCGTACGGAACAGGAACTCCGCTCCCGGAAGTGGATGCTACCCTAAAATCGGAACAGGCGTTTAAATAGGCGCTGGAATAAATACTGCGCACGATCATTGGCGCACGACCAGTGGTCGTGCGCACTGGAATTCTGCGATCGTGCGCACTGCCTGGGTGGAACCTGCAAGATACGAAATTTATAAAATAAAATGTGTGCACGACCCGTGGCGCACGATCGGTGGTCGTGCGCACTATCGTCGGTGGTCGTGCGCATTAGACGAAACAGAACTCAGAAATTTAATGATAAGTACGCACGAACAGTGGCGCACGACCGGTGGTCGTGTGCACTGGCGTTGATGGTCGTGCGCATTCCCCCAAACAGAACTCATGAAAAAAGAGTTAAGTGCACACGATCAGTGGCGCACGACCAGTGGTCGTGCGCAATAGAACAAGTGATTGTGCGCAGTGTTCCTGTGCAGAATTGCACCGGAAACACCTACACGACTCCTATTCCGGCACAACCACAAATCCAGCCACTGAAGGTGGCACTTAACAGCGCATGAAAACTACTAAGGACGAAAAGCACGAAATCACACCAAAGTGGCCCCAGAAGTGCACCTAGCATGGATTATCAAATATAACCTAAAACAGAGCTAAAGTTCGGTGAAATGACTGAATAACGGCCCGGATGAGTCCATAAAGGTGTATATGATCAGGACTCATCAGACTCTACATGAGAGACTAGGACACGTAAACTATAGGAAAATATTCCAAATTGCTAGAACTCACCAGATAGCTTTAGACACTACAGTCAAAACTGATAAATGTGAAGTGTGTGCTCAGACTAAGATCACTAGGAAACCTCTTAGTGCGGTTACTAGGAGCACAACACCCTTAGAACTAATACATTCCGATATATGTGACTTCAAAAGTTTTGTCACTAGAGGAGGCAGGAAGTATTTGATTACCTTTATAGATGATTGTTCTAGGTTTTGTCACATTTATCTCCTTAAAACTAAAGATGAAGCGTTTGAAAAATTTTGTATTTTCAAAACCGGGGTAGAAAACCAATTAGGCATGAAAATCAAAAGGTTTAGAAGTGATAGAGGAGGAGAATATATGTCTAGTGAGTTCAAATGTTTCCTTGCCCAACATAGAATCATTGCAGAAACCACTGCTCCTTACTCCCCCAATCTAACGGCATAGTCGTGCGCAAGAATAGAACGTTAACAGAGATGTTGAACTCTATGCTGCTCACTGCAGGTATGCCTTCCGCTTATTGGGGCAAAGCAGTCTTGACTGCGAATCACATTTTGAATAAAGTTCTTCATGCCAAGTTAGAGGTTACACCCTACGAGCTTTGGTTTAAGAGACCGCCGTTTTTTACTAGACTTAAGACCTGGGGCTGCATAGCCTATGTCAGGGTCCCTGACCCTAGACGGTCTAAGATTGGACCTATGACCAATACATGTATCTACCTAGGTTGTGCTGAGGACAGTGCTGCAGATAAATTCTTAGATATTTCTAATAACGTTGTTATAGAATCTAGGGATGCAGTGTTCTTTGAAGATAAGTTCCTCAAGGATAAGAATCTGTCTCTCCCAGGTATGCAAGTAACTATTACTGAAGAAGATCCTACTTCAGTACTGAACACCTCCTATTCTGTTCTGGTAGATAACTCTGGCCTAGAGTCTAGGAGAACTTCTCTAAGAGAGCGAATTCCCAGAACCTTCGGTAGTGACTTTATCACTTGCCACATTGAGGCTGATCCATCCACCTATAAGGACGCGATGAGATCCAGGGATTCCTTACTCTGGAAAGAAGCTATTGATGAAGAGATGAATTCTTTACTTCAGAATAACACCTGGACGTTGGTTGATAAGCCAAAAGGGGCTAAAACCGTAGGGTGTAAGTGGATTCTGAAAAAGAAACTAAATCCTGATGGTAGCGTAGCTAAGTATAAAGCACGCCTGGTGGCTAAATGTTTCACACAAGTAAGCGGAGTAGATTATTTTGATGTCTACTCACCCGTGTGTCACTTAGCAACCATTAGGGCCCTCCTTGCTATTGCGTCTATTGAGAACTTTATTGTTCATCAAATGGATATTAAGACTGCGTTCTTGAACGGAGATCTGACCGAAGAGATCTACACGAATCAACCTGAAGGTTTCATTGTAGACGGTCACGAAACAAAAGTCTGTAACTTACTTAAGTCTTTATACGGACTAAAGCAAGCACCAAAATTATGGCATGAGAAGTTTGACTATAGTGTAAAGAACATGGTATTCGTGTCGAGTCTCTCGGATAAATGTCTTTATATACGTAATAGATCGGATAAAGTCGCCATAATATGCTTGTACGTTGATGATATGCTCATTCTAGGATCTGATCAATCCGAAGTGGATGACGTTAAGTCAGATCTAATAAAAGAATTTAGCATAAAAGACCTAGGTGTAGCTAACACTATACTAGGCATGCAAGTGAGCTTTGGGAAGAATGACATCTCCCTAAGTCAAAGCCACTATATACAGTCCATGTTGGACACGTGGGGATACAGTGACAGTAGAGCATCTGAGACACCATACGACTACACTAACCGCCTAAAGCCCAATGAAGGAGCTATGGTTAGACAGTTAGATTATTCTAAACTGCTTGGTAGCCTCATGTATGCTATGGTCTGCACTAGACCTGACATAGCCTTTACGGTCGGCATGTTGTGCAGATTCACTAGTAATCCTGGCCAAGACCATTGGAACGCCTTAGATGGGCTAATGAGATACTTAAAGCACACCCAAAAGTATGCTTTAGTTTACACTGGTCATCCTTCAGTTCTTGAAGGCTATTCTGATGCATCATGGTGCTCGGAATTAAACGACAGCAAGTCCACTAGTGAGTTTGTATTCACACTAGGAGGAGCAGCTGTAGCCTGGAAGTCCAAGAGGCAATCTTGTATTGCACTCTCTTCTATGAAATCCGAACTCTACGCTCTTGCTGCAGCAGGCGAAGAAGCAGAGTGGTTAAGAGATTTGGTGATGGACATTCCTTTGTCGAGCATGAAAATGAGTTCTGTTGCAGTTTACTGTGACAATCAGGCTACGAAAACGATTGCTACGAACACTTTGTTCAATGGCAAAAGAAGGCATCTCAAGCTGAAACAATCCTGGTTGACCTCACTCACAAGTCAAGGGATTATGACCCCGATTGATGTGAGATCTAAAGATAATGTTGCAGACGCCTTGACCAAAGGCTTGAGTCGAGCTCTCACAATAAAAACATCGGGGGAGATGAGACTAAAGTTCATAGAAATATGAAACTTTCCTCCGCAGTTTATGTTTTGATAGTGAGAACCTATAGCCGTAACATTCAAGCATCTAAATAACAGACTGAAAACCCCAAATAATTTTTTGATGAAAACCCAAGATGGTTAGATGTCTGTTATTCCACATTTGATAACTAAGCATCTTTCTCATTGTAAGTTGATTCGAAAATAATTCAACTGAGAATAGAAAGTCGGTGTAGTCGGTTATCTAACATTGATGATCATAGCACATAATTCCACACCTGATAATGTTGCAAACTGTTGAAACCAGCAACTGGTCTCTTGAGTTCGGACCCACTGGGGGTGTAACCTGTACAACCCTCATTCTCCAAGGGTAGGACCCACCCAAGGCCACGTAGGCAGAAGTCAAAGTCAAAGAGTCAATACGGCATTCAACAACAGTTCGAGATACCAAGATAAAGTCGGCCAGCAGGATACTGGGAGAGTTCATCAAGCATAGGAGCAGAAGACAGCCTAGGCGAGTAGGGGTGCACTCGTGCGAGTAGCCCGGATACTCGCCAAAGGTGGGAGACCATAGGTGATACTCGCCCATTTGCCCGGGAAGATCGCCTCAATGTCGCTAGTCGCCGGGCAGGGGATGGGCTATAAAAACCCCCTACCCCTTGGTTTTCCTATAAATAGGACCCCAGGGGTACTTGGATTGGCACCTGGACTTGAGCTTTCGAAACCCTGCTCTTGCATTCTGGAACCTGTCGCACTTGGCCGTTACTCCCGGTACTAGCCAAGTCGGTGCCTTCCTTGTACCCTGCTCGGCCATTTTTGGTCTTGGAGGGGAAGTCTCTTCGGAGCTTCTGGGTACGTGGTGGGACCTCCCTGCCGCAGCGACCTGGGGTCCTGTTGTTGTTGCTCACCTAGTTTCCTCATAGTCGTCAGCTTAGTCATCTCGTTGGACTGCTGGGCGAATAGTCTCCGGCTGCATTTGTCCGAATCTTGAGGTCAGGATTTTCCTGGCGTCAACACTTTGGTGCGGTGAGCGTGGACAGTAGTCAGAGAAAGAAAGCTTAGTGGGAAGAAGAGATGGTTGTAGTAGGCGACCATGAAGATGCTGTCGGCAACTCGACCGGTGGTGGCGAGTTTGTGACGTTAGCAGTCTTCGAGAAGTTCGCGCGGCGGATAGACGAGTCCTTGCGAGTAGTCCTTCAATCTCGCGCGGAAGGAACGACGACCTCGCCTCATCGCCCGATTCTGACCGAAGAAGGTGCTCATCCTCGGCGAACAGAGAAGGAGCATGGAGAGGAGCTGGAGCGACTAAGGAGGTCGCGGTTCTACTCGCAGGTCTCGCGGGGAGCTGGTAGAAGCCGATTCCGCGAAGAGGAGGAGCAGGCGAGGTATCAGGATACTCGCCCATATGGCGAGTATAGTTATGATAGTCGCCATGTGGAAGATCGTCGCCAGATTGGGGGTAGGAGCCCATTCTGCGAGGAGATCGTCGCCGCGCCAGTACCGGAGGGGTCCAGGGATTCCTCGAAGAATTACTACTCGGGGAGGAATCGTGTTAGACAAGAAGTGCGTAAGGAGGAAGGATGCATGGAGTCAATGGTTGTTGTCCGTCGAGGGAAGAGGCGTAACCGGAGGAATAGCCGGAGGAGGAATAAGGACCGGGTCAGCCAAGAATGTCAAGGAAGGATCAGGGCCGGGGAAGTAGGAGTGAGTTTTGGAGAAGCGGAGCTCGGATCTTTCCGCAAAACGAATTTCCACCAAGCCTACCGCCAAGATGTCACTCCAACCTCTCAAACGCCATCCCCGCTAGAAGAAATCACTTTCTCGGGGGAGGGCATGTTAAGGGATGGGAATCCCTTCCATGAGGCCCGTGTGATTGATGCGATCGTCGAAGACTTCACCGTCAACCGGATCCTGGAGTGCAACGGGGGATCTGTCCGTGTCATCTTTACGTCATTCACACGGACACGTTTGACGACCTGGAGATCAAGGCGAGAAGGATGACGATCTTGGATGGCTCCCTTTTTTGATTTCTCAGGTAAGCGAAAGAAGGCGGACGCGACAGGAAGAGCAGCCACCGTCGGGAAGCTCAATCCAAGACGGGAAGAACCCTTCATCGTGAAGGGGAGCTGTTAGAAAACACCTGGGAGGGCGACAACTTGAAAGGGTTTGGCTCCTGAACGGGAGTATGTACACATCTCACCCCTGTAAATTTATTGTCCATAAATAAAACCATCACCTCCCTGAAACATGGGAACTGGTGAGTCTTTTGTCACTTCCAGCTATGCGTTTTCAAGTGAAAGAAGAAAAGCAGGTAAAACTGATCTCCGCGTTAGGTTGGAAAACTGGCCTCCGACTTGATTCTCGTAAAAGCCCAGAACGGGTGATGGGACAATGCCTCGGTATACATCCCCCTAAGTCCAAGCCTCTGCAATGACGGTCGAGATCAGCTCCCCCCTTGCACGTTAGCCGCAGTTCCCACCGACTGCATTTCTCACCCGACTGGTGAGATTATCAGGAAGAAGTCTGGACGCCGACCTCCCAACTCGACGAAAGGATGATCGACTTAACCGATCAGGGGACCCTTGAATAAAGGTGTCGTGTACCCTCGAGGGCTAAAAGCCCGTAACAAAGCGATTTGTTTCTGATTATCTCCTCCAATCGTGTGAGTTAATGTGCTTAAGTGTGCTTAACTCCCCGTTTACTTGTTGAGCAACAGGAAACAGGTTGGGTCGACATTCAGCACCCAAGTAGGATGGGGAACTTAAGATGCTATGATCCCTTGGAAGGTGCTCCATTGGAATCCCCCTACTGTCATTCCCTACCTGACGATCTGCTTGTTAATATCCATCACCACCAGTTGGGAAACGAGCCTCCGACTTGTACCTCATAAAAACCCAGAACGGATGATTGGACAGTGCCTCGGTTCAGCAACCCTCTAAGACCAAGCCTCTGCATTGACGGTCGAGATCAGCTCCCCCCTTGCATGTTGGCCACGGTTTGTATCGACTGCGCTTCTCATTCGACTGGAGGGATTACCAGGAGGAAGTCTGGACGCCGATATCCCGACTTGGACAAAGAGGTGATCGATTCGACCAACCGATGAACGAAGACTTCAAGCATCCAAGTAGGATGGTGGCCTAAGGACGGTGTGTCCCCCTGGACCTGTCCGGCTGCCATGCTGTACTTGGCGTCATCCTTTGAAGACATTAGGCTTTCAAGTAGGAGAGAGGCCTCAGGATGATATGTCCCCCCAGGCCTCCCCAACTGTGCAAGTCAAGGCCTTGGGAGCAAATAGGCGGTTGCGAGTATGCAGGTGCGAGTATGAGGGCGCGAGCATGTATGGCCGAGTATCTACCCAGCGAGTAAGGTATGATCGTCATCCGCAACATCTAATCTCGCCTATGCTTAGTCGCCTAGCAAAGCACTCAACCTCGTCTCGAACCTAAGAGCCTACTCGGCATGATCACGAAAAGAAGAAAAGCAAAGGCAACTATAAAAGGCGAGCAAAATAATTGTATTCATTTACCTCCATAAGTACATATATAAAAATGATGGTACAGATTTACAAAAAGAAGACAGGAGACTATGCATCATCGCCACCATCCTCGCCGTCAGGATCGACATCCTCGCCATCATCACCCTCGTCCTCAGAATCGTCATCTTCGGAATCGGTGGATGAGGATGGAAGATCTCGCATGGGGGAAGTGGACTCTTCGGCGAGTAATGCCGGGATGATGTCCATGACCGTCAGGTGCATTGCCTCCGGCTTCAAGAAGCCATCGGCCTTCAGGCTGCTCAGGACCACCTTCCCGGTTGCTCGCGCGATCTCCCGGCGAATATGCGCCATATCTTCGCTGACTATCCGGATCTGCTTGCCCACCCTGGAGGGGCCCGCCGACGAAGGCTGTTGCTCGGCAGGCCGAGTTTCCAACTCGGCGATTCGCACTTGGACGGCCTCCAAGGTTTGCCGAGTATCCTCCAGCTCCTTCTCCAGCTGGGACACTTTCTTCGCCATTTCCAGCTCGGCGGCTTGTACAGATAAAGACAGAGGTTAGCGAACATCCGTTGGCGCAAAAGGCGACTATCTCCGAGATCAGAAAGGCGACAAGCGAAGTACCTCCTGGTCTTTCCACTTGGCGGCCTCCAGCCCCAAGGTGATGAGCTTCTTGCTCTGCATCTTGATCATCTGCTCATATTCGAGCAGTTTCCTTGTCGTCGCATGCCCAAGCTCGACAGCTCGCAGGTTGGCTCGCGAGCTCTGATGGGCGAGATATTCGGCCGAGACTTCTTGCAAAGATTCGGCGTCCGCGCGACCATAAAGGGCGAACGAAACGTCGAACGCCTCGCCCGCGTCCTCCCAATCCTCCGACCAGGCGGGGAGGTTGGTGCTCAAAGTCACTTCATGGGCTCGCTCAGCCCAGGACACCAGAGGGCGACCAAAAGCATCCTCGCTGCCCACACCTTCGCCGAAGTGCGGATGGCCACTAGGCTCGCCGGCCTCCGATGGATCTGCCCTCGCTTTCAGGTCTCTTTTGGCGACCTCCTTCTTTCTCCCAGGCTCGGCGGACTTCGCCTTGACCTTCCTCTTCTTCGAGGGCCCAGCATCATCCCCGGCGACCTCCTGATCATCGCCGCCGGGGGACAAATCGACCAAGGCAGGAGCCCCCGCCTTCGGCACCAAGGGAAGAAGCTCGCTTGGTAGGGAGCGAGTAGCTGCATCAAGACATAAAAGGCAAAAGCATTAGACACCGGCTGAAGACAAGTGGCGAGTATTGCCAAATAATCGCTTAGACAACTACCTTCACCAGGGAACACCTCAGCGAGCTCATCTACTCGCTTCCTCCAGAAGACGACATCCAGCCGGCGACCTCGGAAGCTGTCGAGCAGCTTCTCCCGGCTCTCCTCCAGGTAAGGGGTAGCAAAAGCGCTCTCTGCCGGCTGGAAGGACGAAGTCGGCACGACGCCAAAGTCGCCCTTGATGACGACTTTTCGCTCCGTCCAGCGATGGTTCTTGTTCGCCGTGCCGACCAGGGTGCAGACATGGCTGCACAAGAATGCGACGCCTTCACCGGTAGCGCCGAAGTGGAATACTCGCCGGAAGACGGAGAGATCAAAGGCGATCCCCTGATCGCGCAGGTAACAGAGGAACCCCACGATCATCGCCACTCCGTTTGGGTTGATTTGCGCCGGGACTATCCCGTGGTAGCGGAGGATCTGGCAAACCTCCGACCACAAGGGTAGTCGCAAGCCGACTTCAAAATGCCGGATGGGGAAAACCAGGTCGGTTGGCGAGAAGGAGTTCAGGCGTTCATCCTCGCGAGGAAGCCTGGCGACATACCCCGGCGACAAATACTTGGCGGAGAACTCCTTCAGGTCGCTCGGCCGAGTAATCGACTTCTTGAAAGAAGTCGCCTCAAAGTTCTTCGCATGACTTGCACGGCGAATAGCTGCCTCGTCAGCCATTCAGAAGAAGAAGGATTGGAGAAGCGAATATCGAAGTGGCGAGGAGAGGAGTAATCGGAAGATAGTCGCTGGAAAGAAAGGGAAGATCGCAAAAAGCGTAATAAATACGTATCCACCCCCCCCCCCCCCCCCATTTATAGTACTCGACAAAGCTTGGCTTCCCGCGTACGCCACCACGAGCGCGAGTTGGAGGTGGCGCGTATCGAGGAAAAGTCGCCAAAACCCAGGGTGCACATCAAATCACCGGTGTCGAACGAGCGAGCACCTGCGTCAAATCTTTAGGATACTCGCCACATCAACGCGATATTTAACAACTACTCGTGGAAACAAAAAACGAAGAAGACCATCAAGACATCACAGAAAACAAGAAAGGCAACAAAGGCGATATCCATACTCGCCAAATATCAATTTGCTTCAAGAAAATAGTTCAGCATTACAAGAAATTGTCAGAAGGCTACAAGCAACTATAAAGCAAAAAGAGCCAGGATCCTATGGGTTCGGCTGAGCATCGGGAAGCTGCGGTTGTCGCCCAACCCAGCCCATGCTACGAGCTCTCTTGAAGTGCTCGAAGGCCACGGACATCGCATCCTCGCCCTGTCGCAGCTGCTCCTCCATCCTCGCCAGGCGACCAACAGAGCCCGTGCTCGCGCGCATCCCCACCAGCTCGTCATGATGCAACTGCTGGCGATGCTCCATCCTCCCAACCCGGCGCTCCAGATCACCGACAGCCTGAAGGCGAGATTCTACACTAGCCAGGCGAGTATCTAACTCTTCCAGCCGTGATACTCACACCTCCAGCTCGGTCAGGCGACGCTGGGAGTCAGCAGCCGCCAGGAGCTCCACTCGCGCTTCCACCGCGGTCAGGCGCCGATGAGATTCGCTGATCGCCAGTCGCTCCAGCTTCGCCTCCAAGTCTAAAATGGCGCGAGTAGCCCTCTCCTGATACTCGCGAGAAGGAATCCCTACGGCGTCAATCAGAGCCCCGATCGGAGTATGAGCGCGAGCTGCAGAAGACAAAGAGACAAAGTCTTAGTGGCGAGTAGCGGGAAGACCCTTCTTTGAAGATGATCGGGAAGACAGCGACTCCATTTACCAGGCCGATGGCATCACTCCGTGAGTCACGACGAGGACTCCGAGATGGTCGGCTAGGAGAGCTCCTTCCCCGATGCGGGGACGTACTGCGACGAGCGCCATCTCGCCGGTTCGAGTGCGATCCACCGATGTGTTCCCTGCTGGAAGGCGCATCACCCCGACCGCGACCATCCACTGGTCGCCCTCCCCCTCTGGGAGCGAAGAAGCCTGAAGATCCCGCCATCCCGCCTCGGCGCGAGGACTCGGCCGGATGAGCGGTGAGAGCCGAAGAAGACAGGAGGCGCCGATCATCCTGCATGTCGGCCGGAGGAGGAAACGAAGGAGGTGGAGGAAGTTGGTCCGCAGGCAGTTGCGAGCTACTCGCCACCTCAGGTCGCTGCAAAGGCGATGGCGGTGGAGGAGGATTGCTCGCTGCAGGAACCCTCTGCTCGCTCATCGGCCTCTTGTCTACCGCGGAGCTATGAAGGATCCGCACCGATCCGCCCCGGCGAGTTCCTCCCCCAGTCGTGTGCGGGATCATAGGCGAGGATCGCAGAGGAATCGCGCTCAAAGGCTCCCCCCGAGCATCGATGAGAAGCGGATCTGCGAGATAGTGTAGAAAACGTCAGAAACCAGACGACACTTAGGCGACTAATAAAGTGGCGAGTAGATAGCTCTCACTTTGCAAAGGAGGAACTTTGGTTTGAACTTGGACCGAGATTCCAGCAGTACTCGGCTCAGGGGCAACCTCCGGCGAAGGAGGAGCGGGAGCGGGCGAGCCGCCTGACTGACCAAGACCCAAGTCAGCGAGTACCTGCTGGGTAGTGCCGACCTGAGGATCAGCGACATTCTCAGGATCGTCGGTAGCCTTCTTCTTCTTCTTGCTCTTCTTTTCCTTCTTCTTCTCCAGACGCTTCCTCTTCCTAGAAGCGAGAAAGTCTTCAAGCTCGGCGTCGCGAGCAGGCTTCCGCAACGGTGGCAACAAACTGGCAAGCTCGGCCAAATCAGCGGCAGCTTCCTCGGCAGTACTACGCGACATCTTGAAAGCGGGATCAAAAACGCCTCGCCATCAGAGACCCCTCCCCCTCTATATATAGGGCCATAGCGTCAAAACTGCGGGATGCCGACTATCAACCAATTCTCGCCCAAAAGATAGCTCGTCGAATAAGGGTTGGATGATTCTTTTCGAGCAACTACGTTACTCGCAAAAGAGCGGGGATTATGTACAACCCTCATTCTCCGAGGGTAGGACCCACCCAAGGCCACGTAGGCAGAAGTCAAAGTCAAAGAGTCAATACGGCAGTCAACAACAGTTCGAGATACCAAGATAAAGTCGGCCAGCAGGATACTGGGAGAGTTCATCAAGCATAGGAGCAGAAGACAGCCTAGGCGAGTAGGGGTGCACTCGTGCGAGTAGCCCGGATACTCGCCAAAGGTGGGCGACCATAGGTGATACTCGCCCATTTGCCCGGGAAGATCGCCTCAATGTCGCTAGTCGCCGGGCAGGGGCTGGGCTATAAAAACCCCCCCTACCCCTTGGTTTTCCTATAAATAGGACCCCAGGGGTACTTGGATTGGCACCTGGACTTGAGCTTTCGAAACCCTGCTCTTGCATTCTGGAACCTGTCGCACTTGGCCGTTACTCCCGGTACTAGCCAAGTCGGTGCCTTTCTTGTACCCTGCTCGACCATTTTTGGTCTTGGAGGGGAAGTCTCTTCGGAGCTTCTGGGTACGTGGTGGGACCTCCCTGCCGCAGCGACCTGGGGTCCTGTTGTTGTTGCTCACCTAGTTTCCTCATAGTCGCCAGCTTAGTCATCTCGTTGGACTGCTGGGCGAGTAGTCTCCGGCTGCATTTGTCCGAATCTTGAGGTCAGGATTTTCCTGGCATCAACACTTTGGTGCGGTGAGCGTGGACAGTAGCCAGAGAAAGAAAGCTTAGTGGGAAGAAGAGATGGTTGTAGTAGGCGACCATGAAGATGTTGTCGGCAACTCGGCCGGTGGTGGCGAGTTTGTGACGTTAGCAGTCTTCTAGAAGTTCGCGCGGCGGATAGACGAGTCCTTGCGAGTAGTCCTTCAATCTCGCGCGGAAGGAACGGCGACCTCGCCTCATCGCCCGATTCTGACCGAAGAAGGTGCTCATCCTCGGCGAACAGAGAAGGAGCATGGAGAGGAGCTGGAGCGACCAAGGAGGTCGCGGTTCTACTCGCAGGTCTCGCGGGGAGCTGGTAGAAGCCGATTCCGCGAAGAGGAGGAGCAGGCGAGGTATCAGGATACTCGCCCATATGGCGAGTATAGTTATGATAGTCGCCATGTGGAAGATCGTCGCCAGATTGGGGGTAGGAGCCCATTCTGCGAGGAGATCGTCGCCGCGCCAGTACCGGAGGGGTCCAGGGATTCCTCGAAGAATTACTACTCGGGGAGGAATCGTGTTAGGCAAGAAGTGCGTAAGGAGGAAGGATGCATGGAGTCAATGGTTGTTGTCCGTCGAGGGAAGAGGCGTAACCGGAGGAATAGCCGGAGGAGGAATAAGGACCGGGTCAGCCAAGAATGTCAAGGAAGGATCAGGGCCGGGGAAGTAGGAGTGAGTTTTGGAGAAGCGGAGCTCGGATCTTTCCGCAAAACGAATTTCCACCAAGCCTACCGCCAAGATGTCACTCCAACCTCTCAAACGCCATCCCCGCTAGAAGAAATCACTTTCTCGGGGGAGGGCATGTTAAGGGATGGGAATCCCTTCCATGAGGCCCGTGTGATTGATGCGATCGTCGAAGACTTCACCGTCAACCGGATCCTGGAGTGCAACGGGGGATCTGTCCGTGTCATCTTTACGTCATTCACACGGACACGTTTGGCGACCTGGAGATCAAGGTGAGAAGGATGACGATCTTGGATGACTCCCTTTTTTGATTTCTCAGGTAAGCGAAAGAAGGCGGACGAGACAGGAAGAGCAGCCACCGTCGGGAAGCTCAATCCAAGACGGGAAGAACCCTTCATCGTGAAGGGGAGCTGTTAGAAAACACCTGGGAGGGCGACAACTTGAAAGGGTTTGGCTCCTGAACGGGAGTATGTACACATCTCACCCCTGTAAATTTATTGTCCATAAATAAAACCATCACCTCCCTGAAACATGGGAACTGGTGAGTCTTTTGTCACTTCCAGCTATGCGTTTTCAAGTGAAAGAAGAAAAGCAGGTAAAACCGATCTCCGCGTTAGGTTGGGAAACTGGCCTCCGACTTGATTCTCGTAAAAGCCCAGAACGGGTGATGGGACAATGCCTCGGTATACGTCCCCCTAAGTCCAAGCCTCTACAATGACGGTCGAGATCAGCTCCCCCCTTGCACGTTGGCCGCGGTTCCCACCGACTGCATTTCTCACCCGACTGGTGAGATTATCAGGAAGAAGTCTGGACGCCGACCTCCCAACTCGACGAAAGGATGATCGACTTAACCGATCAGGGGACCCTTGAATAAAGGTGTCGTGTACCCTCGAGGGCTAAAAGCCCGTAACAAAGCGATTTGTTTCTGATTATCTCCTCCAATCGTGTGAGTTAATGTGCTTAAGTGTGCTTAACTCCCCGTTTACTTGTTGAGCAACAGGAAATAGGTTGGGTCGACATTCAGCACCCAAGTAGGATGGGGAACTTAAGATGCTATGATCCCTTGGAAGGTGCTCCATTGGAATCCCCCTACTGTCATTCCCTACCGGACGATCTGCTTGTTAATATCCATCACCACTAGTTGGGAAACGAGCCTCCGACTTGTACCTTGTAAAAACCCAGAACGGATGATTGGACAGTGCCTCGGTTCAGCAACCCTCTAAGACCAAGCCTCTGCATTGACGGTCGAGATCAGCTCCCCCCTTGCATGTTGGCCACGGTTCGTATCGACTGCGCTTCTCATTCGACTGGAGGGATTACCAGGAGGAAGTCTGGACGCCGATATCCCGACTTGGACAAAGAGGTGATCGATTCGACCAACCAAAGAACGAAGACTTCAAGCATCCAAGTAGGATGGTGGCCTAAGGACGGTGTGTCCCCCTGGACCTGTCCGGCTGCCATGCTGTACTTGACGTCATCCTTTAAAGACATCGGGCTTTCAAGTAGGAGAGAGGCCTCAGGATGATATGTCCCCCCAGGCCTCCCCAACTGTGCAAGTCAAGGCCTTGGGAGCAAATAGGCGGTTGCGAGTATGCAGGTGCGAGTATGAGGGCGCGAGCATGTATGGCCGAGTATCTACCCAGCGAGTAAGGTATGATCGTCGTCCGCAACATCTAATCTCGCCAATGCTTAGTCGCCTAACAAAGCACTCAACCTCATCTCGAACCTAATAGCCTACTCGGCATGATCACGAAAAGAAGAAAAGCAAAGGCAACTATAAAAGGCGAGCAAAATAATTGTATTCATTTACTTCCATAAGTACATATATAAAAATGATGGTACAGATTTGCAAAAAGAAGACAGGAGACTATGCATCATCGCCACCATCCTCGCCGTCAGGATCGACATCCTCGCCATCATCACCCTCGTCCTCAGAATCGTCATCTTCGGAATCGGTGGATGAGGATGGAAGATCTCGCATGGGGGAAGTGGACTCTTCGGCGAGTAATGCCGGGATGATGTCCATGACCGTCAGGTGCATTGCCTCCGACTTCAAGAAGCCATCGGCCTTCAGGCTGCTCTGGACCACCTTCCCGGTTGCTTGCGCGATCTCCCGGCGAATATGCGCCATATCTTCGCCGACTATCCGGATCTGCTTGCCCACCCTGGAGGGGCCCGCCGACGAAGGCTGTTGCTCGGCAGGCCGAGTTTCCAACTCGGCGATTCGCACTTGGGCGGCCTCCAAGGTTTGCCGAGTATCCTCCAGCTCCTTCTCCAGCTGGGACACTTTCTTCGCCATTTCCAGCTCGGCGGCCTGTACAGATAAAGACAGAGGTAAGCGAACATCCGTTGGCGCAAAAGGCGACTATCTCCGAGATCAGAAAGGCGACGAGCGAAGTACCTCCTGGTCTTTCCACTTGGCGACCTCCAGCCCCAAGGTGATGAGCTTCTTGCTCTGCATCTTGATCATCTGCTCATATTCGAGCAGTTTCCTTGCCGTCGCATGCCCAAGCTCGACAACTCGCAGGTTGGCTCGCGAGCTCTGATGGGCGAGATATTCGGCCGAGACTTCTTGCAAAGATTCGGCGTCCGCGCGACCATAAAGGGCGAACGAAACGTCGAACGCCTCGCCCGCGTCCTCCCAATCCTCCGACCAGGCGGGGAGGTTGGTGCTCAAAGTCACTTCATGGGCTCGCTCAGCTCAGGACACCAGAGGGCGACCATAAGCATCCTCGCTGTCCACACCTTCGCCGAAGTGCGGATGGCCACTAGGCTCGCCGGCCTCCGATGGATCTGCCCTCACTTTCAGGTCTCTTTTGGCGACCTCCTTCTTTCTCCCAGGCTCGGCGGACTTCGCCTTGACCTTCCTCTTCTTCGAGGGCCCAGCATCATCCCCGGCGACCTCCTGATCATCGCCGCCGGGGGACAAATCGACCAAGGCAGGAGCCCCCGCCTTCGGCACCAAGGGAAGAAGCTCGCTTGGTAGGGAGCGAGTAGCTGCATCAAGACATAAAAGGCAAAAGCATTAGACACCGGCTGAAGACAAGTGGCGAGTATTGCCAAATAATCGCTTAGACAACTACCTTCACCAGGGAACACCTCAGCGAGCTCATCTACTCGCTTCCTCCAGAAGACGACATCCAGCCGGCGACCTCGGAAGCTGTCGAGCAGCTTCTCCCGGCTCTCCTCCAGGTAAGGGGTAGCAAAAGCGCTCTCTGCCGGCTGGAAGGACGAAGTCGGCACGACGCCAAAGTCGCCCTTGATGACGACTATTCGCTCCGTCCAGCGATGGTTCTTGTTCGCCGTGCCGACCAGGGTGCAGACATGGCTGCACAAGAATACGACGCCTTCACCGGTAGCGCCGAAGTGGAATACTCGCCGGAAGACGGAGAGATCAAAGGCGATCCCGTGATCGCGCAGGTAACAGAGGAACCCCACGATCATCGCCACTCCATTTGGGTTGATTTGCGCCGGGACTATCCTGTGGTAGCGGAGGATCTGGCAAACCTCCGACCACAAGGGTAGTCGCAGGCCGACTTCAAAATGCCGGATGGGGAAAACCAGGTCGGTTGGCGAGAAGGAGTTCAGGCGTTCATCCTCGCGAGGAAGCCTGGCGACATACCCCGGCGACAAATACTTGGCGGAGAACTCCTTCAGGTCGCTCGGCCGAGTAATCGACTTCTTGAAAGAAGTCGCCTCAAAGTTCTTCGCATGACTTGCACGGCGAATAGCTGCCTCGTCAGCCATTCAGAAGAAGAAGGATTGGAGAAGCGAATATCGAAGTGGCGAGGAGAGGAGTAATCGGAAGATAGTCGCTGGAAAGAAAGGGAAGATCGCAAAAAGCGTAATAAATACGTATCCACCCCCCCCCCAATTTATAGTACTCGAAAAAGCTTGGCTTCCCGCGTACGCCACCGCGAGCGCGAGTTGGAGGTGGCGCGTATCGAGGAAAAGTCGCCAAAACCCAGGGTGCACATCAAATCACCGGTGTCGAACGAGCGAGCACCTGCGTCAAATCTTTAGGATACTCGCCACATCAACGCGATATTTAACAACTACTCGCGGAAACAAAAAACGAAGAAGACCATCAAGACATCACAGAAAACAAGAAAGGCAATAAAGGCGATATCCATACTCGCCAAATATCAATTTACTTCAAGAAAATAGTTCAGCATTACAAGAAATTGTCAGAAGGCTACAAGCAACTATAAAGCAAAAAGAGCCAGGATCCTATGGGTTCGGCTGAGCATCGGGAAGCTGCGGTTGTCGCCCAACCCAGCCCATGCTGCGAGCTCTCTTGAAGTGCTCGAAGGCCACGGACATCGCATCCTCGCCCTGTCGCAGCTGCTCCTCCATCCTCGCCAGGCGACCAACAGAGCCCGTGCTCGCGCGCATCCCCACCAGCTCGTCATGATGCAACTGCTGGCGATGCTCCATCCTCCCAACCCGGCGCTCCAGATCGCCGACAGCCTGAAGGCGAGATTCTACACTAGCCAGGCGAGTATCTAACTCTTCCAGCCGTGATACTCGCACCTCCAGCTCGGTCAGGCGACGCTGGGAGTCAGCAGCCGCCAGGAGCTCCACTCGCGCTTCCACCGCGGTCAGGCGCCGATGAGATTCGCTGATCGCCAGTCGCTCCAGCTTCGCCTCCAAGTCTAAAATGGCGCGAGTAGCCCTCTCCTGATACTCGCGAGAAGGAATCCCTACGGCGTCAATCAGAGCCCCGATCGGAGTATGAGAGCGAGCTGCAGAAGACAAAGAGACAAAGTCTTAGTGGCGAGTAGCGGGATGACCCTTCTTTGAAGATGATCGGGAAGACAGCGACTCCATTTACCAGGCCGATGGGCATCACTCCGCGAGTCACAGCGAGGACTCCGAGATGGTCGGCGAGGAGAGCTCCTTCCCCGATGCGGGGACGTACTGCGACGAGCGCCATCTCGCCGGTTCGAGTGCGACCCACCGATGTGTTCCCTGCTGGAAGGCGCATCATCCCGACCGCGACCATCCACTGGTCGCCCTCCCCCTCTGGGAGCGAAGAAGCCAGAAGATCCCGCCATCCCGCCTCGGCGCGAGGACTCGGCCGGATGAGCGGTGAGAGCCGAAGAAGACAGGAGGCGCCGATCATCCTGCATGTCGGCCGGAGGAGGAAACGGAGGAGGTGGAGGAAGTTGGTCCGCAGGCAGTTGCGAGCTACTCGCCACCTCAGGTCGCTGCAAAGGCGGTGGCGGTGGAGGAGGATTGCTCGCTGCAGGAACCCTCTGCTCGCTCATCGGCCTCTTGTCTACCGCGGAGCTATGAAGGATCCGCACCGATCCGCCCCGGCGAGTTCCTCCCCCAGTCGTGTGCGGGATCATAGGCGAGGATCGCAGAGGAATCGCGCTCAAAGGCTCCCCCCGAGCATCGACGAGAAGCGGATCTGCGAGATAGTGTAGAAAACGTCAGAAACCAGCCGACACTTAGGCGACTAATAAAGTGGCGAGTAGATAGCTCTCACTTTGCAAAGGAGGAACTTCGGTTTGAACTTGGACCGAGATTCCAGCAGTACTCGGCTCAGGGGCAACCTCCGGCAAAGGAGGAGCGGGAGCGGGCGAGCCGCCTGACTGACCAAGACCCAAGTCAGCGAGTACCTGCTGGGTAGTGCCGACCTGAGGATCAGCGACATTCTCAGGATCGTCAGTAGTCTTCTTCTTCTTGCTCTTCTTTTCCTTCTTCTTCTCCAGACGCTTCCTCTTCCTAGAAGCGAGAAAGTCTTCAAGCTCGGCGTCGCGAGCAGGCTTCCGCAACGGTGGCAACAAACTGGCAAGCTCGGCCAAATCAGCGGCAGCTTCCTCGGCAATACTACGCGACATCTTGAAAGCAGGATCAAAAACGCCTCGCCATCAGAGACCCCTCCCCCTCTATATATAGGGTCATAGCGTCAAAACAGCGGGATGCCGACTATCAACCAATACTCGCCCAAAAGATAGCTCGTCGAATAAGGGTTGGATGATTCTTTCCGAGCAACTACGTTACTCGCAAAGAGCGGGGATTGTGTACAACCCTCATTCTTCGAGGGTAGGACTCACCCAAGGCCACGTAGGCAGAAGTCAAAGTCAAAGAGTCAATACGGCAGTCAACAACAGTTCGAGATACCAAGATAAAGTCGGCCAGCAGGATACTGGGAGAGTTCATCAAGCATAGGAGCAGAAGACAGCCTAGGCGAGTAGGGGTGCACTCGTGCGAGTAGCCCGGATACTCGCCAAAGGTGGGCGACCATAGGTGATACTCGCCCATTTGCCCGGGAAGATCGCCTCAATGTCGCTAGTCGCCGGGCAGGGGCTGGGCTATAAAAACCCCCTACCCCTTGGTTTTCCTATAAATAGGACCCCAGGGGTACTTGGATTGGCACCTGGACTTGAGCTTTCGAAACCCTGCTCTTGCATTCTGGAACCTGTCGCACTTGGTCGTTACTCCCGGTACTAGCCAAGTCGGTGCCTTCCTTGTACCCTGCTCGGCCATTTTTGGTCTTTGAGGGGAAGTCTCTTCGGAGCTTCTGGGTACGTGGTGGGACCTCCCTGCCGCAGCGACCTGGGGTCCTGTTGTTGTTGCTCACCTAGTTTCCTCATAGTCGCCAGCTTAGTCATCTCATTGGACTGCTGGGCGAGTAGTCTCCGGTTGCATTTGTCCGAATCTTGAGGTCAGGATTTTCTTGGCGTCAACATAACCGATGCTTATTTCTCCCTCACTAAACTCTCTTGATGGTGGATGTGAGAATAAGAATAGACCCAAGGCTGAAGCGAGGAGGTCCCGCCACACACCCGGAAGATCTTAGAGAGCTTTCCCTCCCAAACCAAAGCTCAACCGGGCACCTTGGAGGGCACTGGCTGCCAACCAAAACTAGCCTAGAGGAGAGGATTCTCTAAAATCGGATCTCCTCCAAGGTGCCCTTAAGGGTCTATTTATAGATTTTTCTAGGCTGGTCTGCAAATAACATGAATCCGCCTTTTAGTTTTACTAACCGCACCCCAAATTGGTCTGCTAATAGCCTAACTCCGCTGTTCCGAAGGGCTATTTGCAGCCCACAAGGTGTATCATGGTCATTTCCTCCTCACATCATCTTGGGCGAGTGGTCCGTGAGGGCACCACTCGCTGGGCACCCGCTTAGCTGGGCGAATGCCCATACTTCCGGGCGAGTGGTCCGCGAGGGCACCACTCGCCTAGCTCCTCCTTTCCTGCAGCTTACCCCCACTAATCCGGGGGTATTTTCACCTGCCTGAGCCGGGGCGAATGATCTGACTGACCTAGGTCTCGCCTGTCGGTCTGTGGGACCCACTCGGCGAATACGGGTTGTACACAAACGTTGTTGTGCCATATCATTCAACTTTTGTTGATGAAGCACATAATGATCACTAATGGATATGATAACGGTTGATTTACAAAATCAACACTAGACTGGTCCCTACTAGACTGGATAGAGATGCTGACAGTGTTACTTCACCATTGCTACAGGTTCTAAGCTCACTTATGTAAGAGTTAGTTCTATTTCTACGTTACTGCATATGTTCATGAATTCATAGAGTTTTCTAACTCATGAAATTTCTTGCAGGCTATAGTGGAGATGGAGGAAAGAAAGTAGTATTTGACATGGATGTTGATGATCTACTAGACGAGTAGAATTATCATATGTTTTATCCTTGTCATATTTTGTTTTCAGACTATTTGCTGAGTAACACTTTTTATTCTGGATATTTTGTGTAAAATCCTGCTGTTACTTATTGTGCTAACTCTTCTGTTTATGTTAAGTCGAAAACTCCTTTTTACTTTTGCTACTTTCTGCACTTCGAAACGTATACGTTATTTGTCACAAATATAGGAGGAGATTGTTAATGTATATTTGGTCAAACAACGGGTTCGAAGGTATAACGAGTCAGTTGGGTACACGGATACCCATCCCCGTAGGTACTCATAGGGTTTTCTCTATATATACCCGCTAGGGGCAACGGGGAGTGGATTCCACCTTGATCCTTCTCCGGATGCTTTGAGCAAACTCTCACAATTCCAACCCAAATAACATAGTTAGGTGTCACTACCTAAACCCCCAAGGCACATTCATCTAACACTTAGCTTGGCCAAGTGTCAAAACAAGCCAATTCAGTCAACAACAAGAAGTTCCAAGTGTCAAAATGTAACTTCAACTCAGCCACCACACTAATCAGCTCAAATTAGTAATGACAGCCCACCAATAATAATAATACCAACAGTCCACAAATAATACAACAACCCACAAATAATAACAACAGCTCACAAAAAATAACAACAGCCTACAAATAATAACAGTTATGGCACCCCAAAAAATAAAGTAAATTCAACTAGTAAAAAGAAACGAAAAATGTAAAAAATAATACGTAAAATACGCACTGTCTTGTGTATCATCATCAGAGAAAAAAAAATTTTGTACGAAATTTTAAATCGTCACAACAATTACTTCTCTTATAGTAGTACTCCTCGACCTTTGTAGACCATGAGATAAGACTAGATGTCCAAGTAAATCTAAGAAAATATCTTTCGACATTCAGAAGTTATCACGAAATTGGACAGGATGACTATCCAATTGTGTTAGA
This sequence comes from Dactylorhiza incarnata, assembly GCA_033032865.1. Lineage (NCBI taxonomy): Eukaryota > Viridiplantae > Streptophyta > Magnoliopsida > Asparagales > Orchidaceae > Dactylorhiza > Dactylorhiza incarnata. Next base: position 3,588,780 of record JAWHQI010000173.1, read on the forward strand.
AAATGTCATGCGAGGTGTCCTATCTTGATAACGGGAATTGTGATTGAGCATTATAGAAACACTCGCGTTCACCATCATTAGATAATAAGAAGCTCCCCGACGTCTTTCATTTAAATTATTTAAATCTGTCACTGAACTCAACATCATTTTCAGAAGACATATGTGCAGTATCAATATCATCAAACTGATCAACGGTATTAAACATGCAATTTAGTGTACTAGAAAATTAATACTACTCGATGACATTAAACATGCCGATCGGGATGCTGGAACTCAATCTGAAGCTCTAGAAGGCGGCTGAAACTCAGCTTCAAAACGACGGAGCTCTGGAAGGTGGCTGGAACTCGGCTTTGTTTCCTCTGGAAGAAAACACGACTTCTGTAATGTTTTGCCGATCGGGATGCTCGACTAGAACCCTAAAATCGACAACATGCCGATCAGGATGCTCGACGACAGTGGCACATCGCTGGGAGGAGACTCACCGTGGAAGCCCTGCAGGAAGAATGCTGAAAGATGGAGCTCGGTGTCAGCGTCAGACTTGTTCCCGCGAAGGAGGAGAGGAAAATCAGAACGGCGGGTTGCGTGCGGGGCTCGCTGGTACTCGAAGCTCCGACTTAAAAACGACGCATAAAGGCACCTTTCAGCCAGGCGGTTTAAAAGGGAAGTATCAAAACACCTCCCATAAAATACTGCATATGTCAATTTTAAATGAAAAGGAGCCAAAATGTTTGTGCACTTTACCATAAAATGCTCACATTCAATGGTTGATTGAGATATGTGCATTGCACTTTGAGATATGTGCATTGCACTTTGAGATATGTGCATTGCATTGATTCACATCTCGACCATTAGATGTGTGCACTTTACCCCATTCCCGCCTAAGATAGGCGATTTTAATACAAGAGGTATCCAAAGGCTGAGCAAAATTTTCTCAAGAGGCCAAGCCCCACCAAAATGGAGCAGGGATGGTTTCTCAAACTGGCCGGCAATCCTCAAATTCTACTCCGAAATTGTTTGAACGGGCCGTCAGTCCTCAAATTCTACTCCGAAATTTTTTGCATATGTTTACGCACGGCACTATTCACGTGCGTGTGAGATCCATCCGTGCATTTCCTCTCAAATCGTTCATGCTCGTTTTTTGATGGATTAAATCTTGTAAGCACTACTTTTGATGTGTATTTTGAAGGCCAGAAAAATTACTCATTCTACTCTTCAATGTAGAATATCATCTTCAGAAGTCGCAACCCGTTGATCCCCCTCCTCTTCACGCTCTTCTTTCCCATGGGCGATGTATTCCAGGTTTTCTTTCTAGCTCTCTGCCTGAAGCTCCTCCTAATCCCTACATACCACAGCACGGATTTCGAGGTCCACCGCCACTGGCTCGCCCTCACCTCCTCCCTTCCACTCTCTCGCTGGTACCTCGACACATCAAGCCCCTGGACCCTAGACTATCCCCCGCTTTTCGCCCACTTCTCCTTCCTCCTCTCCCTCCCCGCCTCTCTCATTGATCCAACAATCACAGACCTCTTCGCTGGGCAGAACTACGCCGCCCCATCAGCCGTCTTATTTCTCCGCCTCTCGGTCGCCGCTTCGGACCTCTTCCTCCTCGCTGGCGTCCACCGTCTCTCCAAACACTTCCCGCCTCTCCGAAAACGGCTCACCCTCGCGTTCGTCCTCTGTTCCCCAGCGCTTCTTATCGTCGATCACATACACTTCCAGTATAATGGATTTCTTTTGGGGATTCTGCTGATTTCGCTATCGTTTATTGCCGAGGGGCGGGATCTTGCCGGTGGGTTCGTGTTCTCCATCCTGATTTGCTCCAAGCATCTCTTCATGGTAGCAGCGCCGTTGTACTTTGTATATTTACTCCGGCATTACTGTAATGGACTTTGGACTAGGGCAGTTTCCAGGTTTTTGGTGATGGGTTTGGCGGTGGGGGCTGTCTTTGTTGCCACTTTCGGGCCTTTCTTTTACTTTGGTCAGGTAGAAAAAAGATTACCTTTGTTTGCTTCTTGTTTTGGTAAATTTCTTCTTAATTCATCACTCTCTATAGGATTGATAGCTTTGGACATATTATTGTTAGAATACGAGTTTCTTTTCATTAGCATGATTGTGGTGTTAAGGGTGAAGTTGTTTTTGGTTTAGGCTCCGTCTGGCACGGTGGTAGCGGTCGTGAACATGGTGGTTATGAACCGTCATTCGTGAACGCCCGTCCTCACCTAAGAAATTCCATTCACTTATATGTTCAAAACTATTTTTCTTTTCTTGGTGGTGATCATACCCATTGTCATGTCAAACATATATTCTATGGCGGTGGAATTTTTGTCCAAACTCGCCGGAGCAAAAACGCCATGCCAAACGAAGCCTTAGTATGTTATAAATAACCAAGTGTAGTCCATCTTGATTTAGGCTCCGTTTGAGGGATCGTTCTTGGTGCGGCACGCTTTCCGCCAAACAGTAATGCATCTCCAAGCTCATTTTTGCACCCACATTCGACATTCTCGCCTTTTCCTGCTGGCTGCTACAACATTCAACACCGTTTTGCGTCGTTCGCAACAACACATGGATTTCCTTTGCCACGTTAGACATTTATTTTCCGAGAACCTCCCATCAAATGGAGCTTTAAGCAACAACATCTAATTTAGTTATTGACGCTGGGTAAAGTAAATGTTGCAGTGTTAAAATGCACTAAGAGACTGTAATGTATGTATGCACGTGTGGTGACGACGGGAGTCCTAAATTGATACAATGCTCATGCGAGTGTCCAATGACTGCTGAATTTATTAAGTGAATTATGAGCACCATAATTGAAAAACAGTAGATTAATTAAGCAAACACGTGTTAGTTGAATCAAAACAACAAAAATGCTTCTAAGAAATGTTCGGCGAATATATTTTTCAAATAGAACAAAAGATTAAGCAAATTCATATGAATCAAGATCTCGAATAATATGTATATTCACCCAACTAAGCAATAAAGACTATAATGACTTCCAATGAAGAACTCAAATAAGTAATTAAGGCCAACGAAGAAGGTTTACTATAGTTTCAGGTGCAAACATCGGGATTAACACAATCTCTCCACTGAAATAGTTGTTTTCTGCACTGATTTTGACTTTCCAAAGTCTAGAATGATACTGGACTGCAGGTGGCTGAAGCAAAGCACCCAAGAAAGCAAAGGGGAGATGCTGACAACACTATCCGTCAACTTCCAATGGTTGGAATTGAAATTCTGCAGTCTATAAAACACAAGAAGACATCAGAGACTGTTCTGTTCGGTTGGAAACAAAGGAAGACCGCAGGTGTGAATCCACTGGAAGTTGCCGATTGATGTGCTGGGTTAAGAAGGGCACTGTATAGATTGCAGGCAAAAGCAACACTCAATAGTATCATCCTGGACAAGTGTAGGTCACGGGAAATCCATGCGATACTAAATTCTGGTTAAACAGCTTGATAGAGCAAAGGACCGACAACTTCGACGTCAATCCAGATGCAATGCTTGGGTGGAAACAACAACCAGCTGGTCTTCGACGATGGTGGTACGAGATCGATGAAAACTGGAATTGCCGATGTCGCTGCGGGTCGCGGATGATCAATGGGGAACAAGCTCTCACTTCAAGAGAGGTTGTTTCCGTCCCTCCTTGACGATTCACGACAAAAACTACCCTAATTCCCAATGATTCCAAGCATTTGTCGAAGCTAGTAGATGGAAATTGTCCGTTTCAATGATTATCTAATAGTTGTCGAGGGGTTTGTGGAAACAGAGGTGGGGGTTCACGAGGAAAACAAAGGAAATATACTTTATTAAACTTCAGCACCTAATATTTCACGGTTTCAACATCGTGGTATCACAAACTATAAAATACAGATACTTATAATGGCCTTATGTATCGTATTCGAAACGTTTCGGAGTTGGGAAGCTCTAGGAAACTCATCACCGAAACTCTTGGAAACTTCTTTTAATTTTAGAGATAAAAAATTTCGGATACTCATGGATACTTTCAAATATTACCAGATAAGTTTGAGTATGCTTGAAAATGCCCAAAAATTATGTGTTTTGCGATGGTGACATGGAGAAAGACATGTGAAATAGAAATTATAAAATTATAAGTGATGAGATTTAATTTGTAGAATAATTTTATTTATGATTTCTATTTAGGATATGATATGTTTTTGTGACACAAATCTTGTTTCCATTTAATATATGAGTAATATATGATGATATGTGAGATATAATGATGAAAAAAATAAAGATGTTAATGTCACCCATGTCTTCATATTAATTTATACTCATCTTTAAATAATTATTTTTTTTAAAAAGTATCCCATATCCTATGTTTTTGAAAATCACTTTTCCCGTATCTATATCATATCGCGTATCCCGTCCCCGTGCAACATAGATCACAAAATCTCAATGCTCTCAAAATTTTGCAATCCCCTAAAATGAACTCCACAAGTATTTATAGACTGACACACACACACACAAAGCCCGACTATGATTGACTGAAACGACAACATATAAATAACACACAAATAATGCTTAGAAAAATACAAAAATACATAGAGTCCCGTCGATGCTCTGAACGCGACGACAAGCTCTAATCATCCAAACGACGATCCTAATCCCTCCTATGCCAAGTGTAAACCCGAACGGACTCCGAAATGGGTTGGCCCGCCCGTGGACTACGGTCCCCATCAATTCCCCCCGACTTGAAGACATTTATCTCCGTAGAATGCAGATGATCATACTCCTGACGAAGACCAGGTGCAAATGAATCGAGCTCCTGTGATGACATTCATGTATCATTAATAGGCAAACGTCCCCTCCAGTGAATCAAGTAATGGATAAATGGATAATGTGTCCATCAGGTGCCGAAGTGATGTCGTGCCCCATAATATTTGTTATACACTTAGGTGCCGAAGTAGGTGTGAGTGGATCCACGGGTAGCTGGGTAATGGGGTTACGCACTCATGAGGTTCATATTATGGAATCAAATCTTCAATGTTGAATACATAATGGATTCCCATACTCTTAGGAATAATCAAAGGATTGACATTTGAACCAACCTTTTGTACTACTGTGCGCGGACCCTTTCGCCTGCCATTTAATTTTTTCGCAGTTCCTGAAGGGAACCTTTCAGCTCTAACTCTCACCATCACTTGCTCGCCTTCACCAAATCTCCAATCTCTCCTGTGATTGTCTGCATGCACTTTATAACTTTCATTTCTTATTTCAATTTTATGCCGGACTGTTTCATGCAGTTCATGCAAATGACTCAGCAGACTCACTAGGTCTGGCTGTAAGTGGGAGCAACACAAGCTCAATAGACTTCCGTAGCTCATAACCTAAGACAACATGAACTGTATTAAACACTATGAACCTATTGATATGGCTATTATACGCAAATTTCACTATGGAAAGAGTAGAATCCCAGTTAGACGGATGGTTACCCACTAGGCATCGTAATAGGTTCTAAACTTTTATTAACTACTTCAGTTTGCCCATCCGTCTGTGGGTGATAGGCGATGGAGAGTTGAAGGGTAGTGCCAGTCATATGCCAAAATATCTTCCTAAAATAACTCACAAAACGGACATCACGACCAAATACGATTGTCTTAGGTAGCTCATATAGTCACAAAAAAATCTTGTCAAATAAGGTCGTGACTCGGGATACATCGGCAGTCTTGCTGCAGGCGATAAAGTGAACTATCTTCGAAAATCGATCCACCACCACAAATATGGAATCATGCTTTCTGAGTGTTCGTGGAAGTCGAAACACGAAGTTCATACTAATATCCACCAAAGGCTGATGGGGAACAGGCATGGGAGTGTATAGGCTAGTGTCTTGACGTGTGCCTTTGGCTGTCTGGCAGCTGCGACGGAGGCGGACAACACGAGCAACATCCTTCTTTAAGCTAGGCCAAAAGCAATGACCCTCTACAAGGCTAATCATTTTATCTCTTCCAAAATGACCTACATCGCCTCTAACTTGCATCTCCCATATCAAATAATCGCATAAAGAAGTGCGGGGATACACAAACGAGACCTGTAAAATAAATACCCATCCATCAAGAGAAATCCCTCAGGAGTTTCTAGTGGATCTCCAGATAGAGCAAAATACGTCTTGCTAGAATCAGAGAATGTGGGAAAATCATATGTGAGATGCTCAAAGCCCTCTACTTGGGCACTAATCTTATACAGTAGGCTAAGTCTCCTGCTGTGGGCATCTGTAGGTTTGTTCTCAACACCAAACTTGTGTTTGAGAACATAATGGAACTCTTGCATGCATTCCATTCATTTAACATGCCAATGACCTAATTTCTTCTGCGTGTCAAGGTATCACAGGTCCTGATGATCAGAGCACAATATAAACTCTTTGGATAAGAGATAATGTCGCCAATAGCATAAGGCTTGGATGATCGCATAACACTCCCGATCATAATTAGAATACTTTTGCCTGACCTCAATTATTTTCTCACTAAAATATGCGATATGATATCCTTCTTGGCTCAATACACCACCAATACCTATGCCTGACGCCTCATAGGCCACCTCAAAGACTTTACTGAAGTCAGGTAGTCGAAGAACATGCTGAGGTTAACTTGTCCTTAATCTCGTTGAGCGCTCTAGTGGCGGCTTTGGTATATACAAAATCACCCGTAGGCAACTTATGAAGAGTGCCATTGTTGTACCGAAACCACTTACAAACCTTCGATAAAAGGTGGCAAGTCCGTGAAAGCTACATGCTTCATGAATGTTCATGGAAATTGGTCATTCACGGATAGATTTAACTTTGTCAGAATCTACAGAAATACCTGCGGTGGACACGATGTATCCTAGAAAATGTACAAACGTGGATAAAAGGTGCATTTCTTCATATTGATATACAAGTGCTCCTTTCAGAGGACTTCACATACAAGTCTAAAGTGAAGAAGATGATCAGTGTGCGTCTGACTGTAGATAACAATATCGTTGAAATAAATCACCAAAAATTTACCCTTATGGGGTCGTAGGACACTTTAGAAAAGAAGTGTTTTAGGTTGAGCATGGCAAAGACGGAGTATATGAAGCTTAAATATAGCAGTGCAAGAAGGATGGATGACTTCTTTATTAAGTTGGGTGATCAAGATATTTCCCGCGGTGAGTGTTTTAAATATCTTGGATCGATAGTTCAAAAAGATGGAGGTATTGATAAAGATGCGACACAGAGAATCCAATCAGGTTGGTTGAAGTGGAGATGCGCGTCAGGGATCTTATGTGATCGTAAAGTACCATTAAAACTTAAAGGCAAGTTTTACCGTACCGCAATTAGACCAGAGTTGCTTTATGGTTCTGAGTGTTGGGCAGTGAATTGTGTACATGAGCAAAAAATGGGAGTTGTGGATATGAGAATGCTTAGGTGAATGTGTGGACACACGAGACTGGATAAAATTAGGAATGAATGTATCAGGGATAAGACATGAGTAGCACCAATTGCAGAGAAGATGCGAGAAGCTCGACTAAGATGGTTTGGACACGTACACAGGAGACCATTAGAGGCATCTGTTGGGCGTTGTGAGAGTCTAGTCACTAGACATGTTAAACGAGGGAGGGGTAGACCAATAAAGACTTGGAATGAAACTATAAGGAAAGACATGATGTACTTAGGCATTAGTGAGATTATGACTAAAGATAGGGCACAATGGTGACAAAGGATCCTTATAGCCGACCCCACTATAGTGGGATAAAGGCCTGAATGTTGTTGTTGTTACTGGATTCATGGATGTTTGTCTCCAAGTTTACTGGATTCTAAAACCAAAGATAATAGAGTATGCCAATAAAATTCAAAGTTATGAACCCTTGTCAGGAACTTGCAATCATAAGAAAAGAATTAGGAAATCATTTCTAAAATTAAGAACTCACAAGTATTTGATTTCACTGTACAGAACTGCAGAAGCTTATAACCTGCGTGCAGGAAACAAGAAGATAATGAACAGACTTCCTCTCCCTGCGTGCAGGAACTTGCAATAGAACAACCTTAGCTCCATTATTAGAGTGAAACAAGAAGAATATTTCATCCAGAACCTACTAATTGGAAAAATAAACGAGGGAAGGAGGTTTTCCAGTAGAGGTGAGGAACGAGTAACATGCCTTGAGGTCGGGAGCGGCTTCAAGCTACAGATTGCGAACACCAGTAGATCTTTCCGAGATTTGGGTTCCGCCTATGCGCTGAGGAAGAAGCGAGCGAAACACTAGGGGATGCGTGAGGAAGGCTGCGATCGACATCAACGATGGGAAGATCTGCTAGCTGCGCGGTGTGCGAGTCGTGAAAACTTTTCACGACTCAAAAACGCGTAAAAAAAGCGTTCCTCCAGCGGGTGCTTCTCCCACCATTGCTCCTGTTTTCTGTGTTTGGCGGGCCGGTGGAAAAATTCACCACACATCGCTCCAAAAACGTGGAGCCAACCAGAGCCTAAGGTATAGCCTAGAACATGTTCAACAACATTTGTTTCAAATTTATGAAGTGGCAATCAATCAACCATTCTGAATTCTTTGTGCAAAAGAGTAATTTATGATTTATGCAGCTTGCTTCAATGATTTTATTGATGATGACTTGTGTTCTAGTCCTGTAGCGGTCAAAAGTAGCTTCTCCCTGCTAATTTGAAGGCGCCATGTTTTAATAAAATTTTCCTTTTTTCCCTTGAGTTGTTATTGAAACGTTTCTCTAGTAAAAGTATGTAATAATTTACTTTTTATACAACTAGCTATACATGCAGAGTATCTTCTATGGACATCTCATATAATGGAAGTACATGTACGAGGTAGAATGGGAGACTATGATTCAATTACATGCTTCTATGTTTATGCAGATCCAACAGGTGTTCCTTCGTTTATTTCCATTTGGAAGGGGCTTGTGTCATGCATATTGGGCCCCAAATTTTTGGGTATTTTACATAGTCGTTGACAAAGTGCTTGCTTTTATACTTGGTAATCTGGGATTCAGTATTCAAACACCTAAGGCTTCTTTCACTGGTGGACTAGTTGGGGATTCCTCACCTTTTACTGTACTCCCACAGGTGGTAATACAAAATCTATAAATCTCTCTCTCTCTCTCTCTCTCTCTCTATATATATATATATATATATATATATCTACATATACATATATATAAATATATATCTTTATGTATACATAAATATATATCTCTTTATATATATATATTTTCTTTCTTAGGCACTTTTCCTATTTCAAATTACATGTCATCTTTATAGCTCATATTACCATAAAAATAGTTTTTTTACTAGTGGACTTCTTGTAGTGACAGGTCAACCCTATGGTAACCTTGACTTTGGTCGTTGTTGCTTTGACTCCTTGCCTTATTAGGGCATTTGCAAATCCCCAACCAGAACATTTTATCAGATGGGCAGCATATACATTCACTTGTGGGTTTATGTTTGGTTGGCACGTTCATGAGAAAGCATCGCTTCATATCACGATTCCTCTTGGCATAATAGCTATGGATAGTTTGGGGGATGCAAGACACTATTTCATACTGTCAATAGGTATGTCTCCTTTGCTTTTGTTGTTATGGCGAAATTGTTTATGGCGTTATTTTGCTCTCTCTCTCCATGTATATATTACATATATACACCCTTGAAATATGCATTTGCATTAAAAGAAAAAATAAGGGGTAATACAGCTAATCAAAAGAGCAGATACTGTCAATGTCGTTCTTGACTAACTCAAGAAACTCTGGATTACTACACTCATAAGCAGTCCAAGAAAAAATAGGAAATCAAAGCTGTTTTTGCACAAAAGTAAGCCACCCTGTTGGCGTCCCGAGGAACATGTGGAATAGCACCTGATTGAACTCAGAGAGGAACTCCAAGTTCTCGGCCGTACGGATGTCCCTGATCCAATGCCCACCCTTGAAGCTGTCCATGCAATAAGTAATGAGATTCCGACAGTCGCCCCCACAATGGCCCCCTTAGCGGCGTACATCTTGGTTCGAATGAACCTCTTGAGCGCCAAGAGAGCCGCCAATTCAGCACCACTAGGGTCACAGTGTACCGATTCACATCCCGCTGTAAGGAGCACCTGCCCCGCATCGTCCTGAGCAACAAGCCCGATCCCCACTCGCCGGTTGGAGGTGAGGGCGCCGCCAATGTTGAATTTTAGCCAACCAAGAGGGGGAGGGGGGTGTCACGACCCGTCTCGACAAGAGTCAGAGTGCGCTTCGGGGCGGGTCGTGATGCCACAGACATGTGTGAAAAGAAATCCATGCCTGCTAAGGCGGAAACAGAAATACTACAAAATAAGTTCTAAAATAATTAATTTGAAGAAAAACAGGTTGTTTTGTTGCAGAAGCTTTAAAATGTGAGTTTGAAACAGGTGCACATGCATTTTGCAAAAATAACTTATGATATAAGTTTTTGGAACAGGTTTTTATGCACTGATCATCGCAGATGAATGAGCATGCAAAACATATCAAATTCTAGTACATATAATATTTAGCCTAGCAGTTGTCCATGAAACAAGAGAAAATGGCTGATCGTAATTACTACATAACAGAAATGTCCGACAGTAAAAGAAATGAAACAAAGCACAAAACCTGAAACTTGACGCAGATCGGCCTCAGAGAGCAGGCGGCGCAGGCACGAACACTAAGGCAAATTCCAAAACAAGAAGGAAAAGCCTCAGAACATTGAAATACACAAGAACAAGCAAAATAAAATACGAGCAGGAGAAACAGAGCATTTGTGTACCGCTTTTCGTGAAACAGAACTAACAAGACAGGCAAGCAAGTGAGACAAGCAAAAATATCTAGAATTATTAGACTACTCTGAAGTATAACATAAACATTCTTGCAACGACATAAGCTGTAATCGTTGAAATGCGTAGGCGTTTGCAGTGGGTGCACATGGTTCACACTCAAGTTCAAGTGTAAGGCTTACTAGAATAAGATTATTTCTTGCTTACTGTGACCATGCAATCAAGACGATGCGCCATCTAAACCCTATCTTCCAAAATTTGCTTATGACACGCAGGACCTAAGTGATTCAAAAATTTAAGCTCGCTATGACCGGTCCTTTGTTCCCATTAGGGATTTAAGAGGGAACCCAAGTCAAGGAGTTTCATCAATTAAACCCTACCTTTCAGTGTCAACTTACGTTATTAATGACTTAGTGCAAGATTTTGTGGATTCTAGCATATCAAGACATGTAACCAAGATACTGATTCAGATATACAAGAGTAGATTTTACAAACGTGAAACGGGAGGAAATCAAGTTATAGAACGTTATTTAACCAAGTCTTGGAACCAGACAGGCATAAGAAACAAGATTCGATGACTCAGAGAACTCGATAGAGATTTGAAACTTGCAGATTCAAGTATTCACGAGTAATAAGGTTACTATACAACATTTTCTAGGATATCCAGTATTCCTTTAGATTACGTCATTCCAAGACACGAGTATCTTCTAAGTAACCATATGTACGAGTCGAAGATTTTATATCAAGCATAATTCACCTAGTTGTTAGCAGGAATCTTAACATTTATCGTTATAACAATTAATGTTCCTGCTCGAAAAGGTCTACTAGCCTTACATTTATCCATCAAATGAGATGCAATTCATTTAAATGAAAATCCAATTAAAACCACTTTCGTTCACTAAATCGTCTTCCAACAAATGAGACACAATTCATCTAAGTGAATATTCAAGTAACCATCATTCTCATTCACAATTCATGTTATTCGGACGCGTGAACCTCAAACTAATAACAAGTCTATTTAGGGATTCGAGGTCTAAATTTATTTGACGAAACAAGCATTCAATGGTGCATTTATATAAACATAAGGACAGACATGACAATTAAATTCAATGCTTGCAAGAGAGAGGGATCTCTACTTGCCTTAAGTGAGGCTGAATCTGATGGCGACGGCTACGCGACGCAAATAAAAGCAGAAATCACATTTTGAACCAGATCAAACACAAAGAAAACGAAGCTGCATAATTTACTATGCTAACTCAAGCATTCTACGACGCGGAAATTAAACAAAGAGGGATTAGCAGATTTACCTCCCTCAAATGTGAGGGGAGAGGAGATTACCACGCGGAAAAGAGACTTGGCGGCGCTTAGGTTGCGGAAACCCTAAATCGGAGAGGGCTTTGCGGGATCCTGCCAATTGAATCGAGGAGCGGCACCGGAAAAACCACGGCGGGGTTAGACGACTACAAGAGGGCAAAACCTAGAATCAATCTGCATAAGCAATTTGAGACACTAAAATTTCCAAACAAAAACACAAGGAAATCTGAAAAAGGAGGGGAAGGAGGAATTCCTTACCCAAAAGGCCAAAACCGAGCCCAAGGAGGAACATCTCGCAAACACCGGCCCAATCAGAGAGGAGAAGGGCTGCCAGAGGAAGAAATGGTGGCTACCAATCTTGAAGAAGAGGAGGAGGCTGCCTGCCCTTGGAGGAGGAAGGGTTGATGCAGGGAATAGGGTTGCTGCCGGCCAAAGCAGGAGGAAGTAGTGCTGGAGGGCTGTGGACCTTGAAACAGAAGTTAGAAGGGCTGCTGCAGGAGGACACGACGACCTGAGGGATAGCAGGAGGCGGCGCCAGGAGGAGTCACCGGCCACGACATGAGAAGCAAGAGGCAGCGACGCCTAGAGCAGGAGGAGCGGGCGGCGGGATCTGCGCTGAGTGCGGGTGACGAGAGCGGGACTTGCGAACCCTAGCCGCACGCGAGAAGTAACGGGAGAGGGGGCTCGACTGAGGAAATAAAGAGGGGCTGCGGCTGGGGTGCGGCTAGACAACAAGGGGAAAAATAATGCTCTATTATTATTAATTTTTTTTTTGAAAAAGACATGGTTTGTTACATTCTCCCCTACTTAGGAAGTTTCGTTCCGAAACTTTCTGAGGATTCCCTGAATGGGGCCTCTCATGGCGAAGATTCAGATGCCATTTATTCCAAACAAGATTTGCAGGTCAAGACATGGAAGCTAACTATGAACATGCTGAAACATAAAGGAAAACAAGTGCTGAGACTTACCAAGATCAAGAGAAAATTTGCGGATACTTGCTTCGCATACCAGATTCTAGTTCTCAGGAGAATTATTCAGACTTTCATGCAGTCAAAACACAGTTATCATAAGAATAATTTTTCTTTAGAAACTTGCGTACTTGATACTCTACGATCTTAGCAGGTATGACAAGGTACGAAGGATTGGATTCAGGGAACACAAGAATTGCTTCACATAGCTCGGAATTGAGAGATAAGACTCAAGAATTTGAGAGCGAAAAATCTTTGCACGAAGGGGGGTAACTTACTTGCGATGTTGACGCTCAAGAGCTAACTAGAAGGGGATACTGGAGAATCAGATGAGGTCGATAGACAAGCAAAACAGGAAGCACTGATTACGAATACCGGAGATTTGAAACTATAGATACTAACACATTCCATACTGCCAGATACATAAATCATGTAATAATTACAGCATTTTCATTGGACAACTCTAGGTAATGATCATGCAAGTGCAAAATTGAAATCATGTGCGATGTCAAACAAATAGAAAAACCATGCGTGTGCAATCATTATTGTTGTTCTTGGCTTCACACTTGTGCAATGATTTATGATATGAATGCAAATGAATGGATACACATGTCATGTTAAGCACCCATATCACTTAACATGTCATGCATATTAAGACTCTAATGCCAACGCACTTGAAAATATTAA